>CM039598.1:9752803-10474395 GCA_022457205.1 Saccharum spontaneum
AGTAAGCAAAACAAATACTGAATTACTGTAGATAATACTAGTTGGCCAGCTTCTACCACATACACTTCCAAGTCCAGTTCCAATATACCGTTTCACATACTTTACTGTATACCCCCCAATCCCTATGATCTACATATAAAATCTTGTACAATGTTTGGGTAGCAACTAGTTACCTATCATCCTATACCTATATACATCTCCCCATGATATATATCCCATCTTTACATTCCCAAAACCTATAGTCCAAGCTTAACTGCTTTATACATGCAAGCATATTTAGGCTTGAACGACCCTTTATTTCTATACATCGATGGAGAGATTGATTAATTTGCGTGGACGGACGACTGCTATGCTACGTGTCCTACGAGCTAGGCCACGAAGTCCCTCATGAGCTGCGCCGCGAACGACTTGGTGCTCTGCATGTTCATGTCGGTAGCCGCCGCCGGCGCCGCCGTGGCTGCTGCTGTCGGCGCCGGCCGTGGTGCTGCCCATGAGGAACGACGCGGTCTGCTCGGCGGCGCTGCCTCCGGCGCCGTGCGGGAGGCCGAGCGTCAGCGACACCCCGCCGTTCCCGGCGAACGCGAAGGCGGCGGGCTCCGCGGCGAACTGCCCGTACGGCCCCGGCGCGAACAGCGAGTACCGCCGCCATCCTGGTGGTGGTGGTGGTGGTGGTGGTGGTTCCTCGCGCCAGCACCGCCGCCGCCGCTCTCCATGAACTTCATGAGCAGCTCCCGGTGGCTGACCTCCTCGTGCTGCTGCCTCGCGGCCGCCGCGGCCTGCGCGTGCAGCGCGGCCATGTCGTGCACGTGGTGACCGTGGAACGCCCCCGGCTCGTCCCCGCGCGCCTTCTTGAGCCTCCGCCCCATCGCGTCGTCGCCGTCGTCTTCATCATCGTCGTAGAACCCCGCGTGAGAGTGCTGGTGGTCGCCGCCGCCGCCGAGCTCGAGCAGGGAGGAGCCATGGATGCCCTTGTTGGTGGACGCGTTCTCCGCCGCCCCGCCGCCTCCCACGCGCACCGCGGACTTGGACATGGCGTCCGCCCTCGGCGTGACGCCGTCGACGGTGTCGCCGCTCTTGCTCCCGCCGCCACCGGACTTCCCTTCGTCGTTGCCGCCGCCGCCGCCACCCTCCTGGTCCTTGGTCTCCTCCAGGTACATCTCCTCCACCATGGGCTTCCACAGCCGCACCCTCGCGTTGATGAACCAGTTCGACACCTAACAGAAATGAATTAAAGAACAAATTTTTCTGAAAGTTAATTTACACACAGCCAGTAAAACAGTCAAATTGATGATAAGCAGGAGAAGAAAGAAAGATTTACCAACCTGACTCCTGGTGAGGCCGGTTTGCTTGGCGAGCATGATCTTGTCTGAATCCTTGGGGTATCTGCGTGACGACACAGGGATCCATGCGGACCAATTAGAGGCGGACACGATGAGGTGAGAGGCTGCATGCATGGCGCCATGGGCACGAAAGCAAGCAAGCAAAGGGCCAAACAAAGAGCAATGGAGTAGCTAGCTCGAAGGGCTTGCATTGCAGGCCCTACGTGCCCACCAGCCAGCTCTCGTCCGTCCAACAGGAGAGTACAAGGCTCATGATGAGCTATAGCTAGCTACTGCAGTGAGATGGAATGGGAGAACTCACGGGTGCAGGAAGTGCTCGAAGAGCCAGGCGCGGAGGATGGAGACGGAGCGCTCGGGGAGGCCGCGCTGGGGCCGCCAGGCGCCGCCCTGCATCATGCCGAGCTGCTGCAGCGCGCGCTGCTGCCGGAGCTGGTGGTCGATGTAGCGGAGGCGGGACCCGACGGTGCGGCCCCCGGCGGCGACGGCGGCGTCCGCGTCCTCGCCCAGCGCCCGGCTCGCCGCGCGCACCTGCGACGCGATCGCGTCCCGCAGGCACCGGAACTGCCGCGAGATGGTGCGCAGCGCCAGCGCCGTGTACGTCCGCGCCGACCCGGCGCCCGCCGCCGCCTCGAACGACGACGACACCGCCTGCATCTGCCCGTGGTACTGCCGGTACCGCTGCTCCACCTGCCATTGTCGATTGTCGTCGACATCGACCGCCGCCATGCGCACACAACAGTGTCAGTCAGTCAGTCATTGACCACTTCAATTCATTAATCAGGGTGTGCTAGCTACTGGCCTACTGCTGCTAGGCTAGCTGATTAAGTAGCTCGTTAGTGATGATCCATCCAATCCAACCAACTGTTCGTCAACAAACTCTATCAATGCTGATCGGTGCAATCGCAACAGCTACACAGCTCCTGATATGATATGTCTACTCATGCACGGAAATATATATATATACACACACACAAGACATGGGGGAAATTAACGAGATAGTGAAATTTATGTTTTCCTTTTAATAAAAATAATAGAAATTGGTATTTGGTAGTACTCGCGTTCAGATTCAGCTGGCAGTACAGTGTGCACTCATGAAGCAAGACAAAAAGAGACACACATCTGATGAAGCAACGAATTGAAGCTTGTCTGTACTGGCATGGACAAAGTACAACCAAAAGAATGGAAGTAGTTGAATTTAATTTATTTGCGCAATCATGCACGACCCAATCTTATCTCTTAAGGATTATTTTGATTGCTGAAAGACCTCCACTTGCCATATACTATTTCGTTGTGTATGATAGTAGAGGATATGGTTTTCATTGGCACTTGTTATGTTATTAGTTAAATATGTTCATATATACTCTATAACTTCTGTATGGCACTTTGTCTTGGATTATATTGTTTTCATTCTCTTTCACACACACACACACACAAACACACACACACACACACACACAAATATATTATTGCTTTCATTTTACTATTAGAACCGAACCTCTTAGTTGTTACCCCATACTCTTAAAATGAAATTAACACATTTCAAAAGGAAAAGAAGAAGAACAGAACCTAAGTGGTGAGAAGGTGTACTAATAAGAATCTCTTAAGTATGTAAGCTGGGAATAACTAAACCACATAATAACTAGTGTTTTCTGCGAGGTGGAAATCACAGAATTAAGTAGGGGGACAATAATTGGTATTGATACTACTACAGCAAGTTGATACAGCATGCATGCTTGATTAAGAGAAGGATTTAAAGTGGGGGAAAAGTCTGATGATATATATCCATCAAATTAAAATTAAAGCCAAGCACTGTTCCAACAACTTGTGTCACTCATCTTTCAGAAAAAGAAACAGCATAACAAAGATAACCGAAAGGCAAATGGTTCCCAGCCTTTTAATACATAACACTGTGACACTGTCTTAGACTGTAGAAGCAAGCAAACAGCAAAAACATGACAAAATATCTCTCCCTGTCAAATTTGAGGCAACATAACAAAAAACTTTCATGAAAAATCAAGGACCCTCAAGGCCTCATCAACAGCAACTAAAAACAGGTTTTTTAATAAAAATATCTTATTTTTGAACAGGATCGAGAGAAAGACATCAAATGGAAAATAACTTGTGAAATTAATCTTAGTAGTATGAATTGAAGCCATAAACTGTGCTATTTATATATACTACTGACCTCGTCAAGCATGTTGATAAGCTTGCTCTTCTTCATCTGCAGCTCCTGCCGCTCCGCGGTGGACATCTCCGCCGCGCCGCCACTGCTCTTTGCGCCGGAACCGTCATCGGTGCCGCCACCGGACACGCCCTCCGAGTCCTCCTTCTTCTTCACCGCCGCCAGGCTCTTGGTCGTCTTGTTGGCGTCCTCGACGCCCTTGCTGACGCTCACCACCTCGTCGAGCAGCTCCTGCGCGGCCTTGAGGTACTTGGAGCTCATCACCATCTGCCCCTGCGACGTGGCCGACACGCCCAGGTACTTGCCCTCGTCGGTGGTGCAGCCGCCGGCAACCGCGGCCACCGTGACCGGCGGCGCTGCCTCGCGGGACGACAGGCTGAGCACGGCGCTGACCCCAGCCGCCGTGGCGCCGCCGGGAGTCTGCGCCTGCGGCGGCGGCGACGACATGTCCACGGCGGCCGTGGCGGGGGTCCACAGGTTGTAGCCCGACGGCGGCGCCTGGAGCGGGATGCCGACGAAGTGCTGCTGCTGCGCGGCCGACGACGGCGACTGCTGGTGCTGGTGGTGGTGCGCGAAGGACGCCGGCGTCATGGTGGTCACCGCCGAGTTGAGGAGCATCATGTTGGTCGCCCCCGGCGTGGACGCGCCGCCGTCGTCCGCGTAGCCGGCGTAGCTCGGGTTCATCAGGTACAGCGTCTGCAGGCCGTCGGTGCTGGGCTGGATGTCCGTGCCGGCGCCGCCGTGGTAGTACGCCGCCATCGCCTATAGGTCGTCGACGACGGCCCCCAAAACCTTGGCTTTGTGCTCTTGCGCACGAAATTCTCCTCAGCTAATAGCTTGATGAGTGCAAGATCACAAGCTTGTTGTGGTTTTCCCTGCAAGTCCAAGAGGAAGAACGCGAATCGAAGAGATTAACACATAGCACCTCAGAGGAACGAACGAGGGAAGAAACAAAAGCTAACAAAAAAAAGAAAAAAAGAATACCAAAGCAATGATTTGAGGAATATGTGGAGTGAGAAGTGAAATTGGATCCATGAAGAGTGAAGGTAGCAGGGAGAGGGAGGAGAGGGAGATGAGGTGCAGCATGCCAGCATGTATATATGCATGGAAAAGGAAGAACACTAAGCTAGCTAGCTATATCTAGAAGAAGAGGAGATAGCATGAGAGAGATGTGGAATAGGCATCAGTATCAGAAAAAATATATATTAATAAGGAAAAGAAAAGGCAGGCATCCATCTTCATCAAGTGATTTAACAAAGAAACGGGGTGCACAGATGTCAACACAAGCACGCACACATACACATCACTCAGCACAGCTTCCTCCTCACCATCTCTCTCATCTCTATCTATTTCTCTATGCCAGTTACCTCAGGAATTGATGCAGCTCATGAGCTCCTCCGGCACGTGCTGTCCTGTCTCTTGCACATAAGAAAATCAGCTGCCTGCCTTCACCTCTCTCTCTCCTCTATTCTCTCTATATGGGGATAGAGAATTAGAGAGAGAAGGGTTGTTGAAGATCCTAGCTAGAAAGGGGCAGGATGAGCGAGGAAGAGGGCCGGGGAGGAGGGAAGAAGAAGAAGGGTGATGTAAGAGTACCAAGGTATCAAGAGCATGAGATCACTCATGTCAGTGTTGAGTGCCTGCAAGAGTTCCTTTATTTCCCTTTTGCTCTCAATCTCTCTCTACAGAAGCCACCGGCCTATATATCGTCCCTCTCCTGCCTGCTTCCTCCAGTCCTCTCTCATCTATCTCCTCCAGCTGAAAGGGAAAGAGGCTGGGGAGGAAGACCAGCTAGCAGGCCAATTAGCAAAGTCTTTCAGAGAGAGAGAGAGAGAGAGATGAAAAAGGACAGTGGAGAGGGATACCCACCTCCCACTTCCAATATTATCCTCACACAGCCCCCACAACTTTTCCCCCACTTTCCCCTTTTTATTTTCTCTCTAGATTTCTAGCTAAGCTACAAGATTTTTCTCTCCCCCTTCCTCTCCCTTACTTTCTCTCTCATGAAGCAATGCAAAAGCATTTTAGGTGTGCAGACCCATCTGTACAGTTTTGGCCTTGGGTGACCAATTTGAGCACACAACACAATCAGAAAGGACTGGTGTGTACAAGTAGGAGTGATTGTGCCCTCAAATATCAACTGTGCATGTGGACCTTTATGTCCTGTTATTACAGGCTCAATTGACACACCTAGCTATATTGGACTGCAAATAGATCTACTTTTTTCACTGGAAAATTGGTTACAGTGACCTCACCCTCATATTTTTTATTTCACTAGACTGTACAAAAAGAAAAGAGAATTCTTTGTTTTCCACAAGCACAATGATTTTGCTTAATGAAAGCTAGCCACACACCCAAGTTGTGATGTTTTCCTCTTGTGTTAACCAAGACATTATATATGTGTATAGGAGATATTTTATAGAATAAAGAAGTAGTGGCATGCATACAAGATATTATTTCAACGAAATTATTGGACCAATTGAATTGAGTATTTTCCATAGGAAAGGTACTAAACAATGTTTTAAAGTTTGAAAGTCCATGTGATTTGACAATACTTTTTTCTCCTCATCATTAGTTGCAGGGAGTTGCAGGGAGAGCCGCCATAGTACTACTCTGAGATCTTCCAGAGAGAGAGAGATTGAAGATGATCAGATGATAGGGATATACTGTCTGTGGTGTACTATTGGCACAAGGTGTGTACGTAGGCCACAGGGCACATGAATTGAGATAGATATGGTGAGAGATGGATCACAGAAGGCCGGCCAATGTACACTGACCTCCTGCATGTCCAGACTGACACAGCTGCTGGTGTGGGGTGTGTGTGTGTGTCAGAAGAACTAGGAAACGTCCACGTCTAGGCCTTGCCATCTCGCCCTTTTTTCCTTCGCCTTTTGGAAGCTGTCTAGGTCAGGATTTTAATACAGTACTTGTACTACAGTCTATACATACTTGTATATGGGTGTGAGAGAGATGGCTTTGGCCCTCTGTCCCTTTTGCTTTTACCCTTTTTGCCCTCTCTCACTCTCCAAATCCCAATCTTCAGGGTTGTGGGCATGCATGTATTGACTGTCTTTGATCCATGTCCTTTTGTCTGTTAGGGTGTTTATTTATTCACTGGTCTACTTCAAATCTTAATCTTCCTGCTAAGTGAAGGTAGCATCATGTATGGTAGTCTTGTCTTTGCACTGGTGATTAAGATATATATTAGTTTGTGTTCTTTTCTCTCAGGTCAGGTGATGGATGGCTTTGGACGTAAAGCGATTGGAAGTCTAGGAATCGAAAGTTAGCTGCATGTCACTAGGAATTGATTGATATTCCAAGAAGATGGTATATGGGTATATGTTCATTTTGATCAGTTACCACATCAACAGCATTTGCCATGCAAGGACATTTTCCTTGACATTATTTGTTAGCTGTTCACTTGATTCTGGGTATATATATGTGTGTGTGTGTGTGTGTGTGTGTGTGTGTGTGTGTGTGTGTGTGTGTGTGTGTGTAATCAGTGATACTGGGAAAGATATTTTGAAAAAATATCCATGACTATGTTATGCTCTTTATCAAACTAGGTTAGCTAGCTAGAGCTAGCACATAAGCATTAATTTATTATTTATACATCTTTCGTGGTTCCATTATGATGCCAACAAGTTTCACGGTCATACGTGATAAGAAATAGAGCTGAAAAGGTTCTGTAATTATCAGAAAAGATGTCCTAATCAAGAAACACATATCATTTTTCTGCTTGCACACAAAAAAAGTAGTGATGTTAATGTCTTTGTTGACAATCAGCATCATCACCTGCCTCTTACGCATGACATTGCCTACGAAGTTAGTCATAGTCTATCAATTTTAACTATTGGCAAGAAAACAATATTCAACTAGTGTATCAAGAAACTCAACACAAGAAACATAGCATCTAGCAAAGAATAGAATAACTTTTGATATTACTCATTAAACCCAATCCATTCTGCATTCCTGCGTAGTTTCACATGTATAATTGAACTTTGATGGTGCAAGTCATACATCCGGATATGTAGAACATTCTTGAACATATTCTTTGATTGGGCTTACGGCGTAGATAGATGTTGAAATTTACTCAAAAGGTTGAAAAAGCAACGGAAGTGAAAAGGTTGCCTTACCATCCTTGAAAATGATGTGTCTTCTATTATATTTTATTTGCAAAAAAGACGACATGTACATGAATATGTGTACCGATACTCGTAAAATACCTGTTTTAAAGATTTTGATCAATAATTTTATAGGCTACCCATCATTTAAAAAAAACACTACTACTCTAATAATGATATCTTCTTGAGTATTAGTATATTGTACCTTCTCTCTTTCTATCTATCTATCTCTCTCCCACCACTGCTATTACAAATTAGTACACACCCAACATATTTATATTTTCATGGTATATTATGGTCTAGTGCCTATGTGCATAGTCCCTAGATGATTTAATACATAGTATATGAAGCTTAATACACTTTGTGATTATTTGCAGGACTGATAAACCACCATGAGCCTGAAGCTATAATAGATCAAGAAGCGAGGGGAATCAAAAAGATATGGGCCCAATATACATGATAACAACCGTAAATTGGGTGCATCATTATCGCCTTGCTTAGTGTATATTCTTTTTTTAAAAAAACAATTTCTTAGGCACAACCCACACGTCTCATCGCCGATATTTATGTGCGTTGTGAGTTTCAGCCACATAGCCTTGATCCCTATTCCATTCCTTTTCCACTCCCATCATAGTGAAGCCTCCCGCTCATTGTCCTTTTCCGCCTTTTCCATGCATACTTTTTATCGCCTTGTTATCTTGTTAGCTATAAAACAATGTATTCTCTATTGACTTGTAGACATCCCTATCAGTTTTGTTGGTAAGTTGGTATGGTTGTCGTGACATAGCAACAATAGTATTATAAACCTTAACACATGTGTATACAAATCTAAATTATGTACTTGTATTGCACAACAATTGTTGTAGTTCAAGACTCCATCCATTTTGTTTTATACATAAATTCATATATTTTGAAAGAATATGTATGATATGGATTCACTTATATATCTTTAATCTCCTATAAGTAAGCATACCATATGACTAATTGGCGTCAAAATTTATGAAGTCTAACTTCTTTGGATTCTAATACACCGTATGTTTCAAACGGTTGGAATAGTACTGATATCCTGAGAAGATTTGTATTTACTACATATTCACTCACAAATATACATATATCAAAATACTCCCTACGTTCCAAATTATTATAAGATGCTTTGCCATTTCTAGATACATAGATTTTGTTATGCATCTATGTATACAGTTTTGTCTAGATATATACTTAGTAAAATTAAAATCAACGAAAAATCAAAATATCTTATAATTTGGAATAAGGGAGTATAATAATTTAACACGAGTAATGTGTACTAGCATGGATCTTTTTTTCCTTGATTAGAAAAAAAAAGGTTAGTGGTGAGCAGTGGCTGGCTAGTAGAGGAGGAGAATGTGTTTACGCAAAGAAGATACCGTGCCAGGATTTAATGGTGTGCTCGTGCTGTAGCAAACCAGGAATTAAGAGACAATGCGAACGCAATTACAGTACACGTGAAGGAGCGAATCGGAAGAAAAAATCTGGCTAAAACCCCCGGCGTGCACGCCCTCCGTCCACGGCCGCACGCGGGGTGGGAACGCCGACACGTCGCCCCGACCCCGCACCCGCCCCCGCGCTCACTGGCGTCCGGGCCCCGCGCCGTGGCGGCCCCACCGGTCATAGCCGCCGGCACCTGCCCGGGTCGCTTTTCGTGGTGGTGGGCTTGCCCCACGTGCCAACCACCCGACGGAGCCGCGCACCCGCGCGTGGCCCACCCGGGCCCCGCCCATTTACGCCGTTCACACCGCCCGGTGGGGACACGTGTCGACGGCCCGAGGGGAGGAGGGAAGACGCCATCCCGTCGTCCCCCGTGCGCCCGGCCGCAGAGGATCCCGAGCGATTCGGTGGGGCGGCGGGCCCCGCCTGGGTCGCCGTCGCGGGCCTCCACCACGGGGCGGGCCCCCGGCCGACGCGCGCGGAAAAGGTCAAGGCGTCGTCCAACCGGCGCTCGGCAGCTCGGTGCCACGTCGCTGTCGGGGTGGTGGGCCACCGCTGGGCCCCGCCGGCCACTTGCCCACGTTGGCGCCTCCCCCAGCCTGGGCTGGGCCTGGCCCGCCCGCAAGGAATATGTGGAGCGGGGCCCGCGGAGGGGAACCGTCCGCGTGGAGCTTGTCCCGCCTCGCCATTCGCTTCGCCTGCGTCCCCGGCGGGGCCCGCGCCGGCGTGGAGCGGTGGAGGAGAGGACCGGTCGACGGGAGGTTCCGAGGCGGAGCACGACGCGGCGCCAACGCGCCCGGCACCTGGCGCCTGTGCTTGCGTGCGCGTGCGGTGGCGTGTCGGCAGGTGAGGGCGGCGCGCGGCGTGGGCGTGGTCCGCCATTGTCGGAGGCCGCGGGGTTCCTCCTTGTACGTACAGTTTGGACGACGGAGATCGGTCGACGACGGTCGGAGACACTAGGGTTTCGGCCGACCGATTGAAAGGCAGAATCAAGCGGCGACGATCGCTCACGTGTGTGGTCTCGTCGGGTGGGGTGTGGTGCGTGCGCGTGCGGCGGGCGGGGATGTGAAAGCAGTTCTAGTAGCCAGGTCTCATCGATTTCTTGCTCCTCCTTTCCTTTGCGCTGGGATCAGATGATGATCCGGGCCGGGCCCCCTATCTGGCTATCTATCGGGCAATGCAAGGACGACGACGACGATGACTCCAGATCTTGTCGGTGCTTGCTGCATGCATGCCCCACGGCTGGCTGTTCCGACGAATTGACGCGCCGGCCGTCGGAGGGAGGCCCTTCGGGGTTTCCGGGCCCGGCACTAGCACCATTTTTCCACGAACGAAGAGCGTTTTCATCTCAAAACAAATTAGCATAAGTCAAATTTTAGTGAAACGAACTGGGATTATTTGCACTTACTATGTAATAGGGTTCAAAGGTCATCGACGGTATTTTTTTTTCTTTTACCGTTTATCAAAAACTACTACCAGTATGATCGATTTTCAATCAGTTAGGAAAATGAGTAATTTATAAGCAGAGATGCAGCGGCCTAATTAAGACAACAATGATAAAGAAATAAAGGTGTTACTGAGAGCTGTCCATTTGTCTGTCTGCCTCATGAATCACATGGTATAAATTAAGCCAAAGCTGCAAGCTTTACCCTTCGATGGATGCATGCCTTTGGTGTCAAGTCAAATTAAACCAATATATAGGACACGCACGTCGTTCTGGTTCAGAGAATTACTCAAATCAAACAAGAATGTGTGCTTATTAGTCGGTGCTTCATATAGACGTATACATACATCATGTTTACTTCCTATATCGATATTCCTAGGCTTGTCGTGTGTGTATGGCCCGGCCCTGTTCGGCAATTGGCATATAGCTAGCTTTTGTGACAGTGCAAAATCCGCTTACCAGAAAGGCTGTCGAGAAAAAAGAAAAAGAAAAAGCAGACCCTGCTTGATTGTGTTCTGCTTATTTACCTGTTTCTTCAACTTTAATCTGCTCACTGATAAGCCACACGACTTCACAATTCTGGCGTTTGATACACTTATACTAGTAGTACGTGGTGCTTGCCACCGCGAAATGAAATGACTGCACGCCGCCTTTCGATGGATCTGTTAGCTACTTTACTGTACTTAGGTTGAAGAGGCATTTACTTTGGTATATATAGGGCGTACAACTTGCATGCGCAAACTTTGCTAAAAACAAACCCAAAGCAAAAGCAAAAGAAAAAGAAAAGAAAAGAAAAGAAAAAGAAAAGAAATGAAAGATGAGCGACAAAGTAAAGTTGAGAAAGGTCATGCACAGTAGTATCCATCAATGGGCAATATGCATGGCTTTGTGAACGGATTCTATTCACTTTGGTTAAGATCGAAAATAAAGGTGCATGCATGCAACTGCATATATAATGGACGAGCACGCACGATGCACAATAACAGACACCGCGAAACACACCAACAGCGTACTCCTATAGTCCTATATTGCATCTATTCTATCGCACAGCATGCAGCTTTGTGATGTCCACTGTACGTACACGCACAAATGGCGATGATTTGAGAGCTGCCAGCAGTCTTTTAATTAAAACAACCAGATAGCTGGTCGTGTACACGTACATGCTTTTGATCTTTTACTAGTACTCTGTCTTGTTGGATAGATCTCTTTCTTGCACGTCGCGCTCCGTATCTTTCCGGCCGGGTAGTTGGCCTGCCCTGCTGCACCTGCACGGCTGCACCGAAGAAGAAAGCCCGCCGGCGCTTTCCGAGCAGTTTTCTATCGCCGAGCTTCCCGTTTCGGAAGCTCGAGATCCCGTTGCAATTGCAACAAGCAATCACGATCACATAGATCTTCAGACCATCATCATGCATCCTTCCGTTGTTGCGCGAATATATATTGTGCTGAAACTAACTAACGTACTATTAATGCTTTCGTTCGTTACATCATGGTCAGACTGACGACTAATACATACTTTTCGACCTCTTGGTAAATTAAAAAGAAGATAACATATAATACTGTTTCTCATATGGAGACTACTCATTGCATAAGCATAAGCAGCATATGCATGCATGTGTAGTACTGCTTCCATCTGTCAACAATTCTGATGACGAACAATTCAATGAGAAACAGCTACAACGGCGATCAAGAAATGCTGACTACCTCCGTCCCTACGAGAATGCAATTCTAGCATAGTGTCACATTTTAATATCTTAAGTTTAACCAATTATAGATAAAAAGGTATTTATGTTTATGATACCAAATAAATACCATATGTATTCTTATAATAAATTAATTTAAAGACATAACTGTGAATCTTATTCACTAAAAACTTGGTCAAACGTGAATCACTTTTCGTAGCACGTGTTGTATTCTTTTTAGGACGGCTAGTATACACTAATCTAAATATATCTATATCCACAACTACTACTCGCAGGAGCTAGAGAGAGGAGACCATATCACCCGTCCACCTAAAGTTTTCCAAACGGGCCAAGCCCGTTGGGCCGACACGGGCACGGTACGAAAATGGCCTGGCCCGGCAGCTACCGTGCCCGTGCCTGGGCCGTGATACCAGCACGATGGCACGGCATGGGCACAGCCCGCTTCAACAGCCGGCACGGGGGTGGCACGGCCTCGAGCCATTGGATGGAGCCCCCCTCCCCGCCTGCTGACCGTTGGATCTAGGGGTCGGGTGGGACGGCTTTATAAGCCAGCCGCCGCTCCTGGCTCCCTACCTTTCCAAACCGTAGCTCATTCCGTCCCCATTCCAGCTGCATGGCTGCATTGAGCTCTCCCATCGACTGAAACCCTAGTCGCTCTCCTCTCTTTTTCCCGCCGTCCGATGGCTGGTTAAGGCGGCGGTTGCTGGCACGGGCACATGGCACGGCCTTCTACACCACTCTTCCTTCTCCCTGATCGTCGATGTAGCTTTCTTATCGAGATCCACCACCGTTCGTCTTCGTCTCTGTCTCGTCGCTCTCATCGACCTCGCCGGAGTCCGACATCATTGTGGCTCTGCTCTAATGCGTTGAGGTACCAGGGTGTCAGGTCTCTACGACGTCATCGTCATCGTTGTCTGTGGTGCTCCGTCAAGAGAGGTGAGCCGTAACCCTAGATCTGTTCGTTTTTGTTCTTCTTCTTCTTGATTTCTTCATGATCTTCTATTAACCCTAGGTGTTCTTGTTGTTCTTGGTTTTGGTAGGCGTTGGCGTTGAGGGACCGGAGGCCGATGACGACAAGGTGTCGGACGAGCAGGAGGACATCGGTCTCTCCATGACCATCAACGATGAGTTGCGCCTCTGCGGGATGACCGGAGACGACGAGGACGATGTCGCTGCGATGCCGAGGAGCTCTTCGGCCGTTGTGCTGCCGAGGAACTCTACGGTCGTACTGCTGCTGACCCACTTCCCGTCGACGATACTGACGCCCCCAACACCGGCGACGCCATCCAGGGCGACGCCGATGCTAATCTGTTGAAGTGGTGATGTGGTTTTAGTGCCAAGGCACGACACTAGTCCGCTGGGCTGCCGTGCCTTATGGCACGGCACGGCACTATCTAAGGGCTTTAGTGCCGTGCCTAGGCCAGAGTCTGGACACGGTGGCACGCATGGCACAACAGTGATATCGTGCCTGATAGTGCCGTGCTGTGTAGGGCTGGTGCCGTGTAGTGCCAGTGTCGTTTGGAACACTATACGTCCGTCCGTCAGTCATTATATCTGAAAGTCCCCGGGGCCGGTGGGTGACAGCAATGACTTCTGAAATGATCTCTCGTAGCTAGCTAACCACAAGACCCCACTCTGCAAATGCAGCTGCAGCACCCAACTGATGACTGACTTGACAAGGCCTTGGTGCCGTGTGTATAGCTGAAAGCGCACGCACGCATTAATCGCTTGGCGCACCTAGCATGCCCACCTGTCGATACCCTGTATACGACCGATGGATCGATGGACGGATCGTCGTTCGTCGAGATGAATGGAGTTGGAGACTGGAGTCCAATCGATCAGGGATCGCGCTGCCGATCAGTGAAATCTATCTGGATGTGACGAGCTGGGCAGGGGATCGGATCTTCTTCTTCTTTTTCCTCTACCTGATCGATGCTGCTGATAGGGCACTCGTGCGCCTCCGATCCGTAAAGCTGCTGCTGCTGGTGGTGGCTGGAGGAGATGCGAGACAGCATGCAGGCCCGGCCCGGAAAAGGCGTCGGAGATAAGTTTGTGCACCAGGTCTTTCGATCCATCGTGTCTCCGCCGGCCGGCGACGACGACGACTGGACGGACGGACGGACGATGATGCTATTCGGCGCCTTAGCTTTTCGGTGTCGATCTTGCTGCGGCACAAGATTAATTAGATTATTATTATTAATTAATCAGCGGTCAATTATCAGATAAGGTTTCCTTTTCCTTTTGATTTGAATATTAAAATTTTTGGAACAATTCTAAAGTAGCACTATAGTTATTGCCACCGACAAAATTCGTTCTTTGATCATTTCAACTGCATTATCTTCATATAGGCCGGCTCTTCAGTAGTAGTGTAGAAATTTCGTTGGGAACCATTTGCTCTAAAAAGGCCATTGCTAACACGCAACATCATCAATTTTTCTTTGAACCAGAAAAAAAACATGCACTACCAATGAATTCACGCATACTTGTTGACATAATTATTAATTACCAAGACTGATAATATTTGACATGCATGAAGCGCAGATTGAATGAAGCTCTAGTAGTGGTTATAAAGAGTATCCAATGTTAGTTGATGGTTGATGTGTTGCCCTGCCGTTAGTAGTACTCCGTATACCCCAGCTGTCATGCATGTGTTTTGAATCATGGGTGAGCAGTGGCAGAGGCAGGATAGAGGATAAGGAGGGGCTAAAACAATGGAGAGGTTGATTTGCACGAATATTTAATAGTGAAATTAAGCTTTTGCTATAGTGATTAGTGGTGAAATCAAACTATTAGGGGGGCTGCAGCCCACCCAGCCCCCCTGGTGGATCCGCCGCCACTGTGGGTGAGACAGTGCTACCCAATGCCATTAGACTGTCCGCAGTGGCATACTCTAAATGATACTCTAAAGCTTTAGAGTATGAATATAGAGTAAAAACTGCTGCACTGGATACTCTAAAACGATACTCTATCCTTTCTCTTACTCTATATTTAGAGTAGTACAGTGTTTACTCTATAGTGCACAGTGGCGGGCCCTACTAGCTAAACCAAGGAAAAAAATGCTATAACTCACAAACCAAAAATCCAAATTAAATTTCGATTGCACCATTAAATTCGTCTCAATAAATCCTTCAAAACTATATCACTCATGGATATATTTAGATAAAGTGATAAATGGGTCCCACAGTAGATAGAGTAGATAGAGGATGATATAGAGGATGGATGGGTGCGGGAGAATTGAGTATAGAGGAGAGAATCTTGCTGACTAGGATGTATAGAGGATGAATATAGAGGACCATGAGTGCGGATAGCCTTAGTATCTGCATGTGTGCATCGTGCACGCAGAGATAACTGACCCTAATGTAGTCCATGTCCTAGTGATATATAGGAATGTAGGACAGGGACCTCCAGCTACAAGTTAAGATTATCTGATTGGACTGGAAGCGGCGCTGGATCAAAACGGCCAGGGAGAGACGTCCCAATCCGGCCTTTGAACATGTGCAGCCTTGTGCGACATTGTATCTGACATGCATGTGCATCCATGTACTTGTTGCGCAATGCAGACTGAAGGGCCCTACGCAAGACCGGATAACTGATAGTCTAGGCGCTGTGTAAGGCTCACTTATATTATGCATGGTCCCTTGGAACACAGATTTTTTTTTCATAAATTAGTTTATTTTTACAGGAAAACTTAGAAACATGAAAATCCAGTATTTCAAATTAAAGGGGGCTTTAAACTATGGGTTAGTTAACTGTAGTCGTACTTAGTGCCTGTTTGAAACTTTGGAGGGACTGGACTAACAACTAGTCATATCAGCTCATATTTGTGAACTACTAGACTAGCCTAGTAGACTAACAATTAGTCTGTCTGCTTGGATCTTTAGGGACTAGAAATTAATCAATTAGCTGTTAGTCATATGGATTTAAATAGATGACCTTAGTGTTTTTTTTCCCAACAAGAGGACCATTTGCTTCAAAATTATGTAAAAGATGGCTCCCTTTAGCTTGGTTATAAATATTTTTTTGTTATGATATTATCATGATGCCAGCGATCACGACCCAAGCACCCGGCCATCTTTGACTTTCGACGACGAACAAATTAAGCTAAGTAGAGACTATGGAGGTGGGACTAGCTACTTAGGGGACACACTAGATGCACGAGGGGTTTACCTTACCTTATCTTATTAGTTCTCATCATCATGCCGCTACCCAGATCCACCAGAGATCTCTAATGCGCCTCTCTCTCTCTCTCTCTCTCTCTCTCTCTCTCCAATGTGATTTCCACGCTCCAAAGATAATGGGCGCTTATGGATTTTATTTGTTATATTGTGACAACCGTGAACAATAGTAATAATGCGACACGCCATATATATCCCAGCGCAATAATCTAGATTATTGATCAGGCATCACACTAAAGAAAATAAACCTAGGATTTTTTTATGGAAAAGAGAAAAATGAAGTGCATGCACAGCAATGGTGCACTATTGGCTAGGCATGCAATCGATCCCGTGACTGGTGTCATCGTCATATCCATCGACGTGACTGATGCACGTACCTGAATCCAACCACCGATCAAAACGAACCATGCATCATTATATTCGGCCATTAGCCTTAGGGTGTATATCTGTAGTAGAGCATAAACCCGCTCCTATCCAATAATGCAACCATGGAATTTGGTAGTTGTGTGTCCATGGGTTATGTAATCGTAATACCCATGCTGGTTCATTAGTGTTTTGGCTGCCTGTTCTGGCATGTGTCCTGTTCTGATAGAATTAATCCTAACTCTCCTAACTCGAGACAACATGTTCAGGTAACATATAATCCTTGTCGTTACATACATGAGTAGTACCTTCGGATTAATCCTTCTACATAAAGTAAGACGAAAGTTTAAGAGAGATTTTCTCTTAACGTTTGTACTATATATATATATATATATATATATATATATATATATATATATATATATATATATATATATATATATATATATATATATATATATACACGCGCTATCCTACACCCTAGGTGTAGAATACTATTCTACACCAAGCTGTTATACTGAACAAAATTCAGTACTGTTCAGTACTCGCGTTTCAGTCGAGGTGTTGGGTGTAGTACTGACTGATACTGAACGTGATTCAGTAGTACTCAGTATTTTTTCAGATCAGTTTTGGCTTGTGGTGTAGAATAATATTCTACACCTAGAGTGTAGAATAGCACGTGTGTGTATATATATATATATATATATATATATATATATATATATATATATATATATATATATATATATATATATATATATATACACACACACGTGCTATTCTACACCCTAGGTGTAGAATAGTATTCTACACCAAGCTGTTATACTGAACAAAATTCAGTACTCGTGTTTCAGTATTGTTCAGTATTTTTGAGGTGTTGGGTGTAGTACTGACTGATACTGAACGTGGTTCAGTAGTACTCAGTATTTTTTCAGTTCAATTTTGACTTGTGGTGTAGAATAATATTCTACACCTAGGGTGTAGAATAGCGCTGCCGTATATATATATATATATATATATATATATATATATATATATATATATATATATATATATATATATATATATATATATATATATATATATATATATATATATATATATATTGTTTCGATCGTGTGCTATGTCCCCTTCTCATGCATCTATTTCCAAACGGTGTAGATGACATCCAAATAAGAATCTTCTTATCCTGTGCATGGTGTTTGGAAGTAACTAGGAATATTGTAGCATAAGCATAGTTAATGTAAAATGTTGCACTGATAATCACTACTAGAAACAGGAATAATTCTCCCTTTGGGTGAAGACTGTTTTTATGGTTATAGCCAAACTGACAGAAAAATTATGTATTATTCTGTCAGTTATCGGTAAACACACAAGGAAACAATAGAACAGATGGTGAAAAATGAATTTCTATATGTTTATGGGGAAATCTAGCCTCTTGATCGATAGCAAAATTCCCGTAGTGAATAGACGATAAATAAACCCTAGCCTCATTGAATCTATAGATGTACTCTTTCATAAAAGCTGAGATCAAACATTTGCAGAGGTCATCATTATCGATCAGAATTATTGTTAAATAAGTTTATTATTCCACTCCAGCAAAACAACAAACTCTGCATTCTATGGTTGGGGTCCAAGTCTCTTGATACACTGGAGAAGGGGATGCACTTGTACTATGTTGATCCGACTTGTCTGCAGATAAATATGTATTCAAACTTGCATATTCCACCGCCAGATTGATCGATGGACTGCATTTAGACCAAACAAGTCCCTGCCTCCCTCCAAACAACGAACTGTAGGTACGATGACAATATATGATATAATATTTAAGTAATGTTCATCCTTTGAAACAGCCAGCCAGAGAGCGATAGGGCAACCACCATATCTTTGATTACAATTTATAACGGTGTAAATGCTAACAGAGCGTAGCTCAGCTAATTAGGTTCCTCGTGATAAACCTGTCCGAGTTTAAATCTTCAACTTGACGCGGGTGCTTGTACTTTTTTTAAGTTTATTTTGAGATTTAATAGCGCTATTTTTTCAGTGATGGACAACGTGCCACCTATGGTTGCATCGTCAGCGTGACTGTACTACAACTCGTTATTTTTCTATTTTTCAGTGATAAGCAACGCGCCCCTCAATAGTTTCACAAAACAAAAAGATATCAATAGACATCACAATAGGTACCACATAGTATTGCTGACACAGGATATATATAACCATACCACACATGAATAGATGATGCATATCTACATCTCCGTTCCAAATCCATCATGTAATCCAATCCGAGTGAACTTTTCCGAGTCTCATCCTCTTTTCATTCTGGATCATACATCACTGTTGCGCGTGCTTGATCATAGGATTTGATCGACGGCGACTCTAAACCTCCACACCACCACGGTGCGAAACCCGGGCCAGCATGTCAGCGACCGCCGGTGTCAGTTTCATCACAGATATCCTCAGTCCTCACCCATCCCATGCTTTCTTCATCAAACGACATTATGCACTATTGGTGTCACCTTGGCCTCGATTCCACACTGAGAACGACATTTGTGCGGTGTAGCTAGGTCCTATGGGGGACCTCCCTCAGTAGACGCCATGGAAAGTTGGACTAGCTCCAATGCCAACCGCCAACCAAAACAGGTGCACGCCGAGGAGAGTGCGCACAAATCCCAGGCGCAAGGGCAAGGTCTCGTAGTCTTCTGCACGAGCCAACCAAGCCATGTCCACATGCATGCATTTAAGCGTTTCATTCAAGTCGGTCAGAGGTGTCACCAAGTCCAAGGCGGCAAGTCACAGCAGTTAGCCAATGCCAGGAAGACCAAGGAACGAGCTCAACTGCCCATGATCACGATGTCCGTGTCTGGTAATATCTCAAGGAAAGCTTATGTCAGACATGAGACAACGACGACTGGCATTTTCAGTAGGAAATGCGACCCCCAAGCCATTTCGAGAATCAGGAGGATGATCCATCAAGTAATGTCTCTAGTCTCTACGTTTCAGAAACATATATGCCCATGGGAATCATCAGACACGGACATATATGCAAGGTTGCTGTCTCTTGCAGTATAATCACTCGCTCCTTTCACAACATTTGTCTGACACTGATACACGTACCTAGACGGCATAATATCTGAGTAACATTTAACATAATAAAATCCAAGTAAATTTGCGCTCTTTGGATAATTATAGTAGCTATATTTTATCGAAAACAATAAAGAATCGCTTAATTTGGTAAGAAAAAATTGCATACCTTTTGCCTCGTAAGTATGCAGACCGGACAAATATTGTGAAAACCGAGGTGGCACCTCGTACACCATTTTGATTTACTCAGCCACACATACAGTACAGCTATACACTTGACCTTCAAAACATTACAAGCCTGAAGCCTCAGCCTAAGACAGGGAGGGAATAGCTTAAATCTTGGGGGAAAGAATTAAAGAATGCTACCATACATTCAACACCTACAAGATCTTACTGTAAGTTGTTCTGGTTTACTACATTTGGGGGCTAATTTACACAACTTCTGATATACATCTGTACAGATCGTTGTTGGGGTATAAGCCTCGTTAAACACCAAGCGCTTCCTCAATCCAACTTTGCACCACGGAGATACAATTGCAAAGCCTTTGTGTTTCAGTAACTCACCGTGGAGCAATGCAAGTGGGTTCAAAACTGTTACGATTCTCTCTGAAGTAGCATGTTTATCCTGACAGTCTCTTGGGTCAGAGTTGGTATGTGAAAGAGGCTTGCTCTTTGCGCCCCTTCTCATGTATGTCGTCTATTAGCTGGCGAAGCTCTGGGAAGACTGTCACGAGGACCTGCTCTAGCATTGCATATGCGAGCTGCTTGATGCAGACGTTGGACTACAGCACATTGGTAATGCATCGTGGAGATCAGAATGATGTCCAATCGTAGAGCTTAGATTACAGGGATTTTGAGTTTTACTTACTTGGAGGAAGTAGTACATGTCCCTTGCACTGCGTCGGTACTGCTTGTATCCAATTATGCTGACCAAGGTCGATGGAGTTCCGTCTGAAAGGGCATTGCAATTTGCAAGTCATTATTTTCCACTTTCGAGAGGAGCAAATTATGTTAGTTAAATGGCATGGTACTGAAGGCATGTGATAGACAGATATAAACTTGAGGTAACGGCTCAAGTTCTAGATGTGTTTCCTAAGTGGTGCCTTTCTTAGGAAGTCTGGAAGAAAATACAGCAACGATTTTTCCTTTTTTTTTACTTCTAAGTGACCCCATTGATGGCAATCACCTATGGATCAGATATTCAGAGTTATTACTGCTGCACACACAAACAGAACTAGCATGCCCGTACACCACATATAGTCATGTAGAGTCGCAAACATACATCATCCTAACATCTTCAGGAGAAAAACATAAATAGAAAGACAAAAAAAAAATGCCATGAGCCCGAAACAGTCAATAGACTAACCTAAAAGAAGTTTTTTGACCTCACTGGCATTTCTGGATGCCTCAAGCTGAAGTTCAAAAGAGCTTGTGCTCTTTTTGTTGCCAACAGCCTGGTTGGGACTCCCAAATGACTGCTTGTCAAATTGACTTGTGCCTGCATTCCCTTTATATCCATCCAACTTGGTGAAGAATATACCGTTTGGCCAAAGGGTCTGTAAATAAGAAATCCATTAGTTGCACAGAAAAAGAAAGACAAAGTTTGGAATCCATTACTTCTGTAATAATACCCATAAACCACAAAGGATAAAGAAACTATAGAGATGCACATACTACAAAGATAGATCCATGTGAAACTTTATGCGTTTGGAACAACTCTGGTTTGCCCAATCACACAATTAGAAGTACCAGGGATCTGAATCAAGCATTGCTGAATGGTGGAGAAAAGCAGGTCGTCACATTGACGAAGCTCAAAGTAAGGGATTTAATAGCGTTTTGACTTTGGGGGGCCTGGATTTTATGGACTCATAGGAACAGATATGCTTTCTATGGCATCTCCCCCTCTTTACAAGTTGCACATCAATTCTTCAAGGAAGAGTTGAGACTTTCGGAGCCAAAAAGCTCGAAGAACTGGGCCTAGGTCGTGATGAGGACTAGCTGCATATTCTTTATATGGTCATTATCCTAGTTTGCTTGGGCGATTTTTTTCAGTGTTACAACCCCTCTGATCTCTAGTGGAGTTAAGAGTGTTTGCTTTTAAGGGTCTTTTAAGGGATCATTTCCTCCTCTCTTTAACATAAGATACACATCTCACCTCACCTGCACGTTCGAGAAAAAAAAAATAGTGCCACAGAGGCATCAAAGGAAATATCAAATTTTAAACTAAAACATAAAAGAGAACCAAGATAAATCCAGTGAAGGAAAAAAAATGAGGGGATAATGTGTCTCCTTACATCTTGAATCCAACGTATTCCTTGTACAATGACATCTTCTCTTCGTAGCCAATTGATTTGTCTTATGATCCATTCATCGATTGCATCTTCCATGACCAACTGCAAAATTTGTTTTGATATCCAAAGAACCTGTCTCCTGCAGATTCCGTAACATATCAAGGAAAACATCATGTTTTGTAATTGAAAGATAGAAACCGCTGGATTGCAGAAGTGACTAAGTTGTAGGATTGAAGCATGGATGGTGAAAATAAAAGTGGTCTGTGCATGGCTATAAACACGGAAAAATGGCGATGACCCACCCAAATTTTATTATCATCTAAACAAACATCAGAGAATATACTGCCAAAATACATGAAATGGGAACTATATGCTGATATCTAGTAACCATTCCAATCAGGCCAATTATTATCATCTAAACAAACATCAGAGAATATACTGCCAAAATACATGAAATGGGAACTATATGCTGATATCTAGTAACCATTCCAATCAGGCCAATTAAATGCCTTTGGGTCACAAGTTTCTACATCTACAGTATGATAGTGTATCATTCACTTAGGCCTTGTTTGGAATGGAGGTTAAAGGAATGCCAAACCGTTGTTTTGCTGACGTCACTATGCGTTTGGTTTGGAGGAATCGGCAAAGAACTTTCCATAGGAACAGTGGAGAAGCATGTACTTTTGCAGGAAACCAAAAATGAGCTCCGAGTCAATGGAAAGCTTTCCTGTGGCCACTGCAGCTTTGCTCGCTCTCTGAACATGCTTATATTGCTAATCTAGCCTTAACAGCGAGACAACATTCAGCTTCCTGTTTGAGCCCCATGGCACACAAAAGAAAAGTTTTGTCCGCTTGGTAGGTATGGCTCTCTCTCTCTCTAGTTTATATACTAAAAATGATGTTCTGAACTATATTTTCTTTAAGGATTTGATTATTATAAAAAAGTTAATATTGCAATCAAGTTTGAAAGTTTACTATACTCTTTTCATTCCTGCATTCCAAACACCTATCTTGAAAAATTCCTATGTTTTTTCAATCCTCTGTTTTGCAACTACTTTCCTTTCCTATACCTGTGTTCTCTCTCATTCCTGTGTTTTCTATTCCTTTGTTTCAAACAGGCCCTTAATTTGTTACTATGTAACAGTGGTCTGAAACTAGTAAGCAAATTCTGAGGAACAAATTTGATAAAGTTCAATATAAAGGAACTAACCGTATC
The DNA here is from genome assembly GCA_022457205.1 of Saccharum spontaneum. NCBI lineage: Eukaryota > Viridiplantae > Streptophyta > Magnoliopsida > Poales > Poaceae > Saccharum > Saccharum spontaneum. The sequence continues at coordinate 9,776,187 of CM039598.1, forward strand.
CAACCCCGTCGCTTTAGCTGGAATACCTTGTCAACCAGGTTCAATAAAGGCACACTAACATTTGTTGGCATCCACTGCCAAAATAGAAGAGAAGGTTTATCAGTAAAAGGAAAAACAGTAAGAACAACCATTCCCTATGATCTGCATGACTGCATCAAATAAATTATGTAGTAGCAGGGTGTGGTGTACCTCAGGAGGAATTCCTGTTGGATCCTCGAATGTATTTAGAGATGACATGTTTGAAGAATCAGAATATGCCCTTGTAGGTTTTCCTATTTGATCACTGGCTTGTTTATCCAAATTGGAATATGTTTCGATGTGCTTAACATCATTCGAAGTATGGCCTCTATTATTGACCTCATTGTCTGAATGGCATCCACTATTCATAGATGAGGTGTGATCTTCGTAGTTACTATCACCATCTGATAGGCTATGAGCACTTTCCAAGTTTCTTTGATGCAAGTTGTGGTTATCTTTCTCTTCCTGGTTCCAAGATAGAGACATCCTATTATCTGCAAAATGGGCAGTTGTGCTAGAAGGCGATGTGCCGACTGCCCGTTTCAAACCATCTGAAACTCCTTTAAATTGTCGAACAATGTCATCCATTGCATCATCAACATTAACTGTTTTAAAACAAATAAAATATCTTTAAGAAAAGAACATAGCAAGTTATAGCTTTTAAGGGGAGAAAACAAGTGTGGGGACATGCATACCAGCCAAGGTTTTCATAACAGAGGTGGACTTTCCAGCAGAGTAATTCTACAAAGTGGAAAAGAAATGAAGTGCTAAGAACCTCATGAAAGCACTGAATGAAAATGTGTGCAGTCCTTATCATTAAGGACAAGGCTATAAGGATTTGCTTGGTGCAAATCACATACCTTTGAAGATGCACTCAGGAAATCCCAAACTTCATGCTGCTCTGCAATATTAGCTATAGACAAGAGATCCTATTGAACACAAAATAGATATTATAAACACATTTGAAGTAAAAGATGAGCAAAAATGCTAGAGAACCGATCATACTTGAAGATATTTGTCCAGGAGAATGCATCGTTGGTGCACAAGGTAATCATCAACACTAGATGAAAGAAAACTCTTTGGAGGCAGATGTAATGAATAATTAGGTATCTCCTTCAGTTGTCGATGAAGACGTTCAAAATTCCGGTATCTACAAATAGAAGCTATAGGTCAGGATCATACATGTTCCTCTCTCGAAGCTGCAATTAATGTACAAATATGCCAAGTAAAACCATGCCTTCTTTTCACAAACCAGGCCTTGTTATCTGCATCAGTCACCGCGATAGAATAAACTGCAAAAGATTTTGAACCTAGTTTCTCAAAATATGCACCAACAACCTGCAAAGAAATAGACCCAACAAATCACATCAGCTGTGGAGAATGACATTACTTCACATCAATAGATGTATATTGTATCAAGAACAAGAGGACTGATGGTGACATTAACCGCTAGGCCTGATATAATGTAATCATGCAGGAATGGAAACTGTTAGAAATTAATTACTAATTATCAGACCAAACCACCACAAATACCAATTTTTCCCCATATGACGCTGAATAACTTCTTATGTTCAATATATGCCACCCACTGACATGTGGGCTGGGCCTCACACACCAGCCTTACAATGAGTACCACATTGTGGATCATGCATGTAGTCATTCAGTGGCATCTTATGTATTTTCTCTCGATGAGGACTAGATACAAATTAAGCACAGGATTCTACAGATCTGATTCCAATCGGACACCAAATACTAAAATGTAAAACCAATGGAAACCATGGAACCCACGTGCTAATCAGAAAATGCGGAATAGATAAAACGATAAAACGAAGAGATATTCCCATAGTTTAGATTACTTATGGAAGGAGGAAAACCGGAACATATATGGCAAGTAATACAAAACTGAAGCTAGTGATTGATTTCTAAGAGTAGAAAGGCACAGCTTAAGAGGCGCGTTGAAATGCAAACCCCATGCCCATAAATATTTTAAAATCACTGCCCCGCAAAGAGAATAATAAAATAACAGCAACATGCAACACAACAAAATCAGAGATCAATTTGCCAACTGTTACAAACTTCTGAAACTTATCTCACAAGAGATGATCCTAATGGTATAATTGTAATATTAAAATTTCCACAAGAAACTGTGGTGAATACTAGCAACATAACCCTGACCAGGTTGGTTAAATTTATTCAATTAATCCAATTGATCAAATTGATTCAGTACAAGCCAGCAACTTTGATGCTTGTGGTTTAAGATGATGATACTGGAATTGTTCTAGTGATAGGATTAGAAAACAATTACCCGGCATCTTATCTTCGGAACATGCATTAGCACCTCAACATGTGAGGCAGGACCAGCACCTCTCTCATCCTGATTTTTTTTTGGAGTACTATTAGATCGTTTTAGTTGAGCTTTTACACTGTTGCTGGTTTCATGTGGTTTCTCCTTGCTGCTGAAATGAACTTGACTCCCCTCTTTTGGTTTCACTTCGTTCGTATTTTGTAGAGCCAGTGGATGACTACCTGTGACAAAAGTAGATTGAGCATTCCTATTTTTACTTTGCATCAAATTGACCATGTATTTATCATCAACAGATGCAATTCTCTCGTTGAAGTTAGAGGATAGCTCTTTAGCCACTACCCCTGCACTTGGACTGTTATCTGAACCTCCATAACCTTTCAACCTAGATGGTTGGTCTACTTTAATCATTTTCTTTTGATAATTTCTTCCGATTGCCCCACATGTTCTCAAGATTCTCAGGGCAAGAACCTCTGACCTCCTTTTAGTAGCTGCATCCAATACCACCGCCCAGTCTGGCTGACGAGATTGGATGGTACTATCATTGTCATCCTCTGACATTTTCGACTTTCCACATTCAGAAGTAACAAGTGACCTCATCCCAGAATTATTTGGTGGAATTAAGCTGCTAGGTTCTACAATCAAATTCCTTGATTCCATTTGACAACCTTGTGAACCTCCTTTGTAAGGCACTAGTTCCGTATTAGCCATGTTTGTATTTCCTCCAACATTCCCTGTATCTTTGTTGTTTAGAAGGTAGACAATCAACTCGTTGATGTAGCTGAAACAAAAACAAACAAACAACAAATAAAGATTTGGAACAAAGCTTAGGTGCAGGTAAAGGCGGAAACTAAAATTCGATAACTTAAATTACAGTTAAGCAGCCCGTAGACTACTTGAAGCCTATATATTGCCATAAATCAGCTGTTTTAGCAGACAACTTACACAGGGCTTGCGAAGTTCATACAGGTTGCAAGACTAGGCAGGTCATCAGTTCCCTGGAGAAACAGCGAACTAGTGGACTCTGTGCATCTTGTGGTCTCAACACTAGAGCCATAATGCCCCCAACGATTTCTTGAAGAACCTAAAATTCCTATTAATTAATGGCTGTAATTATTGTATAACATGAAAGCTAAAATGGTTAGCTATTACCTTGTACTCATGCTCTGAAGATAACAGTGCTGGATGAAGTTCCTGTGAAACTATTAGGTGCTGCTTCAGTCTCTCATCTCTTTCCTCTGAAGACAAAGTCCTCATGACATCAACACCAATTAGAGTTTGATTTTTCCGGAAAATATCTAAATGGTTACCAATCAAATCAGCCATATCCCTGAAATAGGAAAAAAATTAACATAGAACTATTACTCAATAATGATGGTATGTACTAGATAGTATATCAAGCCTTTAGTCACCTTGTTAGCATGTCAACTAGATTCATCTCTTTCACCCTGCCTGATACTTCACCAAGAGCATGAAGTACTAAGCCACGTATCAGTTCTGGGCCTCTCTGTCGGGAGTAATATCTGAATACCACAAGTCTAAAACAAAGTCTCGCAAATATTCTCAATGAAACTTTCAAAAGCAGCCTCTACAGAAGGTGAACCAACTTTCCTTCTCCATCTGAGACTGGTGGTACAGTCGAAAGGCGATGATCATTTGCAGACAACTGCCTTTTGAGGCTTGAGACAAATATGTCTGCTTACGTACAGGCTGTTCCCTCCAACGGAACTCCACTTGAAGGAAGATATACCGAAGAAATGCAAGTATAAGGATTGACATGGCACATTTGTCCACATTGATTTACTTGTATCTATTTGAAACAAAATGCTATGGATCTTAGCATGGATACAAGTGACTGGACTATATATTTAAAAAATATACTGCATATACAAACATAAAGAAACCTCTGCACCACAAAAAGAGTCAATAATAATGGTTGAAAGATAAATAATTACTAAGTGTTTAAAGATTGCTAACACATTCACAGAGCAGAAAGTAAAACAATGGAAAAAAAAGGAAGGAAAGAAGGCTATCTTGACAAGCAAAAAGATCAGAGAAAAATATGCGCATGCTTAATTAAAATATAACAATAAATAAAATTATACATGACTCAATAGTGACTTATTCACTTACATTTCCACCCTCATGAAGCTAAAATGTTAAGTTATCTTAAGCTACTTTCCGCTGACAACTAGCCAATCACTTCAGAAATGGTTCCCAAGTGGTCGGACTATAGGCAATTATTTTTCTCCAAGCTAACTCACCAATATCTAAACAATACACAAGCAAAAATCACTTCACATCTCTCATAGATTCCCTTTGCTTTCATCTGTTGACATCATGAAGGCTCAAGAAATCATTATAGTACCGTGACTGAACTCTGTGCAAGTCAAGTAAAAGACAAAGAAGGGATACTCATTATATGATTCAGAAGGACACAAACTAGTAGCTGTTTACATTTGTGTTCAACTTCAACATTACTCGATCCTTTGTGTTCAACTTCAACCATTACTTCGATCCCATCCTGGTACCAAACAATTTTTCCTGCATCATTTACTTTTTGAATAAAACCACAACTTGCCAACACCAACTAGATAGATGCCCACATATCCACTACATCATTTGAGTGGTCACTAAAGCTAAAGCTAAAAATCTCTGAAGCATCATAGCATAAAACTACTCATAACACAATTTATAGCTTGAAAGAGCAATGCCCTAGACCTCACACTATAGGTAAATGACATAGAAATCATCTTCAACCCCAGAGTACAGGAAAATTTCAAAAATTGGCACCTGAGTGATTATGGCTTGGACATTTACACTCAAACTGTACCTCACCTCAGAGCAGAATGAACATCACTCTCTTTTCAAACTTATCCAAGAGCTAATACCAAAACCTCTGCTACATACTCGGCACGTTTTAATAACCACTAAAACATCTATCTTTTGCACCAGACCATCCAGAAGCCCTCTACCCACAATGAAATTCTCACAAAGAGAATCTCAGAAAACCCTAGATTACACTTCCCATCTCCAGCAGTTTCATAAATAATGCATGCAAAAATTCCTAAAATGAAATTAAGGATCCTAAAATTCGGATTTTCAGGATCTCAAGCAAATCCAGCAAGCTTTCTTAGTAACTGTAACCGAAAAGTAGTAGTAGTAGTACTATTAACTAAAATAGAATGCAGGCAGCAAAGTAATAGCTAACATCCAAAAAATGCCACGTAACAGGCATTAGAGGTCACTACTGCATAGATTCAGCAGCTATCAGATGGTGTGACTACAGCCTCTAGCTGCCCTGTTAACAAAAGGTCTCAAGTTTGTAACGCATGAGCCATCAAATCACATCGCAATCCCAGCATGTACAGCATCAGTTACCCCAAATCTCTCACACCTATGCTGCGTTCCGCAGATAAACACGAAACGGCAAGGTAGTCGCTACCGAACCAATCTAATCCCTCCTCGTCTGGGCGATGCTGCGGAACATTTGTATTGCGGGGGAGGGAAACCAATTCGGTCGCAAATGAGATACGAAAGCAGAGAGAGGGGGGCGGCGTGCTCACGCGTGAGGACGTAGGAGATGGCGAAGATGCAGAGCGCCCACCAGACGGTGCGCAGCTTGGCCTCCTCGATCAGATCCTCGACGCTCTCCATCCTCTTCGGCATCTCGGCCTGCGCGCGCGCGCGCGCCGCGGCGCGGCCTGGCCCGTGGGAGGCGGCGGGGGGGCTCCGGTGCGATCGAGTCGGGTGCGGAATCCCCCACCCCAAAGGGCTCCTCCGCCGTCGTCGGAGAAGAAGGCCGGGCCGGGCGGTGCCGGCGGCGACTCGTCTCCACGGCGATTTTTATTTCTGGGATTATTTTGCCTTTTTGGGCAATTTTCTTTGAAAATCTGTATAAAAACGTGCCCGGGTCGAACCAGCCTTTGTGTTCTGCTGTGGGGCCCACGCTAGCGGATGCGTGTATAGGCGAATGCCATGTGGGTCCCAGTCGCCTCCTGGGATGCCCCTGCCACGTTGCACGCTGACGAGTGGGGCCTCCATGTGATTGTTTGGTCCGTTGGATTGGAAAGGAACGGCCATCTGGCCGTGTCGATGTGCGGGAGTCCCCTTCCGCAGGTAACGGGTCCGCGCGGTGGGGACCGTAAATGTCAGATGCTGGAGTGGCTGGTTTAACGGTCAACAACGATAATCATGCCGATATGTGGGGCCCGTAGTGTCTCACCAAAGTCCTACTAGGGCCTTGTTTAGATTGGTGGTAAAAAAATTTCATCGCACTGTAGCACATTCGTTTGTATTTGGTAATTATTGGTCAATCATGGTCTAACTAGGCTTAAAAGATTCGTCTCCTAAATTACAGACAAACTGTGTAATTAGTTATTTATTTTACCTATATTTAATGCTCCATGCATATATATAAATATTCGATGTGATGGAAAGAAAGTGAAAAAACTTGAAATCTAAACCAGGCCTAGGAGGCTGGAGTCGATGGCTGTGTTCGGCTGGTAGAATTTCAGCTGATTTTGACTGATTGAACAATATTATGTGAGAAAAAACAAGCCAAAACCAGCTGAAACCAGCTGAAATATGATCAGCCGAACAAGCCCGACGATTCCAGACAGCCGGACAGGTGAAGATAGAATGGAGAGGGACAGCTACATTGTGGTGTGGACTCACGTGAATCCAGAGCAAAGACCAACTATTTATTTTTTTTAATTTAGGACATGTCTAGTTTTCACCTAAAAATCTTTCATCATGTCTCATCGAATATTTAGATATATGCATAGAGTATGAAATATAGATAAAAAATAACTAATTGCATGGTTTGCATAGATTTTGCAAGACGAATCTTTTAAGCCTAATTAGTTCATTATTAGCCAGAATTGCTACAGTGATTATACAAGACGAATTTTTAAGCTTAATTTGTTCGTGATTAGCCATAATTGTTACAGTAACATGCATGTACTAATAACGGATTAATTAGGCTTAATAAATTCGTCTCGTAGGCGAGTTATGTAATTAGTTTTTTATTAGTATGCGAACACCCCTTCCAACATCTCATGAAATATCCGATGTGACACCAAAAACTTTTCACCCACGAACTAACACAAGGCCTTAATAGTGTATTACTCCCTTTGTCCTAAGGAATACAACTATGGCTCAGCTCAGGCAGTTTGGTCATTGATCCTCCTTGTCGTTTGATAGCTACGACGAGAGCGGAATGCAAGCGTCTTCCAAAGACGACATTTGAGCCCAGTCTCTAATTAATTGCAAAATTCAAGGAAGAGGCAGTTTAGCAAGAGCAAAGCGACCGAGCAAATCATTCCTAACTTTGGGTATTCTAGTGCTCCTTGGTGCTTTGGCACCTTTTTTCTTCGTTGTGTAAATTTGCAAATACACTTTGTGCTCTTCCTCTTATGTATTAATATATATGCTTGGCAGACTTCCTGCCAGCCTAAAAAATCAATCCGTGACACCTAGAGCCGTCCGACCAGTAGTGGTACACCGTTAATATTAGCCTGCAGTCAACTGAGAGCGGTGCATGGGAATGACACCCATTTCTCTAGTAGGGAAGTGTGTGAGAGAAACATGATGAGATAGATGAGAGGTGAGGAGGAATTGTTGGTGCATAGCGATTGGTGCATGAAAATATCAAAGCTCCGTTCGGCTGTGCTGATAAGCCGGCTGAAAAACACTGTTGACTGATTTGTTAGGAGAGAAAAACACTGTTCCACTTGAAAAAACAAGTTGAAAAAGACGGATTATAAGGTAGATGAACAGGGCCCAAATCATTAGGACAGTTTGGCTCAAGCAAGTTCATTAACACTTTTGGTTAAACGCCGGCAGATTCGATTTAACCAAATGTGATAATGAAGGAGGAGGGTGCCGCACCCACGTTCATGTGCTCCAAACTTGATGAGCACCCACGATGTGTATTTTTGTTGTAATCTGCCGGCACCCTCCTTCATTACCAGTTGCGAAAAACCCAGGTAGCCTTGGTACCACACTCAGTTTTTTAAAACTGGCATTTGTAAATCCAGTGGTGATACTATTTTTCTTTTGAACAAGACGTAACAATTCACTCTGGGCATTCGGGTTACCCGCAAAGTTCGGATCGGGTAGTTCGGGTTTTGAAAAGTTCAAGTAATGAGAATTGTTACCCGATAATAGCCCAAAAAACACTACCCGCAAGTTCGGGTTCGGGTTCGGGTATACCCAATGTACCCGAAGTATATAAAATGACAGCAAGTGCTCAAACATCACAGAATTTTGCATAGAACTGAACAGACTAAATGATAACTCATTAACTCATAACTGATAAAGTGATAACTTCAAGTTTTCAACAGCAAATGCAAACCAGTGAAACCACGACGCATTTTAGTTTTTAACCGCAAGTGCAAGCCAGAACGACGACACAGGTACTGACTACTTAGTACTGACAAGATACAAGAGCAAATTAAAAAATTCAAGCATCAAGCTTGCTGCCTGCCATCACATCAGTGCTCGTCTCGGGGAGTCGGGGAGACGGCAAGTTAAGATGTGAGTTAATAAGGCACCAAAGCCAAGGAGGCATCCTACTATTGTTGGGCTTGGGCTACAGGAAATCGGGATGCTTCAGTTCGCGACTTCGCGCTTCGCTGAGACGTATTCCTATTTCGGGTAGTTCGGGTACCGGGTGTACTTACCCGAATTACCCAATATAAATTCAAGTAATAGGATTTACTATCCGAACTAGACATCGGGTAGTGCGGGTTTGGGTACTTCGGATCCGGGTTCGGGTATTTCGGGTTTGAGATTCGGGTATCGGGTTTTGTGCCCAGAGTGAGTAACAATCCCTCTTTTTTTCTTTTTTAAACGGTAACGATGGTCAGCAGTGGAACCTTGTTTTTTTATAGTGTGTGTATAACAATGCAGTACTTTTGATTAATAAATAAACATGTATACGGTGTGTTTAGTTTCCTGGCTTATTTCTAGCCTGGCTAGATTTCAAGCCTGGGCAGCTTTAGCCTGTCCCCAACAAGCCAATCCACAGTTGTTTGGTTGCCTATCTTATCTCAGCCTGGCTAGCAAATAACATGTTTGGTTATCTAGTTTGTTTTGATACAATCACCTTTTCTTCATGCTGGTAAGTTTACCTCTCTCTCAGACAATGTGTCGAACAGGTGGTGGGTGTACGGGGAAGGAAGGAGAATGACCAAGCAGCTCTACCCCCTTGCCAAGGCTGGCGACGCAGCACCTCTGCTGGGCACTCGCCGCGTGAGACTGTTGCCGGCAGTAGGATGAGCACCGAGAAGAGGTGATACTGGAGAGGTTTCGCGTAGGAGCACAGGGCCCGCGGCAACACCAAGACGGATGAGCACCGTGACCGTGCGAGACTGCTACTCGGCCCTATGCATTTTGCATAGGATGAGCACGGTGGCAGCAGCAGAGTCGCAGGCCGCCATACCTCTGTACCCAATGCAGGTGGCGGTGGAGGGGAAACCAGGGAGATGCAAATCGACACAAATCAATGCAAATGGACGCAAATCGATGCAAATGGCTGGGAGCAAATCAACCCAGCTGAGCTCGTGCTCGACGGGGACGATGGGCGCTACCGGCAACGTGAAGCCCTCCCGCGCGAGCACGTCGACGCGGAACAGTGCGCCCAGGAACCATGCGGGTGAGGGTGAGCACTCGGGAGGTGAGGAGAACGGGGACATGTGCTAAGCCAAGCCTAGCTTCCAAAAAATGACTAGAGGCTATGTTTTTCTGAAGCCTGGGTAGAGGGTGGTGGGTGGCTTCCTAGAGCCTGGCTTGGGACTCTAAACAGGCAAACAAACAACACAAAGGTGGCTTCCTAGAGTCTGGTTGGGATTTGGCCACCCAACCAAACAAGCCCATAATATACGATAATGATATGATCAGGACGTCCGTCCCGTGATTCCCGTCCGGACGCGTTCCCGCAAAAAAAATCCCCATCCACTCGTTCCACTCTCCACGGTGCCTCTATCCTGCGCATCCCCCATTGCGCCTTCGCCAGCCGTCGGTCGCTACGCCTACCGTCGGCCCCTTCTTCCCATTCCCCGCCCCGCCAGAGCTCCCCATCGTCGGCCCCTTCTTCCCGCCCCTGCCCGGCCAGAGCTCACCAGCAGCTGCCTGTGCCTGTGGCCAGCCCCTTCCTCTCCACCCTTGCCTGGCTAGAGCCAGCCGATGGCCTACTCCATCGCTGGCCTGTCTCTGCCTTCCTCTCCGCCTGCCTACGACGGTGGCAGCCCGCATCCCGGCCAAAGCTCATCGACGGCCTATCCTTGCCATCCCCTCCGCTCGTCTCTAGAAGGGGTCGCGATAGCGCTGCCCTCCGCCTGCCCATTCCCCGCTTGCGTTGTGTCATACGGAAGAAGAAGAAAAGGGTGAAAAACGCTTGTTGCAAGCCTATGTTATAGGTGTTTCAGATGTTTCATAGGTATGTTGCTAATGTTTTATAAGGATGTTACAAAAGTAGATCGGAATGTTGCTTATGTTGCAATAGTTGTACACGTATGTTGTAAACTCCTGTTCCCAATGTTTCATCTGTTGTTTTTACATATGTTGCAAGTGTTTTATTTGGATGTTGCATGTGTTTCACACATATGTTGCAAGTGTTTTATCTACATGTTGTGTACGTTTTACGTTGGTTTTGAGGTGTTTTTGTAAGTGTTTTAGATGCATGCTTCAAGTGTTTCACCTGTCATGAGACATATGTTGCAAGTGTTGCATCTGGATGTTTTAAAAGTAGATATGGTGTTGCATCTCACTCCCTCCTCGCCTTCACCTGCCTCACCTCGATGTCTTCACCTTCTCTCAGCGCTAGACCTGAGCAAACTGAGCTCGGCTCGGCCTGGCCCAAGCCTGATGGGTTTTGGCCTATCCACGAACCTTACTGGACAGGACTTGGACACAGATCCCGCTGTCCAGTAAAATTTTTCTTGGTCCGCCTGAAATACTGTTTTTAGCTATTTTACACTATAAAATGTGCGGGGGCCTGCCCAGCCCAGGCCCGGCCCTAGCCCGACCTGAAAATTAGGCCCGACTTGCCCAGTGAGACGATCATGGGTGAGATTTTTTTTGCCAGAAATAACCAGCCTTTTTTGGCGCAACCCAAACCCGCCCCGGCCCGCAAAATGCTCAGGTCTACTCAGCGCTGGCTGGGCAACCGAACCAAAGGCGCAGGTGGGTGCCACCTCCTCCCCTTCTTCTCGATGTTGGCGTCGCACGGGGAATGGGCAGCTGTGAGTACGCACGGGTGCCCGCTCCTTCTGTTCCGTTACGTAGGGGAGGGATAGGTGCACACAGTTCTTGTGTTATGTGCTGAGATTGGATGACTCCTGTTCCTCAAATAGGATGGCCTCGAGCTATGTCTGGGTAGTGATTGCATGCCATCTGTGTCATTTTCAACAAAGCATATATTTTATAATGAATACTATAAATGTGGTTGTCTAACAAAAAAAACCGACAAGTACTAAGAAAACAGAGTACACCATATATATCCTCGTCGTCCCATCCTATCTCTTGAACATGAGCGCACTTGTGAAGCTCACGCCGGCTTCCAACAAAAATACACAACGTAAATATGGAGGAGGGTGCCGCACCCACGTTCATGTGCTCCAAACTTTATGTCGCCGCGTTTGAGGGGCGGACGGAGGAGGTCACCAGGATCCTCACCGGAAGTGGACAGGCAGCATCGCCGGCGGCGCGGAAAGGTCGGCCACTCCCAGAAGCAGCGCCGGCGAATGGTACATCGTCTAGCCTTCCAATCCATTTGAAAAATCCGGCAAAGATATGATGCACGTAGTAATCAGGAGAAGAAGTCTTGTACACTAATTTTACTCCAAGCAAATTAAATCATGGATCGTGAAATTATTAAGTTCAATTTATTCACCTTGGATTTCAGCCAGTCATCCCGGACGAAGCTGCAGCACCCGCGAGGTGACGGCAGAGCGCCGGACGCTCCTCCACATCGCCGCCGGGCAAGGCCACTGCGGCCTGATCACCGAACTCGCCCGTCGTGACCGGGACCTCCTCTCCTCGCTGACCTCCTCTCAGGACACGCCGCTCCACTTCGCGGCGAGGGCGGGGCACGCGGACGCCGTCGCCGTCATCGTCCGGCTCATCGCCAGCAGGGAGGACGACGATGACAGCGACGACGACGTCGAGGAGGCCTGGCGGCGGCTGCGGCTGCGGGGCGTCCACGACGTGCTCGGGGCGAAGAACCGGGCCGGAGACACGGCGCTGCACGTGGCCGCGAGGCACGGCGGCGGTGGAGGCGCTCATGCGCCTGGCGCCCGGCCTGGCGGCGGAGCTCAACGGCGCCGGCGTGTCGCCGCTTTACCTGGCCGTGGTCAGCGGGTCGGTCCGCGCCGTCGCGGCCATTGTCGCGTACGGGGACGACGCGGCTGCCACCGCCGGGTCCATGTCGCAGAACGCGCTGCACGCTGCTGTTCTCCAGAGTTCAGGTCAATTCGGTCACTCTTTAATTTTTCTTCTTTTGGTTAATTAATTAATAACTAATTAACCCCATCCATGTCTCTTAGAAGATGCATAGCCAATGAAAAAACATTGTTTACTTTAATTATGAAGACGAAACAGCTAGTGTTGTGTGTTTTTTTTTGAAACGAAGCTAGTGTTGTGTGTAGTCAATGTTCTTGAATTGACAAACCAAGTTGATTCACACATCCACAATAGACCTGAAAACTACTGTTTTCTCTTTTTTTTTCCCTTAAAATTTGAAGCAATTCAGTTTCGGACAACAGAAGTGGCAAAACTCGTCATTTTTTTTTACTAAAAACTGAAGATTCCTCTTGCCACTGTAAAGTTAGTGAGAAAGCTGGACGAACTAAACTGTCTCAATAAGCACCTATCTGTGCACGTTTAATATTGACCAATTATTTTAACACTGAATGGTTCACGATTTGATATGTGTCACGTGGACGGGTTGGTCAAACTTATAACCGGCAAAATTTCAGGTCTTTTTTTTCTTCCATCTATTTTTGCATCCACCTCTCCCTAATTATCGGTAGCCGAGAGTTTCTTCCGTCTAGACTTATATGACCCTAGATAGTTATGATAGCTAAGAATCCTAATTTTAATACAAATAGATCTCTTCGATTTTGAGTAATTTGAATAGGAATCCTAATTCAACACTTTTTGTTTGAGAATCAGCTTATATATTTTTTCAAACTATTTTTGCATGAAACCATTTTTTCTCGTCTTTCTCCCATGTAATGTACGTGATGGTTTGCGTTTATGTTTTGCAACTGTTTTTTTTCTTGTAGTTGTTTCCGATTTAGAGGAAATAATAGTATAGATATCTATCCCTAATAATAAAGCGGCAAAATTTCTGGCAATTTTTTTCGTCCATCTATTTTTTCGTCTACCTCTCCCTAACTACCGGTAGTCGAGAGTTTCTTCCGTCTAAACTTATATAACTCTAGATAGTTATGACAAATAGATCTCTCCGAACCTGAATAAACTGAATAGGAATAGGAAACTATGCCTGTTAGTCTACCTATAGCCCTCCTGATATATATGCACGACTTAAATATATGTTCTTGAGGTAATATGGATAGTTAGAATCCTAATCAAGTAGAAGATAATAAAAATCAAAATTAGACAAATCTGAGGAGAGAAAATAATAAGTAGAGAAAAATCCTCAAATAGCAATAGTTTTACTCTATTTTTTCCCCTATGACGGTCATGTTTTTAGTTTTCCATGTTTACTTTTCCCTTGTGTCAGACATGAAGTTGTACTCTGGCCGCGTTCACTTGCTACAGTAACCCGAAATATTTCTTCTTCCCCGTTAAATCTTTAAACGCATGCATAAAACATTAAATGTAGGTAAAAAAAATTAATTGTATAGTTTTGCTGTAAAGTTCGAGACGAATCTTTTGAGTCTAATTAATCCATGGTTGAACAAATTTTACCAAATAACAACGAAAAATGCTACAGTAACTTTTCACACCAACTTTTTCATCTAAACACACCCTCTGTTTTTCTTTCCACGCCAGGATGGTACGCCTGGAGCACGTATTGAAAATTTGAGCCTGTACGCTTGCAGCAGGTAGCCCTGGGCGTTCGGTCCGACCCTCGGTCTTGGGTCATTTCAAAAATTCGGTCATCTAAAAACGGAGACCGATCGGTTAGTTTCAAAACTCAGGACTTCGGTCTCGGTTAGTTTGGTTCGGTCTCAGTCATGACCGAACTAACCGAATTTCACAAAACAACTACTAAATATTGTAATTTGTAGCAAATTTTACCAATATTTTTTCTATTTCAATGCAAAAATACAATACAAAAATATAGATTAAACATAGTGATAAGAGTGATGGTTGATATAAACCCACTAGAATAAATATTATATCACTAATAATAGTCTAAATTACATATTATGTCAACAAAATTCAAATGTTCAGTTAATTCGGTTAGTTCGGTTACCCGAGGGTAATGACCGAATTAAGTCCGGTTCGGTTACTCCAAACTGAAGACTGAACTTGTGACCGAAATTTTCGGTCTCGGTCTCGGTTAGTTCGGTTCAGTCTTCGGTTTTCGATTAATTATGCCCAGAGCTAGCAGTAGATATTGAATATTTAAGCCTGTACGCCTGGCCAGCCAAGCGAACGGAGCCTGGTCGCCGCCACCTGTGCTGGCCGGCCAGCCAGCCGGCGCCGCCTGGGCAATAATAATAAAAAAAGGCATAAAATTTGTCAGGCATAAAGCACTCAGCACAATAAAAAATATAGGCATAAAAATTCTGTGCATATCACACAATAAGAAGCAAAATAACGTTAAGTTCATCTCACAAATCCACGAATTTAACCTTAACAAGTTCATGTCACAAAACGAAACGTACGTCACTATCTAATCGTATCCATGCACGAGTGGAAATCCCAGAAGGGTAGAGATGTCCTTTTAGGTGGGAAATACACGTACATAGATTAGACAAGAGAAGAAATATACCAAATGGCGTACAAATCAAATAGCCAATGGGGATCTATTTTTGTGAAGCCAATGGTTAGAATGCAAAACTGCGAAGCGCAGCGATTGGTAATAATAAAGAGGCAAAATTTCTGGTAATTTTTTCGTCCATCCATTCGTCCACCTCTCCCTAGGTACCGACAGTCGAGAGTTTCTTCTATCTAGACTTATATAGACAAATAGATCTCTCTGAGCCTGAATAAACTGAAGAGGAATAGGAAACTACGTCGCCCTCCTGATATAAATGCACGACTTAAATATATGTTCTTGAGGTAATATGGATAGTTAGAATCCTAATCCAAATCCAAGTAGAAGATAATAAAAATCGAAATTAGACAAATCTGAGGAGAGAAAATAATAAGTAGAGAAAAATCCTCAAATAACAATAGTTTTACTCTATTTTTTTTCCTATGACGGTCATGTTTTTAGTTTTCCATGTTTACTTTTCCCTTGTGTCAGACATGGAGTTGTACTTCGTTTTTCTTTCCACGCCAGGATGGTACGCCTGCAGCAGGTGTTGAATATTTGAGCCTGTACGCCAGGGCAGGCAAGCAGCCTGGTCGCCGCCGCCTGTGCTGGCTGGCCGGCCGGCCGGCGCCGCCTGGGCAACAATAAAAAAAATAGACATAAAATTTGTCATGAAGTACTCGGAACAATAAAAAATATAGGAATAAAAATTCTGTGCATATCACACAATAAGAAGCAAAATAATGTTAAGTTTTTCTTCCAAATCCACGAATTTAGCCTTAACAAGTTCATGTCACAAAACGAAACGTTCGTCGCTATCTAATCGTATCCATGCACGCGTGAAAATCCCAGAAGGGTAGAGATGTTCTTTTAGGTGAAAAATATACGTACATACTCCCTCCGTCCGAAAAAACATGTAAATCTCGTTTTACGAGGAGTCAACAGAATCTTAAGTTTGACTAAGTTTTTAGAAGATATTATCTACATTTATATCTTCAATTAGGTTTATTATGAAAATATATTCTATAATTAATCTAATGATACTTATTACGTATCATAAATATTAATACTTTGTCATATGTATTCAGTCAAAATTAAGAATATTTGACTTTTCGGGAAACGAGATTTACATGTTTTTTGAGACGGAGGGAGTAGATTAGAAAAGAGAAGAAAAACACCAAATGACATACAAATCAAATGACCAATGGAGATCTATTTTTGTGAAGCATGCAAAACTAGGAAGCGCAATCATTGGAGTCCGACATATCCAATTTTCTCTACCACGGACAAGATCATATGAAATCAAAAGAGCCAATGAGTAGAATCTAGACCACCAGAGAGTACCATGGTCCCGCGCTGCCACAGCGCATCCCCGAGCGCGCGCCTCACGGACCGGCTCGGCGGTAGCGCGCGGACGACGAAGCGCGGGCCCAGCTGCCGGATTTTTCAAATGGATTGGAAGCGCGGGCCCAGCTGCCGGCGTGCAGGCGGGACGGTCATTGCGGCGAGAAGCTGCGTGCAGTGGATAAGGCTCCCGCTCCTGTGGAGCCCAGCCGGATTGGATTGAGGAGAAAGAAAAAAAATAAGTGAGAAAGAAAATAAATTTAAAAAGAAAAGGAGAAAAAGAAAAGAAAAAACAAAAGTGTATTATATTCCATCACAATAAGCAAATTGGAATGATCTCCGAAATATCGACAAGTTTAGATGAAACCTTATTAAACCGACGTAATTCCATATACCATCGAGAACGTGTCAACATAAGAGGTAGATTTATTTCACCCGTTGCAACGCACAGGCAAATTTGCTAGTATGACTTAAAAATAATGAAAGATAAGTAAGCTGAAACACGCAATTCAACTTGGACTGTTTTTTTTGTAATGTGAAGAGCAGGTGCGGCTCTCCTGCTTTGTTTGAAACAACGCGATCTTTGTGACATGATAAATAATCAATAGTATCTATTTCACATTTTCAACTATTGTAATGATAGTCGATCCACCCAGTATGGGAGTAGTTGATTACATTAAGATAAAGGAAGGGTCTAGCACCACCAGGACGTTCGGACAAAAACGCGCGTCTGGACGCATGTGCCACACCCGCCGCTCATGAGAATATTATCGTTGCCCAGCACGTGCTTAGCGTAAAACGCGTGCCCCTGTGCCTGTCGTGCCCGCGTAACAGGAGGACCATTACCCTGACGGACCGTAACAGACAGCCACTCACACCTCACCCCGCCTGCTGATGCGTGCCGGGAGGTGTTTGTCGGCCTCAGGAGCCCGCGCGGTGACCCACGGGCGGTGCCCTAGCAACAGTAGCATGCGGCTATGGCAGGCAGCTGTCCGCAAGCCACCGGGGCCATTGCTACATGTGCTCCCCCTAGATCTACTTTTGAAACATCCAGTAGAGAAACACTTGCAATAAGCGACTGAAAACAGATAAAACACTTGAAACATACGCTTGAAACATGATGCGTGTATAGCCATAGCAATGCAACATCCAGATCTAGTTTTGCAACATTAAGATAAAACGCTGCAACATACGTATGAAACATTTGAAACACTTAGAAAATACGTTTAAAACATGCATGTTATGTAACATCCAGATGTACTTCTGCAACATCATGATGAAACACTTGAAACATACTTTTGACACCATTGAAACACTCAAAAACATATGCTTGCAACTTGCGTATATTGTCATTGCAACATATGCAACATCCTAGATCAACTTTTACAACATTCAGATGAAATGCTTGAAATATAAGTCTGAAACTTCTGAAACACTTGAAACACAACGTCACTTGCGGCCATGGCCTACCTGGTGGGGAACTGTGGTGGGCGCGGCCTCGGGCGGGGCTTAGGCGGCCAGTGCACGGCGCGGCGTAGGGCTACGAGCTGATTTTGTCGAGCTCCACCTGCTCCCACACCGTCGCACGCCTGTCCACCCGTTGCGCCGACACGTTGCTCCGCCGCTTCGACGCCCTCTTCACCGTGCTCGTCAAGTAAGGCTCCTCCTCTGGCGCTGGCGACTAGCACGGGCTACGCTACGCCGCCCAAGATGGACTGGAAGGCATGCAAGATGCAGCGCCTGGTGGCTGTCACGACACATGTGCCACGAGCTCGACGCACTCACCGAGTTAGAGCAGCCCGTGCCGGCCGACGCCGGCACCAACGCCGCTGCCTCAGGGAGCAACTAGGCTGGGTGCGCGAGTCGCGTGGCTAGGCAGAAAGTGGAGCACCTCCGCTTGTCTATCATGTGGATGAGAAGGAGCCACGTCCTAATTAAATAATGGTGTGGACGAACTGAAGGTGGAAGCAGACCAGTGGCCCGGTCAACAGGCCCAGCTAGGAGTGTTCGGAGGCGTGGACACAGGACAGATGCGAAGGAGTATTAGTGTTAAGATAAAACATACAACCGCCGTATCAAGTTATAACTCGTTTTGGCTTTATCCTAAGTCAATTTTCTCGAAATTTTTACCAAGTTTTTAGAAACATAGATTGACATGGAAAATTTAGTGAAAAGTAGTTAATTAATGTTATAGATGTTAGTGTATTTTAATAGAAACTTGATCAAATTTTAAAAAGATTGATTTAAAACAAAGTTAAAATGAATTGTAACTATTGACATCTTCAATCGGCAATTATTCACTTACAGCCCTCTTCTCTGTTGCTTCATGAGGTTCCATGAGGCCAACATGGCAACACTGGATGGCTCCACATTTTAAAGTTGTTTTCCTCCAAATAAAGCTGAAGTCATATATACTAGTTGAGAATAGAGCTGAATGTGTTTGTAATGTGTAACATTACAATTATGGCAACATGGCTAACAGTAGTAACATGGTTGTAACTAGAGACATAGATGGACTTTTTTTTTCAAAACAAAATCAATAATATATATGCTTCATCCTTTTCTAACTCATCATCTGATACATTGAACTATGTGTTGAGGCCTACTAACATTAATATGAAAATTTTCATTTCTTGTAGAAATGGTTTCTTTGCTACTGCAATGGCGACCAACACTTGCAAGCGACCTTGATAGCAACAAGAGCAGCCCATTACATTTTGCTGCATCCAGTGGTGACTGTTCTATAATCGAAGACATCTTAAAACATGCACCACCCAGCACCGCATACATGCAGGACAGCCAAGGCCTCTCGGCTCTTCATGCTGCCGCTTTGATGGGCCATTTACCTGCAGTCCGTTTGTTATTACAATACCACCCTGCGTCTTCAGACATTCGTGACAACCATGGCAGAAATTTTCTACACGCTGCAGCCATGAGAGGCCACCACTCCATTATATCTTATGTCATAAAAAACCAAATGCTGGAATATCTTTTGAATGAGCAAGACCAGGAAGGGAATACAACATTACATTTAGCTTTGCAGGCAGGGGAATACAGAGTGGTTTCTAAGCTTTTATCCAGTGGAAAAATGCAGGTTCACATCATGAACAATGACGGCCACACCCCATCTGATCTGATAGAAAACTCAAGGGGTTTCTACTTAATGGTAAGTAATACTTCCATCCTTCTATTTTTAGGGAATGTTACAAAATTCTAGATTGTGTTTTATATAAAAAAGTACATATTGTATTCATTTGAACTAACCTTGCATCCTCATGTCCATGACACATTTGTGAACTAGCAGGCAAGGCTAGTGGTAACGCTGTTTGTCTATGGAGCACAGTTCAAGCCACAAAGGCAAGACCATGTAAACAAATGGAACGGACAGGACATCATGAAATGGCGAGAAGCTACATCGAAAAACCTCGCAATTGTTTCCACCCTTGTGGCGACAGTCGCCTTCTCAGCAGCATTCAACGTGCCTGGTTCATATGGATCAGACGGAAAGGCAAATCTGAACGGGAATCACACTTACAGTGCGTTCCTAGTGCTGGACACCATTGCCATGACCACATCTGTAATGGCGACGATATTACTTGTTTATGGGGGTGCTTCACGGTCTCATCGTTCTTGGCAGGGCTTCATTATGTCCATGCACTTCCTTTGGCTGTCACTCATCTGCATGATGCTAGCCTTTTTTGAGGCCATATCAGCTGTGACAAGCAGTGATAGGAAAGCGATGAAGTCTCTTCTGTATCAGCTGATCTACGCTGGGGTGTACGTCCTGATAAATCTTCTTACAAAACTTGCAATGCCTGGATCATTTGTAGGAGTTTTGCAGTTTGTGGTAGGTGGTTTCTCAAAACAACAGCGGTGTCTCAAGAAGCGCATCAGTCAGCAGTATCCTTTTGGAGTTATCTATGCCTTCAACATGTTCATGTTCATATTTGTAAATACTGTAGCAATTGCTGCAATGGTCGTCACAAGTATTTTACTTTGACGTGAGAGGTATCATGTTCATAACATTCTGTATTAGCGCAGACATATGCTAAGATGCTAATTATTAAGTACTCCCTCCATTCCAAATTATAAGACGTTTGACTTTTTTGACATCAAGTTTGACCACTCGTCTTATTCAAAAATTTGTGCAAAATATCAATTCTTTTATCGTGGCTTGGTATATTAATAAAAGTTTCTCAAGAATGACTTAAATTTGACTATGTTTGCACAAATTTTTTGAATAAGACGAATGGTCAAACTTGGGATCAAAAAAGTCAAACGTCTTATAATTTGGGATGGAGGGAGTATTAACAAATATTGAGACTAGTATCATATGTCATGTGTATGCAGCCATATGTACATCACTGCCTATCTCTACGTATATATACTCATG
This sequence comes from Saccharum spontaneum, assembly GCA_022457205.1. Classification (NCBI taxonomy): domain Eukaryota; kingdom Viridiplantae; phylum Streptophyta; class Magnoliopsida; order Poales; family Poaceae; genus Saccharum; species Saccharum spontaneum. The sequence continues at coordinate 9,797,202 of CM039598.1, forward strand.
ATAGACACCGCACATCACAGCCTATCTCTACGTATACTCATGATAGACGCGGCACAACCGTGCTACACACGAAACACACATACCTGTGTGCATCTGAACATTCTAGGCAAAAAATTATACAATAAAGCATTGGTTATCAAGATAATCGTGCATGAAGGCAAGAACTGTCATTACATCTTCATCACCTATGTATAAAGAGAGATCTTACCAATCCCATTTAGGGTTAGATGATGGAGAATAATGTTATGCTTGCCCAAGTTCTTGTTAAGTAATTATTAAAAGGCACACACGATGCCATTATCTTCCTGCACCACCCTTTCGATACACACTATGCCAGAAAACCAAATCACAGATGCGGGTTTGGCGCGTCTCCCATAGCACATCTCGGATGAACCTTCATCATAGACGCGTAGACACGTGTCTGTAATAACCCCTCATCATAGACGCCTGTGTATAGACAAAACACGTATGTGATAAGGATTCATCATAGACACGTGTTATCTAGACGTGTCTGTGATGAGGGGTTATCATAGCCGTGTTTTTACTATCCTCATTTGTGACGAGGGTTATCATAAACGCAGATTAGCTAGACCCCGTGGCATGACGCCCTCCCTGGGTACGACTCCTCTTCAGACGTAGGGGCTTAAATAGCTGCACACTCAGCTTCATGCCGCCTCCTAGTGCCAAGACGAGCCCACCATGGTTGCCACCGATGATATCTCCGAAGCACAAGCAACCCTGGATCTATCCTCCTTTGTCCGAGAGGTCATGGATCTATCCTCCCTCGCACAAGCTACCGCGGATGGCCCGCATAGCTTGCTTTGTCGTCGTGGCCAGTGCCCTGGTGCATCCCTCACCGTGTCGCCGCTTGAGGGACGGGAGGGGATGGCGCAGAGGGAGGGGATGAGTGAGGGGGACGGGAGAGGGACAAGAAGAGGCAGCATGCAATGGTGCAAGATCATTGGAGGAGATGACAGTCGCCGGTGGCGATAGCGGCTAACCATAGCGGGAAGAGAGAAAGGGGCGAGGGGGATGCGAGGGGCCGACTGATGTGAGAGTTAACTAGACTTTATATTTTTCAAGCCTGAGACAAAAATGCATGGACCTAAATCCATCTAGACGTGTCGTTGATATAAAACCATGTCATAGACGCGTCTCATTCTTATATCACAGACGTGTTTTCTTTATTCACGTCTCTGATATATGCGCCTCCAACAACCTATTTCTTCGGAGCTAACACCTCAGAGACGTGTTCTTAATAGACACGTCTATGATCATACATCAGAGACGTGTTGCACAATTTCATGTCACTTATCTTCTATTTGCAGTTTTGACATAGTGACATCGCCCTTCTGTGCATGTGCCACTTTTCTCCTCCACGTGCACTCCTCTTCGTTCTCTGCTACGATAAGTATGCTACATCTGCATCCGCATCCGCATCGTGAATGCTATTTTTGCCCCTAAGGGAATATGCCCCATGTGCATGCATCATTGGATGCACATGAGAATGTGTGCTCCTGCTGCACATGCATCCCCATGTGCATCTATGCATTTGAGGGCATCTAATGGTGAGCTAGGCTATTAAGATCCTGAGTCTAAGATTGTTTAGTTATAACAGATAGAAGATTGAAGCTGTTGAGTGGAGATTTGATAGAGCACCTGCAGCTTCTGTGGCAATTCTTATGTAATTGTCCCAAAACAAAGAAACATCATTTTGTGATTCAGCATGGAGAAGTTGAGACAATGATCCATTGGTAATATAGTCATATACCAGCAACGAAACCTCAGATTCGAGACAACATCCAAAGAGTTTCACAATATGTTTCTGTGATTTATTTCAGAAAGTACCACAACTTCATTGATGAATTGCCTGATCTCACTATACTTGATGACTATAGACTTCTTTATTGCAACAACACATTAGTTAGATAAAATGCCCTTGTAAACCATCCCATGACCACCATGTCCAATGATGCGTGCTGGATCAAAGTTATTTGTTGCCTTTTCTACCTCTTCTAGGAGAAAATATTTGTTTTATCCGATGATGTTCTAGGAGAAGAAGACCTTCTCTGCATGTGCCACTTTTCTCCTCCACATGCGCTCCTCTTCGTTCTCTGCTGCGACAAGTTTGTTGCATCTGCATCCGCATCGTGAATGTTGTTTTTGCCCCTAAGGGCATATACCCCCATGTGCATGCATTGTTAGATGCACATAAGAATGTGTGCTCTTGCCGCATATGCACCCCCATGTGCATCTATGCATATGAGGGCATGTGTTGCTAAGGGCAAATTTTTTGCGTCCCATTTGCATTTGCTATTGTCTGGAGTAGGAAGATGTGTTTGTAAAGGGAGTACAAGAATTTAGAACGCACAGGAGTGCATCATCATTTTTTTAAAAAAAGGAAAAAAGTGCATATCGATTGAGTAAAAATATTGAATATTTCGCATCCGACATGATAGCAGGGTATTGTTCTAGCTTCTGCGCTTGCTCTTCTTTGATAGTTTGATGAAAACCTTCGTACTTCACCAAGTTTATTATTCCGAATCCACTAATAAAACATTATTTGTAAACGTCTTATCGTTTCATATCAGAGTTGGCATACAACTTGTCATTGTTCGTCTTAACATGGATGATATACGAAATGCATTCAATTTCTCAAAAGAACTTCCATGGCCATTTGAAACGTAGTTGGAAAAATACGAAGCGAAACTTCGCACGTAATTTTTTAATCTGTTTTTAGAGAACAAATAATCTTCGTGGAACAAGTCCGTGCTAATTCGTTTAAAAGAAAAAGGAAAACTCATACCTAAGAGAAAGAGTGCACACAATCAACCTGTTTTTAGAGAGCACATAATATTGGTGGAGAAAATCCGTGCTGGTTCGTTAGAAAAAAAAAGAGAAAAACTCATAGATTGAGAGAAAACAGCATGTCTGGAGGTGCATTTTTAGGGTTTGATTTGACAAAATTCATGTCTGGAACCGGAAGATATCGAGGTGCATTTTCAGGTCTTGGTTGACAAAATTCGTTATAATGAAAAAAAAAGGGGCATTCCGAGAATTGAACTCGGGACCTCTCGCACCCTAAGCGAGAATCATACCACTAGACCAAATGCCCTTGCTGTTGCGTAATTGATTTAAAATTCATTAGTATCTTGTTGTTCCGTGTCTCCTCATATCGCAAGTTCGCAACCGACGAACGGTCTTCGTACATACCAATTTTTTTTTGGAAGCAAGGGAAAAATAATGCCTAAATTCTAAACAAAAGTAGAAGTTCAAAACCTAATAAATTTAATTATCTCTTCCATTCTATGGCCCCGAGAATGCCAATATTAGCACGAATCGTACGGAAATGTAACTCGGTATTCAAACAACTATTCAGAGTTCCTAGAGCTCCTTGTACAGCTTGTTGGAAAACCCGTTGTCGGAAATATGAAATTCAGACGGATACGACAAGCCAAGGCTCCGCTGAAAAAATCACTAAACAAATACCACATCTAGAAGAACATTTACTCCGCAATTTGGACAGAAATGGAGTTGTGAGGTTGGGATCCTGGGTAGAAACTGGCGATATTTTAGTAGGTAAATTAACGCCTCAGATAGCGAGCGAATCGTCGTATATCGCGGAAGCTGCCCAAGTAGGATTCGAACCTACGACCAGTCAGTTAACAGCCGACCGCTCTACCACTGAGCTACTGAGGAACAAGGGGAGATTCGACCTCCTAGAGTTCAACTCCCGCGCCGGCGAGCCAGTCCCCTTCGCCGGCGCTTTCATCCGCCATATCCACATACCAGTCCTCCGCGGTCGCACCCCTATGTTTCAGCAGTATGCCCGAGCGGCACAGAAAGTTACTGGACAACTCGGAGCTAGAGCTATCGGTCGTCCCCTGAGCCGCTGGATCTGCGCGGAACCCGCCAATGTGCAGTGCGAGGAAGCTTCTTCGAGATGGGGGATGACCTCCGGAGTGGCCTCCAGAGTAGATTTCATAAGGGGTAAGTTTCTTTCTCTTTTAGGAGCAGCGTTTGATGGAACCGGAATCAAATCCCCCTGCGCAGCATGTTGGAATTGATCTCCATCAGTTGGCCCAACGGCCAACTGGGCCCTTGACCTGCACCCTGATCGGGGGTGCCCAGCCCATAGACGGCTGGTGGGCCCCCGTCGTACAGCACCATAAATAGGAGGTGGGGGCCAGGGCACAAACTGCGAGGTTCACTGCCACTGCCGCCACCCACCGTCCTAACCCTAGACCGATCAAGAAGGGTGCTGCCAACGACGGGAAGTCCACCGCCGGTGACACTACACCACCACTGCGTCACCGTCACAAGGTCGAGCTCCTCCACCCTCACGGTTTGCACCCCTACCTCTCTCCTCTCTCCCTCTCTCTGATCTCGATACATGTTACATGTGGACTATTCCAAAATACAATGTTCTACCCCACTGTTTTCTACCCTAGACGCTACAACAGATTTTACAATGGTACCGGAGCCAGGTTACTGGCGTGTAGATTCAGTAGGGTAGAAAAGAACATGAAATCCGAAAGAAAAGAAAGAGCAATCACAACCCTAACCCTAGATCGGGTGTGGGGCAACAGTATACCGCGCTGCTGTTTTGATGGACGCGGGAAGATCATAGGAAGACCGGATCCCTAACCCTAAAAGAAAGTAAGGACGGGGAAAGAGGGGAGGAACCTACCCGGGTCATCTCCCTACATCGGAACCGGTCATCACCGCGGGAAGGATCCGAGCCACCTTCCTGTGGACAGGGTCAAGAACAGAGAAAAATGGAGGGGGTTAAAAAGGAAAGAAATTTCCCCAAATTAGAACCCTAACCCTAATTGAAAAAAAAAAAGGGGCACGGTGGCCTACCTGGGGCTCACCTGCTATTCACCGCCATGGCGCGGGAAGAAGAAACCGCCGTTCGTGCGGAAGAGAGAGCCGCCGCCGCACCGTCGGCGCGCGGGAAGGTGACCTCGAATCGTCGTCGTCGTACGGGCTCGGGTCAAGGGCAACGTCGCAAGGCCGCTCGACGGCAGCGCGCTCCGCCTAGGGCGAGCGCGCTCACCGGCGAAAGGCCCCGCGGCGGAGCCGCGAGCTTTTTCCTCCGGCCGCCATGGGCGGCTGTTGCCGCTGTGTTCTCACTTGGCCGCGGCTAAGAGAGTGGCTGGAGAGAAAGGTAAGAGAAGAAGAGGGAGCAGCCGGACTTGGTCCGGCGGTGGCCACCATGGCCGCCAAAGCTGCCTCCACTGCTGCGGCTTGCGGCATGGAGAGAGAAAGAGCAAGATGGAAATGGAGGCTAGGGTTCAAGGGAGGGCCGGCGGCCATTCGTTTTTGTTCCTCCGAAATGCAAGGGTGGCCGTCGGATCATGATCTGTGGCTGAGATCGCTTGGGCCAACATTCGGCCCAAGAGGGTGAAGGAAATCCCGGCCCAGGCCCAGGTTGCGGCCTGGGACGCGGGAGCGCATAGCGCGCGGGTCGGCCTTGGGCCGTTTTTTCGTCAAGTGGGCCGAGGCCAGCACTGGAGGTTCACGGCTGGGCTCGGGCTGGTTGCTCAACTGGGCCGCGGCAGCACAGTGCGCGTGGATTTTTTCAGCCCAATTGCAAAGTAAAGTTTATGAATTTGTTTATTCCTTTTCAGAAGTATTTTTAATAGTTTTGTTCTCTACTCATTTTTGACCCAACGGAATAAATTGTCTAGAGACTAGATAAGCAGAAAGAGAAGCTTCTGAAAAGAGAATAAAGTATATATTTTTCAGAGAATAGTAAAGAATTATAAGAGTATCTGGAAAATAGAATTATGGAATTTGTTAACGTTTTCCGCTGCAAAGTTAAAGATGATTGTCTTCTCATTAAATCCGAACCAACGGAAGGATTCAATTTGAAGAGCAGTTATAGTCATTCAGTAAATGATGAAGAGATTATCCTCTAATTAAAAAATTGGAGGAATAGTTTATTCATGGTTAATATAAATTATAATATTGTCATTTTCTGACCAACGTTGATGATGACAATATTATAAGTTTATTTATGAGTTTATGTTTAAAGATTATTATGATATTGTAATTTTCTGACCAACGTTGATGATAACAATATTATAATTCTATGAGTTTTATGTTTAAAGTTTAAATCTCTGATGAATTTCGCATCAAAGTGACCAATTTTCAGAGAATAGATAAGAGACAATAGACGCTCCAGAGCGAGCAGAGTGCAATGTATTTTCATGTTTCCGCTGCAATGATGATGATGATCTTCAAAATTAAATTCGAACAAACGGGAGAATTTAGTTTGAAGAGGGTTATAAGATAATTGAGTTTTCATATGTTAATTCCATTTCTGCCCAACGGTGATGTGGAATTGATGTACAAGATTGATGGTTTTGTTCTATTTCTGCCCAACGGTGATATAGAATAGAACTTAAAGTTTAAAAGTTTAATGTGCATGTCTTTAACCAGACCAATGTAGGGTTATTTTCATGCTTATTAGTGTTGATTACTGATTAATGTTTTCAGACAAAGAACTTCATGCCTTTATTCTTGAAGGGTGAAAAGAAAATGAACTGGGTACTTGTGACTCAGAAGATGAAAAGTGCAATTTTTTGCAGAAAGAATACCATTGTGCAAGGGACTGCGGTCTCTTTAAAGAATAGCTTCAAAAGAAAAGAATTCTAGGATATTGATCCAAGAAAGAAATAGAGCAATAAGAGCTTTTGTTTTAGTTTTATCCTCATGTTAAAAGATGTAATAAGTAACATAATTTTAGACTTAATCATTATGATTTGAAATGTAATAAGTGACATGCATGTTTAATTTGACCAACGTCGGATTAAGCATGTGTGTTAAAGAGTTTTTGGATTTACTTCTAAATTTGTTGATTGAATATGAGACGATATTGACATTTAATGTCCCTTCAAGAAAATTATCTCGCGTGGCGGGAAAAGTTTGTGACAGTACCCGCATGACGGGAAAAGTTTGAGAAAATACCCGCATGGCGGGAGAAATTTGACATAGTATTTATCCTGCATGGCGGGAGAAAGTTGTGATGACTCATGTGTTTTGAGTGTATCCCGCACAGGGAGAAAGATTAGGGTAGCTCTTATGCTATCCTAGTATAAGTTTAAGGAGAACAGAGAGTTACAGACGAACCTCAAGATAAGAATGGCATGCAAGCGTGACTTGCGAAAGTATTAATGATAAAAGACCCTGTTGAGTTCTTGAAGTGAAATAAGGAAAAAGTACTCCCAATGAATTAAGAAATAATTTCATTTGCATGATGTAATCATGTGGATGAAGAAAGTAATAAAAGTTTCCTTATTCACAAGAGTTCTGAATAGTTTTGAGTTCTGAATAGTTTTCGAAATTGTGGTAGAAAAGTTCGTACCACATTTCGAGGGGGAGAAAGGTGAGATCAATTAAGAAAAACAATTAAAGAAAGATATTTCCCCATAATTCAGACAATGCGATGCATACTAAAGTGATCTATAAAAGATGAATGTGATCGTCGGGGGAGTAAGACGGTCATAATAATGATACCCCTAAAGTAAAGATATAGCTAAGTAAAGATATAGCTAAATTGTGGACCTTTTAAAGTTCCAACAGAAAGATAACATAGTCAGCCAGTATTTATACTGGACACGTTCAGAGTTTTAAAGGTGGTGCTAAATGCACCATAGGTGCTAAATGCACCATATGAGTTTTAACAGATTGAACCCAAAATAAGAAAATTAAAGATGGGACAATCTGGGGGAGCATGGTACAAAGAAACCTGACTCCGCAAGGAGGATGAATAATGTAAACAAGGATCTTGTTACACAGGACCTTATAGATTCAATTGTCTTTTGGCAATAAAGGTCAAGAAATGCTAGTAGTTAAGGCCCCAGAAAGTCTCAAAGAATAAGAAAGTCAGATATTTCTGATGATTATAAAGTCTATATTGGTGAAATTCAAATGGAGGGTAATCCCACCTAATTTGAAGAAGCCATGAGAGACGTTTACTCGTCTAAGTGGCAAGAAACAAAGAAAGATGAAATGAAATCGATAATACCAATAATATTTTGGGATCTAGAATAAATTCCTAAGGAGCCAAGACAGTAGGCTGTGATGGGTCTACAAGACGAAATGTGACTCCAAAGGGAATGTGTAAAGATGTGGAGCGCGACTTGAATCAAAAGTTTTTTGCGCGAAGCGAATGAATAGATTACAATAAGTGCTAGTGGCACATCATGATCTGAGTTACATCAGATGAAAGTAAACACAACATTTCCCAATGGGATTTGTATGAAAATAATTACGTGGCACAACCCAGAGGTTTTGTCATGAAAAGAAAAGAACGTAAGGGATGCCACCTGTAGAAATCTCTTATGGACTAGAGCAAATCTCTAGACAGTGGCATTTAAAGTTGAAGAGTCAATTAGAAATTTTGGGTTAAAGATAATGAGAGGACAATTGCGTATGTACAAAGTTATAGAAGGGGAAATTCATTTCCTAATCTTGTGTGGTTGACACCTTAATGGTTAATAGTGATGTCAATCTACTGCATGAGAAGAAGTTCTTGTCCTCAAGCTTCAATGAGAAAATTCTCGGTGAAATGTATCTCGTTAAAAGAATTGAAATTCATCGAGATAGAAGAAAAGGGGTATTATGACTATCGCATAGGCATGCTAAGAAAAGTTTCTAAAGAAATAAAATACCTATGCGGATAAACCTACGCCTGTTCTCATGGTCAGGGTAATAGTTTTGAGAACTTTAATGTTCCAAAAGCAATGTAAGATTGTTATAGATGGACGTCCTATATGTTTCAGCTGTTGAAAGCTTAATGAGTACAAAGATAAGACCTTGCCCTGACACAGTTTACGTATCCGGGTTTGTTTTGGCAAAAGTCCAGTCCAGATATAGATCACTGGAATGGAGTTAAAATGTCGGCCTCATGCTAAAAGGAAAGAACAAGTACTCTCAAGTAGTTGTGGGTACAAATGTTAAATTTTTGGCGAGATGTTTAGTGAAACCCACATAGTAGCTAACACTCGCAGTTGGAGTTTTATTGTGGAAAAGCTCCAAAAGAAACAGTTCTAGTATCATCAATGATGTAAAGTTATAATATAGCATGATATGAGGCTGAGGGACAGGCAAAATGGTTAAGGAACTTATACCCGGAATTGATAATGGTTGTCAACAGCAATAACCATTTAAGTGGTTTGCTCCTATAACAACGAGTCAAGTGTGCTGCCAAACACATTGACACTAAAGTTATACGTTGTTGAGGAGAAAGTCCGGAATCATACTAAAATATTGAATGTAAAGGTGACAAGCAAGGCTTGCGGATCCACTTACCAAAGGCTTACCACCCAGTGTGTTCAGAGAACACATAGTCGACATGGGTCTATGGTATAGCCTATGATTTCCGGACAATAAAGGGCCCGAAAGTTAAAGAATCTGTTTCAGATCAGAGATGTGTATTGTAGCTGTTAAATCTATCGGCGACTGACCGTGACGATGAGACATGCTCTATACACTGATTTGTGATGAAACAAATAAAAGTAAAAGCAATTAAAGTCAAAGTTTAAAGTTAAAGTATAAGATGAGATCAAGGGGGAGAATGTTGGAATTGATCTCCATCAGTTGGCCCAACGGCCAACTGGGCCCTTGACCTGCACCCTGATCGGGGGTGCCCAGCCCATAGACGGCTGGTGGGCCCCCGTCGTACAGCACCATAAATAGGAGGTGGGGGCCAGGGCACAAACTGCGAGGTTCACTGCCACTGCCGCCACCCACCGTCCTAACCCTAGACCGATCAAGAAGGGTGCTGCCAACGACGGGAAGTCCACCGCCGGTGACACTACACCACCACTGCGTCACCGTCACAAGGTCGAGCTCCTCCACCCTCACGGTTTGCACCCCTACCTCTCTCCTCTCTCCCTCTCTCTGATCTCGATACATGTTACATGTGGACTATTCCAAAATACAATGTTCTACCCCACTGTTTTCTACCCTAGACGCTACAACAGATTTTACACAGCAATGATGTTCAGTTCAGTCGTCATGGCTCATGGTTTTAAAGACTCGTAGGAGAGATGCCAGTATGCTACATTGTAGAAGCAAATTTCGTTATCTGTAGGCTCATGTTTGCGTTCTTTTTAAATTTTTCCTTGCGGCATGATCCATTACAATGTGTGTGCGCGCTTCAGATTCAAAGATTAGCTCATGTTATGGTCTGATAGAATCTACTCAGGCTAGGAGCTCTGAGATAGCACCGCATTTTTCTCTTCAATCAGAAACTGAACACGGTGATTTAGGCTTTAACAGTTACTGCTCATCTTGTTAGGTCCAATTTTAATAACACCATAAAGGAGTCAAGTGTGCAGTCTTACCTTTTCACTAATGAATTCACTTTGACCTTTTCAGATTGTCAAGAGATCACTCTCTTGATTGATCTTGTCGAGAAGAGATCACTCTCTGAGATAGCACCACAAGTTTGTCTTCAATCAGAAACTTAATAAGGTGATTTAGGCTTTAAATAGTTACAGCTCATCTTGTTCGGTCCAATTTTAACTCCACAATGGAGTCGAAGTGTACAGTCTTACTTTTTCACTAATGAATTCCGTTTGAACTTTTCAGATGGTCAAGAGATCACTCTGTTGATTGATCTTGTCGCAGATGGCTGGGACATGCCACTGGTGCTTTATGGAGGTGGATAGTTCTTGCCACACTTCAAACTAGGTACCTGAAGCAGAGTCAACTCTTTCTTTCACTAACAAACGTGCAAATCGTTTTTTATTGCTTGTGCCTCTTGCCAATAAATAGGATGCTCAACAGTGGTTCCAGGAGAGTATTGCTCTCCTCTTTTTATCTTCCATCGCATCTAGAACCATGGCTACTACCCATCAGAGGTCTACAAGTTTGCCTTCAAAACCTTTCTCCACTGAGGCCAAAGTAGAAGAAGAGTTGCAGAGCTTCAAGGCGTTCATCTCTTTGCCATGCGCAACATTGACATGATGTGTGATGGTCTGAGGATGCTTGGAGACATCTACAACTGCATAGAGGAGATCATGTCTGTTCCCCAAGCAATCAAGCTTCGCTCTCCATACCCCAACAAAAGAAAATGGTAGAGGAAGAGCTGGAGCAGTCCCTTGTGCAAAGCTGAAGATGCCTATCCAGGAGCTGCAACTATCCCTCAGGAGAGGAGACGGTTTGTCTTTTGAGCTCAAAGTTGTGTCCTTTATGCGTCTGGTGAAGAAGGCACAAACTGACAAGTGACAAAAGTCTTTCAAGAAGTCCAGCAACAACACAACTTTTGAAGGCTGCAGACTGATCAGGCTAGTTTTCAGAAGCCAGAAAGATGGCTGTCTCTCTACTTGAATCCATATCTGGTCTCTTGCCAAAGCAGACGGCCACCACAAATGCAAGCAAATGGTCTCTTGTCTCCAAGAGATTGCAGAAAAGGAAGGTTGCCTTCAAGGATGAACAGTTGCAAGCACAAGAGTTTCTCTCTTGAAAATGGTGCTGAGTTGCTGTTCAGGACATTTATCCAAGGCAGCGTTTCTCTCCTAAACATTCTTAGTGCATAGATAATTCTAAAGGCCTTTTGCTCTGGTGTTTTGTGACTGGCACCCACCTTTTAAAGGACCCATCAATCTTTGAATGCCTTTCTAGTTTGTACACAAAACAACATATACATGGATTGAATCAAAAGGCCATCCAATTCTAGAATCAAAAGGACATCCACTCATAACTCAATTCTAGAATCAAAAGGCCATCCAAACTCCAAAGGAAACGAAAAAAATGCATGGCCACAGTCTCCATCTTGCGGCATGCCTTGATCTTGCGTAAGTTGCCAACTGGGATTTTTATCAGCTGAATGTTGTGCTAATGTGGTTTACACCAGGGGCATTATGGATACAAGGGACAACAAAAGGGACGAAGTTCCCCTAAAAAGTGTATTTAGGGTGCTCCTGCTAGCGGAGGAGGTGTGGCTAGAGCTAATTGCCAAGGAGGGAGGGAGACGCAAATCAACAGCCAGATGCGAGTGATATTCTACATCGTGCTGCTTGACATGCAGCAACAATACAGGCTCATCGAAGGCCATGCCACCAAGAGCGTCGAAGACATCAAATTTCACATGTGTGCTGAAAAAGGTAAGCGATATATGAAATTGTTATTCATTGACAGTCTCAAAGTTTTTCAATGGTCTAAGTAAATGTTTATGCTAATGCGAAAGAACAAGACTTACATTAACTATTATGGTTATGACCAGTGAACACAATTAGGGTGCCTGCTAGCGAGCGATACTCAAATCAATAAACACATCTAGCGTGGTAGGGTGGCAGATTCCATGAACTCTTTCTCTAAACTAGAACCTGGTTGTATGGCAAATGCTTGGCAAGTAGCTTCAGCTCTTCGAGCTAGCAACATTGTTTTTATTTTGCTACTCATTTTCTAGGCCACTTTGGTAGGAGCTCACCCGTTTCTTTCGTAAAATCTGCAATTCCATCTCCACTTGCTTCATTGTATGCCTTCCTTCACCACGTAGTCTTAAGCACATCTCCATAAGAGAGGCAACACTGCTAATCTCCTCCTTGGTTGCTTCCTCAGCAACTTGAGAATCAACTATATCAGTGATTTCTTTGTCTTTCAATGCCTCAATAAAGTAGTTTGACAAGTTTTGAACCAAGCCTGCGTTACTAGTGAAAACTGGCTTCTTTCTAACAAGCATCTCCAGTAGTACCACTCCAAAACTATACACATCACTCTTCTCATATAGCTGCCTTGTATAGAAATACTCCGGATCTAAGTAACCAAATGTGTAACAATGTGTGTTTGATCAACTAGAACCAATCTTGCTGTGCCAAAGTCTAAAACTTTAGCTGTGTAGTTCCCATCCAAGAGTATATTAGAGGACTTCATCTCACGATGGTAGACTGATATTGACGCTGCTGAGTGGAGGTATGATAGAGCTCCTGCAACTTCTGTGGCGATTCTTATGTAATCATCCCAAAACAAAGAATCATCATTTCGTGATTCAGCATGGAGTACTCAAGACAATGATCCATTGGAAATATAGTCATATACCGGCAAAGGAACCTCAGATTCGAGACAACATCAGCTGGCTACAAAATAACTTATTCTGTAGCCACTTTGAGTTACGATAATTGCTATGCTAATTTACGAGATTATAGTAACTCCTTACTATGTGATTTACTATAATATTATGGTAAATATCCCCATGTGTTATAGTAATTCAACTATCGTAAATATATACTGACATTGTCGTAAATTAGTATATAAAATTATCGTAAATAGAGGTGGCTATAAAATAACTTATTTTGTAGCTAGCTATAGAGTATACTCTCCCTATATATATATATATATATATATATATATATATATATATATATATATATATATATATATATATATATATATATATATATATATATATATATATATATATATATATATATATATATATATATATATATATATATATATATATAGAGGTGTGTTTGGTTGGGAGGTCAACCCCTAGCCTGGCTCTCTGGAGCCAATTTGGGCCTGTTTGGTTGCCTGAAAGTGGGATGGAGCCAGGTTAGGGCTGGTCATCCGTATCCCTCTAGCCTAGCCAGCCTTGAACGCCCAAATTGGTCATTCAACTGGAGCCAGGCCCAAGCCAGCCTCATGTTCACGTTCGGGTCACCTCCCGGTTCGGTGTCGGAGGTGGAGGTGGAGGTGCCGTTGAACGAGCTTGTGCTGCACGACCTCGACGACGAGGAGCAGGGGAGGGCATCGTACCGGCTCGTCGACGACGGGTGGAGGAGGTGGAGGGCTCACCACGTCCATGTGGTGTCCGCCGTGTTCGCGGCCGCAGCCATCGCCACCATGGCCTTCCTCGCCTAAGGCGGCGTGGCGGAGCCCTTTGCAGCCGTTGTGGCCGAGGCAGCGGAGGTGCTGGCGGCGGCGGCATCCTAGCGTGAAGATGGGGATGCGGGGGTGCGGAGGCGCGCGCGGTGCCGTCTCCGGTCACCTCCCCACCGGTTTTCCTCCTCCTATGCTCTGACGACGTCCTCGGCCCCGGCACACGAGCTCCGTCGCTACTCCGCTCTGCTCCTCCTCCCGTACACGGAGCATCACCATCACGCCACCGAGCACTAGCATGTCACGCGGTCAAGCCGCCCCTGGGGAAGGGTGTGCCAGATCTCAAGAGGTGGATGGCCTTTGACGAGATGAGAAGGAAGTCCGGTGGCTGTGTCGCTGGCCATTTGCTCTATGATTTGCGGTCACGATTCAGTGGCTAATCTACGATTTGCGTCGCCGGCCATGGCGAGTGGGGGAGGAGGAGCAGAGTTGCTTGGTCCTTCTCTTCCTTCCACCACCTGTTCGACACAACGCCTGAGAGGAGGTAAACTTACCAGCACGAAGAAAAGGTGATTCTATCCAAAACAAACTAAGCAATCAAACACACCATTTGCTAGCTAGGCTTAGATAATACGGCCAACCAAACAACTGGTGATTGGCTTGCTGAGGACAGGCTAAAGCTAACCTGGCTTGAAAGCTAGCCAGGTTAGAAATAAGCCACAAACCAAACACACCCATAATATATCCAAGTGAACCGAGCCAAACAGTAGATCATCGGTTGCTGGTCAGTGCTGCCAACCAGGTGTGATGGTGCTGCGCGGGGAATTTTCTTTTTAAATAATATTATTTAAATAATAGCAAAACTAAGTGTTGTAAGTATAGATGCTTTTTGGCTATTGATGAATGGTCCACGGGGCACTAATCGACATTTCAATTGCTGATATTGTTCGCTTGTCTTATAAGTCGTACTTTTTCAGTGAACGAATAATGTTTTTCTCTCATAACAAATCAACGAACAATACTTTCAACCATAGCTTAACAACTTCAATTTATGGGTGGCGCGTGGTGCTGTAGTAACAGAAGCATGCCTCAGAGTGTTTTCTCCCAATATAAATTAGTGAGCCAATGGCCACTAGTTTGGTTAAAAACTTAAAATATACCTGTGCACTATTTATATGTAACTTATTTTACATGTGTACTGAAATAGATAAATGATAAATCAGATTACTATTTATCTGGCACAATCTCAAAGTTTTTCATAGTTCTGAGTAATGTTTATGCTAACGCGAAAGAACAGCTATATCTTCACGTACGTATAAATATAATACTCATATTATACAACAAATAAAGCTAGTGAAACACTGGTTCTATATATAAAGTTACTATAGGCGACCTGCTGGTGAGTGATACATTATAGATGGATGACCACCGGCACCAAATCAATCATACTCAATAAACACAACTAGCGTGGTAGGCTGCCAGATTCCATGAACTCTTCCTCTAAACTATAACATCGTTGGTTGTGTTTCAGTGGTAAATTGGCTCCCTCACCTGGTTCTGTGGCAAATGCTTGGCAAGTAGCTTTAGCTCTTCGAGTTAGCAATATTGTTTCATTTTGCTGCTCATTTTCCGGGCTGCTTTGGCAAGTGCTCACCTGTTTCTTTCGTAAAATCTGCAATTCCATCTCCACTTGCTTCATTGTAGGCCTTTCTTCACCACGTAATCTTAAGCACATCTCCGCAAGGGAGGCGACGCTGCTGATCTCCTCCTTGGTTGCTTCCTGAGCAACTTGAGGATCAACTATGTCAATGATTTCTCTCTCTTTCAATGCCTCAAGAAAGTAGTTTGACAAGTTCTGAACCAAGCCTGAGTTACTTGTGAAAATAGGCTTCTTTCTAACAAGCAGCTCTAGTAGTACCACCCCGAAACTATACACATCACTCTTCTCATTTAGTTGCCTCGTATAGAAATACTCTGGATCTAAGTAACCAAATGTACCTTGTACATTCGTAACAATGTGTGTTTGATCAACTGGAACCAATCTTGAAGCGCCAAAGTCTGAAACTTTTGCTGTGTAGTTCCCATCCAAGAGTATATTTGAGGACTTCACATCACGATGAAAGACTGATATTGAAGCTGCTGAGTGGAGATATGATAAAGCTCCTGCAGCTTCCGTGGCGATTCTTATGTAATCATTCCAAGACAAAGAAACATCATTTCGCGATTCATCATGGAGCACTTGAGTCAATGATCCATTGGAAATATAATCATATACTAGCAATGGAACCTCAGATTCGAGACAACATCCAAAGAGCTTCACGATGTTTCTGTGATTTATTTCAGAAAGTATTGCAACTTCATTGATGAATTGCTTGATCTTGCTGTACTCAATGACTAGAGACTTCTTTATTGCAACAACACGTTGGTCAGATAAAATGCCTTTATAGACCATCCCGTGGCCACCATGTCCAATGATACGTGTGGGATCAAAGTTATCTGTTGCCTTTTCTAGCTCTTCAAGAGAGAAAATATTTGTTTTGTCAGGTGACGTCAACTGTTCTAGAAGAAGACCTTGGTTCTTCTGGAAATAAGTCCTCTGTAGTTGCTTTTGAACATTTCTTCTCCATCTACGGAGAAGAAATAATGCAAGGAAGGCCAGGAGTAGGATGCCGAAGCCACCCGAAAGTCCGATAATAATACCTATATAGACACGAACATAACCTCCTTATATATATTGTACCTTATTTTGCAATATAAATACTAATAGCAATAATAAATATGAGCAGCAAATGTTGTTACTCCCTCTATCCTTGAATGTGTGTCGTTGTGGGATGGTAACATTGTCCCTAAATATGTGTTGCTGGCATAGGTGCAAGCTCACCACGCAAAGCGGTCAGCGCCTGCAGCAGCTTTATCCCTCCCCCGGTTCCTTGACACAACCGCACAGGCCGGCAAATGCTAATAAAAAAATTAAAAAAGTGTTCGTTTGTGTGGCACGTCTCCTGCTTTTAATCCAAGATAGAGCATTAAATGACCTGTCCATTGTACGCAACAGCCGGTGAATACTGTTTGGCAGGCTGTTTTTTGGCTTATAAGCCAGCTGTAGCTGATTTGCTGTGAGAGAAAAACACTGTTCCACGGCTAATAAGCTCAGCCGAACAGGGGGACTATGTACTTTCTAGGAGTGTCGGCCACTTTTGCCAACTTCCTTAACTCCTGAGGCAAAACCCAGAATGACACACATTAAGGGGCGGAGAGAGTATTTAGTAACAACAGTAACAATACCTATGAGCAGAACCTGCTGCTTTGTTCTAGTACACTGGTTATTTGCCTGATCATATATCATCTTTCGAGGGCATTCAATGCACTTGAAGCTTCCTTCTATATTACTGCACAGTCTGCCCTTACAAATGTCTTGCTGAAGGCACTCATCAATATCTGCAAACCAGATCTAAGATGTGACAACGCAGAGAGAGTTTCAAAGTGAGGTAATGTTTAGATGGTGTAAAAGTTGGTGGAAAGTTCCTGTAGCACTTTTCGTTGTTATTTGGTAAAATTTATCCAATCATGGACTAACTAGGCTCATAAGATTCGTCTCGACATTTACAGACAAACTATGCAATTAGTTATTTTTTTACCTACATTTAATGTTCCATGCATGTGTCTAAAGATTCGATGTGACGGGAAATCTTGTAAAATTTTTGGAAGTTTGAATGGATCTAAACACTGCCTGAGTGATAAAAGGAGAGAGATGGCGGGTACCTTGACAACCACTCTGAATGTACGGATTCCCTTGGAAGCCATCTGTGCATTTGCAGCGGTATCCAAAATAATAGCCGTCAGATATGTTCACTTCCACACACCTGCTGTTGATACT
Organism: Saccharum spontaneum; assembly: GCA_022457205.1. Taxonomy (NCBI): domain Eukaryota; kingdom Viridiplantae; phylum Streptophyta; class Magnoliopsida; order Poales; family Poaceae; genus Saccharum; species Saccharum spontaneum. The sequence continues at coordinate 9,814,918 of CM039598.1, forward strand.
CACACAAGCATACCCAGATGTATTCTGTTTAGCTTCAGCACAGCTTAGATTAGCAACAACCCATTGCATAGAGCTGCTTGTCAAACCATAACCATAAAAAATATTAAAACCGGGCACATTCATTATTTCTTCAGTGTAGTTAAGTATCCCTTCGTTAGCTTGGAGACTGATGATCACATCCCCAGGAGGTCCCAATTGGAGAACAGCTGATGATGTTGCATTTGTGCAGAAGAGGCGAAAATTTTCCATAGCGAAGCAACCATCTTCTAAGCCAAATGGGAATGACACATCGATGTTTCCACAGTGACGGGTACAGTTAGCTCTGTTTCCTTTTGGATTATACCCTAATTTCAGTAAGAAACATGTTAATTAACCATGCATTCAAGTTCCAAATGAAAAAGGTAACCATGCATAAATCGACTTGTCATTTTGTATGCTACACTTTTCATGGTAATAAACAAATAAATAAGTAGACATTTGCTTCACTCGATCAGTTGCCAAAATATAAAGTTATATTACAATTGTATATATTAAGAAATACCAACAATATGAGTAAAATACACATTTCTACAATTAAAGTTATTGATTAAGTGAACCTTAAAATTTTGTGTACTAGTCCATCGACTCCTGCAGGCTAATCCTAAGAGACATATGCATCAGTTATTGTTTAATATCCCTGACTAATAAAAAAATACTTAGATTAAACTATACTTTTTTTTCTCTTTATTCATTTTCTAACACAATACAGCGTAATAGATACTCTGCAGTATCTATCCAGTTGTGATAAACTTAGATATAACACAGTTAAGATGGATAATTTAGATACAAATTAAAAGGTATTACTTTCTATATTATCTTTTATAATAGCATATGCAGATAACTTAAATGCAAACTTAGGGGTTACGTTTGCATTATCTTTCTTATTAGCAGGAGTCTGTAATTTATAAAAAAGTATTAGAAGGTTACTTTAAATTATTTTTCATAATGATGGAGGTGGTTAATTTAGATACATTTATGGACTTATTTGAATTATCTTACATAATGGCTTAGGTGGACAATTTAGATTCAAATAAGGGAGGTCATTGTGAGGTATCTTTTTTAATGACAATGGTGGGTAATTTGAATACAAATTTGGGGGTTACTTTATGAAGTTTTTTTTTCATAATGGTAGAGGTGGGAATCTTTTATAAAGCAGAATAGATGCAATGGATATTATTGGTAATGGTGATTAGAATATACAAATCAAATGTCTAATGTTTCTGATTACTATGATAATTTCTAAGATTTTTTTTCATCCCAGTGCATCCGGTGAGAATGAACATGGAGGCCTAGATATTTGCTAAGCATGGCTGAGGCTGTAACAATTATGTTAGAAGCAGCAGGGAGAGTAGATATGAAATGGTACCAATATTGTCGTCGGTGCAACCGTCAATAATGTAGGCGTTGCCTGTGAAGCCTTCTTCGCATTCGCAGTTGTAGCCAAATTTTGTGTCGTCGTCGCAATGAGAATGGCTGCTGATACAAGCATACTCTGTCCGGTTTTTCTTGGCGGAAGCACAGTTGGGTTGGTCGACGACGTTCCAAATAAGCAGGGTGGAATTACTGGTAACGACGGTGATTCTATCCCGCAACAGAGAGGTCCGGTTAGAAGATCTGGAGGCGCCGATGCTGCTGCTTTTCCGGTGGACGAAACTGAGCTGAATAGATATCTGGAAAACGTCTTGCACCAAAACAGAGCAGCATCCCATGCCGCTGCAGTTGTGATTATTTCTTCGCTGCCGGGGCACCAAGTTGAGCAACCAAACACAGGCCTGCTGGTCATCTGGTCGATCCAGTACACATCCAGGTCGCAGCCGGTCACACTGAATGTTGCAGAGGTGTCAAATGAGAAGGACCTCCCAGGGGTTTCCAGGGACATGTTGTACACGCGTACACCGGAGTTCATGGGGATGGCACGCCAGATGGAGACCAAGACGAAGTCCTGATACCAGCCGGCGACGTTAACTTCGATGCTGTCGACCACCTCGGTGATGCCGTCTCGCAAGAAGAGTTTGGGGGCCCGACTGGCGTCGTCGTTGCAGATCAAGCTGAAATCGGGCCCCCGGGAGCAATCCGCTCCGACGCCGAATGGGTAGGCGAAGGTCAGATTGCCGCAGCTCGTCGGGCAGCCGTCCAACGACGTCCTTTTTCCTCCGGCCATGGTGCTTCCGGAGGCTGCTAGCACGGTGGTCGACGACGTCTCTACTGGAGACCAAAGAATCACCAGAGAGAATAATAGTGCCGCACAAAGCACCATTGGCAAGGTTGTCATGACAGTCTAAGCTCTCACCCTCTCTAAACTTGATCTCGCTCAGTTTTTCTTTCTTTTCTTTTTGTGTGTGTGTGTGAAGCTAGCAGTAGTGAGAGCTTAGACTATCATGGTAGGTATGTTACGATGGTAGGTATGTTACGTTGCCTCTCGGGGAACATATATAAGGCCCTTTCTCACTATACCACACACTTTGCTGACCGTACCCGTACCCGTACGCGGTACGTCTTGCTACCGCACCGGATAACATTTGTGTGGTGGGAGACCATGGCAAAAATGAAGTTCACATAATGCTTGCCCGTCCGTCACTCTGAGCTTTGCCACCAGCTGCAATTTTGAACGTCCTTGCAAGTTGCATATGCCCTGGTCAAGGTCAAAACTTGTTCACACGCATATATGTGGAAAAAAATAAACGGCTAGGAGACCCTGCCGACATGCCGGCTAGGAGTCCTCCCTACTGCCGGCTTGCCTAAAAAACACTGAATTTCTTTTTTTTATAACACTACTAAAAAGGATTTTAAAGACAACCTCTTGAGGCGTGTGTGTGTATATATATATATATATATATATATATATATATATATATATATATATATATATATATATATATATATATATATATATATATATACATCCTAAGCCGGTTGCCTCTGTTAATCATCTATTTATAGAGACGGTTGTATTAGGATGCCCACATCCGTAAATCAATTAACAGGATGCTTGCCTTTAAAAAGCGATACTACTAACGGAGACGGGTATCTTAAGAGTCCCTTCTCTTAAAATAGTTATATCAAAAAATAATTTATAACTTTTCCATATAAAGTCAGATGAAGTCACGAAGATGAACTTTATATCAAAATTGTAGTCCTCGACATGATATACAACTTTGTAGTTGAGAAGTTTTTCATTTCTAACTATTTAGAGTCCTATCTAAAATATTGTTTCAATTTCATAGATCCTGAAATTTACAAATTAAAAATTTAAAAAAAATCGGATGCTATACTAAAGTTATAGTTCTATACCTTTGTAGTCGAAAAGTTTTTTATTTAGAGTTGTTTAGAGTAACAAATATGTGTTTTAAGTTCATAGATTTTAAAATAATAATATTATAATCTGACGAAGACGATCATGACAAATAATATATATATATATACACTTTCAGTATAGAAGATGCATGACATTCTGTAAACTAATTGTTGGGGTCGAGACCTTTTGGATATGCCATGCTCCTCGCTTGACGCCTTTTTTCCATCACCCTCGTGAAGGTACTTAAGTTATTTTCTGCGTGGGTGCAGGGTCTGAAGGTTACTAGAATTGATTAAAGGTGTGAAGGTTAAGAGCTACTTCAAAAGGAAGAGAAGACAGAGAACCCGAAGGTACTAAGGCAAGGTCCGAAGGTCTTGATGGTACACTACGAGTGAAATGAAAAATAAACCTTTCGAAGACCCAAAGGTTCATATTGCACCCTAGACTAGAGTCGCGAGGTGCTGAGCAAGTGAAAACCATGGGATTAGCAGATCTAGACTATTGTGCCCTCAAATATGACAGGAATGTAGTAGCTAGACTAGAGATATCTTGTAATATGGAGAGTGACTATTTGCCTCCCCAATAAATATGATGTTTGTAACGGTCATAAAAATGGAGGAATACAACACTAGCCTTTAAATCTTTTTACATCAAGTTACCATAGTTTTCTCCTACTGAGGGTTTGAGCAGGAATCGATATTCTCGATAGTTGGTGTTGTTCGCGGTTTGGACTTCAAAGAACAACAAAGGCGAGAAAAACAACATCGAGGACACCTCCGGGTGACCCACAACACTCAAAATAACACCCAGAGTGATCCTTCAAATGCAACCATTTTGCTTGCTATTGCACCGAGCCAAAGCAATGACCCAACCACACATGTCCCACCCATCAACCCATTCGAAGAGTTCACCTTCAAGCAACAACCACCAGCCACCAACAACAAGGTGCAACCTTCATATTAGGCAACATGAGGCATTCAAACGACACTCTTCAGACACAGCGAGATAAAGAGGAGGAATCATTCGATGAAGAGGCATAGTTAGGAAGCTTGTATGATCAGCTATGCGAGAAGAGAAGAAGAGTTGATCAATTACACATTCCAAGAATGCCCATACATTTAGACACAAACCACTTGACCACCGGGGGTTAAAATGGTGGTCTTCGAAGCATCGGAGGGTCATGGGCCCTTCATGAAGTCACTTCACCTCATCTCAATCTCTCCCATGAACCCATGTGCCTCCTCAAGTCTTTCCCCGGGTTTTGAGGTCCAAACCCAAAAACCACTCTTCCAGTATTTTTTAGGCCAAGAACACCAAACCCTCCTAGGCCATGCAGTTGTATTCAACCCTCTAATGTAGATGTGTGTCCTTCATGTCCTTGGCCTAGCGGTCCACCAAGTGCTCGTGAAACCTTGGCTTGATTTTGTCAAACCCCAACCTTGACAACTTTTGTCAATGTTTTCTTCATCACCATCTCCATGTGCTCTTGCTCTTCGTCGTGTTATGTGCTAACCATCCTGGGTCCATCCTCCAGCCCCTTGGTCCCTTGATCCAAGTATTCGTGTTTAGTCTCCACCATCCATGGTCCATCAACATGAACTCCTCGCTTGACCTTCTCCATTGTTGTCGACCACCTTAATGTACTTAACCTTGCACATTCACAAGCCAAGAGACATGTTGCACAATACATACGAACTCGACATCTTAGTTGGAATCATGCTAGAACCAACTCAACCAAAGCTCGATCATCTCGCGTTGACAATAACTTATCATCCTTGACATGGACACATATCCACCATGTCATCTTATAAGCTGAATTATTCAATTGAGCTCTAGGTGCAGACTAAATTAGCAGCACACACCACATCTTCCTTTTGTAACTTAGTGAACCTCGAACCTTCTCTTCTCTTATCAGGCACGTCCCCCCTCTCTGTAGATAAATAGAAGATGGGGAAAAGATCTCAGATCATGCCTTTGAGGAGGGTGACATTTGATATGTATATAGCCAAGGTGGCTTGGGTTACAAGAACACGACGTGTGTATATGACACTTATCCATAAAATTCATAACATCTTCAGTACCCACAGAAGGAGGACTTCAAGTTTGTAAACAACTATACGGGCAGTTCTTTAGTCATGATGTCTGCAAATTAGTGAGAGGACAGGGCATGAAGAACGCGAACTAGTCCCACAGTGACCTACTTGCAGACAAATTGTATATTTTTTGAAAATGGACAAATTGTATATCAACCTCTCTGTGTTTTGTGGCGATGATGGGCAGGCCTTGCTTCGTTTGGTAATGTCTAATGTCACCATTAATGATGATGTGTTTAATTGTGTTGCAGATAGCAAGACAAGCCAACAATGTTGCACGAGGACGAGCAACTGCAACTATAAGATGATGAAACACAACTGGCAAATCATTGGAAGGTGAGTTTAGTTAGTCATTTAACGAACATGTCGGTTAGACAGTTGCATAATTTGCACGCCATTTATTTCAGTTGAGATATGTCTATCTGTATTTCAGTTCAGCACTCGTGCAAATGCACGGCCATCAATATTCAAAACGCAAATCTGGGACAACTAATTTGTCCATCAACTTGATATGAGATTACTAATTTATGCGTCAACTGATTTTTGGTATTGAGAAGTGAAGAATTTACCAACAACTTCAATGTATAGGCAGCGTGTGGTGTTGCAGACAACAGAGGCATGCCAGCAATGCTACACGAGGAGATGCAGGTGTAACTGTCGTCTGTCGATTGACAGACTGTTTGAAGGTGAAGTTAGGTAGCAACCTGCCGGATGCCACGGCGTTGTCTGCGCTGTCGCGGATACCGTCACATCGCTAGGGACTGCAAGTGGCCCAGGCGGGCCATGGTGTCGGCACCTGAGGCTAGGGGAGGTGGTTCTCGACCCCCCTCGCACGTGCCTTGCGGTGGTTCGGACAGAGCCACGCGGGTGGCTGTGGGGGGCACCAACGGCTCCTGTCTTCGACGCCACCAGCGGCGGCGAAGCAAGCTACCGGAGGAGATCGATGTTGCCGTAATGGGCAATGTCGCCTCTTCGTCTGTCACTTGCTGCCCCCAGGAGCCGGATCCGCTCGTGCTGGCGCTGTGCAAGGGCACTAAGCCTCCCGTTTGGGTTGACCCGATGTTCGATGAGCTCGCTGCCTCGCTTCAGCTCGCCGCACCACTCATCGTCAGTCGTTCGGTGGATGCTTCGGTGCTTGGGCACCCATCTACCCCGCCTGCGGCTCCTCTAAGGGCTCAGGCTTTGTTGGCGGACACCTGTTCGCCACCACGGATGGTTCAGCTCAGCTTTGCGGATGCCGAGGCTTCGGGGGTGGATGTTCGACGAACTCCTTTGCCGACTTCCACGCCAGGATGGTACGCCTAGAGCACGTATTGAATATTTGAGCTTGTACGCCTGGCCAGCCACGCGAACAGGGCCTGGTCGCCGCCACCTGTGCTGGCCGACCGGCCAGCCGGCGCCGCGTGGGCAATAATTAAAAAAAATAGGCATAAAATTTGTCAGACATAAATCACTCAGCACAATAAAAAATATAGGCATAAAAATTCTGTGCATATCACACAATAAGAAGCAAAATAATGTTAAGTTCATCTCACAAATCCACGAATTTAACCTTAACAAGTTCATGTCACAAAACGAAACGTGCGTCACTATCTAATCGTATCCATGCACGCGTGGAAATCCCAGAAGGGTAGAGATGTCCTTTTAGGTGAGAAATACACGTACATAGATTAGACAAGAGAAGAAATATACCAAATGGCGTACAAATCAAATGGCCAATGGGGATCTATTTTTGTGAATCCAATGTTTAGAATGCAAAACTGCGTAGCGCAACGATTGGTAATAATAAAGAGGCAAAATTTATGGTAATTTTTTTCGTCTATCCATTCGTCCACCTCTCCCTAGCTACCGACAGTTGAGAGTTTCTTCTATCTAGACTTATATAATCCTAGATAGTTAGGACAAATAGATCTCTCCGAGTCTGAATAAACTGAACAGGAATATGAAACTATGTCGCCCTCATGATATAAATGCACGACTTAAATATATGTTCTTGAGGTAATATGGATAGTTAGAATCCTAATCCTAATCCAAATCTAAGTAGAAGATAATAAAAATCGAAATTAGACAAATATGAGGAGAGAAAATAATGAGTAGAGAAAAATCCTCAAATAGCAATAGTTTTACTCTATTTTTTTTCTATGGCCTTGTTTAGTTCCCAACTTCTTTCCCAAATTTTACTATGCAAAAAAGAAGATTCCTCGTCACATCGAAATGTCGGCAAATACATGGAGTACTAAATGTAGATGAAATTAAAAACTAATTGCACAGTTTTGTTGTACTTTGCGAGACGAATATTTTGAGCCTAATTAGTCAAAGTTTGGACAATTTTTACCAAATACAAACGAATTGGAACAGTGCACATTTAATACGCACTGTTCTAACTCGGCAGCCCCCAATTCGGCATCTAAACAAGGGCTACGACGGTCATGTTTTTAGTTTTCCTTGTGTCAGACATGGAGTTGTACTTCGGCAGTGGTTAGATCCAAAAATTTTAGCAAAAAGTTTCTGTAGCACTTTTCGTTGTTATTTGGTAAAATTTATCAAATCATAGACTAACTAGGTTCAAAAGATTCGTCTCGACATTTACAGATAAACTGTGCAATTAGTTTTTTACCTATATTTAATACTCCATGCATACGTCCAAAGATTTGATGTGACGAAGAATTTTATAAAATTTTTGGAAGTTTGAAGAATCTAAACACACCCTTCGTTTTTATTTCCACGCCAGGATGGTACGCCTGCAGCAGGTATTGAATACGCCTGGGCAGGCAAGCAGCCAGGTCGCCGCCGCCTGTGCTGGCTGGCTGGCCGGCCGGCGCCGCCTGGGCAGCAATAAAAAAAAATAGACATAAAATTTGTCAGACATGAAGTACTCGGAACAATAAAAAAATATAGGCATAAAAATTCTGTGCATATCACACAATAAGAAGCAAAAATAATGTTAAGTTCTTCTTACAAATCCACAAATTTAGCCTTAATAAGTTCATGTCACAAAACGAAACGTCCGTCTCTATCTAATCGTATCCATGCACGCGTGAAAATCCCAGAAGGGTAGAGATGTTCTTTTAGGTGAAAAATATACGTACATAGATTAGAAAAGAGAAGAAAAACACCAAATGACATACAAATCAAATGACCAATGGAGATCTATTTTTGTGAAGCATGCAAAACTAGGAAGCGCAATCATTGGAGTCCGACATATCCAATTTTCTCTACCACGGACAAGATCATATGAAATCAAAAGAGCCAATGAGTAGAATCTAGACCACCAGAGAGTACCATGGTCCCGCGCTGCCACAGCGCATCCCCGAGCGCGCGCCTCACGGACCGGCTCGGCGGTAGCGCGCGGACGACGAAGCGCGGGCCCAGCTGCCGGATTTTTCAAATGGATTGGAAGCGCGGGCCCAGCTGCCGGCGTGCAGGCGGGACGGTCATTGCGGCGAGAAGCTGCGTGCAGTGGATAAGGCTCCCGCTCCTGTGGAGCCCAGCCGGATTGGATTGAGGAGAAAGAAAAAAAAATAAGTGAGAAAGAAAATAAATTAAAAAAGAAAAGGAGAAAAAGAAAAGAAAAAACAAAAGTGTATTATATTCCATCGCAATAAGCAAATTGGAATGATCTCCGAAATATCGACAGGTTTAGATGAAACCTTACTAAACCGACGTAATTCCATATACCATCAAGAACGTGTAACATAAGAGGTAGATTTATTTCACCCGTTGTAACATACGGACAAATTTGATAGTTAAAAATAATAAAAGATAAGTAAGACGGAAGACGCAATTCAACTTTGGACTGTTTTTTTTATAATGTCTAGAGTAGCTGTGGCTCTCCTGCTTTGTTTGAAACAACGCGATCTTTGTGACACGATAAATAATCAACAGTATGTATTTCACATTTGCTATGGCAGACCGTTGTCCGCAAGCCACCGGGGCCATTGCTACATGTGGTCCCCTAGATCTACTTTTGAAACATCTAGTAGAGAAACACTTACAATATGCGACTGAAAAACATATGAAATACTTAAAACATACGCTTGAAACATGATGCGTGTATAGTCATAGCAATGCAACATCCAGATCTAGTTTTGCAATATTAAGATAAAACGCTTATAACATACGTATGAAACACTTAGAACATGCGTTTAAAACATGCAAGTTATGTAACATCCAGATATACTTATGTAACATCATGATGAAACACTTGAAACATACTTTTGACAGAATTGAAACACTTGAAAAAATATGCTTGCAACATGTGTATATTGTCATTGCAACATATGCAACATCCCAGATCGACTTTTGCAACATTCAGATGAAACGCTTGAAACATAAGTCTGAAATTACTGAAACACTTGAAACACGACGTCGCTTGCGGCCATGACCTACCTGGTGGGGAACTGTGGTGGGGGATGGGGCGGCGCAGGGCTACAAGCTGATTTTGTCGAGCTCCACCTGCTCCCACACCGTCACATGCCTGTCCGCCCGCTGCGCCGACACGTTGCTCCGCCACTTCGATGCCCTCTTCGCTGTGCTTGTCAAGCAAGGCTCCTCCTCCGGCGCCGGCGACCTGCACGGGCTATGCTACGCTGCCCAAGATGGACTTGAAGGCATGCAAGATGCAGCACCTGGTGGCTGCCACGGCACACGTGCCACGAGCTCGACGCACTCGCTGCGCTGGAGCAGCCCGCGCTGGCCGGCGCCGGCGCCAGCACCACTGCGTCAGGGAGTAGCTGGGCCAGGTGCGCATGTCGCGTGGCTAGGCAAAAAGTGGAGCGCCTCCACGTGTCCGTCATGTGGATGAGAAATGATGTGAACGAACTGAAGGTGGGAGTAGGCCAGTAGCCCGGTCAACAAGCCCAGCTAGGAGTGTCCGGGGGCGCGGACGCGGGACGGATGCCTGTGAAGGAGTATTAGTGTTAAGATAAAACATACATCCGCCGTATCAAGTTATAAATCGCTTCGGCTTTATCCTAAGTCAATTTTCTCGAAATTTTTACCAAGTTTTTAAAAACATAAATTGACATGGAGAATTTAGTGAAAAGTAGTTAATCAATGTTATAGATGTTAGTGTATTTTAATAGAAACTTGATCAAATTTTAAAAAGATTGATTTAAAACATACAATGCGTTCACCTGACGCGGGGGAGCTCATGTAGCAATGGCCGGGGCTGCAGGCGTGGTCATGTTCTCTCTATGGGGGCTATTTTGAAAGAGAGTTATAGAAGGAAAGGGACTCAATGAAAAAATACTAAGCTCCCAAACCGGTATGGACCTGCTGTGCACAACATATTAGGGACTGAAAAATGCACTTTGAGAGTTGATGGGCCCAGATGACACTCCTGCAAAAGTTAATGGACCTGTGGTGCATTTTACTCAATCAATAATATATATGTTTCATCCTTTTCTAACTCATCATCTGATATATTGAACTATGTGTTGAGGCCTACTAACATTAATATGAAAATTTTCATTTCTTGTAGAAATGGTTTCTTTGCTACTGCAATGGCGACCAACACTTGCAACCGACATTTCTTGTAGAAATGGTTTCTTTGCTACTGCAATGGCGACCAACACTTGCAACCGACCTTGATAGCAACAAGAGCACCCCATTACATTTGGCTGCATCTAGTGGTGACTGTTCAATAATCGAAGACATCTTAAAACATGCACCACCCAGCACCGCATACGTGCAGGACAGCCAAGGCCTCTCGGCTCTTCATGCTGCTGCCTTGATGGGCCATTTACCTGCAGTCCGTTTGTTATTAAAATACCACCCTGCGTCTTCAGACATTCGTGACAACCATGGCAGAAATTTTCTACATGCTGCAGCCATGAGAGGCCACCACTCCATTGTTTCTTATGTCATAAAAAACCGAATGCTAGAATATCTTTTGAATGAGCAAGACCATGAAGGGAATACAACGTTACATTTAGCTTTGCAGGCAGGAGAATACAGAGTGGTTTCTAAGCTTTTATCCAGTGGGAAAATGCAAGTTCACATCATGAACAATGACGGCCACACCCCATCTGATCTGATAGAAAACTCAAGGGGTTTCTACTTACTGGTAAGTAATACTTCCATCCTTCTACTTTTAGGGAATGGTACACAAAATTCTAGATTGTGTTTTATATAGAAAAGTACATATTGTATTCATTTGAACTAAGCTGCATCCTCATGTCCATGACACATTTGTGAACTAGCAGGCAAGGCTAGTGGTAACGCTGTTTGTCTATGGAGCACAGTTCAAGCCACAGAGGCAAGACCATGTAAACAAATGGAATGGACAGGACATCATGAAATGGCGAGAAGCTACATCAAAAAACCTCGCAATTGTTTCCACCCTTGTGGCGACGGTCGCCTTCTCTGCAGCATTCAACGTGCCTGGTTCATATGGATCAGATGGAAAGGCAAATCTGAATGGGAATCACACATACAGTGCATTCCTAGTGCTGGACACCATTGCCATGACCACATCTGTAATGGCGACGACATTACTTGTTTATGGGGGTGCTTCACGATCTCATCGTTCTTGGCAGGGCTTCATTATGTCAATGCACTTCCTTTGGCTGTCACTCATCAGCATGATGCTAGCCTTTTTTGAGGCCATATCAGCTGTGACGAGTGATAAGAAAGCTATGAAGTCTCTTCTGTATCAGCTGATCTACGCTGGGGTCTACGTCCTGATAAATCTTCTTACAAAACTTGCAATGCCGGGATCATTTGTAGGAGTTTTGCAGTTTGTGGTAGGTGGGTTCTCAAAACAACAACGGTGTCTCAAGAAGCGCATGGGTCAGCAGTATCCCTTTGGAGTTATCTATGCCTTTAACATGTTTATGTTCATATTTGTAAATACTATAGCAATTGCTGCAATGGTTGTCTCAAGTATTTTTCTTTGACGTGAGAGGGTATCATGTTCATAACATTCTGTATTAGCGCAGCATATGCTAAGATACTAATTATTATGTATTAACAAATATTGAGACTAGTATCATGTCATCACTGCCTATCTCTACGTATATTCATGATAGACACCGCACATCACTGCTTATCTCTATGTATACTCATGGGGCGCCCATACTCATGTAGACGCCGCACTACCGTGCTACACACGAAACACACATACATGTGCATCCGAACATTCTAGCATTATTATTTAAGAAAAAAATATACAATAAAGCATTGCTTATCAAGATAATCGTGCATGAATGCAAGACTCGTCATTATATCTTCATCACCTATGTATGAAGAGAGATCCTACCAATCCCATTGAGGGTTAGGTGATGGAGAATAATGTTATGCTTGCCTAAGTTCTTGTTAAGTAATTGTTACAAGGCGCACACGATTGAAAGGTCTTTGTTTAGTTTTGGTAATTGAGTGACAACCTAGGTGGACTAATATGTGCTTATGTTGAGATACACAGGAACTAGTCCATAGGTACACTAGTGTGAGCAACTTGAGCCATGGAGATGAAGATGGTTTCAATATGTTGAAATGCTCACCTATGTGCTAATGAAGGAGCTCATTGCATATGAGACATGACATGGACTCATGTGACTAAGGTGGAGAAGATCAAGATGAGGCTTGGCTTGATGGACCGGTTGCAAGAGTGAAGGGCAAGTCGGAGGCCTTGAAGCACTGGACCGCATGGTGGGATGCTTGAGCAAAGACTTGGCGCCGATGGACCGATGCAACGGTGAAGAGCAAGTGAGGTCAAGATCAATGAACCAATAAAGTCACGTGATGATATGAAGTGGATCGTATCATTTGGTGATATTTGTGCATGTGTTGCATCAACATGGAGGAGAGATGAAATGGAATGCACAAGACAATGTTATAACTTGTTGGGCATTTCATTTCACTGGTCATAGATGTGTAGAGAAGCATATGACCGGGTCTAGGATAGATAGCCGTACTATAAAGAGGGGAAATCTTTCAGTTGCAACGGTTATCTAGTGTCACTAAGTATGAATTTCATTTGCATATACATTGTGCTTAGTGACATGGTGAGGTGGATGCGATTAACCATGAAAATTCTTTGAGAAAAATGCTATCTTAAGTGCTAATTTGTTTTGGTACTTTGTGAGAGAGTTAATACCTTGAAAAGGGTTAAAAAGAAGGGGAAAAGAAGAACCAACCACGCCCAAACAACGGAGGTCCGGCCGGAATTAATTTCGGCCCTACCCGGAATTTTTCTGTCTCTCTTCTTCGCGTCTCAGGACAGAGGACCCTTGTCGGGAAATTTTCTTGGCCCTACCCAGAATTTCCGGTTTAGCTCAGGTCTGAGTGCCCCAATGGTCACCTGCCCGAACTGAGGGTATTTGGGGTGCTGCTGGCCTCTTCCTCCTCACTTCTCTCCCCCATTTCTCACATTTAGAGAACAAGCAAGTTAGGGTTCATCCTCTCCTCTCTCTCCCATGATTTGAGCTAAAATTTTCTAGGAGATATTGGATCCCCTATGTGGGTGATGTTGAGAGATTGAAGATCCACCTCCTTCCCTTTCTCTCCCTCTCAAGCTTGGTGCTAATTTGACATGAGGGATTGGGAGCCTAGTGTGTGCATTTGAGATTTGCATTTGGTGGCACTAGGAAATCTATGTGATTTGGGGATTTCTTGTTACTCTTGGTGATTGCCATCACCTAGACGGCTTAGTGGATTGTGGTTCTGTTGTGAAGCCTGCGTGAAGGTTGTGCGTGGCTCTGAAGAAGGATTTGTGAGGGGTGTTGTGCTCGCCCCGTGGGGATCGCGAAGAGCAACTCTAGTTGAGCATGTCATTGAGCTACCCTCACTTGTGGGTAGTTGCTTGCGGCGCCCGGTGGACGGGCTAGGCATGGGAAACCTATTAGCTCGCGCAACACCAAGTGTGTGGTCGACACAACGGGGACTAGCTTGGTGTCAACCAAGTGAACCTCGGGATAAAAATTACCGTGTCAACCTTATTCATCTTTCCGGTGGTTTGCTTTTCTTATACACAAGCTTTTACTTACATTCTTATATTGTGCTTGTGTTGTTGCTCTTGCGCTACTAGCTTGCTTGTGTAGCTTGCTAGTAGCTAGCTTAGCTTGTGTAGCTTACTCAGCTCCTTTTGCGTGACTAATTGGCTTGAGCAGCCTTGTTAGTCATTTTGCTTAGTTTGTGTAGCTAAGTAATTTGAGCTCTCTAATTTGGCTTGTGTAGACTTGTTATTGAGCATTGCTAGTGAGCTTAGAATTTGTGCTTTTGCATACTAGTTTGTGTAGGAGCTCCCCGTTTGCTTAAAGTAATAGTTGCTTAGGTTTGTGTGACTTTGCTTCTAGACTTGTTTAGGTGAGCTCTACCTAGCCCGACACCTTTGTTGCCTAATCAGGATCTTTGTAAGGTGCTAAAGTTAGTAGATAGAGGGGTGTAGTATTTGCTATACCGATAGTTTTAATTCCACATTTGTTTCAGTTAGCCGGCGCGTTTAAGTTTTAGAAAGGACTATTCACCCTCCTCTAGTCCGCCATCTCGACCCTACAACAATGCCACTCTCATCCTACACCATCCTTTCGATACACACTGTGTTAGAAAACCAAATTACAGACGCGTCCAAAGGCACATCACAGATGCGGGTTTGGCGCGTCTCCCATAGCGCGTATGTGATGACCACAAATCACAAATGTGTGGACATGTGTCTGTAATAACCCCTAATCATAGACGCATGCGTATAGAAAAAACACGTCTGTGATAAGGGGTCATCACAGATGCGTGTTGTTTAGACGCGTCCGTGATGAGGGGTTACCATAGTTGTGTTTTTACTATACGCGTCTATGGCCTCCCTCGTACGAGCTACCGCGGATCTAGCCTCCCTCACATGACCCACGTAGCTCACTAGGCCACCATGGCTAGCACCTCGGTCACGTCCCTCGCCGCCGTCGCTGCTTGAGGGGCGGGAGGGGAGGGCCCAGAGGGAGGGGATGGGTGAGGGACGAGAGAGGGACAAAAAGAGGCGGCATGCAGCTGTGTGGGATCATTGGAGGACATGACAACCGCCGCCCTAGCAGGAATAGAGAAAGGGATGAGGGGGACACGAGGGGCTGAAGGACGCGAGAGTTAAACTACACTTTATATTTTCTTGGGGGGTGTTCCGAGACAAAAATGCATAGACCTAAATCCATCAAGACTTGTCACTGATGTAAAACCATATCACAGATGCATCTTATTCATAAATCACAGACACGTTTTTCTTAATAAGCGTCTCTGATATATGCCCCCAACAACCTATTTTTTCAGAGCCAACACCTCATAGATGCGTTCTTACTAGACACTAAGACGCATCGCAATTCTGTGTCACTTATAATGGTGTCTTCTCTTTGCAGTTTTGAAATTGTGAGATCACCATTCTCTGCATATGCCACTTCCTCCACGTGCTCTCCTCTTCATTCTCTGATGCGACAAGTCTGCTACATTGCATCCGCATCGTGAATGTTATTTTTCCCCTAAGGGCATATGCGCCCACTATATATAGAATTCCATTAACTATATTGGTTATGACCGGTCAACACAATTAGGGGGTTGCTAGCGAGCGATACTCAAATCAATAAACACATCTAGCGTGATAGGGTGGCAGATTCCATGAACTCTTTCTCTAAACCTGGTTGTGTGGCAAACGCTTGACAAGTAGCTTTAGCTGTTCGAGCTAGCAACATTGTTTTATTTTGCTTCTCATTTTCCAGGCCACTTTGGTAAGAGCTCACCCGTTTCTTTTGTAAAATCTGCAATTCCATCTCCACTTGCTTCATTGTAGGCCTTTCATCACCACGTAATCTTAAGCACATCTCCACGAGAGAGGCAACACTGCTGATCTCATCCTTGGTTGCTTCCTCGGTAACTTGTGAGTCAACTGTATCAATGATTTCTTTCTCTTTCAGTGCCTCAAGGTAACTTGTGAGTCAACTATATCAGTGATTTCTTTCTCTTTCAATGCCTCAAGAAAATAGTTTGACAAGTTTTGAACCAAGCCTGAGTTACTTGTAAAAACAGGCTTCTTTCTAACAAGTAACTCTAGTAGTACCACTTCAAAACTATACATATCACTATTCTTATTTAGCTGCCTTGTATAGAAATACTCTGGTTCTAAGTAACCAAATGTACCTCACTGGCATTCATAACAATGTGTGTTTGATCAACTGGAACCAATCTAGATGCGCGAGTATATTTGAGGACTTCACATCAGGATGGAAGACTGGTGTTGAAGCTGCTGGGTGGAGATATAATAGAGCTCCTGCAGCTTCTGTATGCATGTATCGTTGGATGCACGTGAGAATACGTGCTCCTGTGCATTTGCTATTGTTCTTAGGGGCAAATTTTTTGGCATTTGCTATTTGTCGTTAGGTGCAAATTTTTAGGTTCTATTTAGGAAGACGTGTTTGCAAAGGGGTACAAGAATTTAGGACACACAAGGGTGCATCATCATCTTTTAAAAAAGAAAAAAAAGAGTGCATTACAACTATCGATTGAGTAAAAATATTAAATATTTCGCATCCGACGTGATAGCAGGGTATCGTTATAGCTTATACGCTTGCTGCTTCACCAAGTTTATATTATTCCGAATCCGCTAAAACATTATCTGTAAACGTCTTGTCGTTTCATATCAGAGTTGGCATACAACTTGTCATTGTTTGGTCCTAACTAACATGGATGATATACGAATTCATGCTTGCACACTCAATTTCTAAAAAGAACCCATGGCCATTTGAAACGTAGTTGGAAAATACGAAGCAAAAGAATGCACGTAATTTAATCTGTTTTTGGAGAACACATAATCATAATTAGTGGAGCAAGTCCTTGCTGATTCGTTAAAAAAGAAAAAGGAAAACTCATACATGAGAGGAAGAGTGCACACAATTCAACATGTTTTTAGAGAACACATAATTTTGGTGGACTAAAGTCAACTTTGGTTCGTTAGAAAAAAAAGAAAAGAAAAACTCATACCTGAGAGAAAACAGCATGTGTAGAAAGAGATAGAGGTGCATTTTAAGGTTCTGATTTGACAAAATTCGTTAAAAAAAAAAACATGGGGCATTCCGAGAATTGAACTCGGGACCTCTCGCACCCTAAGCGAGAATCATACCACTAGACCAAATGCCATTTTATTTATCATCTGATCTAAATCCTATTTAATATGAGCTGTAGCCCTGTCTCCTCCCCCGTCTTTTCATATCGCAACCGACGGTCGGTCTTCGTATATACCCAGGACTTGCCGCCGGCGAGCCAGTCCCCTTCGCCGGCGCTTTCATCCACCTACCAGTCCTCCTCGGTCGCACCCTTACCTATGTTTCAGCAGTATGCCCGAGCGGCACAAAAGGTTACGGGACAACTGGGAGCTAGAGCTATCGGTCTCCTGAGCCGCTGGATCTGCGCGGAACCCGCCAATGTGCAGTGCAAGGAGGCTTCTTCGAGATGGGGATGACCTCCGGAGCGGACATGCCAAGTAGATTTCTGAAGGGTCAAGTTTCTTTCTCTTTTAGGAGCAGCGCTTGATGGAACCGGAGTCGAAAATGGGAGGGGAATCAAATCACCGCTGCGCAGCAGCAATGATGTTCAGTCGTCATGGCTCCTTGTTTTTAAAGGCTCGTAGGAGATATGCCAGTATATGTATATGGCACATCGTAGAAACAAATTTCGTTATTTCTAGGATCATGTTTGCGTTATTTATTTATATTTTCCCTTGCTGCATGATCCATTTTGAACAGTCGCTGGGCGCGCGAAACCTCCGGTGCCCTCACTGCGCCGGTGCTGACTCGAGTCCTGAAGGTATGGGTTGCGGAATGTGACGCTGGACCCGCTTGTCTCGGACAGGTTTGTTTGGAAATGGTCGCCCGGCGGGAAGTGCTCGGCGTATCGGACCCTTCTTCTTCGGCTCGATGAAACTCCACGGTGCCAAAGAACTACGGCGTGTCAAGGTGCCCCCACGCGTCAAGTTTTTCTTTTGGCTCGCCTTACACCGGCGCCTCTGGACGGCGGAGTGCAGAAAACGCCACGACCTTCAAGATGAGGACGCATGCGCCCTATGCAGCCAGGAGCCTGAGGCGTCCGATCACCTTCTGTGCGGGTGTGTGGTGACCAGGGAACTCTAGTTCGCCCTTCTTTCACCTCTGGGTCTTCAGGAGCTCGCGCCTGCAAGCGGGGACGCGTTGGTAGACTGGTGCTGACTTCCGATTCTAGGCCGGCACTCAACGCAGCCGTTCTAGTCGTCTCATGGTGTGTTTGGAAGGAACACAACAACAGAACATTCAACAGGGCGGCGGCAACCCTTCAAGGCATGGTGCTCGCAGTGTTGCGCGAGGCTGAGGACCGGATCACGGCGGTCTTTGCTCCAATTGGCGCGGCCTATGCGGCTTGGTCGCAAATTCAATTTGTTATGTAACGTTCCCTTCCTAAGATCCAGTAGCTAGGAGCTTGTGCGTGTCCTGCCGATGCTTAGTGTGTGCGTGGCTGCTCGCCGCAATCACACTTGCATCTTGTTTGGTAACAAAACTCTCCTTCCTCTCAATGAAATATGGGTGATACACCCGGTCAAGAAATTTTTTTTGATGTGTGTGCTTCAGATCCAAAAGACTAGCTCATGTTATGGTCTCATAGAATCCAAGGCTAGGAGCTCTGAGATAGTGCCACAAGTTTCTTTTCAATCTGAAACTGAATACGGTGATTTAGGTTATAATAGTTACTGCTCATCTTGTTCGGCCCAATTTTATTAATTCCACATAAAGCAGTCAAGTGTACAGTCTTACATTTTCACTAATGAATTTCGTTTGACCTTTTCAGATGGTCAAGAGATCACTCTGTCATTGATATTGTTGCAGATGGCTGGGACATGCCACCGGTGCTTTGTGAGGTGGATAGTTCCTGCCACAATTGAAACTAGGTACCTGAAGCACAGTCAACTCTTCCTTTCACTAACGAACATGCAAATTGGTTTTTTTTGTGCCTTTACTGGGGATTCCCCCATGTACTGTGCCTTCTATTCAACAGCGAATAGGACAACCCAGGCACTTTATTTTGGTTGAAATAACTAAAACATGATAGCAAAGTACTGTCTTTAGGTCTTGTTTGGATGCATGTGTATTCACTTTAATCCACATGCGTTGGTGTGGATTGCAATGGAACTTAGTTTAATTTCACTGTAATTCACTTCAACACATATGGATTGAGATGGATACATGCGCATCAAACAAGGCCTTAAGGAATTCAGACACATGTGTCATGGATCACGTTGGAGGTAACAGATGGTCCATTGACAAACACCAGTTACATTTCTTCATCAGCTTTAACCTTTCGAATTAAAGATGAGCATCCAGGAGCAACAAATAGTCCTGATTCCTAGCAAATAGAAATTGTTCTGCTGTTCTGGTGAAATGTCGTTATGCCATTTGCCTGTGTAGGAATGCTACACATCACATGGGAGAGCACTAGAAAGTAGAAAATACTGCGCCTCTAACGATGAGAACTGCTGGGCAGCATTTGTGTGGTGGTTTATACTGTAGATACAAGAGACATCCCAACAGTGCTGCAAGAGGATTCAGGTGCAGGTGCAAGTGCAACTATCAGAGGTTGAGAAAACCAAATTGGCAGATAGTTACAAGCAAGGTAACAGCTGTTCCTTCTACATACACCTTAGTTGCTGCATTGCATCATTTTGCTTGTGCATGCCAATCTGGATTTAAGTTAAGCTAAGCACACGTGTGGATGCTTTGTCATCAATAGCGGAGGCATCACACACTTATTGATGCCTGTGCTCTAACAATATACAACAATATCAACTTTTCTTGGAGACAGATGGGTATGCTGCTCAAGAAAACATGCTCCACCAGTCCATTATTGACAACTAGTGTTGCACGGCTGAGATTCTTTGTGCAATGGGCTTGGCATTGACATTGCCTCTGTCTCTTGCCAATAAATAGGATGCTCAACGGTGGTTCATCACCAGCAGAGTATTCTTCTCCTCTTTTTATCTTCAATCTCAGTTAGAACCATATCATCATACGTTCTGCTACAAACATGGCTACTACCCATCAGAGGTCTACAAGTTTGCCTTCAAAACCTTTCTCCACTGAAGCCAAAGTAGAAGAAGAGCTGAAGAGCTTCAAGGCATGCATCTCTTCACCATGCGCAACCATTGACATGATGTGTGATGGTCTGAGGATACTTGGAGACGTCTACAGCTGCATAGAGGAGATCATGTCCGTTCCCAGCAATCAAGCTCTCCATATCCCAACAAAAGAAAATGGTAGAGGAAGAGCTGGAACAGTCCCTTGTGCTGATTGATCTCTGCAGTGCAATGCAAGAGAGTCTGGCAGAGCTGAAGATGACTATCCAGAGCTACAACTATCCCTCAAGAGAGGAGACGACTTGTCTTTTCAGCTCAAAGTTGTGTCCTTTATGCGCCTGGTGAAGAAGGCACAAACTGACAAAAGTCTTTCAAGTAGACCAGCAACAAGACAACTTTTGAAGGCTGCAGACTGATCAGGCTACTTTCAGAAGACAGAAACATGGCTGTCTCTCTACTTGAATCCATATCTGGTCTCTTGCCAAAGCAGATTGTCACCACAAATGCAAGAAAATGATGTCTTGTCTTTAAGAGATTCCAGAAAAGAAAGGTTGCCTTCAAGGAGGAACAGTTGCAAGCACAAGAGTGCAGCATGTGAGGTCTTGAGAATGGTGCTGAGTTGCTGTTCAGGAGATTTATCCAAGGCAGCGTTTCTCTCCTAAACATTCTTACTGCATAGACAATTCTCAAGGCTTTTTGCTCCGGTGTTTTGTGATTGGCATCGCCTTTTAAAGGATCCGTCAATCTTTGAACACCTTTCTAGTTTGTACATGTTGGAGTATATGTAGGCCCATGTGGCTAAGGCCCATGTGGCCCATGTATGGAACTATATAGCTACCCTTCTAGGGTTAGCCAAGTAATGGAAAATAATTCCTCTAGCATGGTATCCAGCCTGGTCTGACTCTTTCCCCTTCCAGCCGCCAGCCGCCGCCGCCCCCTGCTGGCCATCGCCGGCGAGCCGGCGTGCCATGGCTGGCCGGCCTCCTCCCCCTCCCTCCCTCTACTCTCCCTTCCCTTCCCTCTCTTCCCCACCCACCTGGGCCCAGGTCCTCACTGGATCCGCTCCTCACCCTCTGCCCGACGCCGGATTTCTCCAGGGGGCGGACGCCGCCGCTGCCGGCCTTCTCCCAGGCGCGGCCGGCCTCCAGCCCTCCCTTCCCTCTGGCGTCTTCCTCCCTTCCTCCTCCCTCCCCAGCGCCTACCTCCCAGCCGCGTCAGCCCTTGCCGCCCCTGCTCCCAGGGCGGCCATCCCTGGCGCCCCTGCTCCCAGGGCGGCAATCCCTGCCGCCCCTGCTCTCAGGGCGGCCCTCCCTGGCGCGGATGGCGCGGATCCCCCTCCTGCAGCACCCTCCCCTGCCCAGATCCTCACCTCGGCGGCAGTGGAGCATCCGGGGGCGGCCGATGGGAGTCTCCCGGCTGATGGGGACCCTCAACCCCACCTCCCGGCTGCCGATGACGACCAGCCTGCCCTCCAGCAGCCGCGGATCCACCTTCCCGGCGCCGGGCTGGACGCCGGCACGATGTCTGCTGCCGGTGCCCAGGCCTTCCCGGCCCCGCCACCCCTTCTTTCCCAGATCTACGCCGGCCGTGACGCCTCGTCACTCGCCACTGCCCTTGCCGCCGCCCGAGCCTCGGCCGCGGAGGGGCAGGCCCGCGTGCGGGCGGCCGCCCTCGTGTGGGAGCACGAGCGCGAAGCGGCCGATGCCCTGGCTCGCCAGATCGCCGAGGCTGAGCGGCTACTCACCTACCCTGGGGGCCAGGACGTTGGGGCCCACTCCTCTGCCTCGCCGGGTCGTCGCGCGTCTCACACCGCCGTCCTCTGGCACGACCCGGCCGACCCGCTCGTGGCTCAGCTGCACTACCAGGCGGGGGGGGGGTCCAGAACATCCGCCTGCTCGTTCCGGTCGTCCTCGAGCCGGAGTCGCCCTCGTACGCCCGGTGGAGGGATCTGGTGGTTCTCACTCTTCGCCGCTACGCCCTCGACGACCACGTCCTCCTCGACGCCCCGGTCGCTGCCCAGACGCCGTCGTGGATCCGGCTCGATAGCATCGTCCTCTCCTGGATTCTGGGGACGATCTCCCTGGACCTTCACGACCTCGTCCGCACTTCTCCTGACGCGCGCCGGGCATGGCTGGCCCTTGAGGGTCAGTTTCTGGGCAACGCTGAGGCCCGGGCTCTGCGCCTCGACGCCAGCTTCCGCACTTTCGTCCAGGGTGACCTCTCCGTCGGTGAGTTCTGCCGCCGGATGAAGTCCATGGCTGACTCCCTGGGGGACCTCGGCTGGCCTGTGGAGGATCGCATCTTGGTCCTCAACGTTCTCCGGGGGCTCAGTGACCGCTACGCCCACCTCAGGACGTGGATCACCCGCCAGAGGCCCTTTCCCACCTTCCTGGAGGTCCGTGACGATCTGGTCATGGAGGAGCTCACACAGGGCCTCCAGCCGGGCTCCACTGCTTCCCCGGGGGCCTCCTCGACGGCTCTGGCTGCTACTCCGCCGCGCCAGTCTGCTCCACGGTCGCCTGCTCCACCACCGTCGTCTCTCCTGGGTCCCCCTCCCTCCGGGCCGAGCGGAGGTGGGGGGGGTCGTGGTGGTCGTCGTCGCCGCGGTGGCGGTCGCGGGGGCGGCCGGGGTGCACCTACCCAGGCCCCGGCACCTGGTGGACCACAGGGGGGGGCACCATGGCCCTCTTTCCAGAACCCGTGGTCTGGGCGCATCTCCATGTGGCCCTACCACGCCACCGGGACCGACTCGCGTCCACCGGTGGCCATGCTCACCGGAGCACCTCCTGCTGGTCCTCCACTCGGCGGCTTCCCTACTACGCCGTGGGTTCCTCCCTCCGGACCATCCGGGGCTCCACCGGGGGTCGCGGGCTGGGATCAGGCGGCCCTGGCTCGCTCGTTCGCCACCATGGGCCTGACACCTCCGGTCGGACCCGAGTGGATCGCCGATTCGGGGGCCACCTACCACACCACTCCTGACCCCGGTATACTTTCGTCGGTTCACTCTCCCTCTTCATCTCTTCCTTCGTCCATTATGGTCGCAAATGGTTCTTGTATTCCTGTCTCCTCTGTGGGTACCGCCGGTGCTCATGGCTCCTTTCGTCTTCCTGATGTTCTTGTTGCTCCTTCCATGGTTCATAATCTTCTTTCTATTCGACGTTTTACAGCTGACAACTCTTGTTCTGTGGAATTTGACTCTTCTGGTCTTACTGTGAAGGATTTGGCTTCCCGGCGTCCTCTGCTCCGATGTGACAGCACCGGGCCCCTTTACACTCTTCGCTTTCCGGCGGCTTCTTCTTCTTCGCCGCCCGTTTTGTCAGCTGCCTTCGTCGCTTCTGCTTCCTCTACTACCTGGCACCGGCGCCTCGGCCATCCTGGACGTGATGCCCTGATACAGCTCCGTCGTAGCTCTGGTCTTCCATGTACTCGAGCTCATGATGAGCAACTGTGTCATGCGTGCCAATTGGGCCGACATGTTCGTCTTCCTTTTCCTAGTTCTTCTTCTCATGCGGCCCGCATTTTTGATCTTGTACATTGCGACCTATGGACATCTCCTGTTATCAGTATTTCTGGTTATAAGTACTATCTTGTGGTTGTTGATGATTTTTCGCATTATTCGTGGACTTTTCCTCTTCGTGCGAAGTCTGATACGTTCACCACGCTCCTCCACTTCTTTACTTGGGTGTCTACTCAGTTCGGTCTCACCATCAAGGCCGTCCAGTGTGACAATGGTCGCGAGTTCGATAACTCCACCGCCCGAGATTTCTTCCTCTCTCACGGTGTTCAGCTCCGCATGTCTTGCCCATACACCTCCTCGCAGAATGGCAAGGCCGAGCGGATGATTCGGACCACAAACGACACCGTGCGCACTCTCCTGTTTCAGGCCTCTCTTCCTGCTCGCTTCTGGGCTGAGGGCTTGCACACCTCCACCTACCTTCTTAACCGCCCTCCTTCCGCTGCCTGTCCCGCTCCCACTCCTCACCACGCCCTCTTTGGTACCCCGCCTCGGTATGATCACCTTCGCGTGTTTGGGTGTGCTTGTTACCCCAACACTGCTGCCACTTCTTCTCACAAGCTGGACCCTCGCTCCACGCTCTGTGTCTTCCTCGGGTACTCCCCTGATCACAAGGGGTACCGGTGCTTCGACCTTACCTCCCGACGTGTTCTCATCTCGCGCCATGTGGTCTTCGATGAGTCCGTCTTTCCCTTTTCCAGCACCACTCTACCCCAGGTCCCTGACCCACCCGAGCTGTTTCCCACTGACCCGGTGGTCCAGCCACCTTCTTTGTGGTCTCCTGCAGGTACCGCCTCGACGTGCTCTGAGCCAGCCACCGGTCCCGGCTCCCCTGCGAGTCCGGGCCCCTCGTCCTCCGGTACGGCCCCGCCTTCTCCGGTTGGTGCAGCCCCGGGGCCTTCGTCCCCCGCTTCTGCCCCGGGGGGGTCGTGCCGGTTGCCGGACCCTGTCTCGGCACCTGCCCCGGCGGCTCCGTCGAGGTTTGCCGCGCCGGTACGGGTTTACCAGCGCAGGCCGCGGCCACCGCCGCTCGTGGTTCCGGTCCCTTCTCCGCCGGGAACACCGACACCACCGCCTCTGTCTCCGCCGGCCCGTGGTGTCCCGCCGGTCTACCACCCGCCGCTTCTTCATCGACACCCGCGGCATGTTCACCCGATGGTGACACGGCACGCGGCTGGCACCCTGCCGCCTCGTGCCTTCGAGGCTTCGACCGGCGACGCGGTGGTCTCTCCGGTACCCTCCTCCGTCCGCGACGCCCTGTTGGACCCTCACTGGCGCCGCGCGATGGAAGAGGAGTACGCTGCACTACTCGCCAACCAGACGTGGGAGTTGGTGCCCCGGCCACCGGGTGCCAATGTCGTCACCGGCAAGTGGATTTGGACTCACAAGCGCCGAGCGGACGGCTCTCTCGAGCGCTACAAGGCTCGATGGGTCCTCCGGGGTTTCACTCAGCGCCCCGGCGTCGACTACGATGAGACCTTCAGCCCGGTGGTCAAGCCGGCCACCGTCCGGACCGTACTATCCCTGGCACTTACTCGGTCTTGGCCCGTCCACCAGCTGGACGTCAAGAACGCCTTCCTCCACGGCCTTCTTACCGAGACGGTGTACTGCAGTCAGCCGGCGGGGTTCGTCGACAACACCCGCCCTGACATGGTCTGCCGGCTCAACAGGTCACTCTATGGCCTCAAGCAGGCACCTCGGGCGTGGAACCACCGGTTTGCTGCTTTCTTGCTGACCCTGGGGTTCATGGAGGCCAAGTCTGATACGTCCCTGTTCGTCTACCACCATGGGGCCGACACTGCATACTTGTTGCTCTATGTTGATGATATTGTCCTCACCGCCTCCAGCGAGCCTCTTCTCCGCCGGATCATTGCAGCTCTTCAGCAGGAGTTTGCGATGAAGGACCTGGGTGAGCTCCATCACTTTCTCGGTGTCACTGTTGAGCACCGTCCTGCTGGGCTCCTTCTCCACCAGCGACAGTACACTCGGGATATCCTGGAGCGGGCTGGGATGTCTGATTGCAAGCCCTGCACCACCCCGGTCGACATTCAGGGCAAGCTGTCTGCGGCCGAGGGACCACCGGTGGACGATCCCACTGCGTACAGGAGTCTTGCCGGGGCTCTTCAGTACCTCACCTTCACCCGGCCGGACATCACCTATGCAGTTCAGCAGGTCTGCCTCCACATGCATGATCCCCGGGAGCCTCACCTCACGGCTCTCAAGCGTCTCCTCCGCTACCTCCGGGGCACCCTCGACTACGGTCTCCTCCTCCACCGGGCCTCCTCCACCGACCTTGTTGTCTACACCGACGCGGACTGGGCCGGGTGTCCGGACACTCGTCGCTCCACCTCCGGCTATGCCGTCTTCCTGGGCGGCAACCTGGTGTCTTGGTCGTCCAAGCGCCAGCTGGTGGTCTCCCGGTCCAGTGCCGAGGCGGAGTACCGTGCCGTGGCTAACGGCGTGGCGGAGGCCGCCTGGCTCCGGCAGCTGCTTGCTGAGTTGCACACTCCACCCTCCAGGAGCACACTGATCTACTGCGACAACGTCAGTGCGGTCTACCTCTCCACCAACCCCATCCAGCACCAGCGGACGAAGCATGTCGAGATCGACCTCCACTTTGTCCGTGATCGGGTGGCCATTGGCGAGGTGCGGGTCCTTCATGTCCCGACGACCTCCCAGTTCGCGGACATCTTCACCAAAGGCCTCCCGTCCTCGACCTTCGCCGAGTTTCGCTCCAGCCTCAACATCGCCCGTGGCTAGTTGCGTCTGTGGGGGGGGGTTGTGTGTGTTCTTTCTTGTTTCAGCCTCGAACTCCGCTGCGACGGTAGTTCAGACTGCGGGGGGGTGTTGGAGTATATGTAGGCCCATGTGGCTAAGGCCCATGTGGCCCATGTATGGAACTATATAGCTACCCTTCTAGGGTTAGCCAAGTAATGGAAAATAATTCCTCTAGCAGTACACAAAACAACATATACATAGATCGAATCAAAATGTCATTAAATTCTAGAATCAAAAGGCCATCTACTCATAATTAAATTCTAGAACCAAAAGGCCATCCAAACTCCAAAGGAAGCGAAAACGCATAGCCTCCATCTTGCAGCATGCCTCGATCTTGCGTAAGTTGCCAACTGGGATTTATATCAGCTGAATGTGGTTTACATTAGGGGCATTATGGATACAAGGGACAACAGAAGGGACGAAGTTCCCCTAAAAGTGTATTTAGGGTGCTCTGGCTAGCAGGCAAGGCGTGGCTAGAGCTAACCGCCAAGAAGGAGGGAGGCAGCTGCAAATCAACAGCCAGATGCGAGTATAATATGCTGTATCGTGTTGCTTGACGTGCAGCAATAATGCAGCCTCATCGAAGGCCATGCCCACCAAGAATGTCGAAGCCATCAAATTTCACATGTGTACCGAAAAAGGTAAGTGATACATCAAATTATTATTTATTTGACACAATCTCAAAGTTTTTCAAAGCTCTGAGTAAATGTTTATGCTAGTGCAAAAGAGCAACTATATATAGACTTCTATTAACTATACTGGTAATGACCAGTCAACGCAATTAGGGGGCCTGCTAGCGAGTGATACTCAAATCAATAAACACATCTAGCGTGGTAGGGTGGTAGATTCCATGAACTCTTTCTCTTAACTAGAACCTGGTTGTGTGGCAAACACTTGGCAAGTAGCTTCAGCTCTTTTAGCTAGCAACATTGTTTTATTTTGCTGCTCGTCTTCTAGGCCACTTTGGTAAGAGCTCACCCGTTTCTTTCGTAAAATCTGCAATTCCATCTCCACTTGCTTCATTGTAGGCCTTTCTTCACCACGTAATCTTAAGCACATCTCCGCAAGAGAAGCAACACTGCAGATCTCCTCCGTGGTTGCTTCCTTGGCAACTTGTGAGTCAACTATATCAGTGATTTCTTTCTCTTTCAATGCCTCAAGAAAGTAGTTTGACAAATTTTGAACCAAGCCTGAGTTACTTGTGAAAACTGGCTTCTTTCTAACAAGCAGCTCCAGTAGCACCACTCCGAAACTATATACATCACTCTTCTCATTTAGCTGCCTCGTATGGAAATACTCTGGATCTAAATAACCAAATGTACCTTGTACATTCGTAACAATGTGTGTTTGATCAACTGGAACCAATCTTGAAGCGCCGAAGTCAGAAACTTTAGCAATGTAGTTCCCATCCAAGAGTATATTTGAGGATTTCACATCACGATGGAAGATTGATATTGAAGCTGCTGAGTGGAGATATGATAGAGCTCCTGCAGCTTCTGTGGCGATTCTTATGCAATCATCCCAAGACAAAGAAACATCATTTCGTGATTCATCATGTAGAACTTGAGATAATGATCCATTGGAAATATAGTCATATACCAGCAATGGAACCTCAGATTCGAGACAACATCCAAAGAGCTTAACGATGTTCCTGTGATTTATTTCAGAGAGTATTGCAACTTCATTGATGAATTGCTTGATCTCACTGTACTGAATGACTAGAGACTTCTTTATTGCAACGACACGCTGGTCAGATAAAATGCCTTTATAGACCATGCCATGACCACCATGTCCAATGATACGTGTGGGATCAAAGTTATTTGTTGCCTTTTCTAGCTCTTCAAGAGAGAGAATATTTGTTTTGTCCGGTGACGTCAACTGTTCTAGGAGAAGACCTTGGTTCTTGTGAAAGTAATTCCTCTGCAGCTTCTTTTGAACACTTTTTTTCCATATACGGAAAAGAAATAATGCAACAAAGGTCAGCAGTAGAATGCTGAATCCTCCAGAAAGTCCGATAATGATACCTATATAGACATGATCTGCTTATCTACGTTGTATCTTATAAATTTGAAACATAAATATTAATAACAACAACATAGGCTTACCTATGAGAAGAACTGGCTGCCTTGTTCTAGTACATTGGTTATTTGTGGGATCATACACCGTCTTTCCAGAGCACTCAGTACACTTGAAGCCTCCTTCTATATTACTGCACACTCTGCCCTTGCAAATGTCTTGCTGAAGGCACTCATCAATATCTGCAAACCATATCTTTCTGAGATGTGAGAAAACAAGAGAGAGATTATTGCTTCAGAGTGGAGTGATAAAACTAGAGATATAATGGGGTACCTCGACAACCATTCTGAATGTACGGATTTCCATCGAAGCCATCTGGGCATTTGCAGCGGTATCCAACGTAAAAATGTCCCGTGTTCACTTCCACACAGGTGCTGTTGATACTCACACAAGCATACCCAGATATATTCTGTTTTGCTTCAATGCAGCTTAGATTAGCTGCAACCCATTGGACAGAGCTGACAACTGAACCGTCATAGTCAACAAAAAGATTGAGCTCTCCAGTAAAGGCGCCAAATACATCAATTTTCTGGGTGTAGTTAATTATCCCTTGGTTAACATTCAAATCGATCACCTGAAGTTTATCCAATTCGAGGACAGCTGATGACGTTGTTGCATTTGTGCATACAAGATGAAATTGTTCCCTTGCGAAGCATCCCTCTTCTAAGCCGAATGGGAATGGCACACTGATGTTTCCACACCTACGGGTGCAATTAGTTCTGCTTTGTTTTGGATTATAACCTAGTTTCAGTAATAATCATGTTACCATGCATTCAAGTCCCAAAAGCCATATTGAAGAGACTCTCTGCATGGCTCTTTATCACAAAATTCAGAAATATACCAAAAAAACTAGGCTACTATAGACTATTTAAACCAATCTCCACCTTTAGTGCCATTCAAAACGAGCATCTCCAAGAGGCTCTCTGTATTACTACTTATCGAAAAATTTAGAAAACAAACAAAAAAATTATGATAAATCATTCTTGTGAATTTTTTTACACAAGGAAAATTATGACAGGCCATTGGATCAGTATGGAGGATGAAATTCAGAGAGTTTGTTGGAGAGATATTCATATAGGATGACTCTCCAAATAGAGATATAAAGATTAAAATTTAGAGAGATTCTTCAAGATTCAATATATGGTAGTTCTATTATTATTTTTTCATACAAAGAAAATTATGATAAATCACTAGAGTATAGAGACGAATCATAGAGAGTCAATTGGAGACATGTGAGATATATAAAGAGTATATTTCTGGGATGGTTCTCCTAATAGAGGTATAGAGATTAAAGTTTAGAGAAGCTTTTGAAGTTGCTCTAACCATTTATAAATGAATCATGTAAGTTTGTTTGTAGCATTTTTCGTTTTTAACAAATTAAAGCAAAACATTTGTTCCACTCACTTGCCAAAATTCATAGTTATATATTACTATAGTATCTAAGAAATATGAACAATGTTTGTAAAATACATTACTCAAATGTATTTCCTTAACTTTTTTTAGATCTTCATCCTCACTTCATGTAGAAGAGTTAAAATAGTCTTAGTTGGGTTTTATGTTCTAGTTTTTAAGACTCCCATGTGTTGCAAACAATGTAGATTGGTTTCATCCTCATGAAAATTATTTCACCCCATGAAACTTTGATCATCTCTCTCTTGATTAATGTAGTGTTATTTCAGCATATTTGCTAAATTCATAGCTTATTTAATACCCATAAACTCTCATAAAACTCCAACTGAAACTAGTCTAACAAATCCACATGTATAAAACTTAGCCTAGACCTCTCATGCTTTTGCCTAGACGATCTATATTTATTTGGTCTCTTGGATGGATAATAAATAAAAGATAATGATATATGAAAACGTACCTTTGTCGTCGGTGCAACCGTCCAGAACGTAGGGATTGCCTGCGTAGCCAATTTCGCATTGGCAGAAGTAGCCAACGATGCTTGCTGACGTACCAATCCCTATATCCCAACCATTTTGGTCGTCGTAGCAGCGGGAATGGTTGCTGATGCAAGCATAGTCTGTACTATTTTTCTTGGCGTGAAGACAGTTGGGTTGATCGATGATGCTCCAGTCAAGCGTGTTGTAGTCATCACTTGTTGCTACGGTGATTCTATCCCGCAGTAGGGAGGTCTGGTTGGATCTCGCGGTGCCGATGCTGCTGCTTCTCCGGTGATCAAAACTGATGAGCTGATGAGTAACATTATGCAGGTTGAGGGCCACCTTAACAGCGCAACATCCTATGCCGCTGCAGTTGTACCTAGCTGCCGACTCTGTCATTTCTTCGTCGGGGCACCGAGTTGAGCAAGCTAATTTGGTCATGCCGGCCGTCTGGTCGCCCCAATACACATCCAGGTCGCAACCGGTAATGTTCAGAGTAGTGTAGGATTGGGAGAAGGACCTCCCAAGAGGCTCTAGGGACAGGTTGTACAAGCGCACACCGGATTTCATGGGGATGGCATGCCAGATGGAGGTCACGACGTAATTGTTAGGGCCGTAGTAGTTACCGTCGGAGCCAACTTCGATGCTGTCGATGACCTCGGTGATGCCGTCTCGCAAGAAGAGCTTGGGAGGTCGAGTGGCGCCGTCGCAGGTGAGCCTGAAATCGGCGCCCCGGGAGCAATCCGGTCCGATGCCGAATGGGTAGGCGATGCTCAGATTGCCGCAGCTCGCCGGGCAGTCGCCCAACGTCTTGTTCCCTCCGGCGGACTTGATGCTGCTTGCAGCTCCAGATGCTGCTGCTAGCATGGTCGTCGACGCACTTGCAGAAGAAAGAATCGCCAGAGAGAACGCCGCCGCACAAAACATAATTCGCAAGGTGATCATGGTGCTCTACGCTCACCCTTGCGAAATTTATTGCCAAGCTGTTTGCAGTGCAAGTGCAAATATATGGGGATTGAATCATTGAACTGGTACCGGACTACCGGTGCACTACGTACGTGCCTCAAGGGAATACTCTCCTTTTTATATGTAGGTACTACTAGTACCACACTACCACGCGGTTTCCTGACCCTCTCACTACGGCATCCAATCCGTTGTATTTGTATACGCCAAGGCCATGTGCGGATCGCCGGATCGGAGTGTCGAGTAAGTCTCGGCATGAATGAGAAAGTGAGGTTCAGATAATGCTTCTTGCTCTGTCCGTCAAAGATGGCGGCATTGGTCAAGTCTTCGCCTGCCTAATTTCTGTCCTTTCATATGATTATATAAAAAATACGACGATTTCTGCGCAAGAAAAATTAATAAAGCTACGGAACCCAAAGTCTTTGGCAACTGAATGGAGACTAGATACCTTCAGTCAAATAGGGCAGGAGCAAGGCAGGCTAACAATTGGCTTCAACTCAGAACTATCGTCCACATAGGCAAGAGAGAAATGGGGTTAATAAAAGTCCATTTGGCTTTTTGCCTGTTCTTTTGCTCGTCCTTCTCAACTAGCCCAGCTCTATCAGACTTTGTTAGGCTGGGTGAGTTGCTGTTTTGGCCCCAACGCGTGCAAGAATAGCAGCTTGTAACTTTCGTCAGAGATGAAGCCTTCGTTTCCTATGCAAGATGATCAAATAGAACATTTGGAACATCGTATTTGAAGCTCGAAGGACGAGAAGAGCAACTTTGGTGTCTAGCCTGCCAAAACCGGCCTGACTGGTCAGGTCAGTTTTCCTGCCTATTCCGAGACTGGTTAGATTCCAACTCGGTTGCGGGTCGTATTTTGATGTGGAAAACTTGCAAAACGTGTTTAGGATATGTTTCCCACTAAGACGTATTGAGTTTCACGCAACGCAGGGGCTTGCTTGCTAGTTTATTATAGTAAGGTTGCATAGTTCATAGAGGGAAATAAAGAGTCCTCCAAACAAGCTGGAGACAAGAATTTTAGCCGTCGAAGGAAGCATAACAGGTAAGCATCAAGCGAAACTACTTTTTGATCCAACTCAATCACAAACTCTGAATCACTGAATAATATCTTTATGTTAATGGAAAGGTATAGCTGCGTTCCATATATAAATATGTAAAGCCTAGTGAAAAGTTGGTTCTCAAAGAAAAGAGTAAAATACACCATGGGTTCTTAAACTTTTTATGGATTCTCACTTGGATCCTCGAACTAAAAAAGTTACTATGTGAGTCCTCAATCTACTGTGGATTCTCACTAGGGTCCTCTAGCTAAACGTGACCATTTGGATCCTTGAACTAACTAATGTCACGCTCGAGAACCCCATGCCTACGTGGTTGGGCCAGCATGGATGAGACTAGGTGAGACTTGCAGAACCCACTTCCTTCCCCTCTCCACATCCACTTCCTCTTGTCTCCCATTGGTCCCGTGCTGCCTTGCAGCTACATCCACGTGCTCCCTTGCTCCGCCCGTTGGCTTTGCAGCTACGCCAGCACTCCTGTTTAGCGGCAATGGAATAGACAAAGAGAGGTGGATTGCAAGAAAGAGTGGGACTGCAAGCAGTGGCGGGTCCATCAGCTAGTCCAGGTAGGCCTAGGACTACCCTGGAATCTGACCCAATAAAAATTTGCTACTTCGCAGCCCACAGGAAATTTGGCCTGAACAGGCACCATTCACTCGTCCGTGGTCCGCCCAGCCAGCAACTGAGCAATTCCCCAAATCGTATTCGACGAGCGTGCGCCGGTACTGTTACCGGCGCATGCCATTTTCCTCGCGAAGTTATGGGAGAGTGGGGGTCATGGGGGCGGGCGGAGCAGCGTGGCGGCATCCTCGCCGCTGGCCGCGGGGCAGCAACTATTAGGGTTAGGGTTAGGCCGACGTCCTCTCTCTTCCTCCCTATCTCCCCGGCTCTAGATTGTTGGCCGGTCGGCCGGGGGCAGCGGCCGCGACATGACGATGGTGGCAGGTTGGCCGCGACATCCGGATGGGCGCGGTAGGCGGAGGGTGCAAGCGCTGGCAAAGTTAGGGGAGGGCGGGCTCATCCGGCGGGGGCGGGAGGTGGGTAGGGAGGTCGGCGGTGGCCTAGGTGGTGGTCGAGGTTGGCGTGGTAGGGGCGGGAAGAAGATGAATAGGGGGTGCGCAGGGACGGGGTGGACATGCGTGCTCTGCTAACCTTAGGGGCGCGCCCGTTAGGGAAGGGGGTCGGAGCCACTCCCCTGAAATCCCAGACTGAACCTGTGCGAGGCCGCGACTCCAGATTGGCGACCGCCCCCCCTGCCCCGTCCCCAGCCAAGCCTCGAGGTCGAGCGGCGCGGAGATCCCTCGCTGGCTGCCGCCTGCCCGCCTCGCTGATCGGCAGCCCCGATTCAGGGCTGCCCCGCGGCCCTATGTGGCTGCGCTCCGCTAGTCTGCCGGCGGCGGGCACGCCAAGGAGTTGGCTTGGCTGGCTGGCAGCCGCCCAGTGCCCCGGTCCGCCGTGCGCTCTGGCCCCTGCTTGCCTGCTCTAGTCGCTGGTGAGTTGTTAGGTCCTAGAGCTTCTGACGAAACTGAAGATTTGTATTGTTCGTGGGTTGGTGAGAGTTAGTACATGGAGCGTATCTGTTAGAGACTATCAAATTGTAATCTCGTGGTGCGATTTAAATTCGTTTTACTGTGTAGTGTTTAACGGCAAGTTACTGTACCAGTGTTGAACAGGTAAAAACCAGAAGTAGCAAGGCTTTAGCAGGTCTGGTGCGCCGGGTGAGAAGAACTATAAGGGAAAACAATAGCTCTATCTCTCTCGTAGCGTAAACTCCCCAAAATTATCTCTATTTTATACCATATTATTGTCAGATCCTTCCAGGGTCTTGACCTGAGTGCTTGTGTTTACTTCTGAACTTTAGGATTTGGACATTGGAGAATAGAGAATGGAGATTGGACTGTCAATTGCCCAATTGGGCGTAGGCAGTGTGGATTTGTGATCCTAGAATTGATTGAAATCTGTGGTTATTTTCCATGAAATTGAGGCATGAAGAAATCAAATATTGCATTTTTTCAGAAGCATGAGGCAAAAAAAACATTACTTCTGAAATTGAGCCTAGGTTTGGTTAATTTATAGTCATGTATACTGAATTTCTTTTTTTGGATTTTACCTTATTGCATATAAATTTTTTTGGCGATAAGCATGAGACATTTTTTTTACTAGGACTATCTTGTTTCAAATCCTAGGTCCGCCACTGACTGCAAGGGGAGAGAGATGGAGAGAGAGTTTTTTTTTTTTGCAACTTTAACTGGCACGACCACGTAGACAGCTAGCGGTGGTGTAGTGGGTTATGAACCTTTAGTTGAGTGCAATAGTAGATTGAGCACCGAAATGATATTTTTTTTAATTCGAGGACCCAAATGAGAATAGATTGATGAATGATGACCCAGATTGTTACTTTTTTAGTTCAAGGACCCAACTGAGAATCCATGAAAAGTTTTAGGATCCAGAATGTACTGTACTCTTAAAAAAATTACAAATAGCTAGACCGGTTACTATGAGCAGTTGTGCAACTGGGCGACCACCGGCTAGTCATACATATTGTTGGTTGAAAACATAATATAATAAAGAAATCTAGCGTGGGAGGGTGGCTGATTCCATGAACTCTTTCTCTAAGCTATAGCATCGTTGGATGTGTCTGAGTGGTAAATTGACTCTCTCACCTGATTCTGTGGCAAACGATTGGCATGTAGCTTCAGCTCTTCGAGTTAGCAACATTGTTTTATTTTGCAGCTCATTTTCTGGACCGCTTCGGCAAGAGGTCAACCTTTTCTTCCGTAAAATCTGCAATTCCATCTCCACTTGTTTCATTGTAGGTCTTTCTTCACCTCGTAGCCTTAAGCACATCTCAGCAAGAGAGGCGACACGGCTTATGTCCTCCTTGGTTGCTTCCCTGATAACCTGGGAATCAACTATATCACTGATTTCTTTTACTGTCAACGCATGAAGAAAGTAGCTTGAAAGGTTCTGTATGAAGCCTGATTCACTTGTGAAAACAGGCTTCTTTCTCACAAGCAGCTCTAGTAGTACCACACCGAAACTATATACATCACTCTTCTCATTTAATTTTCTTGTCTGGACATACTCTGGATCTAAGTAACCAAACGTACCCTGCACATTCGTAAGAATGTGTGTCTGATCAAGTGGAACTAATCTTGAAGCACCAAAGTCTGAAATTTTGGCTGTATAGTTCCCATCCAAGAGTATATTTGAGGATTTCACATCACGGTGGAAGATTGATATTGAAGCTGCGGAGTGGAGATATGATAGAGCTCCTGCAGCTTCCGTCACAATTCTTATGTAATCATCCCAAGACAAAGAAACATCATTTCTTGATTTAGTATGAAGAACTTGAGACAATGATCCACTGGGAATATAGTCATACACCAGTAGTGGTACCTCAGATTCGAGACAACATCCAAAGAGCTTCACAACATTTCTGTGATTTATTTCAGAGAGTATTGCAACTTCATTGATGAATTGCTTAATCTCACTGTACTCAATGACTTTAGACTTCTTTATAGCGACAATGCGTTGGTCAGATAAGATACCTTTATAAACCATCCCATGACCACCATGTCCAATGATACGTGTAGGATCAAAGTTATTTGTTGCCTTTACGAGCTCTTCTAGAGAGAAAATATTTGTTTTCTCTGGTGATATCAACTGTTCTAGGAGAAGACCTTGGTTCTTGCGGAAGTTATTCCTCCGTTGTTGCTTTTGCATATTTCTTTTCCATCTACGGAAAAGGAACACTGCAACAAAGCTTAGGAGTAGAATGCTGAAGCCTCCAGAAAGTCCGATAATAATACCTAAACATGATCTCATTTATGCATATGTTGTAGTTGTAGGAGTATTATATTTCGTCTAAAAGTTAAATAACAGCAGTGTAGGCATACCTGTGAGCAAAACCTGCTGCTTTGTTCTAGTACATTGGTTTTTCAAGGGATGAAACTCAGTATGCCGAGGGCATTCAGTACAGAAGAAGCCTCCTTCAATATTATTGCAGACTCTGCCCTTACAAATGTCTGGTTGACGACACTCATCAATATCTGCAAACCAGATCGTTCTAATATGTGACGACACAAATGGAGTACAAAACAAGAGCGAGATTAATAATATTGCTTCGAACCGAGAGTGATAGAAGGGGAGATATGATGGATACCTCGACAGCCACTTTGAATGTACGGATTTCCTTCAAAGCCATTTGGGCATTTGCAGCGGTATCCAACTGAGTTAACTTCCACACAGGTGCTGTTGATACTCACACAAGCATACCCTGATGCATTCTGTTTTGCTTCAACGCAGCTTAGATTAGCAGCAACCCATTGCAGAGAGCTGACTAAATCATATTCAACAAAAAGATTGCGTCCTCCAGTAAAGGCGTAAACTGAATCTATTGGCCGGGTGTAGTTAATCATCCCTTCGTTAACATCCAAATCGATCACATTAGAACCTCCCAATTCGAGGACAGCTGATGTCGTTGCATTTGTGCAGATGAGGTGAAATTGTTCCCTAGCGAAGCAGCCCTCTTCTAAGCCGAATGGGAATGGCACACTGATGTTTCCACACTTACGAGTACAATCAGCTCTGCTTTGTTTTGGATTGTATCCTAGTTTCAGTAATAAACATGTGTTAACTTGCCTTCAAGTTCCAAATGCCATGTAGCCATGTATAAATCAAAAGTTTAATCCAAGTAGTTTTTGGGTTGTTGAAATATAAAGTGAATTGTCCATATTCCCATTACTTTTAAGTTTTTAGATTTAACTGGTTGATGCATGCAACTCAATAAGCAAATCAAACAGGCTCGGGTCTCAAAAAACCTTCTCCCGATGCCTTACCCAACCCTATGTGAAATTGGGTTGGTACCGTGGAGCTTTTAGTCCAAGTAGTGATATGTGTTGTTAAGAAAAAAAAAAGAACTCAATAATATTGGCACACGTTTAATAAAGCCCCATGATTTTATAGCTTAATGAATAAAGAATCCACATACTTTGGTCTCTTAAATGAAGACATAAAAGATATGAAAAAAGGTACCTTTGTCGGTGGTGCAACCGCCCAAAATGAAGGGATTGCCTCTGTAGCCTGTTTCGCATTGACAGAAGTAACCATTCGATGTCGTACCGTCGTCCTGGCAGTAGGAATGGTTGCTGATACAAGCATAAGTTGCCAGGTTTCCCTTGGCGGAGGCACAGTTGGCTTCATCGACGATGCCCCAGGTGAGCGAAGCGGCGCCGTCACTGGCTACAGTGATTCTATCCCGCAACAGAGAGGTCCTGTTGGATCTGGAGGCGCCGATGTAGCTATTCCGGTGGACGAAACTGAGCTGAGGAATTGTCCCGATCGCCACGGCAGCACGGCAACATCCCATGTCGCTACAGTTGTTCCTCGCCGTCATCTCCGTGATTTCTTCGCTGGGGCACCAAGTTGAGCAAGCCAACTCGGTCATGCCAGCCATCTGCTGGTTGAGCCAATACACATCTAGGTCGCAACCGGTAATGTTTAGAAAAGTGAAGGAACTTGAGAAGGACCTCCCAGGGGGCTCCAGTGATAAGTTGTACACGCGGACACTGGATTTCATGGGTATGACACGCCAGATTGAGGTCTCGATTGTATATGCAGGGATGTAGTTGTCGTGTTCGTTACCGTCGGAGCCAACTTCGATGCTGTCGATGACCTCGGTGACGCCGTCTCGCAAGAAGAGCTTGGGAGGTCGAGTGGCGCCGTCGCAGATGAGGCTGAAATCGGGGGCCCGCGAGCACTCCGGTCCGATGCCAAATGGGTAGGCGATGCTCAGATTGCCGCAGCTCGCCGGGCAGTCGCCCAACGTCTTGTTCCCTCCGGCGGGCTTGATTCTTCCTGCAGCTCCAGATGCTAGCATGGTCGTCGCCGCACTTGCAGAAGAAAGAATCGCCAGAGAGAACAACGCTGCCGCACAAAGCATCATTCGCAAGGTGATCATGATGCTCTACGCTCACCCTTGCAAAATTTACTGCCAAGCTGCTAGCAGTGCAAGTGCAATATATGGGGTGCCTCAAGGAGCAAGGGAATACATACGGTTCTTTTGCACATATATAGCTTAGGTACCAGTACCAGTACACTAGAAATCTAGAACCACGCGGTTTCCTGACCCTCTTACTACGGCATCCGATCCGTTGTGTACGCCAAGCCAAGGCCATGTCCGTCAAAGATGGCGGCCGGGGCTTTGGACCGTTGGTCTAGTCTTAGCCTGCTGCAATTTTTGTCCTTCCATGTGCAAGGCGTGGACCTGTCCGTCAAATATAACGATTTCTGCGCAAGACAAAGCTATAAGCTATACGGAACCCGATCGAAATCTTTTTCAGCAGAACGGAGATAGATATGCCTTCCCGAGCTTACGTTAGCACAGCCACAAGAAAGTGTGGCATGGTCATCAAAGATCAAAGGTAAGTATACCACACTCTTCAATAATCGTACACCTTGTTAGCAAATAATGCAATATAGATCGAACATGAGACACAGATTTTTACGTGGAAAATTTTTGCGATAAAAAATCACGGACGTCAACCAACGATCTCCACTATATGATGAGAGTTCACAGAACGCAAGAAATACAATGAGTCGTCGGTCCTTCCCATGCGGCTTACAAGATATACATACGATGGACGGACTGCTATCCAATACGGAAACAAATCCACTTATTAATATAACCTAGACCGCAGGCCCTCAAGGCATCCCCGCAAGACTCATGTTAGAATTCGAATCATACTCCAACAAACTCGACCTTGAGACGAAAATTCATCTTATAGCAAATGAAGTATCATCAATCATTCAACTCACTTTAATAATAAATAAACATCGATGCCAAAAAGTTGCTAGCACTTAAAGTGTAATACCAACTGGCCCTGTTCGCTTGGCTTATTAGCCGTACTTTTTCAGCGAAGTAACAGTGTTTTCCTCTCACAACAAATCAACGAACAGTACTTTTCAACCTGACTTTTTAGCAAAGCGAACAGGGCAGCCTGAGCATAGCTCAAACTTAGCTTCAGGAATAGGCTTTGTCAATGTCAGCGGGATTGTCACGAGTATTTATCTTGCATACCTCAACATCACCTTCAATCATGATATCTCGAATAAAGTGATATCTCACATCAATGAGCTTTGTTCTTTCATGAAATATCCAATCTTTAGTCAAACAAATAGCACTCTGGCTATCACAATTATAGTAATGCAATAAATAGCACTGTAAAGTTCAGAGTATAAACCTCTCAACCAAATAGCTTCTTTACAGTTTTAGAAATTGCCATATATTTAGCTTCTGTAGTACATTGAGCACAGTAGGCTACAAACTTGCTTTCCAGCTAGTAGCACAACCATCAATGGTGAAAACATAATCTGTGAGAGTCCTCCTTATCCAAATCACTGGCATAATCAGAATCAACATATCCAACAAGTCCATCTTTAGATTTCCAAAATTGCAAATAAAAATTCGAAATACCTCGCAAATATATCTAAAAATCTATTAAACAACCCTCCAATTAGACCTGAGCATTTTGTGGGCTAGGCAGGGTTCGGGCCAGGCCGAAAAAGCCCAGTTATCTCGAGCTGATATAATCCCGCCCATGACCATCCCATTGGACGAGTCAGGCCTATTTTTTCGGGCCGGGCCGGGGGCTAGGCGGGCTGCACACGCATTTTATATATAGTGTAAAACAACTAAAATAAATATTTCAAGCTGGGCTCGGGTCGAGAAATTTTTTTCTGGGCAGCAAGATCTGCGCCCAAGCCCTATCTAGTAAAGTCTATGGGCAGGCCAAAACCCAGTGGGCTCGGGTCAGGCCCGCGAGCTGGGCCGGGCTCAAAATGCTTAGGTCTACCACCAGTGCTCCTTATCAGAGGATTAGCAATGAATCGACTGACAACACTCAAGGCATGACATAAATTAGGATGAGAACAAACCATGGTATACATAAGAGAATTACCAACTACACTGGAATATGGAACTCTAGACATGTACTCATTATCATCATTTGACTGTGGATATAAAGCTGAGGATAATCTGAAATGTGTAGCTAATGGAGTACTCGTTGGTCTTGCATTAATGTGTGGAAGAAGCCACATGGCTCCATTTCATCCCTTGATGTGAACCGTAATTGAATCTCTATTTGGGATGCCTCCTGATTGTGTTTCTTCAGCACTGAGAGGATTGGTGATGTGGATGGGCTTCTGGTAAGGTCACCCGACCTTGGGTTGGATTGCCTGAAGTCCAATTCTAGCTTCTGTGGTTAACGCCACTTTCCTTGTGCTTCTTAACAAGTTGAGACTTTGGTGCCAAGTTTGGGGGCATCGGACATAGCCCTAGGTCGCTCAACCCCTAATAGGGTCATCCAACCCTCCCTGTGTCCATTTTCAGCCCGGCCCATGTCATGATTTTCTAGAAAGCATAGCTTTCTCGTCTGGACTCTGAATTGTGTGAACCAAAACTTGATTTCGTGTATCTCAACGAGATCTTCGACATGGTGTTGTCAAATCAGCAATTTGATGAAGTATTTTTACCATGTCCATATAGTCACCTTGTTCCTACACTCACATAGGCATCATAACTTGCGGGAATTGTTAGAATTAAACCCTATGACTATGGTTTATGTCATTCATATCACCAATTTAGGCATGGTTGATGGTATGAAATGAGGTGTTAGTGACCATCAACAATTGTGTGCATAGATGGAAGACTGCTTGACGCGTAGGAACTAGTGGGAAAAGAGGTGTCATCCCAAAGAGCTTTACGATGATGTGTCATGCAAAGACACACTAGTCCCTCCGGAACTACCCTAGCCTATTTGTGACTATGCATGGTAATCTAACGGGGGTTGATCAATCTATGCATGAGGATATTGTTGCGCGGTGAAAGGTCCTAAATGACTAGAGGGGGTGAATAGACTATAAAAATTTTCTACAAACACACTAGAGCAAGTGGTTAGTAACCTAAAAGGAGAAATGCAATTTTGCTCTAGCTCTACAAGTGTTGCAAGCCACCTATCCAACAATTCTAGTTGCTATGATCACTAGGCATGAACAATGGCTATGTCACTACTCACTAAGAGCTCTCAAACACGCTACACTAAAGAGTTCCACTAGGTGATACTAAGCTAGCAAGTAAGACAAGCTCTACTTTGCAAGTAAGTAAAGGAGTGAGTGGGACGTTTATACCACCGTGTAGAGGGATGAACCAATCACAATAAGATCACCAATACAATCACCAGGAGAATACCAATGGCAAGAGACAAGTGGGTTTTCTCCTGAAGTTCACGTGCTTGCCGGCACACTAGTCCCTGTTGTGTCGACCAACACTTGGTGGTTCGGCGGCTAAGAGGTGTTGCACAAACCTCGTCCACACAATTGGACATTGTAAGAACCTACCCACAAGTGAGGTAACTCAATGACACGAGCAATCTACTAGAGTTACCTTTCGGCTCTCTACAGGGGAAGGTACAAGACCCCTCACAATCACCGAAGCCCATCATGAACAATCACCAACATGTGCCGAAGCTCCTCCGCTGCTCCAAGCCGTTAGGTGGTGGTAATCATCAAGAGTAATAAGAAATTCACAGCCACAATGATCCCCAAGTGCCACTAGATGCAATCACTCTAGCAAGTGCACTTGGAATCACTCAATCTCACTTTGAATTCGCAATCAAGCAAGAGAGATGAGTGGAAGGGAGTATGCTCAGCTCACAAGGATGTCAAGAGTGTCAAAAGTCCAAAAAAGATGCCTTGGAGCCGGCCAAACACTATTTATAGACATCCTGAAACGAATAGAGCCGTTAGACACAGCATTGGACTCACTGCGCAGGGGCCGGACGCGCCGATCAAGTTGACTGGACGCTCAACCCCCTGCGTCCGGTCACAGGGATGCGTCCACGTGTCCCCGCTTTGAATGTCATTCACTGATCTCCAACGTTCGAAAACGGTTAGCGCGGTTAGTCAAGTGATGACCGGACTCACTGCTTGCGCCACTTGATGCACAATCCCTCAGCACCCGGTCGTTTCTAGAGAGGTTCCAGAGCCGTTTTCAACTGACTAGATGTGTTCGATCATCAACGACCTGACACGCCTGGTGTCTAGTCTTCACAGTCATTCGCTCGCAGCACTGGCGTTAGCGTATGTCAGCCGTGACCTGACGCATGCCCTGTGCGTCTTGTCGCACTATGGCGCCTGAGTCTGCTCGCCTGAAGAAGTGACCGGATGCTGCGCGTCCGGTCCTCCACCTCACTCCCGGCCACGCCACTGCGCCTCGGTATAAATGACCGGACGCGCCCGGGGTGAGTCCGGTCACCCCATGGCCAGTGTCCGGTCGCGCACCTTCTCCTCTTTTTCTTTTTCTAAGTCCGCAACCACTTCACCATTGCTTCCAACTTGCTAACAATAAAGTGTAGAATTTGTGTGCACGAGTGTTAGCAGTTTTCAAAACAATTTCCCCTCTTTATAGTACGGCTATCGATCCTAAGTCACTCACACCCTCTATGGTGTCTTGAGTG
The DNA here is from genome assembly GCA_022457205.1 of Saccharum spontaneum. Lineage (NCBI taxonomy): Eukaryota > Viridiplantae > Streptophyta > Magnoliopsida > Poales > Poaceae > Saccharum > Saccharum spontaneum. The sequence goes on from CM039598.1 coordinate 9,858,207, forward strand.
TAAAACAAAAACTTATCATATACCTTTGCCTTGATCATCTCGGTTTTTATTTTTCTCTTTCTTCTTTCCAAGTTGAGCACTTGATCATCATTGACACATGTCCATCTCCATCTCCATGGACCTCATCTTGCTCAATCACTTGGATTGCACCAACTTAGCTATATCACCACTCATGAGAAAGGTTAGCGCTAGGTTTCATCAATTATCCAAAATCAAACTAGGGCTTTCAATCTTCCCCTTTTTGGTAATTGATGACAACCTATTTACAAAGATATTCAATGAAATCTTTTTGGATTCATGTTACTTGCCCAAGCATATTTCCATGTGTAAAGATTATGGACAAGTTTCATCAATCCAAATTGGTAGTATTAGCTCCCCCACATATGTGCTAAGAGTTTGGATTTGAAAGCTTGCACATATCCATGGATTGGAAGTTTGGGAGAGTAATAGCTACCAAATGATGCTAAGGTGTAAAGAATGGACCTTTGAAGTATGATACCAATAGGAGTTGCCATTTGAACACCATCCTTAGCACCAATATTAGTTAGATAGCTCTTGCAAAACATGAACACTAGATACCTCGTGAGATCAACATTATAAGCAAGGCTCTAGTATCACTTGTAAAACATGCAAGGCACATCTAACTATCATCCTATGCATGCTAGTTTTCATTTCATCAATCATAAATCTAGCATACACCACACAAGCATGGATAGGGAATTTGAAAACATGTGCCATGCAAGCAAACATATGTAATGCACATACAAATGCAACATACAAATTTATGAGCTTACACCCCCTACTTGTGTGCTTTAAATTTTAATTGATCCCCTTCCTTTTACCTATCTTACTATCTTTGGTTTCTCTCTTATCTTTGGGAATCTTCTCACCCTTTGTCATCAATTACCACAAAAGGTGAGCTCAAATTTTTAGATAGGCTGTGTAAAACCATGATAAGTGAGGATTATTTTGCCAATTTGGTTCAATCTAGATCACTTGCAAAAGATATTTAACTCGGTTTGATCTAAAAGCAAGCTTCTTCACACCTCCAAATAAGGGTTATCATGCACTATGTTGAGTTAAACACTTATAGCTCATTTTCTAGATCAAACACTAGGTTCACAAGCCCATAGACATGTCATATGCTACCACTAGATCATACCAAGCATACAAGCAATAGTGGTACCATATAAGCATCAAATTCATTTGATTTTCATGAATGATCCTAAGACATGATAGGAATGACGCACTAAACAAGTCCTTAGCAATGGATGGATGACATGTCAATCAACTTTACCTTGCTTTGCTCGAAGGAGAGGCATGTCATATAATGGGAGTGCATCAACACATATTTGAGAAGTCAAGTATGTTCAATTCATTCCTTAGCTTGCAAAATGTTTTCTCATCAAGTGGCTTGGTTAAGATATTGGCAACTTGATCAACGATGCCCACATTCTTAATGCAAATGTCCCCTTTTTGTTGGTGATCTCTTATGAAATGATGGCGGACATCTATGTGCTTTGTTCTTGCATGTTGAACCGGATTGTTGGTGAGCTTCATGGCACTCTCATTGTCACATAGCAATGGCACTTGTTTGAACTAAATTCCAAAATCATTCAAGGTGGCCTTCATCCAAAGAATTTGTGCACAACAACTACCAGTGGCTATGTATTCAGCTTCGGCGGTTGAAAGTGCAACACTATTTTGCTTCTTTGATGACCAAGAAACAAGTGATCTTTCCAATAGTTGACATGTGCCTGATGTGCTCCTTCTCTCAACCTTGCATCCCGCATAATCGGAGGTCGAATATCCAATCAACTCAAACTTTGCTCTTTTGGGATACCACAATCCAACATTTTGTGTATGCTTCAAGTACCTCAATATTCTCTTTGTTGCCTTCAAATGACTTCTCTTGGTGAGACTTGAAATCTAGCACACATGCATACACTAAACATCACATCCAGCCTTGATGCGGTCACATAGAGTAGGCTTCCAATCATAGGCCGATACATCTTTTGATCCACCGTATTGCCACTTGCATCACTATCCAAGCTTCCATTTGTCCCCATTGGTGTACTAATAGCCTTTGCATCTTCCATTCTAAACTTCTTGAGTATGTCTTTGATGTACTTGCCTTGGCTCACAAATGTACCATTCTTCAATTGCTTGATTTGAAGACTAAGGAAGTAACTAAGCTCTCCAATCATAGACATCTCAAACTCACTTGCCATCATCTTTCCAAACTCCTCACCAAAATCTTGATTGGTTGATCCAAAGATAATGTCATCAACATAGATTTACAACACAAACAAGTCATTTCCAATCTTCTTGGTGAAGAGAGTGGTGTCAACCTTGCCCATAATGAACCCTTTAGAGAGTAGGAAATCTCTCAACCTCTCATACCATGCTCTTGGTGCTTGCTTCAAACCATACAAGGCTTTCTTCAACTTGTAAACATGGTTGGGCTTCTTGTCATCTTCAAAACTGGAAGGTTGCTCAGTATACACAAACTCATTGATGTACCCATTGAGAAATGCACTCTTCATATCCATTTGGTACAACTTGATATTGTGGGCACAAGCATAGACTAACAAGATCCTAATTGCTTCCAATCTTGCAACCGGGGCATATGTTTCTCCAAAGTCAAGACCTTCAACTTGAGTGTAATCTTGAACCACTAATCTTGCTTTGTTTCTTACAACTATCCCATCTTGATCTTGCTTGTTGCGAAAGACCCATTTGGTTCCAATCATATTGTGTCCCTTAGACCTCTCAACTAACTCCTATACTTGATTTCTCTTAAAGTTGTTTAGCTCTTCATGCATAGCATTTACCCAATCAACATCCTTTAAAGCTTCATCTATCTTCTTAGGTTCAATGGATGAGACACATGAGAAATGCTCATAAAATGATGCCAATCTTGATCTTGTTTGCACACCTCCTGAGATATCACCAATTATAGAGTCCAATGGATGATCTCTTACCACATTGGTCGGTTGGAGCACTTGAACTTGATTGCTTGCATTGGATTGATCACTTGGTTGAGATGATGTACTAGCCACTTGTTGATCTTGCATTTGAGATGATGGACTAGGTTGACTTATGTCAACTTGTACATTTGAGTTAGAGAGCACTTGATTTTTGTCATCTTTAACTTCAATCACTTCTCTAGGTCTTATGTCTCCAACATCCATCTTCTTTATTGCATTGGTCAATTGAGTGCTTCTCATATCATTTAAATTCTCATCTTTCTCTTGGAAACCATTAGTTTCATCAAATTCCACATCATGAACCTCCTCAAGAGTACTACTAGCCAAATTCCAAACTCTATAAGCCTTGCTAATAGTAGAGTAACCAAGCAAGAATCTTTCATCACATTTCTTCTCAAACTTGCTCAATCTTGTGCCTTTCTTTAATATGTAGCATTTGCAACCAAAAACCCAAAAGTTTGCAATGTTGGGCTTTCTTCCATTCAAGAGCTCATAAGGTGTCTTTTCCATCATAGGGTGACAATAGAGGCGGTTGTTATAGTAGCAAGCCATGTTGATTGTTTTGGCCCAAATTCATCACACAAATCATCTATGGAGGTGTCGATGGCATGCTCCTCCATGGCAGCAACCTCCTGCCACACTCCATCGCCTCTCCAACCATCGACCGCTTCCCTGCGGGTGGTGATTAGGGTGGCGAGCAGGGGGGTGACCATGGGTTCCACCCCCCAAAGTTCTACAAGCTGGAGTTCTCAACGTACGATGGCTCTGAGGACCCCCTGAACTGGCTCAATCACTGTGAGCAGTTTTTTAGGGGCCAGCGCACCCTGGCCTCCGACCACACCTGGCTGGCGTCCTACCATCTCAAGGGGGCAGCGCAGACATGGTACTATGCCCTCGAGCAAGACGAGGGCATGCCTCCTTGGGATCGTTTTGTGGAGTTGTGCCATCTCCGCTTCGGGCCGCCTGTCCGCGGTACCAGATTGGCCGAGCTAGGGCGGCTACCTTTCCACTCCACCGTCCAGGAGTTCTCTAACTGCTTCCAGGCGGTGTTGTGCCATGCGTGAGACATTTCCACAAAGTAGAAGGCCGAACTCTATGTTGGCGGCCTCTCGGAGCACATTCGAGTGGATGTGGAGATGCAGGATCCACCCGACCTTCAGGCCACCATGTATTTGGCCCGGGCATTCGAGCGTCGTGTGGCGGCCATGCCTCCAGCACCTCTGCAGCGGGGCGCCTGACCTCCTCAGCGGCATGGCTTTCCCCCACGCGTGCTAGGCACGGGTGCTCCTCTAGCTGGAGCTCCTGTGCCCCCAGTGGGCGGACCCGCAGCGGCGAACGGGGCGCCCCTGGTGTGCCAGTTCCACCGCCTCACGCCGGCCGAGCAACTGGAGCGGCGTCGACAAGGGCTTTGCTTCAACTATGATGAGCCCTATGTCTGTGGCCATGTGTGCCCACGGCTCTTCTACCTCGAGTCTTGTGACTACATCGACGACGAGCTGGGGGATGCCGCGGCGGCGGATGACGTTGCCAACCCTGAGGCTCCGGACGCCGAGGAGCCTGCAGCCGCTAATGCTTTTGTGGTCTCTCTACACGCCCTTGCAGGGATCCGCACGGACAACATGATGCTACTCCCGGTGATGGTTAAAGGGGAGCGGCTGTTGGCGCTACTCGACACCGGCTCCACGCACAACTTCCTCCATGGCGCAACGATGCGCCGCCTCGGGCTCGCCCCGCTGGGCGGTGAGCAGCTCTATGTCATCGTGGCCAACGGCGTCCGGCTACCTTGCGAGGGCATTGCTCGCCACGTGCCCATGCACATCAGCTCGGAGTCCTTTTCCATCACGTGCGTTGGATTGGACTTGGGCTGCTTCAACTTCATCCTCGGCATCGACTACCTACGGACCTTGGGTCCCATCTTATGGGACTTTGAGGTCATGACGCTGTCCTTCTGGCGCAAGGGCCGATGCGTCCTTTGGCAGGGCGTGCGCAGCCCCAATGCGCCTGTCCCACAGCAGCGCCTGGCTGCACTCTTTGCCGATGCCCAACAGTCGTTGATGGACTTGCTGCTACAGCAGCATAGCGCCATCTTCAATGAGCCCACGGGGCTCCCACCGGCGTGCCCGTACGGCCACCTCATCCACATGCTGCACAGCACCGCCCCGGTCACGGTGCACACGTACCGCTACCCCCAGCTGCAGAAGGACGAGCTGGAACGACAGTGTGCGGCCATGCTCGCCTAGGGCATCATCCGGCCAAGCACCTCTCCGTTCTCTGCACTCGTCTTGCAGGTACGAAAGGCGGACAAGTCTTGGCGCTTCTGCATCGACTACCGCGCCCTCAACGCCAAGACTTCCAAGGACAAGTTCCTAATTCCAGTGGTGGATGAGCTACTTGACGAGCTCCATGGCGCTCGCTTCTTCACCAAGCTCGATCTGCGCTCCGGGTATCATCAGGTGCGGATGTATCCCGATGACATCGCCAAGACTGCCTTCTGCACGCATTACGGCCACTACGAGTTCCTGGTGATGCCGTTTGGGCTCTCCAATGCCTCGACAACTTTCGAGGCCTTGATGAACGATGTGCTGCGACCCTACCTACGGAGGTTCGTGCTGGTATTTTTCGATGATATTTTGATCTACAGCTCTTCGTGGGCCAAGCACCTACAGCACGTCAACATCGTCCTCAACGCGTTGCGGGCACATCATCTTCACCTAAAGCGCTCCAAGTACTCATTTGGGGCAACATCGGTGGCCTATCTAGGCCATGCGATCTCTGAGGGTGGCATCGCCATGGACGCCGACAAGGTCATCGCCATTGCTGCATGGCCGACTCCACGCTCTGCCCGGGGCCTCCACGGCTTCTTGGGCCTCGTGGGCTACTACCGGAAGTTCATCTGAGACTTCGGCCTCATTGCAGCACCGCTCACGCGTCTCTTACGGTGAGACGCGTTTACATGGGACGACGACGCAGCAGCAGCATTCGAGGCGCTCAAGAGCACCTTGACCACGAGGCCCATTCTCTAGATGTCGGACTTCGCCACGACCTTTGTCGTGGACTGCGACGCGTCGGGTGCGGGGTTCGGCGCTGTCCTACATTAGGGCGCAGGACCCCTCGCCTACTTCAGCAAGCCCTTTGCTGCCCGCCACTTGAAGCTTGCAGCGTACAAGCGGGAGCTGATCGGCCTAGTGCAGGCAGTGCGCCATTGGCGCCCATACTTATGGGGGCGTCACTTTCTAGTTCGTACTGACCACTACAGCCTCAAATTTTTACTTGATCAGCGCTTGTCCACCGTTCCGCAGCACCAATGGATCAGCAAGCTCTTCTGCTTTGACTTCTCTGTGGAGTACCGCCCGGGGCATCTCAACACCATGGCGGATGCTCTGTCTTGCCGGGATGCAGAGGAGGAGGCCACGGTCACCATGGAGGGGGTGGCTGTGGCTGTTCATTCCCTGTCCGGGCCGACCTTCGCCCTACTGGACGACATCAGGCGAGCAACAGCGGTCGTGCCCAATGGCCAGCAGGTCCTCCAGCGGCTTCTTGCCGGCGAGCTCTCGAAGCCGTGGCACCTCGATGACAGGCTCCTTCTCCATGGGTCCCGCATCTTTGTGCCGGACCATGGGGACCTGCGCCACCAGGTGCTCCTCCTGGCGCACCCGGCTAGCCACGAGGGAGTCTAGAAGACACTCCACCGCCTCCGCGCCGATTTCTACATTCCACGGGATTGCATGTTGGTTCAAGATTGGGTGTGCTCTTGCACCACCTACTAGAAGAACAAGACGAAGACGTTGCAATGGGCACGGCTGCTGCAGCCCCTCGAGGTGCCATCCCAAGTGTGGGCTGACATCTCGATGGACTTCATCGAGGGGCTGCCCAAGGTCAGCGGCAAGTCATCCTCACCGTGGTGGATCGCTTCTCCAAGTACGCTCACTTCATCGCGCTCGGCCACCCTTACACCGCCACGACCGTTGCCCGGGCCTTCTTCAACGGCATTGTCCGCCTTCATGGGTTCCCGTTGTCCATTGTCAGTGACCGGGACCCCGTGTTTACCGGGCACGTGTGGTGGGATCTCTTCCGGATGGCCGGCGTTAAACTCCTCATGAGTACGGCGTTCCACGCGTAGACGGATGGCCAATTTGAGGTGGTCAACAAAGTGATCGCCATGTACTTGCGCTGTGTGATGGGCGATCGCCTGCGTGCATGGGTGGATTGGCTCTCGTGGGCGGAGTATTGCTATAATACCTCCTTCCACACCACCCTGCGTGCGACTCCCTTCGTGGTCGTCTACTGTCGGCCTTCTCTGCTGATGTTGCCCTACACGCCAGGGACGACGCGTACTAAAGTTGCTGATGGTCTTCTTCGATCTCGGGATGAGGTCCTGGCAGAGGTTCACCAACGTCTTTTGCAGGCCCAGCAGCTGTCCAGGAGGTATTATGATGCAGGGCATCGCGATGTGGAGTTCCAAGTGGGTGATTGGATCTGGCTACGGTTGCTGCACCGCACGGCGCAGTCCCTCGAGCCAGGCGCCAAGGGCAAGCTCGGCCCTCGCTACGCAGGGCCGTTTCGCATCCTAGACCGCATCGGCCGGGTGGCATACCGTCTGTAGCTGCCAGAGGGTGCTCGTTTACATGATGTCTTCACGTGGGTTTGCTCAAGCGCCACAAAGGGGACCCTCCAGCGGCGCTGGGTGCCCTTGAGCCGACCCTGGATGGTCGGCTGCTGCTAGCTCCTGCCAAGGCACTCCGGGCTCAGTAATGCCGAGGTGCTTGGCAACTCCTCATCTAGTGGCGCGGCTTCTCCAAGGAGGATGCGACATGGGAGTCCGTCGATGAGTTCCGCACCTTCTACCCCGACTTCTAGCTCGAGGACGAGTTGTTTGCGCAGGCGGGGAGAGATGTTATGACCGGCATCCATTATACAAGGCGTAGGCCCATTAGTGGCTAGGGGCTGCCGGCCAGGGGGAGCTAAAAGCCCATAGTTATCTTATTTATTCCTATTATTATTAGAGAGATTATTATTAGAGAGAAGTATAAATACTTGTAAAGACTTTGAGATTGGATTAAGCAGAAACAGAGTTGTTTCCGGCTTCCTGGAGGGAGCCGGGATTTCCTAACCCTAGCTGCCTCCTGCTGTTGTCGTGCGCCTCCGCCTCCTTCACACGTGCGACCACGGCACCTCGACGTTGTTCGTCGCGTTTCAAGCCTCGTCCTCCGGCCTCCCACAACTACAGCCTACGATCCATCAGCGGCAGGCCTGCTGTCCATACCACATGGTGTCAAAGTAAACTGTCTGGATTAACTATAGTTTTCATTTGAACACAACATGGATGGTTAAATAAGTTTAATACTAAAACTAAGGAAATTCGATGATAAGCAGGAAGCAGCTTTCTTTTAGTGCAATAAGCCCTTTGCATTCTTATATCTTATTTGTAGTTGCAACAATACCCTTTTCTATTATCTTCAGATCATTAGCAGCTTTCTCCAACTTACCATGCAGTTTGTCGTTTTCAGAATTAATGGTGTACCTGAAGAGTAGTTCTTGCATATGTAATTTTTTGCCTACGCATTTGAATGTCTTGAATATGTTAAAATTGGCAAAACTCAACAGAACTTCAATTTTTTCTGAAATTGGCAGAAAGGTAAAATCACTGAACAACTTCAATTTTTCTGAAATTGGCAGAAAGGTAAAATCACTGAACATGCCAATTACATGCATGCTAGAATTACTTATAAAGCAATACATAGCATCTAAAATGTTGCAATATATAGGATTAAACAATTAGTACTTAAATGCTAAGGAGGTACACAAGAGAGCTAAACAACACAAAGCGGAAAATTTGATGATGTCCGTGTGTTACTAAACTGAACATGCCATTTCAATTTGATGATTTACTATATCTTTCACTGAGATGTCCATGCAAAAATTAAACTATGGATGCATTGAAAGTAGCTGTGTTGCTCTCCTTGTGAGTAAGCACACCTAACCATGGCAGCAGCAATCACTGAAATTCAGGTGAACCACAAAGCATAAGCACACATGTTTTTAGGGCTGGGATTGCTAAAACCACAAAGGATTAAAGCCCCACAGTTTCTCATCGAAGATCATAGAGCATGCTTGAGCAGCTATTAACATCTTGCTCATATGTAGCATACGAATAGGATAGAAAGCAAGGAAGAGGAAATGGGATTTTTACCATATATGCCAGTTTGAAAGTAATAACGATAAATCATGAATGCCAAATCGAAAAGAAAATGCCCAGTTTTAGCTTCTGAACCTCCATCTTACGAAGGCGTATTTTGTCTAGGAGACCAGGATAGATGAGATGGGCTTGTGAACTGGCTGCACAATTGGCTTGAAGGACGCCCTCCTCGTTCCTACAAAGAACAAAAATGAGAACGAAGATAAAATCTCAACATCTAAATTCTACTCCCATATGCAGTTGACATGTATGTATACCTCGCAGCAGCCTCTGTGACTCAGCATAGATCGAATCAAGCTGCACCCTCCTCTCCTACACACACGAACCCACAGCACCACACATCAGCAAAAACCGGCCACAATTCAACGAACCAACGGCATGATCCAACAAGCAGGAGAGAACAATCGGTTACCTTCTCAGACCGCTTCTTCTCCTGAACACTCCTTGGGCGGCGCCTCAACCTTCCTCTTCATCTTGCTTCTCTTACCCTTGGCCTCCACCCCCGCCCCCAGAGGCCACCTCCCCGTCAGCTTCGTCCATGTCGAGCCGCTTCTTGGCCGACATCTGCTCCCTCCGCAGCTCCTCCATGAGGCCGCCGCAGCCGAGCCAGTCGTCGTCCTCCTCACCGTCCCCTTCGGCCGGCACGCCCAGCGGGTCGGTGGCGATGGTCTCCGAGAACAGCGGGTCAAGGCTACCATCCTCCTCATCGCTATCGTTGTCGGGGGTGTCGGTCGGCAGTAGCAGTGAGGACACGGGGCAGGCGGCGAGGCGGGGACGCGACGGGGGACACTGGGAGCGCCAGGAGCTCTACCTCCTCGAAGGGCTCAGTGTCCATGGCGCCGCCGGTGTGGTCTCCTCCCGTTATATTGGCAGCGGAGGGGAGGGGAGGGGTGGGGCTGCGGCATTGGCAGCGGAAGGGCGCAGGCGGGGCGGTACGGCGCACGAGCGCCGAGGGCACGGAGGGAGAGGAGGCATCGATGATACACATAGCGTGGATGGATTGCGGGTACAGCGCACGACCTGCCGACGCCTTCCATTTGTGCTCGCAGATCGCAAGGGGACATGGCGTCAATCCAATTTGCTAGCTGGTAGACGCGCTAGGTGATTTCCTTTCCAACTGGGGATGCGGTAATTGTGCAGTGATGACACGTGGTGGGGAGAGGGACGATGGGCGGGATCGTATGGGTGGATGGATGGTAACACCAAAAACTTACCGCACCAAACAATTGTCTTCCTTTTGTTATTTTTAGTTGTGGGAGATTTAGGCCATGAAAAACACCAAAAGACCTGTACTCTTTGTTGGTGCCAAAAGTAGTGTCAAATGTAACTACATCACCAAAGTGTGCATAGTCAAGAATCATCTTAATATCAGCCCAAAATATGTTGGTTATATGCCCCTCACAATCTAACTGCAAAGCATATTGGAACGATGGATTTTCAACAATTTTGTCATGAAAATACTTCAACATACTTCCAGCCTGTCCAAAAGTCAAATCCCGCTGTCGTTTGCTTTGCAAATAATTTTTACGATCACGACAAGTGTAGCTAAGGTTAAGTGGTCCACCAACTTGATGACTAGCCAACACATGTGCAACTTTTGGTCTAATTCTAGAATCATCTGTAGTCTCTATTTCAAAAGCTTGTAGCTCTGAAATTTTCCTCTGCGATGCCATCAAGTGCCGAGTTTCTGGCAAGTGAAGAAGGTGATTGTGTTCAAGCACAACATCACTGACTTCATAATTTCCTGCAACTCGATCCAATATAAGGCTCATTCGAGCTTTGCAATCCGTCCTTGTTTCAGCTCTAAAGCATTTGGTCGCATGATTTGTTTGCTCTTTCCTTCTAAGACCCTCATTGGAACAAACAAATCCGCATGAGATCACCTTACCATAAAAGGTGCTTACATTTATGTATTTTTTCCTTACATCAAAGCCCATGCGACCCCCATATGCCAACTAAAACTGCCAAGCCTCATCTGCAATTTTGAACCTTAAGCCTACTTGAGGAGTTCCCTTGTTTAATTTTGCCATGGCCTTGTACACCACTTACAATTGCATTTTGTTCTCTAACCCATAGATGAACTAGTTCAGTAACCCAAATAATTAACAAACAAGAACACATAAAAACCCTGTTGAAGTACAAATAATTAACAACAGCGCATATGAAACAAGCTACAGCAGCTAATAGTCCTGACATGAAATTCGGCAAAATAATCGTTCGTGGTTCATGGATTCTCAAATTGGATGACATTCAAACATGTGGATGCATTCTATTTTGCATTTTGGTAGATACTTGAGGTAGACTAATAAGCATTCATGCATGCTAGGGCACTAAAACAAAAGAAAATTTACTGTTATTGCGGCCATCTCCATTACAGGGGGTGTGAAGGGGGAGTGAGCTTGTACTTGGATATGGCGCGACGTGGGAGAGCTCCTCCACGGCTGGGGCGGGTCTCCTGTTCTCCCGGCCGGCGCGGACTCCACCTCCCCGGGGAGGCGCAGAGGGCGGCGCGGCCGGGCACCTGAGGAACGGCGCAGTAGCGAGGAAGATGGCGCAGCAGCACGGCAACAGCAAGGAAGGTGGCGCGGCGCGGCAGCGAGGAACTCGTGACGACGGCAGACAAAGCGCGGGCGGCGCGGAGCGCGTGGGCGGGAGTTGCGGCACCCTTCGCTCGTCTGGTGAAATTCCATCTGTTAGCTCTTGGCGTGGGCCGAAAAGTGAGTACTAGCTTGGAAAATCACTATAGCCATCAGATGGTAGCTGGATGGTGGAGATCACATGAAAGTTACAACGTAACGTTGCTATGTAAAGTCACCCAACCTGGCTCCGTCCGCGAGGCAGAGCTGCAGAGGGGCTGGGAGATGTGAATGAAACGATTAAAAAATCTAAAAATGAGTGGGACCCACCAATCAATCAACCAGTGAATAAGCAAAGAGGGGCATTTTGGATATTTTTACTGGTTGGGCCCACGTGTCAGGGCAGTTAAACGGCGAAAAAACGACCCGTGGAAGGCAAGAAAATTTAGTGTCATGACATCAGGGTGTATTTGAATGGCTCGTAGGCTTAGACCATCTTTCATAATGACACATAGGGAAAAGGCTCCAAAAAGGAGCATTGAAATTGCCTGCGATATTGGTGCTTTATTCTTTTCCAGTTTTCTTAGTGAAAAGAAAGTCAAGCATCTCCATTCACATTTCCTAGTAATAAAGATCATAAATCACACATAAACTGGAAGTCCTTGACTCGCTACTGAATCGGTGCCTGTGCATACTGCGACGGTGCAACACAGTCGTGGTGGAGGCTCGTCGTCGGCATGGTGTAGGCTTGTCGCCGGCAGCCGGCTGCCGACAGGCAGGGCCCTCGTCCGTGCTGCGCTTGTGCATGCTTCGATGCAGGCATAGCGGATCTTCTTCACGGGCGTGGAGGAGGTGCGTTGCTTGCCAACTGGGCTGGGCCGTATCCCCAGTCTGCCTTGGTATGTATCTGCTCGCCGCATCGTAATTTATTGGATTTTTTTTTATTCTGATACGTTTATCGAAGGCGTATCCTGCGCTAATCTGGATCGAATACATATCCGATACGGGATAAACTACCAACCCCAGGTATTCATGCATCATAGGTTTCATAAAGACACAACCTCAATTACTAAAATGCCCTCTATAATATATTTCTCAATTAATTACTTAGAAAATAGAAAAAGATAAAAACCTGAAAGTACCATGGTACTTTCCCAACCATTATAAAAGATCTCAAATTTAAAAGTATTTCCAGATATGGTTCATTTTAAACAAGTCACCACTGGAAATGTATTTTCAAGGACGATTCTTTAAAGCAGTCTGCCCCTATAAACACACTTGCATGAGCAGCTATATTAGGCCAACTGCCCATGAGAATCCATTTTCAAGGTTGGATGTCTTGACCTAATCGTCCCTGGAAATGCATTTTGAGGTGGTTGTTTTTAAGCAATTGTCCTTGAAAATGCTTTTTGAGTGACGGTTGGATCAAGGAGTGCTTGTTTTAAGCAACCTATTTTGAGAGGCGGGTGTCTTTTAAGGAAACTGTCACCCCCTAAAAATGCATTTCTGGAGTGGCTAAAAGCTCTAACACTATAAATGGCGTATCTTTATGATTGATGGCATAGCGCTGGTTTTAAAAGCTGCCCCTAGAAACTTTTTTGACTGGGCCTAAACCCTTCGAGGACATATTTAACTTTACCCATACATGTGAGGACAGTAAGACTCAAATAACATAACTCAAATAATATGCATTCGGCAAAGCTCTAAATACACTCGATAAAGCCTGGCAAAGACCGAACCGAAAAAATCTGAAAAAAATAGGAAAAAAAATTATTTTTTAATTAGAGGAGGGAGACTGGGCCTAAACCCTTCGAGGACAGATTTAACTTTACCCATACATGTGAGGATCGTAAGACTCAAATAACATGCACTACTGAAATCAGGCGCTTTGCCGAGTGCCACACTCGGTAAAGAGCACACAGTAAAAAAGCTGTTGGCAAAGCGGTCTTTGCCGAGTGTCTTTTATCGAGCACTCGGCAAAGGCTCGGCAAAGGCCGAACCGAAAAAATCTGAAAAAAATAGGAAAAAATTTTAATTTTTTTTAATTAGAGGAGAGACCCACCGACTAGCCATATGGCAACTGCTCCCAAGTAACCAGCCAAAGCAATTTTTTGAAACTTTGCACCTAGCGAGAATCGAATCTGTGACCTCTCACACACGCGTGAGCTCCTCTACCACTACACCTCTCTTTCATTTATGTCTATATTCCATTTTGGTTCCCCAAATATTATACCAAATCAAGTGTAAATTGATTGTTTGAGGTCCTAAACGAATTCAAATAAAAAAGTTCTCAACTACAAAGTTTCATAACTTTTCGAGATCTGCAATTTTCATTTAGGAAGTTTCTCCATCTGAGGTCGTTTGAAAAATTCGAATTTTAAAATTTTGAATTTCAAACGTAGTTTTGCATGACAAGATGATTTCAAATTAAAAAGTTGTCAACTACAAAGTTTCATAACTTTTCGAGATCTACAATTTTCATTTATGTAGTTTCTCCATCTAAGGTCGTTTGAAAAATTCAAATTTTAAAATTTTGAATTTCAAACGTAGTTTTGCATGACAAAATGATTTCAAATTAAAAAGTTGTCAACTACAAAGTTTCATAACTTTTTGAGATCTACAAAGTTTATTTTGGTTGTTTTTCCATCCGAGGTCTTTTGAAAAATTTAAATTTTAAATTTTTGAAATTCGGATGCAGTTTTGCATGACAATATGATTTCAAATTAAAAAGTTGTCAACTACATTGTTTCATAACTTTTCGAGATCTACAATTTTCATTTAGGAAGTTTTTCCATCTGAGGTTGTGGTTCTAACATTATTTACAAATCTTATACATCTCTCTTGTAGTTTCATAAAACTATACGAGAGACATGTAGATTTTGTGAACAACGTTACTATCACTTTGTCGACTGAAGAAATGACCAAAATAAACTTTATAGATCTTGAGAAGTTATGAAACTTTGTAGTTAAAAACTTTTAAATTTGAATTTGTTTAGGGCTTCAAAATGTGCTTTGAAAAACTGCTTTGCCGAGTGAAAAAAAAACACTCGGCAAAGACCTTCTTTGCCGAGTGTTTTTTTTTGCACTCGGCAAAGCAGCTTCTTTGCCAAGTGTTTTTTTGGCACTCGGCAAAGCAGCTTCTTTGCCGAGTGCCTGAAAAAAAACACTTGGCAAACCACGTGGCATTCGGCAAAGAACTGGATTCCGGTAGTGATGGATCGCGGCTCACTTGTGTGATCCCATAGATTTGAACAAAACCATGATCTCTTTTAGTTTAGAGACACAATAATGGTTCAAATGCTTTGCATACATGCATGTATATATATATACGCCATCTTTTAGTGAGTACATATATACGAATTTAAACACAAATCCACACTGTTGTCAAAGAGAGAACACACAGATCCACACATCAAAGCATTCAACAGATAGGTGAGGCCGAGGAAACTGGATTTCAGGGGTATAGCTCAATGATTGATCGAACACCTAAAACTGGTATAATTTTGCAGTCACTGAAACCAGCTTCAAAGATGATATTCCTCCATTCTTTCTCATCTTTCTCAGTGCCGTTGACAATCATGAAGAAGAGATCAGACATGACCTGTGTCTCCCTATTCTTAAGATATGGAGGCCCTGCACCAACCACGGTATCTACTATGATCACCTTGCCGCCTGCATCTCTTGGTGGTATAGCCTTCTTGCAGTTCTTTAATATCGTGACACACTCAGAGTCACCCCAATCGTGCATAATCCACTGAAATAAGAAATCAATAAGCAGTGTTATTCCTGGTCAGTGGTTCCCGCTGAATATTCAACCTACCACATAAGCTATACAATGACACAAGGACTAATCAAGAGTCACCCCAATCGTGCATAATCCACTGAAATAAGAAATCAATAAGCAGTGTTATTCCTGGTCAGTGGTTCCCGCTGAATATTCAACCTACCACATAAGCTATACAATGACAAAAGGACTAATCAAGGCAGTCATCTCACCTGTTACCAGGGATGAAAACGGATCGGATACGGACGGATATTACTGATATCGTATTTGTTTTCGTATTTATGTCCGGATTCGAATTCGAATACGGATAGTATAAAAAATGACGGATAGGATACGATTGGATATCGACATCATAAATATGTGATTTAAATATTCGGATACGAATACGGTATCAGATGTTAAATATCCGGACTCGGATACGGACGGATTAAAATCCCCTCTAAACGGATTCGGTCTCAAATACGGTCGAAAAATATCCGTACCGTTTTCATCCCTGCCTGTTACAACAAAACGAAATGCATGTCCATATCAAACAAAATATGAAACTAGCTAGAAGTAGAAGACATACCTTGAGGAAGACAGCATTCGATGGTGGAATGGCCTGAAACATGTCAACAGCAACGAAACTGACTCCGGCGCAAGCGGGAGCAGTGGCGATGACGTGTGGAAGATCCAGCACGGTGCACTCTATGTCAGGGAAGGCCACTGAGATTGCCTGCGCTGCCGCACCATGGCCCCCGCCAATGTCGACGAGGGAGCTGATCCCCTGGAAGACGCCACCGCACTCCTTGATGGCGATGTCCATGAGGAAGCGGGTGTCAGCGACCATTCCAGCGTTGAAGAGCTGGCTCATGGACGGGTCGTGGCCAACGACGTCCCACAGGTTCTTCCCATGGGACAACTCGAACAGGGGCAGGGCTGTCGCCGGCAGTTCGTGCTCGAACCACGTGCCAAGATCAAGGAACGGGGACACGAAGATGGTGTCAAGGATCAGGCTCAGTGTTGGAATCAGGTTCTGTGATGACGAGCCGACAAGAAGTTGAGATGCCGGAGTGAGGCCGTAGACGTGGTCACCAATACCATCGTCGTCAGACGAGTTCTTGGGGATGCTGAAGATGCCGGCGACTGTGAGGACGCGCATGAGCCTGCGCAGGCATGGTGTCTTAGACGGGTGGAGCGCGGCCTTGGTAGCTATCTGGGTGAGGGTGGCAGTGCCGCCATGGCAATGGATGGCATCGGCGATGCCAAGCTGCAAGGCGGACTTGAACGCCATGGACTTGAAGAAGGCAAATGTGCTGTGCCAGAGCTCGAGCTGAGCGTCGAGCAAGGCCTGCCGATCGGTGCCGTGTTGCTCCGTGATGGACCCCATGGCGTAATTGGTGTCGGTCGCTTTGTTATTAGCTTATTATATAGCTATATATGTTGGATATATAGGAGAACATGTAGGCTACTTGGCTAGCTACATCTCTATATCTATATCTATACATAATTTATATCTAATAATAAAAAGACAAAAATTTATGCTTTTTTTTTTCGTCCATCCACTCTTTTCATCCACCCTCCTAACTAACGGTAGTCGAGAGTTTCTTCCGTCTAGGCTTATATGACCCGTACTCATAGAGTTACAATAGCTCTTGTCTAGCGTGATATGAAGTCCGATTCAAAACATATTCTTAAGGTAACCTAGATACCTACGATTCCTATTAATCCAAATATATCTTAATATGAATAGGAATTTTAAACCAAATAGAAAAGGATAAGAGTAGGAATCTGTTTCTAATATTAAACCACAACGAGTAGATTTTTTTCCCTATTTTTATCTAAAATCTTGAGACCATGTGCGTTAGGAAGAAGGGCTCCTGGCCGTTCATAATTTTTTTTTCTGATTTCTGAGCTTGATTTCTTGTCGATCACCTATGTTTTCCGATTTCCTTTTCCTATTCAGATTTTTTTCAATTTCTTTCTCTCTTTTTCTCTGATTCCATTTACGTTTAATTATGTTTTATTTTTCCATTCTGCCCGTGCGTTGCAACGAAAGAGAAAAGATGTGAAATATTTATGGAAAAAGGCTAACAAACATTCATGGAAATAAGGACCAAGATAATACTATATTTTTTTAAGCTATATTTTATTTTAATAAGACTATAACATCCATAATATATAAGCTAATGTAGGCAATAATATGACAATGTCTTATTAAGTATGTACCAAATTTGAAATGCAATCTTATATATTTTTATTTTTTCTCCTATTGCGAAGCACAAATATAATACTTGTTAATATATCATAATTTTAATTTCCTACTATCTAATTCGTTGGTATGGATATAGATATAGAGGTATAGATATAGATTATTATTATTATAGGTTATAGATATAGATACATCCATGCATACTCTCTAGATACCTTCTGCACGGTACTAATTCAGTATACCTCACTCTAGTGTGAACGTGTATGTACATACTCATCCACGTCTAATCATATTCCATATTTCTAAAACATAGCTCTAATAAAAAAGAAAAAGTATGGACGGGTACATACTACCATGTATCCACACATACTCTACGTTCTGTTCGCTTGTCTTATAAACCATATTTTTTCTGTCAGCCAGCAATGTTTTTCTCTATCAGCAAATCAGCCATAACTTTTCAGGCAAATTGACATATATACAATCATTGTTACGTGGTGCGGTCATACTAATGTATGCAAATATACTCTATTTTATTTTAGGTATAATATTAAGTACATATAAATATTTCTTTTGTTGTGTTTTTTTAAGGAGCTTTTTGTTGTGTTTTGTATATACATAATAAATACCATTTTTATATATGGCATGCAGTCATCACCTTAAAAAAGGGAAAAAGTATGAACGTGCACGTACTACCACATATACATATGGACATATAAACTCCTAGCATGTGTGCAATTTTGAAAAGGCAGGAGTGCCTGATCCTAATCCGTAAAGGATTTTGTGGTTGCTTTTGACAAACCTGATTAGAACATGTGGTTGAGTTGGTATAGGTGGTCTTGAGCATATGCATTAGGATCTAGTAGAGAGCTAACATAACGCCTTGAAAATATTTGTGAAATGGTAATATACATGCACATGGTGGTGTACACTTGGTGGTGTTAGCACATTTGCGAAGTCCGAGAAGAAACGGAGGCGAACGGACGCTAGACCGGACGCGGTCATGGTTTGACCGGACGCGTCCGATCAGCTCTCGCAGCAGTCAGGCGCGCAGGTGCTAGTGTTTGCAACCGGCGCGTCCGGTCCCTCACGGAACCGGAGCGTCCGGTCAGGCACCCAGAGGGGCAGAGCTGGTCGTAGAGCCGATTGGACGCGCGGCGCGTCCGGTCACGTGCGATCGGACGCGTCCGGTCGCGGTGGGAGCTCTCTGGACTCCGACCGGACGCCTAGTGCAGCGCATCCGATCAAACGCTGAAGAGCGTCCGGTCACAGCAACGGCTACTTCTGACGTGCACTGTTTTCACTTGTCCTGTAATGACCGGACGCGTCTGGTCACCCTGATCGGTGCGTCCGGTCATCATGTTTTTCACTGCGTCATCCGGTAACGGCTAGCTGCGTACCCCTTCGCTATAAATAGAAGTTGGCCGGGGTTTGGGGGCAACTCTTGCATATTTTGAGACCTTGAGACATCCTTTGCGCTAGAGAACAACCCCTCCACTCATCTCTTTGCTTGGTTGCACATCTTGAGTGAGATTGAGTGAGATTCAAGTGCATTGCTTGAGAGTTGCATCCTAGAGGCACTTGATCTTCGAGTTGCTGCGGATTTCTTGTTACTCTTCCGTGTTTCCCGACACGGTAGACGGCTTGGAGCAGCGGAGGTGATTGAGCTCACAATTGGAGATTGTTGGAGCCCTCACCAAGTGTTGTAAGGGGTTCTTGATCCTTCCCCGTGGGAGTTCACAAATTGAATACTCTAGTGGAGCTCGTGGCTTGAGGATCCCCATCTTGTGTGCGGTTGTGCGACGCCCGCCGAGGGCTCGACTCTTGATAGTTGATTAGCTCGCGAACCGACAAGTGGGTGTATCGCCACAACGAGGAGTAGCTTGCCGGGAAGCAAGTGAACCTCGGTAAAAATCTTGTGTCATCTCTTTGCCAAGGATTTCTCTTGTGATTGCTCATTGTGATTGATTCTTCGAGTGCATTTCTTCTCTACATCGTTGGTATAAGATTCAAGTCACTTGCTATTTACTTTCTTGTACTAGTCCTAGTGTAGTGTGCTTAGTGTAGCCTTTTTCACATAGGAGTAAGTAGCTTAGTGACTTAGCTTTGTTGGTGTGTATTAGAGATCATAGCCTTGCTTCTCTAGAATTGTATAGGTGGCTTGCATAGTGTAGTTGAGCTAGTACTAGAATTAGCTAAGCCATCTTTTATACTAACGTGGTTGTTTAGTGAAGCTTGTAGATTTTTAAATAGGCTATTCACCCCCCTCTAGCCATTTGGACCTTACAGCCGCGACCACGACCAGCAGCGCCACGACCGCCAGTCAGGGGTGGGCCACCGCGACCACCGGCCGGAGACGGTCCTCCGCGGCCTCCACGTCCTCGATCCCGACCACAATCACGGCCATGAGTCTCCTCACGCCCGCGGCCTTGGTTGGCCCATCTGTGTCAGTGGACCCTCAGCTAATCATGCATACCATGGAAATGATCTAAAAGATGTGACGCTCGGTAGATATTACTTTCTTCGCTTAATCGGACCAAGACCAATGCATCATCAGATGGATGTCGCATTGTCACATATCGCACTAGTGAAAGAGCCAAATCGATCGGTTTTGCATCCATTCACGTGTAAATCGAGAAAGCAACCCGCGTCCATGTCTCTCCCTCGCGTCGCCAAGGCTTTCACGACCCGTTATTTTCTCCCTCTTTCTTGAACTCGCTCCTAGCTACAGTTGAGAGGGGCAAAAGGGGGTGTCTCATGCTCCCGCCGGCGAGGTCGCCGCTCCCCTCCGCCTCCGGTGGCCTTTGGGCCCTCGGATGTGTGGAGGAATGGTGGATCTTTGGCCGGCGGTGTAGACTAGGTACCTGTTATAGGGTTCGGTCTCCCAGCGGCGGTCGTGTGGTGGTGACTGCATCGCCATGGTGGAATAAGGTACTCCTGGCCCTCTCCCACCTCGTCGTCACTTGCTCCGGTGTCGGCGGTGGGCCTGTAAGATCGGGGATCTCCGGATCTTGAGACCGAGTTGGAGCTCCAGATCCTGTTGGTTCCTTTTCTGGAGTTTTGCCGGCGGACGCTCGTCGTCTCGGTAGAGCGTCGGGGTCGTCGGCCTTTTGTTTTGTGGATGCGGTGGCTGCTGTGGGTTTGCTGGAAGATAGGTGGCTGGATCAGGCTCGTGCTTCCTGAGGCGGAGGTCGTTGTTGTCGGCGAGCTCCGGTCCAAGACTCCAAGATCTAGGGAGCTCGGGGTGTGTCCTCGACCGACGGGCGTTCAGCGACGGTTTCATCTCGCCCTTGGGGATGAGTGTATTATGCGGCTTCCTTCAAAGCCCTAGTGCGATGGAGCTTCCTCAGATTTGGACATGGGCAGCGGTGGCCGGAGCTAGCAAACCCCGGCGATGGGGTTTTCTGAAGTCTTCGGTTGGGAAAGGGTCCAGGGACCTGTTTTTCTTGAGGCCCTTTCTGCAAAGTTGGGTGGGACAGCTGTCCTCTGTATCCATATATGGCATACTTGTATTTGTACAGGTCTGTGTACGTTTCCTTAACTTTAATGCTGGTATGTTCCAAAAAAAAAATCGAGAAAGCAACATGAATGAATGTCCGGGCTTGTTTAGATTGCAAAAGAAGTGAACCTGATGAATAGTACCACTTTCGTCTTATTTGACAAATATTATCCAATCGTGGACCAACTAGACTCAAAAGATTCATCTCGTGATTTCCAACTAAACTGTGTAATTAATTATTTTTTTTACCTACATTTAATACTCCATGCAAGCGGTTAAAAATTGATGTGATGGAGAGAGAGTGAAAAAACTTGGAATTTGGATGGCATCTAAACAAGACCAAGAGTCAAGGACAGTCGGACATGTCACGGCACTACAGCAGTGTCACACTTTTAGCTCCCTGCTCCTGCTTGGGGTGCCGGATCATGCCACTGACATTTGGGCTATTGGCCAGAGTTCGGTCAGGATCTCTTCCACTCCGGCTCAGCATCCTTTTTTTTTTGGCACATGGACGTGCACCTTTCCATTTTCTGGATTTTGATCTTAGATCTTTGACAGATACGGCTGAGACTTCAGAAACATCAGGAACGTGCAACTCGAGAAAGCAACTCCTTTCCCTGCTCCCTGGAGGCAGTGGAATGGTTGGACGCGACACGTCCAAGTCTTCTTTAATAACTAGAGCACTCTATATGTATGAAGTATCCCAACATATATGTGGCTTTCTTGAATAAGCGAACGAACGGCACTTCGTACTTCAAGTCAGTTTATAAAAAAATTGGAGTTTAAAACCATTGTAGAAAGCATTTAGATTTACATTTTGTACAACTGTATCTCTGGAGCAGAAAATCTATTAGAGCAGGTATGATGTATGTAGTAGAGCTTAAAAGCACAACGCAAACAGCAGTACAGCACACAGAAACATAATTCTTAAGCTAGACCTTACATAATAGCAGTAGTAGTACCACCACTTGATGCATGGCACATCTCAGGTTAGGGTTGCAGGCACAGGAACGTCTTCAGTACTAATACGTGACACTAGTTAAAAGACATTCTAGCTCTCAGTCCTGAACATCAACAAAAGGTTACTGCTACGCTTCAGAAGCTGGAGCGTGATTGTCGCTGGTTAGTTCTGAATTCTGGTCCTACTTGCTACGTACATCATTGCTTCAGGCCGTGAACTTTACAGGACGGGCCTTAGCTAATCCTTTCACAAGTTTCAGAGAAACCACCAATGCACCTTCATTTTCCAGCTCCCAAATAAAGTGCTCCAACCTCGTCGTCTGTGCAGTGACAAGGCCAAACAGCTTGGGTGGGGGAGTTTCTGAAGTTGCAAGGGGCTTCCTACAGGGGTCGGTCTCACCTGCAAAAGCCATGGACAGCGCTTGACAGCTGTTGTCTCTTCGATGTTGGGATACCCTTCAAAACAGGCATTTCTTGGACCAGGGTGTCACTTTGCACCCATGTGATGTACAAACCTTTTGTTACCCTCCGGTACCTGTTTTCCCAGTACCCATCCTGCGCTTGAACACTCCCCACAGATAGTGTTTCCTTTGGAACGCTACAAAAGACAGGGTTTGATAAGTAAACTGAAAATATTAGCCATAGGACAAAGTAAAACTGTCAGAACTCTAAGCTACAAGAATTCAATAGCAAGAAAGTAAGTAATTTTTTAAGTGCACTTGGACAGTAGAAGCAATATAATGCAAAATTGCACCGAGGCACATCGCCATCAAAGTTCATGGTTGCAAATTTAAAACGGGAGCACTGCCATACATTGTAAAATGGCAATTTAGTACTTACTTTGACATTGTTCTGGTAGGAAAACAGAAGGGAAGATCAGCAGCTTGGCAAAGCCAACGACATATTTTAGTACTAAGATATGATCAGTGAGATAATGCACTAGTTGATCCAGTTCCCTACAAAAGCACACTCTGTCCGGTTTTTCTTGGCGGAAGCACAGTTGGGTTGGTCGACGATGTTCCAAAAGAGCAGGGTGGAATTACTGGTAACGACGGTGATTCTATCCCGCAAAAGAGAGGTCCGGTTAGAAGATCTGGAGGCGCCGATGCTGCTGCTTTTCCGGTGGACGAAACTGAGCTGAATAGATATCTGGAAAACGTCTTGCACCAAAACAGAGCAGCATCCCATGCCGCTGCAGTTGTAGCTAGCCGCCGCCTCCGTGATTATTTCTTCGCCGCCGGGGCACCAAGTTGAGCAACCAAACACAGGCCTGCTGGTCATCTGGTCGATCCAGTACACATCCAGGTCGCAGCCGGTCACACTGAATGTTGCAGAGCTGTCAAATGAGAAGGACCTCCCAGGGGTTTCCAGGGACATGTTGTACACGCGTACACCGGAGTTCATGGGGATGGCACGCCAGATCAGTGGCGGATGCAGCATGGGAATCAGGGGGGGGGGGCTAAAACAATGGAGATGTTGATTTGTATGAAGATTTAATGGTAAGTTGACGTTTTGCTACAGTAATTTAATGGTGAATCAAGTCATTAGGGGGACTGGAGCCCCCAGCCCCCCTTTAGATCCGCCACTGCGCCAGATGGAGACCAAGACGAAGTCCTGATACCAGTCGGCGATGTTAACTTCGATGCTCTCGACCACCTCGGTGATGCCGTCTCGCAAGAAGAGTTTGGGGGCCCGACTGGCGTCGTCGTTGCAGATCAAGCTGAAATCGGGCCCCCGGGAGCAATCCGCTCCGACGCCGAATGGGTAGGCGAAGGTCAGATTGCCGCAGCTCGTCGGGCAGCCGTCCAACGACGTCCTTTTTCCTCCGGCCATGGTGCTTCCGGAGGCTGCTAGCACGGTGGTCGACGACGTCTCTACTGGAGACCAAAGAATCACCAGAGAGAATAATAGTGCCGCACAAAGCACCATTGGCAAGGTTGTCATGACAGTCTAAGCTCTCACCCACTCTAAACTTGATCTCGCTCAGTTTTTCTTTCTTTTCTTTTTGTGTGTGTGAAGCTAGCAGTAGTGAGAGCTTAGACTATCATGGTAGGTATGTTACGTTGCCTCTCGGGGAACATATATAAGGCCCTTTCTCTAACTATACCACGCACTTTCCTGACCGTAACCGTACGCGGTACGTCTTGCTACCGCACCGGATAACATTTGTGTGGTGGGAGACCATGGCAAAAATGAAGTTCACATAATGCTTGCCCGTCCGTCACTCCGAGCTTTGCCACCAGCTGCAATTTTGGACGTCCTTGCAAGTTGCATATGCCCTGGTCAAGGTCAAAACTTGTTCACACTCATATATGTGGAAAAAAAAATAAACGGCTAGGAGACCCTGCTGACATGCCGGCTAGGAGTCCTCCCTACTGCCGGCTTGCCTAAAAAACACTGAATTTCTTTTTTTATAACACTACTAAAAAGAATTTTAAATACAACCTGTTTGATTAATAGAGGTGGATATGGCCATGCGACCTTCAGGAAATAAACGCCCGCCTCTATTAATCATTTATAAAGAGAAGGACATCCTAAGCTGAGCCTCTGTTAATCATCTATTTATAGAGGTGGTCGTCTTAGGATGTCCACATCAGTAAATTGATTAACAAGATGCAAGGTCCTGAAGGTTACTAGAATTGATTAAAGATGGTGTCAAGCTTAAGAGCTACTTTAAAAAGAAGAGAAGACAGAGAACCCGAAGGTACTAAGGCAAAGCCCGAAGGTCTCGATGGTACACTATGAGTGATATAAAAAAATAAACCTTTGGGAGACCCAAAGGTTTATGCTGCGCCCCAGACTAGAGTCACAAGGTGCGGAGCAAGCGAAAACCATGGGATTAGCAGATCTAGACTATTGTGCCCTCAAACATGACAGGAATGTAGTAGCTAGACTAGAGATATCTTGTAATATGAGAGTGACCATTTGCCTCCCCAATAAATATGATGTTTTTAAAAGTCATAAAATGGAGAAATACAACACTAGCCTTTAAATCTTTTTACTTCAAGTTACCATAGTTTTCTCCTTCCGAGGGTTTGAGCAGGAACAAATATTCTTGATAGTTGGCGTTGTCTACGGTTCAGACTTTTCAATCAACAACGATGGCAAGAAAAACAACATTAAGGACACCTCCGGGTGACCCACAACACTCAAAATAACACCCAGAGTGATCCTTCAAATGCAACCATTTTGCTAGCTACTGCACCAAACCAAAGCAATGACCCAACCACACATGTCCCACCCATCAGCCCCTTTGAGGAGTTCACCTTCAAGCGACAACCACCAGCCGCCAACAACATGGTGCAACCTTCAGATTAGGCACCACGAGGCATTCAAACGACACTCTTCAGACACAACAAGATAGAGGAGTTATCATTCGATGAAGAGACATAGTTAGGAAGCTTGTATGATTAACTACGCGAGAAGAGAAGAAGGGTTGATCAATTACACACTCCAAGAATGCCCATACATTTAGACACAAACCATTGGACCACCAGGGGCAAATGGTCTAGATGGACTTCGAAGCATTGGAGGGTCATGGGCCCTTCATGAAGTCGCTTCACCTCGACTCGATGACACCATGTGCCTCCCCGAGTCCTCCCCTGGGTTTTGAGCCCCAAACCCAAGAACCACTCTTCCTGTATTTTTAGGCCGAGAACACCAAACCCTCCTAGGCCATGTAGTTGTATGTAACCCTTTGATGTGGACGTGTGTCCTTCATGTCCTTGGCCCAACGGTCCACCAAATGCTCACGATGCCTTGCCTTGACTTTGTTGAACCCCAACCTTGACAACTTTTGTCAATGTTATCTTCATCACCATCTCCATGTGTTGTTGCTCTTCGTCGTGTCATGTGCTAGCCATACTTGGTCCATCCTCCAGATCCTTGGTCACTTGATGCAAGTATTCGTGTTCACTCTCCACCGTCCATGGTCCATCAACCCGAACTCCTCGCTTGACCTTCTCCATTGTTGTCGACCACCTTAATGCACTTAACTTTGCACATTCACAAGCCAAGAGACATGTTGCACAATACATATGAACTCGACATCTTAGTTGGAATCACATTAGAACCAACTCAACCAAAACTCGATCATATAGTTCATCATCAATAAGATTCCATCGTGAGTGCCAGCAACCCAAAGCGGCGAAACAACGAATCCCGCATGGCCCCCACGTCGCTCTCGTCCGAAGTGACACGGGCGGCGAACCTGCTGCGCCGCCACCAACCCCTTGCCCTTCCCTCTCTCGCCTCACCGTCGCTTGAGCGGGTCGCTGGTAGCCCACGCGACTGCGAGGATGGCTGCTGCGGGCTTCGTGGCTGCGCTCGTGTGGAGGAGTGTGCCCCCTCCCCCTCTCCCGTTCTCACCATCTCCGGTGACGAATTCGGCAACCTGGTGGCCCGATCCGGCGACGTGGTGGCCTGTTCCGTTGATGTGGTGGTCGGATCCAGCGGCCTGTGGTGGATGCGGGCACATGGTTGACGAGGTGAAGGCAGCTACCGGAGGCGACTGGTGGTGCGTCGTCCCCGTGCAATGGAGCCCACACAACGCCGGCAGCGAGGCACGAGCGGTGAGGCCGCTGCCAGATCTGTCGTCCCCTAGGCTGGATCCGTGCGCTGCAGTGCTTGGATGGCGCGGCAGTGGCGCGTCCTGTGGCTCCAGCCGTTTGGCGTCAACTTGCGGTTCGGTCATGGTTGGCGTCACAGGAGCTGTTGTGTGCTATGATGCGGTGCTGGCCTGAACGGTGGCCGGAGTTTGCACAAGTTGTTGTGCAATGGTTGGTGGCTCTTGGTCAGAGGTGGCTTTCCCGCGGTAGCCGACAATGGCTTGGCTGGTAGCGGTCCTCGATGACCGGCGCTGCGACGGTTGGTTTTGGTGTTGCAGCGACGGCTAGGCAGAGGCGGCTCTCTACGGTGTGGCTAGCTCAGTGTGGCCACGGTGGCCTCTTCGATGGGGCTTGGCGGGTACGGTGTCAGTGATGGCGCATCTACTACTAATCTCGGCGTTTTGACAAAAGCTTACGGTTTGTGCCTATCCTGGTGGGTGGATGGACATGTTGCAGGCTTCTCTTATGGGCGATCTGTAACACCTTTGGTGTTATAGTGACTAAAATTTGTCATGTCATCATATTGCACTGCAAAGCATTCATGATTAAGTTAACCATGTTGTGCATCAACTCAAATAAGTTTACGTTTCCTAGGTTGATTTTGTTTCAGTGGTGTGTGACTTGATTCCAAAAACCCTAATTTCGAATGTCACCGCAAATAGTTAGTTCATGCCCTATGTAAGTTGAGGTGTACAATTGTGTTGTACATTAGTGTCACTTGTAGGGTATGAGCTCAAGTCCAACTCATAAAATAAAGCTTCAAGTTTGAGTTTGAATTTGGAATCCAAAACTTGTTGCAAGTTTTCCGATTCAGATTCGAATTCAAATTTGAGGAATTATTAAAAGAATTTCCAAAGTCAACCTGGTCAACCAAGAGTGACATTTGGTCAATCATGTGATGCTTGACTCAATGATGTCCTTGGATGATGGTGTGATCACTAAATACTCACCCATTTAAGTAGCAACAAGTTTCATTTTGAAATTCTTCCGAAAACCCTAAATCCAAAACCCTAATTTTACCCCTTTTTGATTAATTCAAAATCTAAGAAAAATTTGGGAAAAAGTGTAAAACCAAGTTTGTAGATCTTTTCAAGGGCTATAAGTTTGGTGTTTTGAGTTTTCAAAGTTTCAGTGTAAAATTTTGAGTAATTTTGAAAAGAAGCAAATTTCAAATTTCACCCCTTTTCATCCCCAAACTCAAATTTCAAAATAGAGGCAGAATTTGAAAATGGTTTTAATAGCAAAGTTGTAGGTCTTGGCTAGATGTACAACTTTGGTATTTGGAGTTTTTGAAGTTTCAATATAAAATTTAAAGTAATTTCTAAATTACCAGATTCTAGAAAAGTGTCCCCTTTTGATTTCGAATTCAAATTTCAAAATACATTTCGAATTTGAAAAAGTTTTCAACATGAAACTTGTAGAACTTGAAATTCTGAAGATTTCATATGTTGGGAATTTTTCAAGTTACTACATGATTTTGGGAGTAATTTGGCAAAAACAGTTTGAAATTGAAAATTTGGGGGGGGGGGAGGGAGCTATAGTGCTCCGACGAATCCCGGTCGGGCGCCGCGCGGTATGGGCACCGGCGAGCCGCCATGGCCTTCCGCCAGCTTCTAGGTACGCCGCGGCCGCCATCTGCTGCTTCGAGTGACCACCGCGCTAGACGTCTTTGAATTTGCTGCCTCTCCTAAAAAGCACCGCGCTACCGTCGTCTTTCCTTTTCTCTGTTTTTGGCCGTCACCGCCACCTAGCTCCACCGCTCACCGCTGCCGCCGTTGAGCCGTATTCAGCTAAAGCAACCACACCATCAAGTTTAAATTCCAGCAGCCGTATTCAGCCGTATTCGAGCTATTCAAGCAATTCAATACAAGAAAGATGCAAAAACAATTCAAGATCTAATTCCAGCAGTCTAAGAGGTAAATTATCATCCATTCGATTGTTTAAATTGATCTTGAACAATTAATGTACTCACTGATTCATTGCTTGAACACATGTTTTGTAGGTATTTTTGGAGTACTCTCCACGGAAAGTAAATAGGATCTTTGTGACACTACAAACTGTTTTGAAGAAAGCAATGAAGGTAAAAGGTTGCAACAAAATCAAGATTCCTCACATTCAAAAACAAAGACTAGAGAGGGAAGATAGACTGCTATTGCAAATCCCTTGTGAAGCTTCATTGCTAGCCGAAGCACTTGCTAGTCTTCCTTAAACAAATTAGAAGATGCAAGTTACTTTATGCAAATTAGTAGATGCGTGTATGTTAGGTTTGCAATGGCCAAATTGTGAGATGCATGCACTGTACCTTAGTGATCTTTGTTTGCTGCTTCTTAATGTGCTCATCGACCTTCTTCAAAACTTCATCAGTTAACATGATTCTAGTACCATCCATCTCAAGTTTAGCCACATCAGAAATGTAGAACTCGCAATCGAACCTGTCCATTGGATAGAGCCACTTTGCTGAAATGTCGTAGTCTTCATGTAGAAGGCCATAACGTGCACACCTATGAGCGTTCCAGCGAGCTTGGATGCAAGCATCTTCGAAGACGCCGCCAGCGTGCTATGTGCCGCAGCGAGGACAGTGCACCACCTCGTCATCGTCTGGGACGTCCTCGATGGAGTCCGCGATGACATTCGGGCAGAACGGCACGACCTCGTCGGAGACGAGCACATCCGCCGAGTCCAGCGGCACCGGTGAGTCCGTGAACACCTCCTCCGAGCCCGCGAACAGCTCCTCTGAGGCGACCTCCTCGGAAACCGGCACGACGTCTGCGGAGACCGCCACGATCTCGTCGGAGACGACCACATCCGCCGAGCCCAGCGCCGCCTGAGAGTCCGGCGCCATTAGGCTGTCCGCGAACACCTCCTCCGAGTCCGCGATCACCTCCTCGGAGCCGCAATCGATGAGGTTCCGGAAGGAATCCATGGCTAACCCTAAACCCTAACAAGAAGGCGGCGGCGACCTTTCTGCGGAGAAGAAGAAGTGCTATTCAAACTTAGAGTCGATCGTGCTGTAGAGGGACGAGGGAGGCGCGCGTGCTACGAGAGACGAAGGGCGTCGCGGGAGGCATGCGAGCGAGCCATGAATGCGGGCGAGGAACGAGGAGGGCACGCGCGCATTGAATGCGGCGGCAGCGGAACAGACGGGCGCACAACGGGCAGCTTGGCTAGGGGCAATCGCGTCAAGAAGCCACCATGGAGACGTACAACGTCAAGCTTTGCGAAAACGGGCCAACAGCCCAGGACGTCAAGAATTTCGGGTATGGAGGGAGTAGAAGATGGGGAAAAACATGTCAGATCATGCCTTTGAGGCGGGTGACATTTGATATGTATATAGCCAAGGTGGTTTGGGTTACAAGAATGCAACGTGTGTGTATATGACACTTATCCATAAAATTCTTTACATCTTTAGTACCCTTTCAGTCACAGCAGGAGGACTTCAAGTTTGTAAACAACTCTATGGGCAGTTCTTTAGTCATGATGTCTGCAAACTAGTGAGAGGACAGGGCATGAAGAACGCGAACTAGTCCCACAGTGACCTATTTGCGGACAAACTGTATATCAATCTCTCTGTGTTTCGTGGCGATGATGGACATGCTTTTCTTCGTTTGGTAATGTCTAATGTCATCATTAATGATGATGTGTTTAATTGTGTTGCCGATAGCAAGACAAGCCAACAATGTTGCACGAGGACGAGCAACTGCAACTATAAGATGCTGAAACCCAACTGACAGATCATTGGAAGGTGAGTTCAGTCAGTCATTTAACAAACATGTCGGTTAGACTGTTGCATAATTTGCACGCCATTTATTTCAGTTGAGATATGTCTATCTGTATTTCAGTTCAGCACTCGTGCAAATGCACGGCCGCCAATATTCAAAACGCAAGTCTGATTTGGGACAACTAATTTGTCCATCAACTTGATATGAGATTACTAATTTATGTGTCAACTGATTTTTGGTATTGAGAAGTGAAGAATTTACCAACAACTTCAATGCATAGGCGGCATGTGGTGCTGCAGATAACAGAGGCATGCCAGCAATGCTACCTAAGGAGATGCAGGTGCAACTGTCGATTGACAGACTGTTTGAAGGTGAAGTCAGCTATCAATGTAGCACATGCATGTCGGATTGCTTTTTCTTCTATTTGAAGGTTTCCAACCTTGATTTTTGAGAACCTGCTCTTGCATATGATTTTCTCAAACACCACATACTATCAAGTTCACTTATTGATGTTTGTTGCACTGAACATAAATATGTTTACGCCTCATCATACAAGTTCCTCCATTACTGATGATGGCTGAGGTGACTTGCCAATTCCTGACTACAAATAGAGTGCATCACAAGGCTGAGCACAAACAATACAGAGATCTCTTTCCTTTCTCTTCCATTCCACACAGAAAAACAGAAGCACATAGATCATCACATCATCCCTCACAAAAAATGGCGTGCCATCAAAGGTCTACAAGTCTGCCTTCTTTGCCTCACTCCACTGAATCGAACGTGGAGCAAGAGCTGCAGACCCTGAAATCTGGCATCTCGTCGCCTTCGGCAACCATTGACACCACGTGCGATGGTTTGAGGAGGCTTGGCGACCTCTACAGCTACGTCGAGGAGATGCTGTGCTTGCCCAGCAACCAAGCCTTGACGCAGCAAAAAAAGATGGCGGAGGAAGAACTGGACAGGTCTCTTGCGCTGATCGATCTCTGCAGCGCCATGCAAGAGAGCTTGGCGGAGCTGAAGACGAGCGTCCAGGAGCTGCGCCTGGTGCTCAGGAGAGGAGATGACGAAGCTGTCCAGCTCAAAATCGAGTCGTTCGTCCGTCTGGCGAAGAAGCCACACAAGCCTCTGAAGAAGACGACCAGCAAAGCTGCTGCTGAAGCTTGCAGAGTGGTCAGACTAATGGCAGAGGCCAGAGAGACGGCTGTCTATCTGCTTGAATCCGTGTCGCGGCTCTTGCCGGAGCAAATTGGCGGTCCAAACGCGAGCAAATGGTCCCTTGTGTCCAAGAGGTTCCAGAAAAGAAAGGTTGTGTGCGAGGAGCGGCAATTGCGGGCGCTTGAGCGCAGCATGAGTGACCTTGGTGATGGTGTGGGTATTTCTGTTCAGGAGGTTGATTCAGAGCAGGGTTGCTCTTCTGAACATTCTTAGCTCGTAGATGCTTGTGATGATGCACACGTTCCCAATTTGTATCTGAACCCAAATAAAATGTAGATAAACCAGATTGATTGAAGACGATTTTGGTCGTACTAGTACCTTTTTGCTGCATCATTGATGTTCTATGCATGCCTCCTATCCATGTGTTGATAGGTAAAATATGACCAGGAGAATGGAAGATGGACTCAAAAATTAAATGCGATAAAAAAGAATTAAATTTGGCCAAATTTGCAAACATCCATGAAAAACTGGCCCATGCCAGTTTTGGAACCGGACTGAGCCGGTTTTAACAGTCCGAGGCCAAATCGAGGTTTTTCTGTTGAAACTCTTTTGATCTAGTGTGAAACTTGTAGATTGTGTGTTGAATAGGTTTTACTAGAATAAGATCACACATCTATTTATATGCGAGAATCACGGTCGACTAAGTGATCCATCTATCCAATCGATCATAATCAATCTATTACATTTTTCATTTTTTTTCTCTTCTACATCAACCTCTTCTAACCACCTTGTTATCTAACACGTCTCTCGACAAGATTTGCTAGCATTCTAGGTGGCCTTGCCGATCCTGGGGCACCACCGATATACTACACCCCAATAGGTCTTCCTGGGAGTCGTTCATGGGTCGAAGAACTAGAGCAACCTCATTGACCTGCTAGGCGGCCTCGCTGTTTGGACCTCCCTCCGCTGCCCATCTCAGTGGTGTGCGGCCTAGGTGATCATGCCCTTGCTGGTGTGTGGGTGGATTTAGCGTCAACACACTTTTTTTAACTCCACTGGGGACGAAAGCAAATCAATTTACTACGAAAGTGTCTGACGGTCAACATAGTCTACCTTTTACCTTCTAGTCTACCAAAATGAGACATAATCATATTAGTAGCCGTCATAAGGTTGTTTTCAGTCACTTATGATCATCAAACATCTTAGTATAATTGGCATGAATAGGGTAAGGATGATAAACCTCTTTGTTTAGTCTTTACCTCAAGCGCAGCAGACATAGAAGTGGAAAACTCACCGAACCCGGGCTCACAATATTGAGTAATAACCCTCGGCTGATATTTACATCAGCTCGCAAGGAACGCTTCTAGATCAACAGAAAGCTTGGCTTGTATCCTTTGATGAAGATCCCCGGGAAGTTCCACGATCAACGTCAGTGAGAAGATGTTCTCCTGATTCATGAGATCGGTTGAATCACCCACCTCTTTCTTGGCATCGATCTTAGACATGTTGATAGTAGATTTGTTCTTCTTCCCTAGCAGAGTCACCAAAAAGTGTATTAACGCTGATTCAGGTCACATACCAGCATGGGCTAGCACACCTAAAGCCGTTCACGACATAGAAAGCAGCGAGGATGCCCAAACGCAGCAAGGCCGACCAGCAAGTAGGCCACACAGATTTGACACTGTTCCTTCGCCCAAAAAGCTCGCGAACACCTCCCGAGAACACCCATCGGGGAGGGGCACGTCGAGGCTATCTTAGGATCGGCAAGGCCATCTAGAATGACAATGAATCTCGTGGAGAGAGGCATTGGACAGTTGGGGTTTAGATAGCTAGGGTTTGGTTAAAGAGAGGTACGTAGTAGACGTGTTTTTGTTGATTGTTTATGGTTAACCTCAATCAACCGTGATCCTCCGATGTATATAGAGAGAGGTGGTCTTATTGCGATAGAAACCTTCCCATAATGTGTTTTATAAGTTTCCCATGAGTTTAGAAGAATTTGGATTGGATTTGGGAAGTGCTTGGCTTGGACAGACGAAACCGGCCTAGGCCGGTTTTTATATAGGGCGTGATGGCCAGGCTAGAGAAACCGGCCTGGACCAGTTTGGCAAATCGGCCTGAGCCGGTTTTCCCTGTTTCAGCCCATGAACAATGCACAAACCAGTTTGTCCAATCGGCCTGGGCTGGTTTTTCCAGGAAGTTGCAAACTTAGACCAAATTCAACCATTTTTGATCCTTTTGTTCACAATAGCTTCCCAAGTTCAAATTTGCTCTCCTTTAAACTTTTTTGCTGTCAACAAACACCAACCCTCTCATATTTATCAGAAGGCCAGGAACTCTATCTAATACTACCTCAGTTCCAAATTATAATTCGTTTCACTTTTTTGACTGAAAGTTTGATCACTTGTCTTATTCAAAAAAAATATGCAAATTTAAGTCATACTTGAAGAATTTTTATTAATAAAGCAAGACACAATAAAAGAAATGATATTTTACACAAATTTTTGAATACGACAAGTGGTCAAATATTTGATAAAAAAAGTCACGAATTATAATTTGAAACGGAGGGAGTACTAACAAGTATAACTCCAAATCCTAACATAAACGGATTCATATACAATATTCCACATATACCTAACGGACATGAGCTGGGTTTAGTTACTTGGACGCCCACTCAGTTCTATAGACCTCGGAGTTGGGTCAGTGCACGCAAGAAGACGTTGGCCTCGATTGATACAGGTCTGCTTTATTTGAAGCTTTCGGCCCTTCCAAACCGAATGATCGGCAACTCTGTTTTCGGCTTTTCCAGAACTCCGTTCCTGATCACCCATTCCTCTTTCAACAACATAATAGTTTTCCTGCTGTAGGTGGTGCATGACAAACACTCATAAACATGGACATCGCTGGCAGCTGGGTGCAGGCAAGACAGTTGCTGTCACCTGCAGTAAGTTTTTGGCGGTTGTGTCAATTCCACAATAATTCTCCATCTTGAGACACGAAAAATCAATAAATCTTAACATTCACTAGGTTTATAGAAAATAATATCAACATTTATATCTTCAAATAAATTTATTATAAAAGTATGTGACATGATTAATTTAATGATACTTATTTGGTATCACAAATATTATTTTTTCTCTCTATTTGTCAAAGTTGAGATTGCGATGGAGAGAGTAATCCAAAAAAAAAACTAGACCAAGTCAGCAAAAGCCAAAAAGATTCCAGTAGTCCAGTTAATGTCACACAAGCGAAGGAAAAAAAAACTAGACCAAGTCAGCAAAAGCCAAAAAGATTCCAGTAGTCCAGTTAATGTCACACAAGCGAAGGAAATGCTGCCGGTGGTGTCACTGCCACCTCATCTGCAGTCCAAACTCTGAACACCGAAGTAAGACTATCCGCACTCGTACTCTAAATTCATCCTCTAAAAGGAATATTCCGTCCTAGTCATCGAGATTTCATCCTCTATATCAATTTCTCCCGCACCCATTCATACTCTATATCATACTCTATCCACGGTAGGGTCCACTTGTCAGTTTTTTTTCTTTTTTTTTCTTTTTTTCTTTTCTTTTTTTCCCCTCTCCTCCTTTATCCATTTGACCGCACGCCATCCCTCCCCATTCTCTCTCTCTCTCTCCGCTCTCTCTCTCGGTGGCCATGGAGCTCGCGGGCTCCCTCCCCGGCGTGCGGCGTGCCTCGGCGAGAGCGCGCGGCGGGCCTCTCCTCCTCGCGCGGCGCCGACACGAGCGCGCGGCGGGCCGGCACGGGCTCTCCCTCCCCACGCCGGCGAGCCCCGCCCCCGCCTCTCCCTCCTCGCGGCCATGGAGCTCGCGGGCTCCCTCCCCGGCGTGCGGCGTGCCTCGGCGAGAGCGCGCGGCGGGCCTCTCCTCCTCGCGCGGCGTCGACGCGAGCGCGCGGCGGGCCGGCATGGGCTCTCCCTCCCCGCGGCAGCGAGCCCCGCCCCCGCTTCTCCCTCCTCGCGGCCATGGAGCTCGCGGGCTCCCTCCCCAGCGTGCAGCGTGCCTCGGCGAGAGCGCGCGGTGGACACGACCTCGCGGCGCCTCCCTCCCCTTCTCTGCGCCGGCGAGCCCTCTCCTCGCTTCCTCCGCCGCGGCCATGAGCTCGTCCCGGCCGCCGCAGCCACGAGCTCGTCCCGGCCGCCGCAGCCACAAGCTCGTCCCGGCCCGCGGAGCTCCGCGCGACGGTGGCCGGCCGCCGGAGCACGGCGCGACATCCCCCCCAAGCGCTGGCCTGCTGCGCTCTCTCTCTCTCTCTCCCCCCCACGAGCGCGGGCCCCGCGTGCGTGATACCGGAAGCACCGTACGTCCGCCACAGACACCGGGTGGAGGCCGGTCCGGAACGATGGCGTATGCGATGGAGTACCCCGCTGCGGCGGTTTTACTGGAAACGCGTCCTCCAGTACGCGTTTTGCATACCCGCTGTGGACGGTCTAAACGGAGGCACGGCTTTGTTTTTCTAAGGCTATCCGCACTCATTATGCTTTATTTTCATCTTCTATACATCCTAGTCATCAAGATTCTCTCATCTATACTTATTTCTCCCGCACCCATCTATCCCCTATATCATCCTCTATCCACTGTGAGGCCCACTTATCATTTTATCTAAATATATCCATGTGAGATCTAGTTTTAAAGGATTTATTGAAATGAATTCAATGATGCAATCGGAATTTAATTTGAGTTTTTGGTTTGTGAGTTATAACATTTTTTAATTACTTCAAATAGTGGGGTCCACTCTTGCATGCCTCACCTTTCTCCTCTCTCTCCCACGCCCTCCCTCTGTCCTCTCTCTTCGGCGGGCCCTGCGTAGGATACAGGACGTCCCGGACAACGCTAGGAATACTGGATGAACGAGGGAATCATCCATCCTGCAGGACCGCGCTGCAGCAATCCAATCCGTTATATGCTACTGGAGGATCGCGTAGCGTATGGTAGTGCAGACAGCCTAACTCCTGAGATTCTTGGTGCTTCAAAAAAAAACTCCTAAGATTCTTGGAACTTAAGTTTGCAAGAATAAACTGAGATGTTTAATTAGCAAATTTGTTTTGCTATTATATAGTACCATCCTCTGTTTCAAATAATAGATTATTTTAAGTTTTTTTAGGTATATACCTTCTTCTATGCACTGAGATATATGATATGTCTAGATACATAATAAAAGTTATGTATATAAAAAAACAAAAAACGACCTATAAGAAAGTAAAAAAAATATACCTTTTGAATCCAGGGTGGTACCGCTAGGACCTCGCGGGCTTAACTAAATCTATTTTCAGATTAATGCTTTGGTTATCATTAAAGACTTACTCTAATTCCCTACTGCCAACGTCTATTTGAAGATATATGATATGTCCCATTTTGCCCAATTCGCACGGCACGACTAGTAGTCGTCTAGTTGGCCAGCTCACATAATGATGCTAAGTCATCCGGCCTTTCCGCACAGAGTGACTACCCGATTGGTGACAGGTTAGACAAGAATAAAACGCCCGGCAAAGACAAATATCTAACGAGTTGAGCTTGCTGTTTGCCATATAGTTGTGAGATGTATATACTTCGTTGTATAAGGGCCTCCTCGCATATTTGTATCCTATATAGGTTTCTCGTTTGGGCCTTGGTCCCTTGGGCCCGTCAGTAACACACAAGCTACAAGTTTTTTTTTAAAAAACGCTACAATTCCATCATGTGACGATGGAGCTCGAGCTAGACCAGATACAGTGTGTGTCACCCTCTTTTTCTTCTCTCTTTGATGCTAGCTCGCTCTCCATTCCAGGCAGGGAAAGCGGGTGCGAGGTCAGTGGCGGCGCTTGTGGCGAAGAACCTTCTGGCTGAAGTCGTTTGGATCTACGAGGGCTCAGAAGCAGGTGTCCTCAGCGGTGGCATCGGTGGTGGCGGGCTCTAGAGCTACAGTCCTGGGAGCGGCTTGGTAGGCCTCCAGACACTACCGGATAAGCGTTCTTTGTCGAGTGTTTGAAACACTCGGCAAAGCCCTATTTGTACTTGGCAAAGGCTTTGCCGAGTGTTGCACTTGGCAAAGAACACACGGTAAAAAAATTATCGGCAAAGTCTTCTTTGCCAAGTGTCTTTTATCGGGCACTCGGTAAAAGCTTTGCCGAGTGCCTGACACTCGACAAAGTTTGAACTGAAAAAACCCCAAAAAAAAGCATTTTTTTACGGGAGGACCCCAGTCTGCTAGGCAGATGCACCCGCCAACATCACGTATTTTTTGCTTGAAAATCACGAAACGTGCGGCCAACAAGATTCGATCCTGCGACCTGCGCCCCGAGACTTACCACCGCCTCTGCTGACAACTTGACCCATTTGATTTTCATATACAGATATGATATTTTCTCTTGTTATGTTATCTATCTCCGATACTAAAGTGATTATTTGATAAACTAAACGATCTCAAATCAAAAAGTTGTCAACTAAAAAGTTTCATAACTTTTCGAGATCTACAACTTCATTTAGGGTGTTTTTCCATCCAAGGTCGTTTGAAAATTTTGAATTTCAAATTTGAGAAATTCAAACATACTTTTGCATGACAAAATGATTTCAAATTAAAAAATTATCAACAACAAAGTTTCATAACTTCTCGATGTCGTTAAGGGTGTTTTCCCATACGATGTCGTTTGAAAAATTCAAATTTTAAAATTTTGAAATTCAAAATGAACTCGCGATAAGGTAGTTTTGCATGACAAAATGAACTCAAATGAAAAGGTTGTCAACTACAAACTTTCATAACTTTTTGAGATCTACATCTTTTGTATAGGTTGTTTTTTCATCCGAGGTCTTTTGAAAAATTCGAATTTCAAAATTTTGAAATTCAGATACAATTTTGCATGACAGGATAATTTCAAATTAAAAAGTTTTCAACTTCAAAGTTTCTTAACTTCTCGAGATCTACAAAGTTTATTTTGGTTATTTAATTTATGTACAAATTTACTTTCACTTTCTCGTAGGAAGAAATGAACTAAACAAAAAATGTTCATCTCAATGAGTTCTACAACTTTGTAGTTGAAAACTTTTTCATTTGAATTAATTTACTGCTTCAAATTTTGATTTGAAATTTGTCTTTGCCGAGTGCTTAAAAAAACACTCGGCAAAGACCTTCTTTGCCGAGTGTTAAGAAAAAACACTCGGCAACAAAAAAAAAAACACTCGGCAAACCATTTAGCACTCGACAAAGTTCTGTTCTTCGGTAGTGAGATAGCAACGACGATTGTTCTTATTTTTTATTTAGTTATCACCGCCGATGATGATATTTATTTTTATTGCCGACTATCACCGTCAAATAGCAAACATGGTGGTAGGCCTTACCAACCGGCTGTGATGAGTTATTTGTAGTAGTGACAGTTGTGAGATGTATATACTTTATTGTATAAGGGTCTTTTTGTATATTTGTGTATCCTATATATGCACACCCCCCTTCGGTAACACAGAAGCTACAACTCCAAACACTTGACTTGCAGCAGCCCTCATGTCGAATCCCACGGTGCCCGAAATCTCTCTGATTACGCTTGTCCTGCTTGTTGTGGCTTCCACTGTAGCCGATGGCGCAACACCAAGCCGCGGCATTTCGTTGCGATCTCAAGCAGCTGCGCTTCTCGACTGGAAATCCACCCTCAAGCACTACTCCGAACACCAGCTGGGGACATGGAGCAGCGACGTCCCTCCGTGCAACTGGACTGGCGTCACCTGCGGCGACATCGTCGTTGCACAGCGTCGACATGGCAGAGCATCGTCGACGTCGAAGGCCATCACGGAGCTCTCACTCCGGAGTGCCGACCTTACCGGAGAGCTGGACACCCTGAAGTTCGAGTCCCTCCCTTACCTTGCCAGCCTCAACCTCAGCGACAACGCCTATTTGTCGGGTACGATCCCTCCTGGCATCAGCTCTCTCTCGATGCTTTCCAGTTTTAACATGTCCGGTGATCACCTCACCGGGAAGATACCTCCGACTGTTGGTGACCTCGGGAGGCTCACAAAAATGGACCTCTCTAACAACAATCTCAGTGGCCAAATCCCTCCGGCTTTGGGCAATCTCAGCAGGCTCACTTTTCTTGCTCTTCCTGGCAATAATAATCTGTCGGGTAACATCCCATGGCAGCTCGGAAAGCTTCAGGCCATCGAGTATTTGGACTTAAGCTTGAACCTTCTTGCTGGTCAAATTCCCTCTACACTTGCAAACCTCACAAACCTCAACACTCTAGTTTTGTATGGTAATCATCTATCAGGACCTATACCCGAAGAACTAGGCAAAGTCCAAACACTGCAATATCTAGACTTGGACAGAAATAACCTGAATGGTACGGTTCCATCCTCCCTGGGAAATCTTACAATGCTCAAGATCCTGTACTTATATCTAAACCAACATACTGGACTCATTCCCGTTGAGCTTGGGATGCTCAGAAACTTGATTGAGTTAGATTTGTCAGAGAACCATTTCACTGGACCAGTTCCTTCCAGTGCTGGAAATATGACTTCGTTAACCTTTTTATCTGTCTGGGGTAACCATATAACTGGGTCAATTCCTCATGAGATTGGAAACCTTGTCAACCTTCAACAGCTGGACCTCTCTGTAAATTTCTTGTCTGGGCCACTGCCACCAACATTAGGAAACATGTCCTCCCTCAGCAATATATTAATAAACAGCAATAATCTATCCGGAGAAATCCCAGGAGAGTTTGGAAACCTGACAAATTTGGTATCTCTTTGTTCCTATGAAAACCAATTGTCTGGACCAATTCCTCCAAGTTTTGGAAATTTAGTAAGCATGAAAACGATACTACTATTCAACAATAACCTATCTGGTCCTTTGCCTCCAGCACTCTTCAACCTTACTAATTTGGTCGACATTGAGTTGGGTCAAAACCAATTGAATGGAACATTACCTGATTTGTGCCAAGGTAGAAATCTTCAAACTTTACAACTTTTTAGTAACAACCTGGATGGTCCGATCCCAAAGACATTGAAGGATTGCAGTTCACTGATATCCCTCGGTTTGGATTTTAATCAAATTCACGGAGATATAACTGAAGCATTTGGGGTGTACCCGCATCTACAACACATTACTTTATCGTCAAACAAATTGGTAGGCATGCTATCACCAATCATAGGCTCCTGGAGCAACTTGACTTATCTTCACTTTGCAGACAACATGATAGAAGGAACTATACCTGCAGAATTGGGGAAACTAGAAAATCTTGTAAGGTTTAGCCTGTCCTCCAATAGGTTGGCCGGGGAGATACCACCTTCAGTTGGCAATTTAGTCAACCTAAACATATTGAATTTAGGAAACAATCAGTTATCTGGGCGGATTCCAAAGCAAATTGGCCAGCTTAAAAACCTCAAGATCCTTGATCTATCAAGCAATCAGCTGAATGGACCAATACCAGATGAGATTGGAAATAGTTTGAAGCTACAAGCTTTATTTCTGGGGAACAACAATCTGAATGCCAGTCTACCTAGGACATTGGGTCATTTAATTTATCTGCAAAACAAGCTGGATGTTAGCCAGAACAATCTCAGTGGACCAATACCGTCAGAACTTGGCAATCTACAGATGTTGATGTTTGTAAACTTATCACACAATCAACTTAGTGGTGTTATCCCTACTTCCATTGCAAGTATGCGAAGCCTATCAGTGTTTGATGTATCATACAACATCTTAGAAGGCCCCCTCCCTGAAGGATTTCACAATGCCTCAGCAAAATGGTTTCTTCACAACAAAGGTCTTTGTGGAGACCTGGCTGGCATGTCACGTTGTTATCTGCCTCAAGCTCATCTGTCACAAACCTCACTCAAATTTCACCCCATATAGAATGTATGTTGTATCTGGATAGTATTCAGAGAGTTTAGAACAGAGATCAAGGGTACGATTACAAGATCGGGGCTCTCGCCGCCGCCGCCAACACCTCCGGACGCAGCCGGCCTATTCTTCTCTGTTCTATTCGTCCCCTTCTCTATCGCTCTCCCCTGCTATAAGCCAACGGAAGGCAATTCTCTCACGCCGCTACCCAGGTTGGGCCGAGGTACCGCTTGTTGGGCTTCTTCTTGCGCCTGGGCCTCGCTTCATCTCTTGGGCCTGGATCCTTGGATGTTTGATCAGTTGGCACATTCATTCTTCCCGCCTTAGCTCCACCCTCAGTGTCAGGCTTTGGTTTCTGATGTCCTTCCTCAGGAATCCTGACATTCTTCCCCCCTTGAGAGACGGCTTGTCCCCAAGCCGGCGCAGCAGGGAACTGGTGACGTAGCTCAGTTTCCAACTCCCAGGTGGCCATTGATGGAGGCCACGAAGACCACTGGATCAAAACCTCCGAAACAAGATGAGCTCCATGTGGCTTCAGTCGACGTTCCAATACTTTGATAGGGTACCTGAAAGCATCAACTGTGAGAGTATTTGGGAGATCAGGAGTAACCTGAAGGGTTGGTGAGACTGCCTTCTTGAGTTGAGATACGTGAAAAACTGGATGTACTGAAGTATTGTCAGGTAGTAAGAGCCGATAAGCCACTGTTCCCACTTTGGCAATCACTGGATACGGGCCAAAATATTTGAATGAAAGTTTATGTGAAGCTCTGGTGGCTATGGAAGTCTGGACATAAGGCTGGAGTTTGAGATACACAGAATCACCCACTTCAAATGACCTTTCTGTACGATTTTTGTCAGCCTGCAACTTCTGCCTTTGTTGTGCTCTCAGCAGTTGTTGCTGCAATAGTTGAACCATTGTATGCCTTTGTTTCAACCAAACCTGCAGATCATCAACAGCACAAGATTCCACCACATCGATACCAAGATGTCTAGGCGGCTGACCATACAGGATTTCAAATGGAGTAGAATTCAGAGAGGTATGATAACTGGTGTTGTACCAGAATTCAGCCAAGGCTAACCAATTCTTCCAATGAGTAGGGCATGCATGGACAAAACAGCGCAGATAAGCTTCTAAGCACTGGTTCACTCGCTCTGTTTGGCCATCAGTTTGTGGATGGTAAGAGGTACTCATCTTGAGAGCAGTGTTAGTGAGCTTAAAAAGTTCTTGCCAAAGGGAGCTAGTGAATATTCGATCTCTATCTGAGATGATAGCTTCAGGGAGGCCATGCAATTTAAAGATGTTGTCCATATAAGCCATGGCTACTTGAAATGCAGTGAATGGATGCTTGAGGGGTATGAAATGTGCATACTTAGAAAATTTATCGACCACCACTAATATGCAATTAAAGTGATGGGAAGTGGGTAGACCTTCAACAAAGTCCAGACTAACCATTTGCCAAGCAAATTTTGGTATGGGAAGGGGTTGGAGAAGACCTGGGTATTTGACCCTTTCTGGTTTAGCTTGCTGACAAATAGTGCACTGTGCCACAAATTTCTTGATCATTTGTTTCTGCCCAGGCCAAGCAAAAAGATTTTGAATCCTCTTATAAGTGGCAGGGAATCCAGAATGTCCACCAAGGGGGCCA
Source organism: Saccharum spontaneum (assembly GCA_022457205.1). Lineage (NCBI taxonomy): Eukaryota > Viridiplantae > Streptophyta > Magnoliopsida > Poales > Poaceae > Saccharum > Saccharum spontaneum. The sequence continues at coordinate 9,901,346 of CM039598.1, forward strand.
GAGTGCAAAGACTGCAAAATCTTCATTTGAATAGTGTGATTGTTACCCACCCAAATTCTACCTCTGTACTTGATAACACCTTGATGTAGAGTGAAAGGGCCACAGGTGTTGTTGATAGCCAAAGAAGAAAGTAATTTTGCAGTCTTGGGGTCAGAAGAATAAGAGTCCATATACTCTTGGAGCCAGACTGACTGGATAGAGGTCATAGCAAAAACTTCTTGTTGACTGTGAGGTGGAAGTCGAGATAAAGCATCTGCAACTTTGTTTTCAACGCCCTTTTTGTAGCAGATATTGTACCTCAAACCCAAGAGCTTTATCAAGGCCTTGTGTTGCCAAGGGGTGGTGAGTCTCTGATCATCCAAGTGCACTAAGCTCCTTTGATCAGTTTTAAGGGTGAACTCACTATGCTGAAGATATGTTCTCCAGTGATCAACAGCTAGTAGTATGGCAAGGCACTCTTTCTCATAAGTGGACAGGGCTTGGTTTTTGGGTCCCAAGGCTTTGCTGACATAAGCTATAGGGTGGCCATCCTGCTGCAAAACTGCACCAATTCCTTTGTCTGAGGCGTCAGTTTCTATGACAAAGGGTTTATGAAGGTTGGGCAAAGCTAAAACTGGGGCTGTAGTCAATGCAACCTTCAAGGTTTGAAAAGATGAAGCCTCAACATCTGTCCAAATAAAAGGAGTTCCCTTCTTGAGCAAGTTTGTGAGGGGTTTGCTGATAGTGCCAAAATTTTTGACAAACTTTCTATAATAGCCAGCTAATCCAAGAAAGCTTCTAACATCTTTGACAGAAGTGGGTGTTGGCCAATTTTGAACTGTGGCGACTTTCCTTGGATCAGTTGCCACGCCTTTAGCTGAAATAATGTGTCCCAAGTACACTAGCTCAGGCTTTGCAAAAGAACACTTGGATAGCTTCACTTGGAATTTATGCTGATGAAGAAAGCTGAAAACTTGTCTGATATGATCAAGGTGCTCAGACCAAGTTTTGCTGTAGATTAAGATGTCATCTATAAAAACCACCACAAATTTTCTGAGGACAGGATGGAGAACTGTGTTCATTTCATGTTGAAAAGTTGCAGGGCCACCAGTTACACCATAGGGCATTACTTGATACTCAAAGTGACCATGGTGTGTTTGAAATGCTGTTTTCTCCACATCCTTTTCATCAACCAGTATCTGGTGAAAACCAGAAGACATGTCTAGAGTGGTAAACCAGTGAGACCCTTTGAGCTCATCCAGCAGCTCATCAATGACAGGCAAAGGAAACTTGTTCTTCACTGTTAATGCATTTAATCGTCTGTAATCGACACAGAGCCTCCAGTCTCCTGTCTTTTTCTTCACAAGCAGGGCAGGTGAGGCATATGGGCTGTGACTTTCTTTGATCCAGCCATTGTCAAGAAGTTGTTGAACTTGCTTTTCTATCTCGTCCTTTTGAGCTGAATTGTACCTGTAAGGCCTCAATCTGAAAGGTTGAGCTCCTGGGACAAGTGGAATTGTGTGGACTGATGCTCTTTTTGGAGGTAAACCAGATGGCGGTTTGAAAATGTCAGCAAACTCATTCACTAGATGTTGCACTTCAGTAGGCAAAGGCTCAGAGTCTTGCGGAGTTGGTACTGCTTGAATTTCCACCAAACACCACAACTTATCTTGATCAACCAAAGTAGCAAGATCTCTGTTACTAATAGTTTCACACTTCCCAATAAAAGGGTTAATACCTTGGAGTGTAGCCTTACTGCCTTGATACTGAAAAGACAACCATTTCTCCTTCCAGTCCACCTCCATTGGGCTATGCTGAGCCAACCAATCAATGCCGAATATAGCATCATAACATCGCAAGGGAAGTATCTTCAGTGTGATTTTGAAGCCATAGCCAGAAATCCAGACAGGACAATCCACTAGCTCATGTGTACACTGTAATGTTGCCCCATTAGCTACCCTGACTTGCATAGGATTCTGTAGAGTAGACCAGCTCCTCCATTTAGAAGCCAAAGATTCATTGATGAAACTGTTGGAACTTCCTGAGTCCACCAAGATGATGGCTTCTCTCCCATAGATATCCCCAATCATTCTCACAGTATGACCAATATCTGTTCCCTGCACAGCATTAGCTGAGATTGCCATTAAATCATCTCCAGAGTCTTCTTCTGGTTCAGAGTTAGATTGCTCACAAGCATCGTCACCAATGACCATCTGCCAGAGCTCTTCCACCATTTGAAGGGGAACAGATGTAGAGCATTTGTGACCCGGGCTCCATTTCAGGCCACACTTAAAGGAGAGTCCCTTTGCCTTTCTATAATTCATCAGTGTAGTGACTTTATCATCAGATTGAGATGTCCTCCCATTTTCATGTCTTCTGTTGGGTTGGCCAGCTAGAGTTTCTTGTGGCTTGAGATTAGATGATGAGTTAGCATTCTGAGCAACATAACCACTGTTCCTGCCAGAATACCGGAAGGTATTGCCAAATTCATTTCTTCTCTTGGGTATGTCTCTAGAGCTTTCTTCCTGCAACAAAGCAATAGAGCTAGCAGTATCCAGATTTCCAGGACGTTGGACTAACACTACTGCTTTTATATCATCTCTAAGCCCGTCAATGAATCGATTAGTGATGGTAGCAGCACTAAACTTTGGATCATGAGCCAAGATTTTGTGAACTAAACCATCAAACTTCTCAATATAATCAGCTACACCATCATTTTGCCTAATACGGAAAAACTGCCTAAGCAACATATTGTGTTGTTCTTTTTCAAACTTATCACATACAAGTTTGCAGAAAGCTTGCCAGGACAGGGTTTGCAAGGGAAACTCTAATGACTGTGCCCAGAAAGCAGCATTACCAGTTAGATGCATTGAAGCAATTTTAACCCAAACGTACTCAGGAACAGCATAAACATCAAAATAGCTTTCACAATTTTTAATCCAAAGCTTAGGCACACTACCATCAAAATCAGGGAATTCTACTTGTGGTAAAGCATGACTCCATTGCAACCTATCATCATACTGAGCATGGTTCACTGGACTAAATGGATCTGGCGAGAGAGCCTTGGAAGTACCCGCACCTGTGACCGGGGTGGGTGCGTAGGTGGTGACCACCCCGTTACCCTGACCCCGGTGATGTAGAGCTTCGCCGTGGCCTCTCGGCCCTGGGATTCCCCCATAGGGTTTGCCAGCCAGATGAGCGGCGGCGGATCCCGTGAGATTGATATCTTCAGTATCGAACACCTTGTCAGCAGGACCCTCTGGCTTCTTAGCAGAGAGCTGCTCGAACTTGAGCTTGAGGTCGTGGATGCCGATCTGCAACTCCTTGACCTTAGCTTGCACTTGCGGCTTCCAGTTTGAGAGATCCATCAACGTGGTGGTGTTGGATTCGAGCGTCTGCTTGAGCGTCTCGTGCTGCTGGTCCATCCTCGCCTGCATCCCCTTAAGGAAAGCAGTGATGTCGTTGATCTGCCCCTCCATCGCCATCAGCTTCTTCTGCTCCCTCGTTTGGTACTGCGGGCGAAGAACATACTCCGGTGGCGCCGCCAGACTCGCCGGCGTGGCGATCCGCGACAACGAGAAACGAACCCCGAGAATCGACTGCTCCGGTACCAAATTGTCACAAACCTCACTCAAATTTCACCCCATATAGAATGTATGTTGTATCTGGATAGTATTCAGAGAGTTTAGAACAGAGATCAAGGGTATGATTACAAGATCGGGGCTCTCGCCGCCGCCGCCAACACCTCTGGACGCAGCCGGCCTATTCTTCTTTGTTCTATTCGTCCCCTTCTCTATCGCTCTCCCCTGCTATAAGCCAACGGAAGACAATTCTCTCACGCCGCTACCCAGGTTGGGCCGAGGTACCGCTTGATGGGCTTCTTCTTGCGCCTGGGCCTCGCTTCATCTCTTGGGCCTGGATCCTTGGATGTTTGATCAGTTGGCACATTCATTCTTCCCGCCTTAGCTCCACCCTCAGTGTCAGTCTTTGGTTTCTGATGCCCTTCCTCAGGAATCCTGACATCATCATGGACAAAACCATCAAATGTTGATAGTAGAAACCAGTGTTCCTGTAGCGGTTGTTGCTATTTGTTCAGTGGCATGTTTTCTTGCTATTTGGTTTTGTTGCAAGAAATCGTCTCAAGAAACCAACCCTGTGGAAAAAACGGGTGCGTTCTCTGTTTGGGGCTTTGATGGTAAACTGGCGTTTGAAGATATCATCAATGCAACTGACAATTTTGATGAGAAGCACTGCATTGGGGAAGGAGCATATGGTCGTGTTTACAAAGCAACACTTCAAGATGGACAAGTTGTAGCAGTGAAGAAACTCCATCCAAGCGATGAAGAGACAAATGACGAAGTCAGATTTCACAGAGAGATTGAAACATTGACAAAAATCTGCCAACGTAGCATTGTCAATCTGTATGGGTTTTGTTGCCATCCAAGGTACAGGTTTCTGGTTTGTCAATTCATAGAGAGAGGAAATCTAGCTTCTATTTTAAGCAACGAAGAGCTGGCAACCCAGTTCCATTGGTAGAGAAGGACATGCCTCATAAGAGACGTGGCTCAAGCTATTGCCTACCTTCATCATGACTGTCAGCCACCCATAATTCATCGAGACATCACAAGCAGAAACATCTTACTAGATGCAGATTACAAAGCTTTTGTCTCTGACTTCGGCATTGCAAGAATGCTAAAAGCCGATTCATCAAATTGGAGTGTATTAGCCGGAACTTATGGCTATATAGCACCTGGTATGTATATTACTCACGATACAATATTATCCACCAAAATGTTTCACAATACAATACAACGTATATATTCTAATTATTTATTTCCATTTTCATTGTAGAATTTTCCTACACATCTTTAGTCACAGAGAAATGTGATGTATATAGCTTTGGCGTGGTGGTGCTTGAGGTGTTGATGGGCAAACATCCACGGGACCTACAAAATCATGTTGCTTCACTTGAAAACCAATTTGTACTAGAAGAAATTTTGGATAAACGTCTTCCCACACCTGAAGCTGCTGAAGAACAAAATGTGAATAGCTGTCTCTCCATGGCATTTCGCTGCCTTCTTCCTTCACCACAGGAGAGGCCAACTATGATGGAAGTTTTCCGAGGACTTGCCATTTAATTTGAAGCAATGTGCATGCATTGTAATGGTATATATGTTTCATGGCATATAGAAACAAGAAAAGTATATGTTAACAGCTATGCCATCTGGTTAGAAATGTCGAGATTGGTGGACTACATGTACACAAGTTGACATACTTTAACCTTTACCTATATCATGTGCTCTTGCTCATCAAAATAAAATTTTTTTGAGTAAACCATAATCAGAATTGATGTTTCCTTTTTATTATCCTTGAAATTTGTTATAATGAATTTTAGCAATTGTACATTGTATCTTGTGGGTTACGGTATTGTACACAAGAGTTGTAATGTCCATCATTGACAATTGATAATTACATATCATTCTATGACATACCAAATGTGTAATGAAGTGTTTCACAATGGGCAATAAATTCACACGGTACTAGGTTTAGTCACAAGTAAGTGACATTTTTGGGTTGTGTGAAATCAGTGGTAAGTTCTAAATTTTAAAAATCACCTTTTTTTGTTGAAATTGGATATAAAAAATGGCCGCTTTAAGGGGCTGTCCTACCCTCTATATGTCTGGGAAGATGCTCGTCATGTTTGTTGGACAAGGATTGATCACCTCGCTGAACCCTGCCTTTATCTTTCAATGTTTAATGGCTATATTTGGTTTATTGCCGCTGGGTCTGTGTGGGAAGTTTGTTTCTATCGAGGATTCTTATTTCAAGGTGTCACGCCTCTTGGTTTCCTTGGTCTTTCTCTGCTTACCTTAGTTGGAACATTTTGAATTGGAATATTAGAGGTTTGAATTCTGAAGATAAATATAATGCAATCAAAGAAAACAAAGGGGAAAGTGCAGGTTCAATCTTTTGCATCCAGGAAACCAAATGGGAGCATTTTGACCATTCATATGTCAAAAATATTAGCTCCCAAGCCCTTATTACCCATCAGAAGATGCATCTAGAGGTATCTTGGTGAGCTGGAATAGTTCAATCTTTACTGCTGAAGTGGGTCAAATAAACAAATTTGTTGTCACAGTTAAGTTCACCTCAACCCATGATGGACAAGTATGAACCCTCACTTCTATCTAAGGTCCCTGTAACAATCCTGCTAGAGATGAATTTGTACAATGGCTCAATAATCTTCAAATTGATGTTGATGCTAAATGGATGTGTTGGCATGAGAGTTTAACGGGTACAAGTCAATCTCTGATAGAAATTCTCATCTTTGCAAACAAATGCATTGTGCACTCTTTAGGTGTCAGGGTGTGTTTGGTTCTCGGCCACCAAAAGCCACGCCACAGCTATGTTGCGCCACAAAAAAATCATAGTTGTTTGGTTCTGCTTTAACTTAGGCAGCCACGAACATCTGCATGGCTAGAAGTGGCGGGTTTGGGCTTATGGCTACTAGGGCTGTGGCCCTAGGCGTGCCTCAGAAGCTCCACTAACACCTCTTTGATTTATATATACTAGCAAAACATGCCCGTGCGTTGCAACGGGGCATACAATTTATAACTCGTGACTACGATTCTTATAAAACTTAAATGAATGATTCTCCATCTCTGCGTCGTCGTGCACGCTGCAGTTCTAAAAAATCGATGAATTCGTTAGACTGAGACCGAAAGTAATAATCAGAATAGAATACGTACTGTAGGCCCAATATCGGTTTGTTCTTCCTCTTCATGTCGTCAGGACGAAGCGTTTCAGAGCTCGCTTCCGTCATCCATGGCGTACGAGCAATTTAGGCGTGGATCTAGCGATTTAGGGGGATGAACCTCTCAAAATTCAAGGTATGGCGCCATACCTAGCCATACCGGATCCTCCGCCCCTGGGAGATGGGACGTTGGCAATCGGCAGCTCCTCCACGTGACCATCAACTCCATACGGACGGGATCTCCTCCAGGGATCCTCCGCCTCACACCGCACAGGCCTCCGAGCCCGATCTCACCCCTCACCATGTCAACTTCCTCGCCCGGCCAACACCCTCGCCACGCCGAGCTCCGCATCGCTGCCGTGCTCGTGGTCTGCATCGCCGTCAGAGCCCAAGCGACCTCGCTGTCGGCTCCTCCGTGATTTTACCAGATGACGTGCACCAGCAGCAAGCAGGAAGATCTGGTTCCACGCTAGCCAGTCCCTCTCCGCCGGCCCCGTCTCCCCGATCACCGCCGACGCAATGTTCTCGATCACTTGCAGGGGTATGATGATCATCAGCACGTTCTTCTCGCGCTCCTGCACGCACGCGCACACATATGATCTATCGTCTATCGTTGGTCGTTGCGTGCAGATGATGCAGCATGGATCGATCGGAGGATCAGACGATGACGACACATGCTAGCTCATGCACCTGGATGTAAGGTTTGAAGGACCAGCCAGTGCCGTTGAGCACGAGGACGGCGAAGAGCAGGATGCCCTTAAAGAGAAGGCGACCTCCCACCCCACGCCGGTGCGCTTCACGTACCACTGGTCCTCGGCAGCGCATGCGAGCTTGAGCGCCTTGAACAACAGCAGCGTGCCCATCACGGCGTGGATGCACTCCGCGGTCCTGCGGACACACGAACGGAGAGGGGAGGGGCCAGTCAACGAGCATGGCGTGTTTTAGGGATGGCCATGAGAGCCTGGAGAAGATCGCATGCATAAGCACCCAGAACAAAGAGGTTCACGTGGAACTTACATCTTCCTTTTTCTTTATTAACATGCATGGGATTGCCTTTTCTCACGTAAACAACCAGGACTTGATGTACCTGATATTGTCTTGCATCTCTTATACATGTATAAGCATGTATAAGATAAGGAGTCTTACTTACATCTTACGCGGAAATTTTGCCTCTTTATTATTAGGTATAGATATAGATATGGTCCAGTCAAAGATATTAGTTGTTTCGGCCTGCCCAAGTGCCTAGATGGCCCAACAATCCAACAACAGGGCACTCTTGGGCTCCTAGCCCACCATCTTATCTTATCTAGCGATTTATTTATATCTCTCACCCAACTGCCGCCAGCTTCTTCTCGATTTCTCACGCCGCCGGCGGGAGCGCCGCTGACTTGTGTGCCGGGACGTGCCAGGTGCCACGGCGCAGGGCCGCTACAGCCAGCGGGAGCGGCACCCACTTATGTGCGGGACGTGCCATGCTTTGCTATTTGCTAAATTATGCGAATATAGGAATATAGGATGGTTGAGCTGAGGATTGAGCTAGGGGATGATATTTGCTTTCTTGATGTGATTGTTTAGACGCTTAAACGTTGGCCCTATTCGTGCGCATTCGCCAGCCCTAGCCTAGGCCCCGGACACCTCCTAGTTTGTTAGATGGACTACTACAAAAATTAATCACCAAGGTAGGAGCCTATATCAGGACACTACATGATAGGAGCACCCCATGTAATCCACCGATTGATCTATTGTTTGCATCTATGTACTATGTTTGCTGCTACATGAATACATGATATATGTATGTCGCTTTTGATATATATCTTAGACTAAAGTCTACTAGCAGTCCTCGACTTGTTCGGCTGTGTTATCCCGGTCCTAAATTGACCGTTTAGGTCCTCAAACTTGTTCACATGTGTCATCACGGTTCCTAAACGGGTTATTTGCAAGTTTAGGGGCCTACAGCTAAACAAATTTGAGGACCTAAACGAGCAATTTGAGAGTTTAGAGACCGAAATGACACAGATAAACAAGTTTGAGGACTTGAACAGTCGATTTATGAGTTTAGGGACCGGATGACACAGCCGAATAAGTTCAAGGACCGGCAGCGCACTTTACTCTATATCTTATTAAGCACCAAAGTTACAGCAAAGTTAGCTAGCAGTTAACAACCGCGCACACAGACAGAAAAGGGGAAGAAAACTAACTAATAACGAAAACTACTGTTGCAAAGCAACAAGAATCCTATATGGCTACAAGAGAGTAGAAGGCACGGTTTATAAAGATTTTAACCAATTCATGATACTATTGTGAAGAGTAGGCTTGATTCATTCAAGTGAAGTGTAACTTATTAAGGCCTTGTTTGGTTTCTCCCTCCTAAACTTTAGTCATCTAAATCAGGGATTAAACTTTAGTCACTGGGTGTTTAGTTTGGATGACTAAAAGAGACTAAATGAGGCTTTTTAGTCCCTTTTAGTCAAGGTGTTTGGCTCCAAAGTGGCTAAAATGTGAGGTTTAGTCCCTTTTAGTCATAGTGTTTGGCTCTAAAGTGACTAAAATGTGAGGTTTAGTTCCTTTTAGTCCCTTCTAGCAACAATTTGGTGACTAGTTGGCTAAATCCCATTTAGTCATAGTGTTTGGATGAAAAGTGACTAAATGAGACTAGATTTAGCTGACTAAACTTTAGGAGGGGCTAACCAAACAAGCCCTAAGCCCTGAAGGTTGCTTTCCAATCATACTCATTAGGCACTTTCCTTGCTGCTTCCAAATACACCAAGCTACTATTATGAACACTTCCATGAACAAAGGTCGTTTGGGAAAAGAAGTGTCTGCTTGAAACATCTCCAGGAAGCCTAACTCAAGATTCCACTGAATTCCAAGAAAAAACCAATATATAGGTGACATTGGAAGAAACCAATAGGCTACATTGGTAGAAAAGATGACACAATAGTTTCTTGCAGACCATCCAAACATATGACACAGTCATAACCTTCCTCCAGAAAACAATTCTTCCTTCTCAAAATTTTACGTGTGTTCAGTTTATCATTGAAGAACAACAAACCTAAGCTGAATATATCATTCTGAAAATCCTGGAATTCACTCCTTAGAATAGGCAAAAAAGCTGATACAACATTCCTTAGATTTGAATAAAACCACGAACTCCTTTAGTTTAGAGATCACAATAATGGTTCAAACGCTTGCATACATGCATATATATACCATCTTTTAGTGAGTATATAGATACGAATTTAAACACACATCCACACTCTTATTAAAGAGAGAAAAAACACAGATCCACACATCAAAGCGTTCAACAGATAGGTAAGGCTGAGGAAAGTAACTTTTAGGGGTAGATCTCGATAATTGATCGAACACCTAAAACTGGTATAATCTTGTAGTCACTGAAGCCAGCTTCAAAGATGATATTCCTCCACTCTTGCTCATCTCTCTCAGTGCCATTGACAATCATAAAGAAGAGATCAGACATCACCTGTGTCTCTCTATTCTTAAGATTTGGAGGCCCTGCACCAACCACGGTATCTACTATGATCACCTTGCCGCCTGCATCTCGTGGTGGTATAGCTTTCTTGCAGTTCCTTAATATCGTGACGCACTCAGAGTTGCCCCAATCGTGCATAATCCACTGAAATAAGAAATCAAGAGGCAGTGTCATTCCTGGTTAGTTGTTCGTTAACATTAAATCAGAGATAGTAGACTACTGGTACTTGCTCCCTTCATTCCAAATTATAAGCCATTCCAACTTTCTTGAAGAATCAAATAATCTCAAGTTTAACCAAATTTATATAATAAAATAACAATATTTATAATACCAAATAAGTATCATTGGATTGTTCATTAATTATATATTCATAGTATACTTATTCACTTCTCCTATATTTCAGGTGCCTAAATTTTAAATTGCTTTCAGGCAACACTCTTATACTTCAACTGGTACAAGTAATTTTTTTTACTTTTGTTATTTGTTATTTGTTTTTGTGTCATAACACATTAAATTTTTGTCCTTGTCTTCATATAGAAATAATTATAAATTGTTAATTGTCTTTGTGCCAACACAAATCAGATTTTGTCGGATTTATAGTTTTGCCTAACAGTTTTTTATTCTTGGTACCCAAAAATTGCAGATTGCGCCTACAGTAATTGCAGTTAACGGAATCTGCAATTTTAATATAAAATATATGCAATAACTATCACTTGAAAGGAAACTAATATTTAGACACTTGAATATTAGCAAATCCCATACTTATTTGATGTGATAAATATTTGTAATTTTCTTTATAATTTTTGTCAGACTTTGATATGTTTTGACTTTCCAAAAAAGTTAAAATGACTTACAATTTACAACGGAGTACCTCCCATACTTCCTAAATACGTTCCTATGGAGTATGAACAGTTAGTACAGTTTGTAGAAGTCATGTCACTTAAGGTTGAAAACTACTTGAACATACTTTTTCCATAAATAGTGCTGAAGTCACATCTCATAAATTTTTCATATTTATTTAGTACTAGCAAATATGCCGCGCGTTGCAATAGGAGAAAAAACTATCAAACATTCATGGGGAACAACGATAGAAATTGTACATATTATTTTTGTTTTGCCATTTGCAAAATTTAAAAGTTATAATTTATTTTGTGATAACCATGACATCAAAATAAGTTAATATTGGCAAAAATAAGATAGTGTATTATTAAGCCTAAATTAAAATACAATCTCGATAGAATTTTTTCTTCTATTGCAAAGCCCATAAATATTTAGACATAAATAAATTTTAATTTTAATTTTCATTCTATCCATGTGTTGCTATATTTCAAGTAAACAAATAGCCGGTTACATGTGTCGTTATTGCCGGCTATAGCTATTTTGAGTCGTATGTCGCTATTTGTTTACTTGTTTAGTTTAGTTGTTTTAGCCTGCTATAAACTGCTTTTGCCGACTCTTAACCTCAAGATATCCTTGCCGCTAAATATCAATAGCTCGCTATTTATTACATTTATCGATTCCCATGGCCTTTGAGGACCCATAAAAATCTACAATTTTAATCTTTGATTAAAGTCAACAAGGGGTTAGTTGCCAACATGTTAAAGATTGGTGTCAACTGGTGATTATGACCGGAAACCTCTCTTGATTTTTCATATGCTAGCCCTCATCGGTGATCGAAGGGATACATTTATTTAGTCTGGATTAGATAATAAGCTACTCAAGTTTTCTATTCATGTTTTAATTAGTTAAACCATCAACTAATTCATATTTTGATTAAAATATGTTTCTAATCAAATTATCTTACTATTACTAATTAGAGGCTCCAACGGAGCCCCCGTATTTTTTTTTGCGATGAAAGAAGAATTATATTATATGATAGCTGGGTACATCAACACATTACAAGCACTCTGGATTACAAAATAGTACCCACGCTGTGAATAGCACAACTCAAAACCTAACCTGTGAGATGCTTTGCAGTATGGATAACCACATAGGCAAACACTCAGTAAATGGCTTGAGAACAAATGACCAACGAACGATGGCCAACATTCCTGTAGGCGGAATTGAGAAATTTCTTCTTTCTAGTGTCTTCCTTCTTCTTTCTGCCACCGAAGAGTGAGGAAGACTAATCTGAAAATTATTCTCCCTACTACTTCATCGTGGCTAGATCTAACCACAACAAAACGGAGAAGAGACCAGAGAAAATTATTCCATGACGGCGACATCATCTCTGCCTTGATGCCACCGTCCGGAAACAAGAGTCTCCATGTCGTCATGTCGATGAAGATGCTAACTCCGACGTTATCACCTTCATTTTCAACGGAGCCGCCATGGAGAAGACAATTCCGCCCTTCCCCTTCACCGTCGCCAGAGAGGAGGAGGAGATAAAACTACAATACCAATAAATTTGACATGGAGAGACACTAATCCTAATGACTCGATCTACTAGGGAAAACTTATTAAAAATAATGGATCCCCACTCCCTTCAGTCTCCGGCGAGATGCCGGAGGAGAAGGGAGGGGGACCAGCAGTGGTGGACAGCGGGGGCAGCGGCGGCGGCGCTAGGGCAGGAGTCGACTGGGCGTTATCGGATTTGCACTAGACCGTAATCCGATTCTGCCGTAAGCCAGTGGCGAAGCCACGTTCAACCGTCGGGGTCCGACGACACCGACAAATTTGCCATAACCCTTATAGTGATTGATTTTTTGCCGGCTACGATCCCACCAAAATTTTGGCAAGACCCAGTGGCCCAGCGGCAGCAGCTGTCTGCAGTCCGGCTCAGCCCAGCAGCAGTTCGCAGTCCATGTGTTTAGCCCATCTGATCCAATGATCCAGCAAGGCCACGTACATTAATTGGAGAAGGCCAAACATTGCCTTGCCGCTTGGTTCCAATCTAGCATCAATCGTCAGGTGCGCACCCTTTCAGTTCTTATCTAAAGCATCGTAAAACTCGTGCGGCCGCTGTCGCCCCTAGCGCCGGCCGGCCCACCGATCGTTGTCTGATCTCAAGTTCTCTGGCTGTCCTACATCCCTTGATATCTAGTCATCTAGAAAAGACAAGGTACTCCTCAAATACCCAATTATGTAGTTTGCAATTAACGATCAAGTTCAAGTCTGTATTTTGAGTTCTTAGGATTTTTTTTCCTCGGCCATACAAACAATCTGAACCTAGATTCTCAGAAAGCAGTGGTCAAGAATGTTCTCTTTTATTCCAGCAAGATGTCAGATATCTATCTAGTTTTAACAATGTACGCATACATGCTATTTGCTTTAGTTTTTTATTATGTAACTAATTTAGTAATTTGATAGTCAATCAGAGCACTTTGAAAGGATTTCTTAAAAGAAAAGAGCCCCCTGCCGGTGATAATGAGAGATGGATTATGAATGATTGTATCATATGCTTCATGGAACTGGAATTTCTATCCATAATTCCAATCGAAGATGTGATAGTTCGCTTTCATAAGATGGAGGATCGTAGTCGTAGAGGGAAACTGTAAGAGGTAACTACTCTTGCAAGACATTGTTTTGTTACAATATGCATTGTTATATTATGAACTTGATATTATGCCTGGTATATCGGACCCTAAAAATTAGCACTCATTAGTGTGAGTACCGACCCCGGCTGCCATTTTTCCTGGTTTCGCCGCTGCCGTAAGCACTAAAAGAAGATAAATGCTAGAAATTCTTACATTAATCAGAAACATCTGGTCATTAATCCAAAGACTCAAACTATCCTGACCATTAGATCTGTTTTGTTTTTTAAAAGTTATCCACCTCCGCAATTATATAGTAGATAACAAACAAATTTTTTTCTTATAAAGATAAAAACGTATGGCAAAAAGACCTGGACTCACGTTTACACACCTTTAACGTATAGAAAAAAAATATTCAAGAAAACGTGTGGGAAAAAAATCCTGTACTCACATTCTATCCTTAACCATGAGATCTGTTTTGTTTTTTCTAAGTTATTGACCCCCGCAATTATATAAAACGGACTAAAATCGATTTACGGTAGAAAAAACAACTTCAACGTATGGAAAAAAATTCTTGAAGAAATAGACGCTAAACTAATATTTGATCAATTAAGTATTAACATGGATTCAGCCCAGGTAAAAAAGAAAAAAGAAGTCCACCAGGATATGGATCTGAACATTTTGCATCAGGAACCCTGACCTATTTCAAAAACTATTAAGACGCCCCCACCTTTTATTTCTCTCTAGCATCTTTATATCTAGAACCCAGTATTTCTTTCTATTCTCTTTCCCACTCCTAATTTCGGATATGGGTGAGCATCCCATGATCCGAGTCGGTGATTGGGCAGGCTGGATGAAAAAAAAGCCAGAAAGTTTATCTCTTTAGTATTACTAGCAAAATATATCCGTGCGTTGCAACGGATATGTACCATATGATATAAGGCCATGGTGCTCAAAGATTTATTTTGCTCCATCTCTGTATGTGTGCGGCCATTATACTACCACCACATCTGTTACTTTATTTTAGTTTAAAGAACTACTAAAGATATAATTTTTTTAAAACTTGTTTGTGCGTTGCTACGGATGAGTACCAAATTATATATGTATATTTTATGCCATTTTTTATAATTGAAGGTATATAAAAGGTTTATGGTTGTTTTGGACGAACAATATCAATATCGTGCTATGACCATCAGAACAAAGATTATAGTACAATATGTATATATGTATCTTAACTATTACTTAGTACAAATCTGTTAAGTGAAATTAATTTAGACTTGTATCCTAGAGCTATTATTTTAAGCTTACTTAGACAGAATCTAAATATAGTTTTGAAACCACTTTTATTATTATTTTTTACTTGAAAACCACCTTTTATCGTAAAAGATCAGTTTTATAGGTGTCCATAAAGAAATAAGCCACCAGATGAAAAAACTCACCTCACCGATGAGGTTTGTTTTTTTTTATGAATCAAGAGGGGATGAGGAGGGATAGATTGCACCCGTTAAAATAGGTAGCGGACCCCACCTAGCATCTTAGTATTTATTTTTTCTTCTTCGTATATGCCTTATCTTCTCCCGAACCGCACTCGCCTCCGACGGAGAACTCGCTGCCGCCTGCCCCGTGCTCCACTCTCGGTGCTGCTGCTCATCCTCCCCGGCCTCCCCACGCCGAGCTGCGACTTCCTCGCCTGTGCGTCGCCGAGCCACCCCTAGCGCACACCTCCCCAAGCCACGTCCATGGAGGTTGCCGGTGCTGCATCCATGGAGGTCGCCTCCCTCAGCCATGGTGTTGCATACAGGTAGGAGAAGAATGGAGGACGACGAATCTTGGCAAGGTCCACGCGCTGGAGAAGCCCGGAGGTAGGAGAAGCGCTGATAGAGAGCGGCGCGGTCGGACGAGGACGACTCCGTCCCCTCGATTTTGAGGGACGGCTCAGTCTCGAATATCACAGGATGTCCTCTTCAATTCTCAAGCTGCAAACGGTGCGGGTCGGAGCGACCCTTTTGCTGACCCGTCGCCCCATTGCAATCGTTGGCAGGGTTAGGGTCGAACCGCCCCTCTCCTTCCGTTCGCCCCTGTGACCCGCGGGGTGAACCGCACCTTTAATTCAAGCACCCAGAACCAGAAGCTACCAGAGCTGAAACAACAGGAAGCTGCCAAAGCCGAACCGCTGATCAGTCCAGGTAGGGTCTTGGACTTCTACCAAATGACTCTCTCCATGTTACTTGCTATGCCACTAATAAAATTCAAATGAACCAGAAACTAGCTAGCGGGCCATGCATGGTATAGGCCGCCGGCCGCCTGCCTGCACCTGCAGCACGTAGTTGAGTTGAATGAGCACGCGCCACGGCGGAAGCCCATGGAACCGCCGCCGACGTCGTAGAGCACCTCGACGGTCTGCTGCTGCACGTTGCCGATGGTCTACGGAGTGCGGTCGTCGCTGTTGGGCACGAAGGAGAGCTAGGAAGTCATCGAGCAGGATCCCCGAGGGGTCCAGCCCTGCGGCGGTGTTCTGGACGAACACCAGCGCGGCCCTCGACGCCGTGACGACGAGGACGCCGGCGAAGTCGTAGCAGGTGTCGAGGCTCCCTTTCGGGGCCGCCAGGCCAGAACGCGGCGCGCAGCGCCTGGTATGTCAGCGGCGGCAGGCGGGTCATGGCGGTGCGAGAGTCCATCACGGAGCCGGCGGCGAAGGCTGCCGCGGGCACGTTGAGCGGCCATCCCGTGACGACGGTGATGCCGCAGAGTTTGGGAGCCTGGCCGAACCTGAGCATGGGCGTCGCCACGAACGTCATCGTTATGGAGGTTCGGTTCGGATCGACCCAGGGTCGATGGCCTGGTGAACCTATCCTATCTTCTTTGGTTTGGGGTCAATCCGCTCCGACCCTTTCCAGATTTTCAGGGGCGGAGCTCATTCGCAGCCGGGTCGACCCGCCCCCCTCGCAGGTTTATTCAATTCTTTGTCTGATTTTGTCGATTCGAATTCTTTCTCTGATTTGGTCTTTCTATTGATTCGTGTATGGATGGAGGAGGAATCGATTTTTGTTGATTTTTGGTGATTGGTATGGAGGTCGACAGATGAAACAACAAAATTTGATTTTATGAGTTAGTCTTCTAGAGTTAGTCTGATTTGTGTTTGATTAGGATCGATGGGGTGGTTTCGATTCAGTCTCGGTACTGCTTGCAGATTTGGAAAAACTTCGGTATAAATTTGGGGGTTCGGAGAAAATCGAGTTGGTTACGGGGAGTGGGGAGATATGGGAAAAGACTATGACTGAAGAATGAGCAACTGGCGGACGTACAAACCAAAATCAAATGGAATACGGAAAGGAATTAGCTGGACGAAAAAAGTTGAGCCAGAAATTTTGGCCTTAGTGATTGCTGGCATAGACGCATCGCCGGAGGCAGCCGCCGCCGCCCACGGCAGCGGACTCATCGCGTCGTCGCCTTCTGCAGTTCGCAACGGGCTCATCGCAGAAACGTTTATTGGGAGGGAGACCGAGACGATTGTCGTAGCTGCTGGCTGTGTTTAGCCGCGGACTCGTGGGCCATGAGGGCCAAGCGTCTTCGAATCAGACACGGATTGAGTTGGTCACTGGAGGGGGCTGAACGAAAAAACAAAATTGGGCTGGCTAAATTGGGCCACGAGAAAGACCAGACTACCTGACAAACAGAAATCTATGATGAAAACTAAAAAGTGTGCAGAAATTTTCACAATTTATTATTAGGTATAGATATAGATGTAGGTACATATATAGATAAGGATACAATATAGATATAGATACGAAGGTTTCACCCGAGGACCAGGTCCTGTAAACTCTTCGACTGAATTATGATTGAATATTCAACCTACCTCATAAGCTATACAATATCAAAAGGACTAAATGTGAAACTAGCTAGAAGTAGAAGACATACCTTGAGGAAGACAGCATTCGCTGGTGGAATGGCCTCAAACATATCGCCAGCAACGAAACTGAGCCCGGCACAAGCAGGAGCGGTGGCGACGACGTGTGGAAGATCCAGCACGGTGCACTCTATGTCAGGGAATGCCACTGAGATGGCCTGCGCCGCCGCACCATGGCCTCCGCCAACGTCGACCAGGGAGCTTATCCCCTGGAAGACACCACCGCACTCCTTGATGGCAATGTCCATGAGGAAGCGGGTGTCCGCGACCATTCCAGCGTTGAAGAGCTGGCTCATGGACGGGTCGTGCCCGACGACGTCCCACACGTTCTTCCCGTGGGACAACTCGAAGAGGGGCAGGTCCGTTGCCGGCAGCTCGTGCTCGAACCACGTGCCAAGATCAAGGAACGGGGAAACGAAGATGTTGTTAAGGATCAGGCTCAGTGTTGGAGTCAGGTTCCGTGACGAGCCAACAAGTAGTCGAGATGCCGGAGTGAGGCTGTAGACGTGGTCACCATCGTCGTCGTCAGACGAGTTCTTGGCGATGCTGAAGATGCCGGCGACTGTGAGGACGCGCATAAGCCTGCGCAGGTATGGTGTCTTGGACGGGTGCAGCGCGGCCTTGGTGGCTATCTGGGTGAGGGTGGCAGTGCCGCCATGGCAATGGATGGCATCGGCGATGCCGAGCCCCAGCGCGGCCTTGAACGCCATGGGCTTGATGAAGGCAAATGTGCTGTGCCAGAGCTCGAGCTGAGCGTCGAGCAAGCCTTGCTGATCGGTGCTGGACCCCATGGCGTAACGGTGTTGGTTGCTTTGTTATTAGCTTATTAGCTTATATAGAAGAGAACGTGTAGGCTACTAGCTAGGCTAGCTACATCTCTATATATAGGCTTATGTTTGACAGTAGCGTAGAACTGTACTTTTGCCTTGATCTCTATTCATAGTGCAAAACATCTACCACCTGAATTGAGACAAGAAGTGGATTACTATGATAAAGTATGTCCACTTTTCGCTTTTGCATACCCGATGAGCAAGATATGGCAACTGGTGGCCCATCTGTGTCATCTCAACACCTAATAAACTGTACCATGAAAATCAGCTGAAGATGTCACACTCAGAAGGTGTTTCTTAATTACTTCAGCATGTGAAGTCATGTTCTTGGTTCTATGTGTTGGTATTCTCAATTTTTTATTCGGATCCCGGCCATTATCGACATGCTTCATTCGAACTGATTTGTTTTTGTTAATAATATTGTGGTGAGGGTGTGAAAGGTCCTTGTTTAGTTTTGGTAATCGAGTGACAATCTTAGGTGGACTAATTGTGTTTAATGTGAGATACACAGGAGATTAGTCCACAGGTGATGGTGTCATGGAGGAGTTCATTGCATATGAGACATGACATGGAGTCATGTGGCCAAGGTGGCGAAGATTAAGATGAGGCTTGGCTCGATGGACCGGTTGCAAGTGTGAAGGGCAAGTCGGAGGCTTTGAAGTGATGGACCGTGAGGCGATGAAGCTTGAGCAAGACTTGGCGCCGATGGACCGATGCAACGGTGAAGAGCAAGTGAGGTCAAGATCGATGAACCAAGATCACATGATGATATGAAGTGGATCATATCATTTGTGATATGGTTGGTGCATGTGTTGCATCAACGTCGGAGGAGATGGAGTGGAATGCACAAGGCAAAGGTATAAGCTAGGGCATTTTCATTTCACTGGTCATAGGTGTGTAGAGAAGTTGATGACCGGGTTTAGGATAGATGGCCGTACTATCAAGAGGAGCAAACTTGTTTGCATATCGGTCATCTAATACCACTTGAGCGATCTAACTTTGCATACGTGTTAGGATCGAGTGGCGAGGCAAGTTAAGTGACTAATTCCTTCGAAGAAAATGATTGTGAAAATGCTAACACACGTGCATAAGGTGGTGAACACTTGTTGGTGTTGGCACATTTGCGAAGGCGATGGAGTTTGAGGGATAGATTCAGGCGTTTTCGAGGAGATGAAACACTTATTTTTTATTGCACCGAAGGTTGGAAGAAGTGGCGAAGTCGTGGAACAAGTTTACGCTGAGAAACACGCGACAGACGCGCACGACGCACGCGACAGACGCGGCTGTGCAGCGTCTGTCGCCTAACCCTAGCGGCGCGGCGCGAGACTATGTGAAGCGCGCGACAGACGCGGCTTGCGCTGGCGTCGGACGCTGGCCAGGGCGTCTGTCGCCAAATCCTAGCTGCGAAGTGAAGGCGTGTTGCACCAGACGCGTAGACGCTCACGCGACAGACACGTGACATCAGCATCTGGTGATCGGTTCGCAAGGACAGCACAAAGATGTAGCTTGGGCGATCGACGGACGCGTCAGTTGACGTACCACCAGACGCGTTAGGTGCGAGTTTGGCGAAATTGGACCTCTCTGTGCTTCGTCTGTCGTGGCGTCGGACGCTGAGGGTTTAAGCGACAGACGCGTCTGTTGTTCGCGAACTCGACCATTGGATTTCGGCTCAGCTGGACACGTGGCGTCGCACGGAGCGACGGACGCTGGGGCAACGTCTGTCGGGTAGGCAACAGACGCGTCTGTCGCCCCCAAAAAACGCCCAGTGAATTTCTAACGGCTATATTCGTTTGTGAGGCTATAAATAGAAGTGGTGGCCGGCCTTGGCTATTAGCTAAGCACACTTTGGCCTTAGTGGCTTATGTGGTAGTGCTTGGAAGCCCTCTAACTCACTCATGCTTGATAGTGATCATCTGATCGAGTGAGTGAGCGATTCTAGTGCATGCATCATGAGGATTGCACCGAGTGGCACAAGGTGATCGTGTTGCAAGCCGGTGGTGCTTGTTACTCTTGAAGGTTGCCACCTCCTAGACGGCTTGGTGGCTTGCAGCTCCGTTAAAGCACGCGTGGAGATTGTGCGTGGCTCCGGAGGAGAATTTGTGAGGGGGATTGTGCTCACCCCGCGGGGATCGCGAAGAGCAGCTCTAATAAAGGTCGTGGCATGGAGGATCCCTATCTTGAGAGTGGATGTGTGGCACCCGCTGAGGGTTTGACTCTTGATAGTCAATTAGCTCGTGATCTATCAAGTGAGTGTATCGCCACAATGGAGAGTAGCTTGGTGGCAACCAAGTGAACCTCGGTGAAAAACCGACGTGTCAACCTTGTGTACATCTTCTCGGTGGTTTGCTTTCGATTCACAAGCTTGTATTTACATTCATATACTTGTGCTTGTGTAGTTGTTCTTGTAACTAGTTGGCTTGTGTAGTTTGCTAGTTACCTTCTTACTTGTGTAGCTAGAAGTTATTTCCTTGTCTTGCTTAGTTTGTGTAGCTAAGTAAGTTGAGTTCTTAGTTTAGCTTGTGTAGTGTTAACCTTGAGCTTTGCTAGTGAGCTTAGTTGGCTTTGTGCTTTTGCTTGCTAGTTGTGTAGGAGCTCCCCCGTGCTTGCTTGAAGTACTAGTGCATAGGTTTGTGTGACCTTGCTCTAGAATTTGTTAGGTGCGCTCTTGCTAAGGAAAGCACCTAAGTTGCTTTTTAGAATCTTTGATAGGTGCTTGTGAACTTAGATAGAGGGGTGTAATCTTGGCTAGACCGATAGTTTTAATTCCACATTTATTTCGGTTAGCCGACGCGATTAATTTTAGAACTGACTATTCACCCCCTCTAGTCCGCCATCTTGACCCTTCAGGGCATTCTTCCGTCCGGACGCTCCTTGCTGGGCCTGCGGATTGGCCCAATAGGCCTGCTCCCCCCTACCATCACGGCTTCTCTATCTAAAAAAGCTGGATGCATTCTCCATTCTGCCTCGCTCATCGCGGCGTTCTCCACCACCGTACCACGTCATTAGACTGCCGAGGCTGACTCCACCGTGTCGCCCACTTTGCTCCAGCCCGCTGCAGGCACCGCACCCCACCCGCCCGCTGTAGCATTCTCCAGCGCGGGCGCGTCGCTCGCCGCGAGCACTGCACCTGCCCCACCAGTTGGCTGCACCTCCCCTCGCCACTCAGTGGCATCAAGCTCGCATCGATGAGCCTCCATTAGTCTAAGCAGCAAGTAGATGTTGCGCTGAAAGCGCATGTTACAAGTGTATGTTTCTAGTGTTTCATGTGTTTTAGACGTATGTTGTAGTGTTTCATCTAGATGTTGTAAAAGAAGATCTAGATGTTGCATATATTGCAATGGCTATACACATATTTCAAATGTATTTCCAAATGTTTCAACTTTTTTTAGACGTATGTTGCAAGTGTATTTTTCAAATGTTTCAGTTGTTTCAGACGTATGTTACAAGTGTTTTATCTAGATGTTGCAAAAGTATATCTGAATGTTGCATACGTTGTAATGACTATACAAATATGTTCCAAGCGTATACTGAAAATGTTGTAATGGTAGGACCGATGTTGCAGAGAAGATGAGACCCTAGGACGGGAGCGGAGTGGTGCGGAGGATAGCGGCGCGGTGGGGAATAAGATCCTAACCTTGTACGTTTAGTGGCAATGTCTTGATTTTTATGGTTGTTATTTAGTTTTTTAATAGTGATAGTTTGGATCCACGATTAGATCTAGATGTAGAATTATTTTGTTAGTCAATCAATTGGTTTAGTTTATTTTTGAAAGAAATTAAGTTTGTATCCAGCAAATACTCAAAATTGATGAAGTCACCATAAGCGTCTCGCTGTCGACAAGAACGTCCCACTGAAAGCACACGTCATTAAAATCTTTTCGCTCCCACTAGTAGTCAAACCCAGGACCTAAGATGTTATTAAGGCTCTTGTAACTTATTAGGCTACGGGCTCTTTCCTCCGATGTGTTGATTACAATTATAGATAAAAATCAATATATTGTTTCTGTAGTAAATTGTAAAAGTGAAAATAAAGGGGGGCTCATCCTGACCGATATTTTTTTTATTTCGCATATACTTTCTCTAGCAGCAGCAGCTGTGACATGAATCGATCAACGTACTGAGAACCACGTGCTTAGTTAACTATGACAAAATCCGTCCATTCTTCGCTTTTCCGTGCCTGTAAGTAGCAAGCTAGATATGGTAACCGGTGGCCCATCTATGTCAGTGTCACCTCAGCTAACCCCATACATACCATGGAAATGATCTTAAAGATGTCACGCTTGGTAGGTATTTCTTTCTTCGCTTAATCGGACCAATGGATCATCAGATGGATGTAACATATCGCACCAGTGAACGAACCAAATCGATCGGTTTCGCATCCATTCCCGTGTAAATCGAGAAAGCAACATGAATGAATGTCCCCTGTTCCGACCAAGAGTCAAGAACAGTCACCCATTTTGAACATGGGCGTGCGCCTTCCCATTTTCTGGATTTTGATCTTAGGCCCTGTTTGTTTATGAATGTTATAGTTTAACTCCCATCACATCAATGTTGCGGTAAATGTATGAAGTACTGAATGTAGAATGCATATCGGCACAGATTAGGAGTAATTTACGAGACGAATCTATTAAACCTAATTAGTTCAAAATTGGAAACTTTTTGTCAAATAAAACGAAAGTGCTACAGTATTTATTAAACTTTAACATCTCTAACCAAACAGGCCCTTACATCTTTGACAGCTACGGCTCAGACTTCAGAGACATCAGGAACGTGTAACTCGAGAAAGCAACTCCTGTCCCTGCTCCCTGGAGGCAGTGGAATGGTTGGATTGCATTGGACGCGACACGTCCAACTCTTCTTACTTAATAAATAAGTAGACTACTCTACTGTATATATGTATGAAGTGTCCATACACATATATGGCTTCCTTGAATAAGCGAATCAACGGCACTCCGTACTTCAGGTTAGTTTATAAAAATTATGGAGTTTAAATCCATCACAGAAAGCATTTACATTTACGGAGTATATTTTATACAACTGTATCTTCTGAAGCAGACAATCTATTAACGCAGGTAAGATGCATGTAGAGCTTAGAAAACACAACACAAACAACAGTACAGCACACGCAACATAATTCTTTAGCTAGACATTTCATAGTAGTAGCACCACTCGATGCATGGTAAATCTTAGGTTAGGGACGTCTTCAGTGTAACAGTAGTTAAAATACAATCTAGCTCTCAATCCTGAACATCAACAAAAGGTTACAGCTGCGCTTCAGAAGCTGAGGTGCGCGATTGTCGCTGGTTAGTTCTGAATTCTGATCCTACTTGCTACTACATCATTGCTTCAGGCCGTGAACTTTACAGGACGGGCCTTAGCTAACCCTTTCACAAGTTCAGAGAAACCACGAAAGCACTTTCATTTTCCAGCTCCCGAACAAATGCTCCAACCTCGTCGTCTCGCAATGACAAGGCCAAACAGCTTGGGTGGGGAGCTTTCTGAATTTGCGCGGGGCTTCCAACGATCACAGGGGTCGCTCTCACTGCAAAAGCCATGGACAGCGCTTGGCAGCTGGTCTCTTTGACGATGTGATACCCTTCAAAACAGACCAGGGTGTCAGTTTGCATCCATGTGATGTACAAACCTTTTGTTACCCTGTGGCACCTGTTTTCCCAGTACCCATCCTGCGCTTGAACACTCCCCACGGATAGTGTTTCCCTTGGAACGCTGCAAAAGATAGGGTTTGATAAGTAAACTGAAAATATTAGCCATAGGACAAAGTAAAACTGTCAGAACTCTAAGCTACAAGAATTTAATAGCAAGAAAGTAAATAACTTTTTAAGTGCACTTGGACAGTAGAAGCAATATAATGCAAAATTGCACCGAGGCACATTGCCATCAAAGTTCATGGTTGCAAATTTAAAACAGGAGCACTGCCATACATTGTAAAATGGCAATTTAGTACTTACTTTGACATTGCTCTGGTAGGAAAACAGAAGAGAAGATCAGCAGCTTGGCAAAGTGCGATCACAAGGTTGACAAGTACCCTTGTGTATTCATTTTGTGATGAGTGATTGTTAACGTAATCCACGAAGTAGGTTGAGTGGTGACTAACCCTACCATGGCGAAAGCTATGTGTGCTTGTCTCTTGGTTCATGGTGTGCAGGTGTGGAGCACGGAGGCGGTAGTCGACGGCGAGGTGAAGGTCAAGGAGGACGTGTTGTGCCGACGGACCGGGAGTGGTGAAGGGCGGACGTGAGGCTTGGACCGAGGGACCAAGAGGCCGGGTGACTAGCCGCGGTGACTGACACTTGGGACATCGATGAGTGCAAGTGTACATGGTGATGAAGACGGCGTCGGCCAAGTCAAGATGGAGACGATAGCATCGTGGCACTTGGTGGAGGCCGGTGGGCCGAGTAAAGGAGGAAGGCGAAGGCGTCATCCTTGGCGGGAGGTCGGACATGCATTGACATCAGGGGGTTTGGTGGTTTCGTCCTCAAAACCATCGGCATGGGACATGTATGGAGTACGCTACTCGCGAGCGGTTCGGTGGTTTGAGCCTTAGAACCATCGGTGGCGGGTTTACGGGTTTGGGCCTCAAAACCCGGGTGGAGGTTCCGAGGAGGAACGGACGGCACATGGCGGCATCGGGGAGTTCGCGTCGAGGTGATGCTACCGGTGAGGAGGCGCAGTGGCCGTCGGATGAAGATGACACCGGGTTGGACCATAACGCCCTTGGGCTAAGTGGTTTGACTCAATTGTATCCAGGGACAAAACTAGGATTGTGTAATAGCCCTGTTAAATAGGATGAGGGAGCCCCCATCTCCCTCACCTCCTCCATTTGCATTTTCTTTCATCCTTGTTAGGGTTTCCCCCTCTCCTTAGGTGCTTGTGAGAGAGAGGTCCACAATTTGAGAGAATTGTGTAAGAACTCGAGAGATTGCTGCAGGAATGATGGCCCTAACCACCTCGTGTCCTCTGGGATTCGTTTTGTGAAGATCGTGCCTTGTGTTCATCTTGTTCTTCACGAGTTCGTCTTTGCCCCTTTTCTTTGGAGGCTTGATTCTTCGTTTTGAGACCGATTCTATTCATTTCTTTTGTGTTGGGTTGATCTATGACGTGAGTTGAGTCTTTCCACTGAAGGAATTCAATCAATTCCTCACGAGATCATAGATCGGGTCGAATCATGGTCTAGGGTTTGAAAACCGGTGTTTTCCCTTCCCCTTCGATTTCTCGGTGATTTGCTTGGTCTTAGGCGATGATCTTCTAGGAATAGCCTACCAACTCAGTATTGATCCTCTTTGCAAAGTTTTAAGTCATTCCGAGGTGTTTTGATCGAGTTTTGGGCTTGAAATCGATTTTTCCCGAGAGCAGCTCGTAAATACCGGACGTGTCCGATATTTTCAACTTTTGAGTTTCGAGCTCAAATTTGATGGAGACCTTCCCTATGGTGTCTAGAGGCTATGGTTAAAATTGTATGATTTTTGGATACCATTTGCTAGGGTTTTCGATTTTTCTCTCAAAGTCGTTTTGTGCTGTCCAGCATACCGGACGTGTCCGGTAGCAGGTCCGGTATTTCTGGATGTGTCTGGTACGCATACTGGATGTGTCCAGTATCAGGTCCGGTATTGCTGATAGTACTCAGTTCAGCAGCTGTTTCTTCCGCGGTTTGTGTGTTTGAACTCCGTTTTACGTTCCGTCTGTTGTGTTGGACTTCTACCGTTCCATAGACCTTATCTAGGTGCTCTTGTCACCGGTTGGCTTGGGTATCCGAGATTTGAGACCTTGCTTCTTTTCTATAGAAGTGGAGTGTTTCGTTTTCTTGTCTTTTGGTTCGGTGCGCTCTCTATCTTCGGTCCGCTTGCTTTGTGGTAATCCGCTGTGTTCCGAGGGAACATCCACCCTTCTCTAGGGCCGTGGTCATCAAGGTGTTTGTGTTTGCTTCTTGAGATTTGAGTTTGGGACAGCGGCCAAATATTTTGAAAGAAATTTGAGGCTTCCATTCACCCCCCTGGTCATCGTTTCCGGTCCTTCACAAAGCCAACGACATATTTTAGTACTAAGCTATGATCAGTGAGATAATGCACTAGTTGATCCAGTTCCCTACAAAAGCACACTTTGTCCGGTTTTTCTTGGCGGAAGCACAGTTGGGTTGGTCGACGATGTTCCAAAAGAGCAGGGTTGGAATTACTGGTAACGACGGTGATTCTATCCCGCAACAGAGAGGTCCGGTTAGAAGATCTGGAGGCGCCGATGCTGCTGCTTTTCCGGTAGACGAAACTGAGCTGAATAGATATCTGGAAAACGTCTTGCACCAAAACTGAGCAGCATCCCATGCCGCTGCAGTTGTAGCTAGCCGCTACCTCCGTGATTATTTCTTCGCCGCCGGGGCACCAAGTTGAGCAACCAAACACAGGCCTGCTGGTCATCTGGTCGATCCAGTACACATCCAGGTCGCAGCCGGTCACACTGAATGTTGCAGAGCTGTCAAATGAGAAGGACCTCCCAGGGGTTTCCAGGGACATGTAAACGCGTACACCGGAGTTCATGGGGATGGCACGTCAGATGGAGACCAAGACGAAGTCCTGATACCAGCCGGCGATGTTAACTTCGATGCTGTCGACCACCTCGGTGATGCCGTCTCGCAAGAAGAGCTTGGGGGGGGGGGGGGGCTGACTGTCGTCGTCGCAGATCAAGCTAAAATCGGGCCCCCGGGAGCAATCCGCTCCGATGCCGAATGGGTAGGCGAAGGTCAGATTGCCGCAGCATCACCAGAGAGAATAATAGTGCCGCACAAAGCATCATGGCTGTTATCAAATAATGCAATCAAGATCGAACACGAGACACGGATTTTTACGTGGAAAACCCTTGCGGGAAAAAACCACGGGCGCCAACCGGCGATCTTCACTATATGGAGAGAGTTTACAGAACGCAGGGAATACAATGAGTCGTCAGCTCTTCCCGTGCGGCTTACAAGATGTATTTATAGGACGGACTGACTGCAGTCAAATACGGAAACAAATCCGCTAATAAACATGACCGAACCGTGGGCCCTTCAGGCGTCCCCACAAGACTCACGTTATAGAATTCGGATCATATTCCAACAAACTCCACCTTGTGACGAATTCCATCTTGTAGTCATCAAATCAACTCACTTCAATAATAAATAATCACCGGCGCCAAATGTCACTAGGACTTAATTTTTAATACCAACTAAGCTTGAGCATAGCCCAAACTTAGCTCCAGGAACTGACTTTGTCAACATATCAGCAGGATTATCATGAGTACTTATCTTGCACACTTTAACATCACCTTTAGCAATAACACCTCGAATGAAGTGATACCTCACATCAATATGCTTGGTCCTTTCATGAAACATCTGATCCTTGGTCAGACAAATAGCACTCTGGCTATCACAATGAATAGTAGTGCAAGATGTAACCCCGCAGAGTTCAGAGTATAAACCTCTCAACCATATAGCTTCTTTACAAGCTTCAGAAATAGCCATATATTCAGCTTCTGTAGTAGACAGAGCAACAGTGGATTGCAAACATGCTTTCCAACTAACAGCACAACCACCAATGGTGAAAACATAACCTGTGAGAGATCTCCTCTTATCCAAATCACCAGCAAAATCAGAATCAACATAACCAACAAGTCCATTTCTAGATTTCCTAAATTGCAAACAGGCATTAGAAGTACCTCGCAAATATCTGAAAATCCACTGAACAGCCTTCCAATGCTCCTTTCCGGGATTAGCCATGAATCTACTGACAACACTCAATGCATGAGATAAATCAGGACGAGAACAAACCATGGCATACATAAGAGAACCAACTGCACTGGAATATGGAACTCTAGACATGTACTCAATATCTCTATCTGACTCTGGACATAAATCTGATGATAATCTGAAATGTGCAGCTAATGGAGTACTCACTGGTTTTGCATTATACATGTTGAAACGACGAAGAACCTTTTCAATATAACCTCGCTGAGTGAGGTATAATTTACCAGATTTTCTATCTCTAGTAATTTCCATACCAAGAATTTTCTTAGCTGCACCCAAGTCCTTCATCTCAAATTCTTTACTCAATTGTGCCTTCAACTTAGCTATTTCTGATTTATCTTTAGCAGCAATCAACATATCATCAACGTAAAGAAGCAAATAAATAGCTAAGCCATTAACAATCTTCAAATAAACACAACTATCATAATCAGACCGCTTAAAGCCACGAGAGAGCATAAATGAGTCAAACCTCTTATACCATTGCCTAGGAGATTGCTTCAAACCATAAAGAGACTTCTTTAGTCTACAAACAAGGTGTTCTTTTCCAGGAATAACAAAACCTTCAGGTTGGTTCATATAAATGTCTTCTTCTAACTCCCCATGTAAAAAAGCAGTTTTGACATCAAGTTGCTCAAGTTCATAATCATGCATGGCAACAATACTAAGCAAAGTACGAATAGAACTATGCTTAACAACTGGGGAAAAGACATCATTATAATCAATACCTGGAATCTGGCTATAGCCTTTAGCAACCAACCTTGCTTTATACCTTGCTGGTTCACTAGGAGAAAGACCCTCTTTTCTTTTATAAATCCATTTGCAACGGACAGGCTTTTTATTCTTGGGCAATTTCACTAAATCCCAAGTACCATTCTTTTCAAGTGACTCCATCTCATCTTGCATAGCGGTCATCCAATTGTTGCGATCAGCAGAAATAATAGCCTCAGAATAATTAGAAGGTTCTGCATTACCTTCAATCTCTTCTGCAACATTTATAGCATAAGCAACATTGCATTCTTCAATATACCTTTTCACAGGCTTTAGCTGCCTTCTAGGCCTATCAGCAGCAATAGAATGTTGTGGAGACTGCACAACTGGAGAAAAATGCTCAACAGCAGAAGAATCGTCAACAATTGGAGAAATTTCAGCAATAGATTCATCTTGGATAGCAACATTATCAACATCTGGTGAATCAATAAAGTGCTCCACCTGCACACTTATTTTATCTCCCTCAACAGGAGCATCAACAGAAGGATTGTCAATAAACATAACAGCCTCATTAAAAATAACATTCCCGCTAAGCATAACCTTCTGAGTTTGGGGATTCCACAATTTATAACCTTTAACACCATGTTGATAACCAATGAAAATGCATTTAATAGCTCTAGGCTCCAATTTACCATTATCAACGTGAGCATAAGCAGTACAACCAAAAACTCTCAATTGTGAATAATCAGCAGGAGATCCAGACCATACCTCAATTGGAGTTTTCTTATCAAGACGAAGAGAGGGTGAACGATTAATAAGATAGCAAGCAGTGGAAGCAGCTTCAGCCCAAAAACGCCTATTCAGGCCAGCATTAGACAACATGCAACGGGCCTTGGAGATGATAGTTCTGTTCATACGCTCAGCTACACCATTCTGTTGAGGTGTGTAAGGAATAGTGTAGTGCCTAACAATGCCTTGAGACTTGCAATATGCATTAAACTCATTAGAGCAGAATTCCATCCCATTATCAGTACGAAGATTTTTAACCTTCTTCTCAGTTTGATTTTCAATCATAATCTTCCACTCTTTAAATGCTGAAAATGCTTCTGATTTATGCTTCAAGAAATAAGGCCATACCTTACGAGAATAATCATCAATGATTGTCAACATATAACGAGAACCACCAAAAGAAGGCTTGCGAGATGGTCCCCATAAATCAGAATGCACATAATCAAGAATACCTTTACTTTTATGAGTAGAGATATTAAAAGACACCCTCTTGTGTTTGCCAAACACACAATGCTCACAAAACTTCAACTTACTGATGCTATGTTCATCAAGAAGTCCTCTCTTGCACAATTCATGCAAGCCTTGCTCACTCATATGTCCAAGACGCTTATGCCAAAGCTCAGTAGCATCAGAATTAGATGGCGAATTAGAAATTACAGCGGCATCACCTGTAACTGTAGTACCACGAAGACGGTACAAATTTGGAGATTTCAATTCACCTTTCATCACAATAAGAGAACCTTTAGACACCTTTAAAACTCCATCTCCACCGGAGTACTTGTACCCTTTAGCATCAAGAGTACTGAGAGAAATAAGATTCTTGCTCATGCTAGGAATATGCCTCACGTCAGCCAATGTTCTGACAATGCCATCATGCATCTTAATCTGAATGGAACCAATGCCAACAATATCACGTGCACTATTATCACCCAATCTAACAGAACCTCCACCTTGGAGAGAATCATAGGTGACAAACCAGTCTCTATTAGTGCATATATGAAAAGAAGCAGCAGAATCAAGAATCCATTCATCATCACTATTATTAGCACATCCAGCAAAAGCAACAAGAGAATCACCATCGGAATAATCTGCCTTAGAAGCAGCAACAGAAGCATTACCTTCATCATTGGTTTTACCTTTCTCTCTATATGTGCCAGTTCTCTTCTCTTTATTCTTCAATTTGTAACAATCTTGGATAAAATGAGTATCCTGCTTGCAATACTTGCAGAATTTATCACCTCTACCTCGAGACTTTGATCGGCCTTTATAACGATTAGAACTTTTGCCTCTATTGCCATTGTTTGATTTATATTCTGTCCTGCCACGAACAGACAACGCTTCTCCTTTGGAAGCAGAAGAACCTTCAGAAGACACCATCAATTTCATCTTTTCTTTAGCATGCAACGCCTCACAAACCTCATCAAGAGTTAGTGAATCATGACTATATAACAAAGTATCTCTGAAGTTTGAAAATGAACTAGGCAAGGAGCACAAAAGAATAAGACCCAAATCCTCATCATCATATTCTACCTCCATAGCCTGAAGGTCAGAAACAATCTCCTTAAAGACTGTCAGATGGTTAATAACAGAACCACCCTCTTGCAACTTGTGCGAATATAACTTCATCTTCATATGCATCTTGCTTGTCAAATCCTTAGACATGCAAATTGACTCTAACTTGAGCCACAGAGCAGCTGCAGTTTTCTCCTGCAGACAATCTTGCAAAATATTATTTGAAAGATGAAGCTGAATTTGAGTCAAGGCCTTACGATCCTTTTTCTTCTCATCATCGGTCCAAGATTTAGAATCTTTTTTACCAAAATTATCAAGAGCATCATCAACATCAGCCTGTGTAAGAATAGCCCGCATCTTGACTTGCCATAGAGCAAACCTTGTATCACGATCCAGTTGAGGAATATCATATTTCACTGAAGACA
The DNA here is from genome assembly GCA_022457205.1 of Saccharum spontaneum. NCBI lineage: Eukaryota > Viridiplantae > Streptophyta > Magnoliopsida > Poales > Poaceae > Saccharum > Saccharum spontaneum. The sequence goes on from CM039598.1 coordinate 9,933,002, forward strand.
TGGTGAAAAATAATAGCAATAACCAGAAGAAAATAATCTGCAGAAAATTTAGGCGTAACCCTAACTGAAACCTGCAGCCTGGTACACAGCTTGTGTACGAATAGCACAATAATAGCAATAAACTGATCTCCTGGTATGCTTCCTGGGTGCACGTAGCAAAAATCACCAAGTCTGAATTTTTTTTTTTTACCTCCTCACGAACGGCCACAACTTGCAGCCTTGACCAGATCAATTTGATTCACGTGAACACAGCAAGACAACTTGTACAGCGGCAACAGATGAATCTGTCTCCACTTGATAGGACAGCAACGGCGGCGTTAATTACCACCGCCAAAGACAGTAGATCGGCAACGATTCCCTTCGATTCCAACTCGGCTGGCACAGGGACGATTCCGACTCGCACACGAGCCGGCGGATGAATTCGTCGAGCAGGAAAAACGACGACTTGCGTGCGCAGCAACTTTAGCCAACGGATCAGAACCCGTAATCAACTCCACCTTGGACTCCGACGACAGGACGTAAGAGTCGCCTCTGCACGGCACGGAAGAAAAAACGGCGAAGTCGATCCCACCGGCGGCGCGTGGAACAGGGACGAAACCCTAATTTTTTTTTTCACGATCTCGTGTCTAGCTCCGGTACCACTTGTTATCAAATAATGCAATCAAGATCGAACACGAGACACGGATTTTTACGTGGAAAACCCTTGCGGGAAAAAACCACGGGCGCCAACCGGCGATCTTCACTATATGGAGAGAGTTTACAGAACGCAGGGAATACAATGAGTCGTCAGCTCTTCCCGTGCGGCTTACAAGATGTATTTATAGGACGGACTGACTGCAGTCAAATACGGAAACAAATCCGCTAATAAACATGACCGAACCGTGGGCCCTTCAGGCGTCCCCACAAGACTCACGTTATAGAATTCGGATCATATTCCAACAATGGCAAGGTTATGATGATAGTCTAAGCTCTCACCCTAGTCAAACTTGAGCTCGCTCAGGCTTGTGTGTGTGTGTGTGTGTGTGAAGCTAGCAGCAGTGCAAGTGCATGGCGGGTATGTTACGTGCCTCTCGGGAATATATATAGAAACAGGGTATCACGCACTTTCTGACCGTACGCGTTACGTCTTGCTACCGAATCCTGTAACACTTTGGTGCGAGACCATGGGGAAAACGAAGTGCTTGCCCGTCCGTCACTCCGAGCTTTGCCACCAGCTGCAATTTTTTACGTCCTTGCCAATTGCATATGCCCTGGTCAAGGTCAAAACTTGTTCACGCGCACATATGTTGAAAAAAATAAACGGCTAGGAGACCTGCCGACATGCCGGCTCGGAGTCTTCCCTACTGCCGACTTGCCTAAAAAACACTGAATTTCTTTTTTTTTATAACACTACTAAAAAGAATTTTAAATACAACCTGTTTGATTAATAGAGGTGGATATATACAGACACGGTCTGTATAAATGGCCATGCAGACCTTCAGGAAATAAACGCCTCTATTGATCATTTATAAAGAGAAGGACATCCTAAGCCGAGCCTCTGTTAATCATCTATTTATAGAGGTGGTCGTCTTAGGATGTCCACATCAGTAAATTGATTAACAAGATGCAAGGTCCTGAAGGTTACTAGAATTGATTAAAGATGGTGTCAAGGTTAAGAGCTACTTTAAAAAGAAGAGAAGACAGAGAACCCGAAGGTACTAAGGCAAGGCCCGAAGGTCCCGATGGTACACTACGAGTGATATAAAAAATAAACCTTTGGGAGACCCAAAGGTTCATGTTGCGCCCTAGACTAGAGTCACAAGGTGCGGAGCAAGCGAAAACCATGGGATTAGCAGATCTAGACTATTGTGCCCTCAAACATGACAAGAATGTAGTAGCTAGACTAGAGATATCTTGTAATATGAGAGTGACCATTTGCCTCCCCAATAAATATGATGTTTGTAACAGTCATAAAATGGAGAAATACAACACTAGCCTTTAAATCTTTTTACTTCAAGTTACCATAGTTTTCTCCTACCGAGGGTTTGAGCAGGTACAGATATTCTCGATAGTTGGCGTTGTCTGCGGTTCAGACTTTTCAATCAACAACGATGGCAAGAAAAACAATATTAAGGGCACCTCCGGGTGACCCACAACACTCAAAATAACACCCAGAGTGATCCTTCAAATGCAACCATTTTGCTAGCTACTGCACCAAACCAAAGCAATGACCCAACCACACATGTCCCACCCATCAGCCCCTTTGAGGAGTTCACCTTCAAGCGACAACCACCAGCCGCCAACAACATGGTGCAACCTTTAGATTAGGCAACACGAGGCATTCAAACGACACTCTTCAGACACAACAAGATAGAGGAGTTATCATTCGATGAAGAGACATAATTAGGAAGCTTGTATGATTAACTACGCGATAAGAGAAGAAGGGTTGATCAATTACACACTCCAAGAATGCCCATACATTTAGACACAAACCATTGGACCACCGGGGGCAAATGGTCTAGATGGTCTTCGAAGCATTGGAGGGTCATGGGCCCTTCATGAAGTCGCTTCACCTCGACTCGATGACACCATGTGCCTCCCTGAGTCCTCCCCTGGGTTTTGAGCCCCAAACCCAAGAACCACTCTTCCTGTATTTTTAGGCCGAGAACACCAAACCATCCTAGGCCATGTAGTTGTATGTAACCCTCTGATGTGGACGTGTGTCCTTCATGTCCTTGGCCCGATGGTCCACCAAGTGCTTGCGATGCCTTGCCTTGACTTTGTTGAACCCTAACCTTGACAACTTTTGTCAATGTTATCTTCATCACCATCTCCATGTGTTGTTGCTCTTCGTCCTGTGATGTGCTAGCCATACTTAGTCCATCCTCCAGATCCTTGGTCACTTGATGCAAGTATTCGTGTTCACTCTCCACCGTCCGTGGTCCATCAACCCGAACTCCTCTCTTGACCTTCTCCATTGTTGTCGGACACCTTAATGCACTTAACTTTGCACATTCACAAGCCAAGAGACATGTTGCACAATACATACGAACTCAACATCTTAGTTGGAATCACATTAGAACCAACTCAACCAAAGCTTGATCATGCATATAGTGTTCATCATCATTAAGATTCCGTCATGAGTGGCAGCAACCCAAAGCGGCGGAACAACGAACCGCGCATGGCCCCCGTGTTGCTCTCGTCCGGGGCGACACGGGCGGCGAACCCGCTGCGTCGCCACCAACCCCTCGCCCTTCCCTCTCTTGCCTCACCGCCGCTTGAGCGGGTCACCGGTAGCCCACGCAACTGCGAGGACGGCGGCCGCGGGGCTTCGTGGCTGTGCTCATGTGGAGGAGTGTGCCCCCTCCCCCTCTCCCGTTCTCATTGTCTCCGGTGACGAATCCGGCAACCTGGTGGCCCGATCCGGCGACGTGGTGGCCTATTCCGTCGATGTGGTGGCCGGATCCGGCGGCCTGCGGTGGATGCGGGCACATGGTCGACGAGGTGAAGGCAGCTACCGGAGGCGACTGGTGGTGCGTCATCCCCATGCAATGGAGCCCGCACAACACCGGCAGCGAGGCGAGTCATCCCCATGCAATGGAGCCTGCACAACACCGGCAGCGAGGCATGGGCGGTGAGGTCGCTGCCAGATCTGCCGTCCCCTAGGCCGGATCCGTGCGCTGCAGCGCTTGGATGGCGCGGCAGCAGCGCGTCCTGTGGCTCCAGCCGTTTGGCATCAACTTGCGGTTCGGTCATGGTTGGCGTCACAGGAGCTGTTGTGTGCTGTGATGTGGTGCTGGCCTGAACGGTGGCCGGAGTTTGCACAAGTTGTTGTGCAATGGTTGGTGGCTCTTGGTCGGAGGTGGCTTTCCCGTGGTGGCCGGCAATGGCTTGGCTGGTAGCGGTCCTCGATGACCGGCGCAGCGGCGGTTGGTTTTGGTGCTGCAGCGATGGCTAGGCAGAGGCGGCTCTCTACGGTGTGGCCAGCTTAGTGTGGCCACGGTGGCCTCTTCGATGGGGCTTGGCGGGTACGGTGTCAGTGATGGCGCGTCTACTACCAATCTAGGCATTTTGACGGAAGGTTACGGTTTGTGCCTATCCTGGTGGGTGGATGGACATGTTGCAGGTTTCTCTTTTGGGCGATCTGTGATGAGCTGGCAACTATCGAGTTAGCTGCGGTCCACGGATCGGCGCGGTGATGACTGGCTACGCATGTATGTTTCCAGCTTGCTGCTGCAGTGTCAATCGATGGAAGGCGTCTTTTGCAGATGGCAGCCCAAGCAGAGTTGCTTGCGGCATGTCTTGAAGACTGCTGGATGGCGACGTGCAGCAGTGGTGATGGTGGAGCTCCTTGCCGTTGCATAGGAACAAGTGTGGTGGTCGGTGTTGAGCGGGATGGAGGCGGTCCTTTTGGGCTAGCGCGGTGTCGACATGTCACGCATGCCTATGACATGGTCAGCATGGCAGCGATCTCCTGCTAGCGGCAACTTTCTGCGCGGTGCTTGGGTGTGATGGTTTTGGAGATGGAGGACTTCGGGCTAATGCCCTGCCCGACTTTGAGTCGTGGCCGGCAATGGTGACGCCTAAGGTCTCTCGTCTCCTAAGGGTTCGGTTGAAAAACCTCGGTTCTCTGCTTGGCGTTGGCGGCATTTGTGAATGTCGCTCCCCTCCTTGGAGGCATCGCTATTGAGAGCTCCCTCCTCCCTCAATCTCTTCACTTGTTCTCTACGGCGTGGTTGGTGATGTCTACCTGCTGGTGCTTTGGAGGTTTAGCGGGTTGCATTTGTTGTGGTAGTGTCAAGCTATTGCGGCACCATGAGTATTTTTGTTTTATTTGTTGTATGTTTTTGTATGTTACTCTCCTTCTCTATTAATATATGCCTGGCGATTTTCTCACTAGTGGCTTTTCAAAAAAAAAGCTCGATCATCTCACCTTGACAATAACTTATCATCCTTGACATGGACACATATCCACCATGTCATCTCATAAGCTGAATTGTTCAATTGAGCTCTTGGTGCAGACTAAATTAGCAGCACACACCGCATCTTCCTTTTGTAACTTAGTGAACCTGGAACCTTCTCTTCTCTTATCAGGGACGTCCTCTCCCTATAGATAAATAGTCCCTCCATACCCGAAATTCTTGACATTTAGGACATGATTGTGGTAACCAAGAGTGATTAATTAGGGGTTAGTTTTCCATCTCTGCCCCTAATAAATATAGTTGTGGGTGCTCTCTGTACGAGAAAGTAAACCAGCTCAACTAGCTAGTGCTCGGAGGCATGAGTGCTGCGTCTCAGGTTCGATCCCCGGCGGCCACAGTTTTTTTGTTGCCCCCTTCATTTTGCATGGCGATTGAGCATGCATGGTACTATTTGCCCAGATGGCAGCGTGGCGCGTTCGCGTTTGAATCTACCTGTACTCCCGGCGCGCGTAGATGGCTGGAATCGCTTGGGCGCCTGCATTTTCGCTTGGCGCGCGCACATGCTTGTGCATTTTCGCGTTTGGGCGCGTTTCAGATTCGTGTTTTGCCTGCGCGTTTCAGATAATGCACCTTCTCATTTAAAAGTGGATGATCCTCAATTTTGTGAAGTTGCTAAGCAAGATGGGTTTGACATTCGGCTTATATATCAACCACTCAATTCTTCGGATTTTAACATTTTAGATTTAGGGTTTTTTCGAGCTATTCAAGCTTATATGTCAACCACTCAATTCTACGGATTTTAACATTTTAGATTTGTGGTTTTTTCGAGCTATTCAAGCAATTCAATACAAGAAAGATGCAAAAATAATTCAAGATCTAATTCCAGCAGTCCAAGAGGTAAATGATCATCCATTCGATTGTTTAAATTGATCTTGAACAACTAATATACTCACTGATTCATTGCTTGAACACATGTTTTGTAGATATTTTTGGAGTACTCTCCACGGAAAGCAAATGGGATCTTTATGACATTACAAACTGTTTTGAAAGAAGCAATGAAGGTAAAAAGTTGCAACAAAATCAAGATTCCTCACATTCAGAAACAAGACTAGAGAAGGAAGATAGGCTGCCATTGCAAATCCCTTGTGAAGCTTCATTGCTAGCCGAAGCACTTGCTAGTCTTCCTAAAACAAATTAGAAGATGCAAGTTACTTTATGCAAATTAGTAGATGCGTGTATGTTAGGTTTGCAATGGCCAAATTGTGAAATGCATGTACTGTACCTTAGTGATCTTTGTTTGCTGCTTCTTAATGTGCTCATCGACCTTCTTCAAAACTTCATCAGTCAACATGATTCTAGTACCATCCATCTCAAGTTTAGACACATTAGGAATGTAGAACTCACAATCGAAACTGTCCATTAGATGGAGCCACTTTGCTGAGATGTCGTAGTCTTCATGTAGAAGGCCATAACGTGCACACCTACGAGCGTTCCGGCAAGCTTGGAAGCAAGCATCTCCGAAGATGCCGCCAGCGTGCAATGTGCCGCAGCGAGGACAGTGCACCACCTCGTCGTCGTCTGGGACGTCCTCGACGGAGTCCGCTACGACGTTCGCGCAGAATGGCACGACCTCGTCGAAGACAAGCACATCCGCCGAGTCCGGTGGCACCAGTGAGTCCGTGAACACCTCCTCCGAGCCCGCAAATAGCTCCTCTGAGGCGACCTCCTCGGAAACCGGCACGACTTCTGCGGAGACCGGCACGATCTCATCAGAGACGACCACATCCGCCGAGCCCAGCGCCGCCTGAGAATCCGGCGCCATCAGGCTGTCCGCGAACACCTCCTCCGAGTCTGCGATGACCTCATCGGAGCCGCGATCGATGAGGTCCCGAAAGGAATCCATGGCTAACCCTAAACCCTAACAAGAAGGTGGCGGCGACCTTTCTGTGGAGAAGGAGTGCGTGCTGTTCAAACTTAGAGTCGAGCGTGCTGTAGAGGGACGAGGGAGGCGCGCGTGCTGCGAGAGATGAAGGGCGTCGCGGGAGGCGTGTGAGCGAGCCATGAATGCGGGCAAGGAACGAGGAGGGCACGCGCGCATTGAATGCGGCAGCAGCGGAACAGACGGGCACGCAATGGGCAGCTTGGACAGGGGCAATCGCATCAAGAAGCCACTGCGGAGCCTTCCAAGTCAAGCTTTGCGAAAACGGGCCAACAGCCCAGGACGTCAAGAATTTTGGGTATAGAGGGAGTAGAAGATGGGGAAAAACATGTCAGATCATGCCTTTGAGGCGGGTGACATTTGATATGTATATAGCCAAGGTGGTTGGGTTACAAGAATGCAGCGTGTGTATATGACACTTATCCATAAAATTCGTTACATCTTTAGTACCCTTTCACAGTCACAGCAGGAGGACTTCAAGTTTGTAAACAACTATATGGGCAGTTCTTTAGTCATGATGTCTGCAAACTAGTGAGAGGACAGGGCATGAAGAACACGAACTAGTCCCACAGTGACCTATTTGCGGACAAACTGTATATCAATCTCTCTGTGTTTCGTGGCGATGATGGACATGCTCTTCTTCGTTTGGTAATGTCTAATGTCATCATTAATGATGATGTGTTTAATTGTGTTGCCGATAGCAAAACAAGCCAACAATGTTGCACGAGGACGAGCAACTGCAACTATAAGATGCTGAAACCCAACTGACAGATCATTGGAAGGTGAGTTCAGTTAGTCATTTAACAAACATGTCGGTTAGACCGTTGCATAATTTGCACGCCATTTATTTCAGTTGCAATATGTCTATCTGTATTTCAGTTCAGCACTCGTGCAAATGCACGGCCGCCAATATTCAAAACGCAAGTCTGATTTGGGACAACTAATTTGTCCATCAACTTGATATGAGATTACTAATTTATGTGTCAACTGATTTTTGGTATTGAGAAGTGAAGAATTTACCAACAACTTCAATGTTCAATGCATATATAGGCGGCATGTGGTGCTGCAGATAACAGAGGCATGCCAGCAATGCTACCTAAGGAGATGCAGGTGCAACTGTCGATTGGCAGACTGTTTGAAGGTGAAGTCAGCTATCAATGTAGCACATGCATGTCGGATTGCTTTTTCTTCTATTTGAAGGTTTCCAACCTTGATTTTTGAGAACCTGCTCTTGCATATGATTTTCTCAAACACCACATACTATCAAGTTCACTTATTGATGTTTGTTGCACTGAACATAACCGATGCTTACGCCTCATCATACAAGTTCCTCCATTACTGATGATGGCTGAGGTGACTTGCCAATTCCTGACTATAAATAGAGTGCATCACAAGGCTGAGCACAAACAATACAGAGATCTCTTTCCTTTCTCTTCCATTCCACACAGAAAAACAGAAGCATATAGATCATCACATCATCCCTCACAAAAAATGGCGTGCCATCAAAGGTCTACAAGTCTGCCTTCTTTGCCTCACTCCACTGAATCGAACGTGGAGCAAGAGCTGCAGACACTGAAATCTGGCATCTCGTCGCCTTCGGCAACCATTGACACCACGTGCGATGGTCTGAGGAGGCTTGGCGACCTCTACAGCTGCGTCGAGGAGATGCTGTGCTTGCCCAGCAACCAAGCCTTGACGCAGCAAAAAAAGATGGCGGAGGAAGAACTGGACAGGTCTCTTGCGCTGATCGATCTCTGCAGCGCCATGCAAGAGAGCTTGGCGGAGCTGAAGACGAGCGTCCAGGAGCTGCGCCTGGTGCTCAGGAGAGGAGATGACGCAGCTGTCCAGCTCAAAATCGAGTCGTTCGTCCGTCTGGCGAAGAAGCCACACAAGCCTCTGAAGAAGACGACCAGCAAAGCTGCTGCTGAAGCTTGCAGAGTGGTCAGACTAATGGCAGAGGCCAGAGAGACGGCTGTCTATCTGCTTGAATCCGTGTCGCGGCTCTTGCCGGGGCAAATTGGCAGTCCAAACGCGAGCAAATGGTCCCTTGTGTCCAAGAGGTTCCAGAAAAGAAAGGTTGTGTGCGAGGAGCGGCAGTTGCGGGCGCTTGAGCGCAGCATGGGAGACCTTGGAGATGGTGTGGGTATTCTGTTCAGGAGGTTGATTCAGAGCAGGGTTGCTCTTCTGAACATTCTTAGCTCCTAGATGCTTGGATGTTGCACAAGTTCCCAATTTGTATCTGAACTCAAATAAAATGTAGATAAAAAAAGATTGATTGAAGACGGTTTTGGTCGTACTAGTACCTTTTTGCCGCATCATTGATGTTCTTGTTCTATGCATGCCTCTTGTCGATGTGTTGACAGCTAAAATAAGACTAGGAGAGAATGGAAATTTGGACTCGAAAATCAAATGCCATAAAAAAGAGTTAAATTTGGATAGTTTTTCAAACATCCAGGAAAAACTGGCTCGCTTGTTTTGGAACCGGCCTGAGCCAGTTTTAGCAGTCCGAGGTCAAATCAAGATGTTCCTGTTGGAACTCATTTTGATCTATTGTGAAACTTATAAATTGCGCATGGAATAGGTTTTACCGGATAAGATCACCCATCCTATTGCCCTAGCTTGTTTCGAGGTGTATCGGCGGGAAGCTATCAAGAAGATCAAAGACATCAATTTCGATCCCCTTGATGGTACATCTTCATCTAAGGTAAAAACTGATCAACATCTCCTGGGTCTAGTATGACACATGAATTCGCTAAGATGCTTGTTAAACATACTATATTTGTTGAAGTCCAATGCAAGTGCTACAAAATCTTAGCAAATTTACGGATAGCCATAATAAAAGGGAGGAAAAGAAATATTGATGCATCTATTAGTGGATTGGCACTAGTTGCTAGCCAACCTCAAAATAGGATGTTGTTCGGATTTTTCGAGAGACAGATGAGCTATGCATCGGCTAACCAATCCAAATTTGCCAATTTGGCGACTGCAACCGATAAGACCAATTTAGGGGATTACTACTACTTCACCGATGGTCACCTTCACGCAACCATCGGTTTCCACCACACAAGCCGATAGCAATACAACAGCGTCGTACATCTCTTTTGATCATTATACGGTGTTGCCAAACCCTCCTAAAACACTGTTAAGAAGTTAGCAAGCTAATGCATGTGCAAATACTTCGCAAATCAGCAATTCAGACCCATGGGATGAATCTATATGCCGCTGATGTAAGGAGGAATTGAAAAACATTATTGCCAGAAAGTATTGCCATGCAAAATCAAGATGTTACTATTGTTGTCCAAGGTACTGGACAATAAAAAACACCAGGAGATTTCTCAAATCGACCTTGTTTAGTAGGATCAAAGACCCTCATGCACCTTCAAGCTAAAGCATCCATAGGTTAGAACTTGGAGGACCAATAAGATTAAGATTTCCAGCAAAGTGGTGAAGTCAAAATAGACTTTTGACCGACTTATGAACAAATACATCAAGCAAAGGGCCAATCTGATGAAACTATCTATAAAAAAGATGTTTGGTCGCCTCCGAAGCAAGTTTATGCGCCTAAAAAGGAGGTTCCTGCTGCTCCCATTGAGGCCATCAAGTAAGCATCTATTACAATTGGCTCCATGGAGGTGTGGGTCAATAAAATTGAAAATTCTCAATCCAATATGCAAAAAGTGAACATTGGTGCTACTAAAAATAATGATGAAGCCTAGATTAGCAAGCCATACTCCAAATACTTGCAACCAAAATGATGCCCTTCGGGTTTGACCAAGATGCAACGGCACAATCTCCAATGCAGCTGTTGTAAGAAAAGTAAGCAAGATGCCTAGAGCTACTTGAATGACAGCCGATATATACATATCACCCATAGAACAAAATGGTCAATGTATACATTGCTCTTATAGGCTAAAAATAGCCGATGAGCTTGACGTCTTTGTGGCTATCATTTGTATTTAAACTCACATATGCTTCATTTGAAAACCGAGGGGGAATATGTTGACATCTAAAATATGACCTGGAAAATAGAAGATGAACTGGAAAATCAAATGTTTAAAAAAAAGAGTTACATTAAAAAGTATTTCTAGGTATGGTTCATTTTAAACAAACCACCACTGGAAATGTATTTTCAGGGATGATCCTTTAAAGCACGCCCCTAGAAACACATTTCCAGGGGTGGTTATCTTAGGTCAACTTCCCATGTGAATCCATTTTTAGGGTCGGTTGTGTCAAGAAGTGGTTGTCTTATTAAGCACCCCCCTTTGGAAATCTGTTTTTTAGGGGGCTGGATGTATTTAATGAAACCACCCCCTAGAAATGCATTTCTTGAGCGGCTATAAGCCAGACACTGTAAATTTAAAAGCCATATCTTTACGATTGATGACATAGTATCTGTTTTAAAAACCCTTTTGAACCGACCCTAAAAATCGTTTCTGTAGTAGTGTGTTATACAAGACCCATGCATGTGAGGATCCCAAGACTCAAATAATGACATGTGGTTGCCGATCACTTGTTATTCCTTAGATAGTTGAACAGAATCATGAACTCCTTGAGTTTAGAGACACAATAATGGTTCAAACGCTTGCATACATGCATATTTATACCATCTTTTAGTGAGTATATAGATACGAATTTATTAAACACACATCCACACTGTTGTTAAAGAAAAAAAACACAGATCCACACATCAAAGCATTCAACAGACAGGTGAGGCTGAGGAAATCGGATTTCAGGGGTATAGCTCGATGATTGATCGAACACCTAAAACTGGTATAATCTTGTAGTCGCTGAAACCAGCTTCAAAGATGATATTCCTCCATTCTTGCTCATCTCTCTCAGTGCCGTTGACAATCATAATGAAGAGATCAGACATGACCTGTGTCTCCCTATTCTTAAGATTTGGAGGCCCTGCACCAACCACAGTATCTATTATGATCACCTTGCCGCCTGCATCTCGTGGTGGTATAGCTTTCTTGCAGTTCCTTAATATCGTGACGCACTCAGAGTCGCCCCAATCGTGCATAATCCACTGAAATAAGAAATCAAGAGGCAGTGTTATTCCTGGTTAGTGGTCCCTTAACATTGAATCAGAGATACTAGACTACTAGTACCTACTCTCTTCATTCGAAATTTATAAGTCATCCTAACTTTCTTGGAGAGTTAAAGCATCTCAAGTTTGACCAAATTTATATAATAAAGTAATAATATTTATAATACCAAATAAGTATCGTTAGATTCTTCATTAATTATATATTCATAGTATACTTATTTGATGTCATAAATATTTGTAATTCTATCTATAAAAACTTGATATGATTTGACTCTAAAAAAAATTAGAATGACTTATAATTTGGAATGGAGGTCCCATACTTCCTATATATGTTCCGTATGAAGTATGACCTATCAGTTTCTAGTACTGTTTGTAGAGATCATGTCACTTAAGATTGAAAACTACTTGATGAACATACTTTTTTCCCATAAACTGTGCATTAGTCACATCTCATAAACTTTTCATATTTAATGATGAAAGTTCCACCTGAGGACCAGGTCCTGTGTAAACTGTTGGACAATTATGATTGAATATTCAACCTACCACATAAGCTATACAATAACAAAAGAACTAATCATGTCAGTCACCTCACCTGTTGCAACAAAACGAAATGCATGTCCATATCAAACAAAATGTGAAACTAGCTAGAAGTAGAAGCTATACCTTGAGGAAGACTGCATTCGCTGGTGGAATGGCCTCAAACATGTCACCAGCAACGAAAGTGAGCCCGGCGCAAGCGGGAGCGGTGGCGACAACATGTGCAAGATCCAGCACGGTGCACTCTATGTCAGGGAACGCCACTGAGATGGCCTGCGCCGCCGCACCGTGGCCCCCGCCGACATCGACCAGGGAGCTTATCCCGTGGAAGACGCCACCGCACTCCTTGATGGCGATGTCCATGAGGAAGTGGGTGTCCGCGACCATGCCAGCGTTGAAGAGCTGGCTCATGGACGGGTCGTGGCCGACGACATCCCACACGTTCTTCCCATGGGACAACTCGAACAGGGGCAGATCCGTCGCCGGCAGCTCGTGCTCGAACCACGTGCCAAGATCAAGGAACGGGGACACGAAGATGTTGTTGAGGATCAGGCTCAGTGTTGGAGCCAGGTTCTGTGATGAGCCGACAAGAAGTCGAGAAGCTGGAGTGAGGCCGTAGACGTGGTCACCACCGTCGTCGTCAGACGAGTTCTTGGCGATGCTGAAGATGCCGGCGACTGTGAGGACGCGCATGAGCCTGCGAAGGTATGGTGTCTTGGACGGGTGCAGCGCGGCCTTGGTGGCTATCTGGGTGAGGGTGGCAGTGCCGCCATGGCCATGGATGGCGTCGGCGATGCCGAGCTCCAGCGCGGACTTGAACGCCATGGACTTGATGAAGGCAAACGTGCTGTGCCAGAGCTCGAGCTGAGCGTCGAGCAAGCTTTGCTGATCGGTGCTGTGTTGCTCGGTTGTGGACCCCATGGCGTAATGGTGTCGGTTGCTTTGTTATTAGCTTATTAGCTTATATAGAAGAGAACGTGTAGGCTACTAGCTAGGCTTAGCTACATCTCTATATATATAGGCTTATGTTTGACAGTAGCGTAGAACTGTACTTTTGCCTTGATCTCTATTCATAGTGCAAAACACCTACCACCTGAATTGAGACAAGTGGATTACTATGATAAAGTCTGTCCACTTTTCGCTTTTGCATACCCGGTGAGCAAGATATGGCAACTGATGGCCCATCTGTGTCATCTCAACACCTAATAAACTGTACCATGGAAATCAGCTGAAGATGTCACACTCAGCAGGTGTTTCTTAATTACTTCAGCATGTGAAGTCATGTTCTTGGTTCTATGTGTTGGTATTCTCAATTTTGTTTTCGGATCCCGGCCATTACCGACATGCTTCATTCGAACTGATTTGTTTTTGTTAATAATATTGTGGTGAGGGCGTTCTTCCCGTCCGGACGCTCCTTGCCGGTCCTGCGGATTGGGCCAATAGGCCTGCTCCCCCTACCATCACGGCTTCTCTATCTAAAAAAGATGGACGCATTCTCCTTTTTGCCTCGCTCATCACAGCGTTCTCCACCACCGTACCGCCTCATTCGACTGTCGTGGCAGACTCCACCGCGTCGCCCCGCTTGCCTTCTCCAGCGTTGGGGCCGCTCGCCGTGGTAAACACACCCGCCCGCCACAGGCACCGCACCCCACCCGCCCGCCGTATCATTCTCCAACGCGGGTGTCGCTCGTCGCGAGCACTGCACCCGCTCGCCCGTTGGCTCCCCCCCCCCCCCGCGCCACTCAGTGGCATCAAGCTCATGTCGATGAGCCTCCATTCGTCTAAGCAGCAAGTAAATGTTGCGCTAAAAAGCATGTTACAAGCGTATATATCTAGTGTTTCATATATTTTAGACGTATGTTGTAGTGTTTCATCTAGATGTTGTAAAAGCAGATCTAGATGTTGTATATGTTGTAATGGCTATACACATATTTCAAATGTATGTTCCACATGTTTCAACTTTTTCAAACGTGTTGCAAGTGTATCTTTCAGTTGTTTCAGATGTATGTTACAAGTGTTTTATCTGGATGTTGCAAAAGTATATCTGAATGTTGCAATGACTATATAGATATGTTTCAAGTGTATACTGAAAATGTTGCAATGGTAGGACCGATGTTGCAAAGGAGATGAGACATTAGTATAGAAGCGGAGCGCAACGGAGGATGGCAGCGCGGCGGGGGAATAAGATCCTAACCTTGTTTAGTGGCCATGTCTTGACTTTTATGGTCTGTTCTTTAGTTTTTTTAATAGTGATAGTTTGGATCCACGATTAGATCTAGATCTAGATCTAGAATTATTTTGTTAGTCAATCAATTGGTTTAGTTTTTTTGAAAGAAATTAAGTTTGCATTCAGCAAATCCTCAAGATTGACGAAGTCACCACAGGCGTCTCGCTATCGACAGAAACGTCACCTACTGCTGAAAGCACACGTCGTTAAATCCTGAAATATTCACTCCAACTAGGAATCGAACCCGGAACCTGAGGTGCTATTAAGGCTCTTGTAACCTATTAGGCTACATGCACTTTCGCTCCAATGTGTTGGTTACAATTACACATAAAAATTAATGTATTCTTTCTGCAGTAAATTGTAAAAGTGAAAATAAGAGAGGGCTCATCCTGGCTGATCTTTTTTTATTTCGCCTACACTATCTCTAGCAGCAGCAGGTGTGACACGAATCGATCAACGTACTGAGAACCACGTGCTTAGTTAACTATGACAAAATCCGTCCATTCTTCGCTTTTCCGTGCCTGGTAAGTGGCAAGCTAGATATGGTAACCGGTGGCCCATCTATGTCAGTGTCACCTCAGCCCACCCCATACATACCATGGAAATGATCTTAAAGATGTCACGCTCGGTAGGTATTTCTTTCTTCGCTTAATCGGACCAATGGATCATCAGATGGATGTCACATATCGCACCAGTGAACGAACCAAATCGATCGGTTTCGCATCCATTCCCGTGTAAATCGAGAAAGCAACATGAATGAATGTCCCCTGTTCCGACCAAGAGTCAAGAACAGTCACCCATTTTGAACATGGGCGTGCGCCTTCCCATTTTCTGGATTTTGATCTTAGGCCCTATTTGGTTTATGAATGTTAAAGTTTAACTCCCATCACATCAATATTGCGGTAAATGTATGAAGTACTAAATGTAGAATGCATATCGCCACAGATTAGGAGTAATTTACGAGACGAATCTATTAAGCCTAATTAGTCCAAAATTAGAAACTTTTTTGTCAAATAAGACGAAAGTGCTACAGTATTTGTTAAACTTTAACACCTCTAACAAACATAGCCTTACATCTTTGACAGCTACGGCTCAGACTTCAGAGACATCAGGAACGTGTAACTCGAGAAAGCAACTCCTGTCCCTGCTCCCTGGAGGCAGTGGAATGGTTGGATTGCATTGGACGCGACACGTCCAAGTCTTCTTACTTAATAAATAAGTAGACTACTCTACTGTATATATGTATGAAGTGTCCATACACATATATGGCTTCCTTGAATAAGCGAATCAACGGCACTCCGTACTTCAGGTCAGTTTATAAAAATTATGGAGTTTAAATCCATCACAGAAAGCATTTACATTTACGGAGTATAATTTATACAACTGTATCTTCTGGAGCAGACAATCTATTAACGCAGGTAAGATGCATGTAGAGCTTAGAAAACACAACACAAACAACAGTTCAGCACACGCAACATAATTCTTTAGCTAGACATTTCATAGTAGTAGCACCACTCGATGCATGGTAAATCTTAGGTTAGGGACGTCTTCAGTGTAACAGTAGTTAAAATACAATCTAGCTCTCAATCCTGAACATCAACAAAAGGTTACAGCTGCGCTTCAGAAGCTGGGGCGCGCGATTGTCGCTGGTTAGTTCTGAATTCTGATCCTACTTGCTACTACATCATTGCTTCAGGCCGTGAACTTTACAGGACGGGCCTTAGCTAACCCTTTCACAAGTTCAGAGAAACCACGAATGCACCTTCATTTTCCAGCTCCCGAACAAATGCTCCAACCTCGTCGTCTGCGCAATGACAAGGCCAAACAACTTGGGTGGGGAGCTTTCTGAATTTGCGCGGGGCTTCCAACGATCACAGGGGTCGGTCTCACTGCAAAAGCCATGGACAGCCCTTGGCAGCTGGTCTCTTTGACGATGTGATACCCTTCAAAATAGGCATTCCTTGGACCAGGGTGTCACTTTGCACCCATGTGATGTACAAACCTTTTGTTACCCTGCGGCACCTGTTTTCCCAGTACCCATCCTGCGCTTGAACACTCCCCACAGATAGTGTTTCCCTTGGAACGCTACAAAAGATAGGGTTTGATAAGTAAACTGAAAATATTAGCCATAGGACAAAGTAAAACTGTCAGAACTCTAAGCTACAAGAATTCAATAGCAAGAAAGTAAATAACTTTTTAAGTGCACTTGGACAGTAGAAGCAATATAATGCAAAATTGCACCGAGGCACATTGCCGTCAAAGTTCATGGTTGCAAATTTAAAACAGGAGCACTGCCATATCGTATCTATGATATTTGTAAATTACATTGTAAAATGGCAATTTGGTACTTTGACATTGCTCTGGTAGGAAAACAGAAGGGAAGATCAGCAGCTTGGCAAAGCCAACGACATATTTTAGTACTAAGCTATGATCAGTGAGATAATGCACTAGTTGATCCAATTCCCTACAAAAGCAACAAGTATATTTTAAACCATGTACCTGAAAATACAAAACAAACAATTGTCGATAGGGCAGGGCGGTAGATCACACACCTCATATTATCTGAGAAGAAGTACAAGCCAATACATTTAGCAGTAGGTTCTGATGCCTTCCACCTCCCTGGCCAGGCTTTCAACTTCGAATGCTTTGTTACTTTCATTAGTGCTGGTAATGATAGTGATAATTCTTGTACCTCCTTGCATGCTTGATTTGACAGGTGTGCAGCCAATGAAATATGCTCCTGGCCAATCTTCATGATTCCACTATCAACATAAAACATGAGAAACATTAGCACTGCAGAGAGAGAAAATATTGAAGTGCTTTAGAATGGGATTGAAGGCATCTAACATACGTCCAGTAAGGTTTATCAATGGGTCGCGTGCAAATATAGCTTTGCTGATCAGATGCTAACCGTGCAGCATCATTCCGTGTGCATGGAGCACTAGCATTCCCTAGAGATGCTTTTTTATCTTTGTTGGCCCTTCTCTGCTTCCTTGCCTTCATATCATCATTTGCATGTTGATTATTTGAATTTGAATTTCCTGGAGACATAGCTTTCTCAGAATTTTCTGCGGATCTTTGCGGCTTCATCACACGACTTTTCACATGTCTCCTGCGCATCCTCACTTCCATCTGCATTGCCTCGGCATCTTCATCATATGATAAAATAGGCCGTTTTCTTTTCTTGGCCATGACATTCTCAAAAGTTCTTACACATTTAGAACATCTTGGTTCTGCATCATTGCCATCATTTACTTCCTTAATTTTTGGAGATAAATCCAAGGAAGCACTTGAGCAAGTACGATCAATTTGCTTTGATGGCCTACAACTTCTTATATGTGCAGGATCTGTATTTCTGTCCTTCATAACGAGCTTGGTTTTCTGATGTTTAGTATGACGTGGAATATGTCTGTTTGGCCCTTTATATTGCTTTCTGAAGCTACTTTTTGTTGCCTTACGTGGACTAACATGCTTGGAAGGCAATGGCATCTTCCATTTGTGATGTTTGCCTACAAGCCACATTTTTGGCAGTTGAAACCAAAGTCTTGGGTACATCATTTTGGAGATTCTTCCCTTCAGCACTGGCTTGGGATAGTAACTTCCGTTAAAATCATTGTGACTACGATGAACTTCATCTGACCTATTTGCTTCATCTGAGTTGTCTGTGTTAGAAACCAAGCATTCTTTTGGTGTCGAGGGATTTAATGCCTGGACATTATGCAGTGCAGGAGTCAAAGTTCCCATGCCTAACAAGCATTCTGTAATTTCAGCACTGTGTTTTTCGACAGCTGAGGCTCCTCCATTTGAGGAACTTGATGGCTCTGCTGAGGGATTTGATCCCTGGACAGTATCCAGTTCAGGGGTGACAGTGTCCATGCCTGACAAGCATTCTGTTTTTTCAGTATTGACTTTCTCAACAGAAGTGCCTCCTCCATTTGAAGAACTTGATGGCTCTACAGTATTTGACATTAACCTTGAGTCCATCCGCTCATTGGAAGGATCCAAGACATCCATATTCCCAACATCTAGATCTGATCCTTGCATTGGCTGTGAGTAGTTTGATGGAGGCTTCGATCTTAGGATACTATTTGGCTCATCATCCCATGGTCTAACCACCTCCAACGGATCAGGTTGCTCCCAACTTTCTGACGTAGGACTAGAACCATCTACTTGCTCCTCACTTGACCATATAGGACTAGTTTTATCAGTAAAATTGGGATGGGTTTGCTCAACATATTCAACTGAAGCAAATAAGCCAGGCTCCGCTCCTTGTTCATCAAGTTTTAACCTTGAGTCCAACCACTCCTTAGAAGGATACAAGACATCCATATTTCCAACATATAGATCTGATCCTTGCATTGACTGTGAGTAGTTTAAAGGAGGCTTTGATCTTAGGATGCTATTTGGCGCATCATGCCATGGTCTGAGTATAACCACATTCAAAGGAACAGGATGCTCCCAACTTTCTGATGCAGGACTAGAACCGTCTACTTGCTCCTCAACATCTTCAACTGAAGCACATAAGCCAGCCTCCGCTCCTTGTTCTTCGATTTCAAATGCACGGCTCACAGGTGAATGGCTTCTACCATCAGGATTAACCATCTCCGAAGGATGAGGTTGTTCTGCATTTTCCAATACATCTTTTTGCTCCATATTTGGTACTGTAGGGCAAGAACTATCCATAACACATGGACAGGATCTCTCAACATCATTGATTAAAGGAAGTAAGTCAGGTTTTGTTCCTAGAGTGAACCCTTCAACACAATTCAGTAAAAAAGAGCAGCTATCTTTTTCCATTGAGAGGTCCACACGCTCCATTGTGTTCATAGTAGGTCCAACAGCACCTGCTGTCTTTTGTATTTCTACAGTAAGGGCAGAAGCTGAATGACTTGAACCATCAGCACTTTCTGGTTGATAAAATAAGTGGTCATTTTTACTTTCCCCTTCCTCTAAAACATCATTGCGCTTAAACATTTTAACGACAAACATTTCAGAAGAATTGAATGTATCTGCACTCGGAAATTGTTTACTGGAGGCATCAGAACTCTCTCTTCTTGCTTTCTGCGATCTACGTCTACGACACCCCCATGTACTATACCTTGCCTTGTGCGACCTATGTCTACGACACCCCCACGACAAGGGTTCCTTTGTCACCTCTACTCTATTCACATTTGGTTCATTAATTATAGAACCCAATTGAATAGAGTAGTGGACATCACAGCTAGAGTCATCGGGAACATGGAACCATGTAACGCTCCTCGTTTCGAGAACATCATTCATGTTCTTGGGGCGCAAGAACATTCTCACCCCTGCCTTGTTAAAACCTTCCTCAAATAGCATGTTGTGTTCCTCGATCACGTTCCTTGACCCCTTCCACCGAGGAACTTTGTGACTATGATCACAATTCCACTCTAATGATTTCGGGACTTCATTATGTTTTGGAGGGCAATCATCACACAACCATTCAAATGATGAGGCATCATAAATTACCGGATCCAAACAATATCTACAAAAACCACAAACAATGCTAGTTAGGGATAGATCTTCTATGGCTCGAGGTCATAGAAGTATACAGGTATACAATTAACCCTACCAACTTGATTGTTTAAGCGAATTTTTTGGAAGGGTGAGTGTTTAGGTGGCAAAGGCTCTTTTGAAGTCCCTTGTTTGCTTTACAACAACAACATAGTCTTTTGTCCCAAGCAAGTTAGGGTAGGCTAGAGATGAAACCCAAAAGAGACGATAAACAGGGAGACACATAAAGGGACATAAATGGCACAAGACAGAAAAGAGGTCACGGTTCAAGCACGTTGATTGCCAGTCTCCAAGCGCTCCTGTCCATAGTTAAATCCTTATAGATATTCTACTCCTTAAGATCTCTCTTAACGGACTCGTCCCAAGTTAGTTTAGGTCGACCTCTACCGCTCTTTACATTATCGGCCCGATTTAGAACCCCACTACGCACCGGCGTCTCAGGAGGGCCTCCGTTGAACATGTCCAAACCATCTCAACCGATGTTGAATCAATTTCTCCTCAATTGGTGCCACCCCAACCCTATCCCGAATATCATCGTTCCGGACTCTATCCCTCCTTGTGACAACACCAACGCAATACGCATCTCTGCTACACTCAATTGTTGGACATGTCGCCTTTTTGTAGGCCAACACTCAGCACCGTATAACATCATCGGGCGAATCGCCATCCTATAGAACTTACCTTTCAACTTCTGAGGCACCCTTTTGTCACAGAGGACGCCAAAAGCTTGACGCCATTTCAACCAGCCGGCTGAAATTCTATGCCTAACATCTTCATCAATGTCGCCATCCTTTTGTAGCATCGATCCTAAATACCGAAAAGTATCCTTCTTGGCCACCACTTGCCCATCGAGGCTAACGTCTCCCTCCTCATGCCTAGTCGCGCTGAAATCACACCTCATGTACTCGGTCTTGGTCCTACTAAGTCTGAACCATTTCGACTCTAACGTGTGCCTCCATAGTTCTAACTTCCTATTAACCCATGTCCTACTGTCGTCAACTAGCACCACATCATCAGCAAAGAGCATACACCAAGGGATATCAGCTTGTATGTCCCTTGTGACCTCATTCATCACCAAAACAAATAAATAAGGGCTCAAAGCTGACCCCTGATGTAGTCCTATTTTAATTGGAAAGTCACTGGTGTCGCCATCACTTGTTCGGACAAACGTCACCACATCCCTGTACATATCCTTGATGAGGGTAATGTACTTAGTTGGGACTTTGTGCTTTTCCAAGGCCCGCCACATGACATTTCTCGGTACTTTGTCATATGCCTTCTCGAGGTCAATAAAGACCATGTGCAAGTCCTTCTTCTACTCCCTATATCTCTCCATCAATTGTCGTAATAAGAAAATCGCCTCCATGGTCGACCTACCAGGCATGAACCCAAACTGATTTTGGGTCACACGTGTCACTCTCCTTAGGCGATGCTCAATAACCCTCTCCCAGAGCTTCATCGTATGGCTCATCAACTTAATCCCACGGTAGTTAGTACAACTTTGGACATCTCCCTTGTTCTTGAAGATAGGTACTAATATACTTCTCCTCCATTTTTCAGGCATCTTGTTAGACCGAAAAATAAGGTTAAAAAGCTTAGTTAACCATACTATCGCTCTGACACCTAGGCATCTCCACACCTCAATGGGGATACCATCAGGGCTCATCGCTTTACCTCCCTTCATCTCCCTTGTTTGCTTTCATGGCATAAAAAGTTCAATGGGCATGGTCAAGGCCAAGACATGTTCAAAACAATGGAAAGGTGTTGGAGACATCAAGATCAAGAGCAATCTAGTGTTAGGGGCTGCTGGCCTCAACCCCTCCCCTTCTCTCACCCACGATCCCGAGGAAGGTCAACACCGTATGTTGAAGAAACGGGCGACGCAGCAGTGAAGGTCCTTGACGCTAGAGGCAGATCTAGTGCGTTAGGTGTAGCCCATCCTTTAGGGAACCCTGCCTAATCAACACAACATGATAAGAATGATGGCATGTCAAGATCACATGAAACTATTGTAGCTAGGGATGCCTTGTCTAGTGACCAAAGGGAGGTTAGCTTTGTGGTGGATAGGGTGGTAGGATGCCACTGGTCGTGGGTTGGTGCACCGAGGCAAGTGGTAGGGAGTCATGACATCGTACCCTTCTTAGTTCATGAGGAAGGGTTCGAATTGGTAA
The DNA here is from genome assembly GCA_022457205.1 of Saccharum spontaneum. Taxonomy (NCBI): domain Eukaryota; kingdom Viridiplantae; phylum Streptophyta; class Magnoliopsida; order Poales; family Poaceae; genus Saccharum; species Saccharum spontaneum. The sequence goes on from CM039598.1 coordinate 9,955,362, forward strand.
TATCACAACCTACATTTTGGCGCAGCTTTGTGGCCCAAGTGTTCGTGTGCTTTGGGGTTGCACCTACCTTAATAATTAGGTAGATCTGATTCCTTAAGCCTTTAAGTTCCTCACATAGCACCTAGGTAAACTAGTGCAAATCAAGGATGAAAGTGTGAGAAAGGCGAGAGGGTCTCTAGTTCAGTTGGTTAAGTGCCTTGAGTAGCACTCCGCAGGTCCTATGTTCAACTCCCGTGAGAGCGAATTTTCAGGCTAGGGTTAGAAAATGCCCTCGTCTGTCTCACGCCAAAGCAGAGGTCTAAGGTCCGGCCCTAGTCATGGTCGTTCTCACATGGACTATGGTGCCGCTATGTATGGCTAGAGCACCGCTATGTATGGGTAGAGCAGGGGTTCAGGGAACTTCTAGGCCTGCGTGACAAGGTCTTCTTCTTAATGCAGTGTTGGGGATTGTCTTAACCCCTAAAGGTCGAGTTTTTTAAGTGTAAGAAAGATGTTATGGTTGTGATCAATGTTCAAAAAGGCGCTAGGCGATTTCTAGGCGACCCATAGCCTAGAGCCTAGGCGAGCCTAGGCGTTTTAAGGTGTTTTTCTAGGCAGTTTGTATATATACTAATATACATATATTATCTTTCTAAAAGAAAAAAAAATAAACAACTGAATAGTGGGCTTAGAAAGATAGAAAGACTGGCTTAGATAGATAGAAAGGCCCAAGAGGCAAGAGTCCAGCCATCTCCCACTTCAAGTCTCCAACCTTATCCATCTCTCCGGTTCCAGTCGCACTCAACGCCCTTCCTCGTCTCCCGCATCAGCTGTCGTCGCCGGTTCCTCTCCCTCTTCGGCATCTCTCTCCCTCCTATAGTGCATGCCTGCCGCCCGCACACGTCCGAAGCTACTCCTCCCCCACCGGCGACCTCCGCCAGACGCTCCTCCTCCCCCACCGGTGCTGCCGACGAGCTGGTGCCGCCTAGGGAGTCCGCCTACCCCCTAGGCCAGGCGGGACCCTCTCGCCTAGTGCCTAGTCGCGCCTAGGCGGACGCCTAATGTCACCTTTTTGAACATTGGTTAGGATGTAAAATGGTTTCGGCTGTGGGGTGCTACACAAATAGACTTTTTTTGGAGTTGGGATTTTACTACTTACTAAAAGGTGTTGTTTCACGAAGCTCCAGGTTTGAGGTCCATGCAAAATTCAGAATCTATGATAAATTGAAGTGCTTTAGACCTATGTGTTTAATCTAAAAATGAGAAAACGAATGCCTCAACTCAATACTAAGTCAGCCCGCAGCCCCAGCTCCAAGAATTTCAATAGTTAGGAATGAGTAACTACAAAAAGTATAAAGTATTGGAGCTAGAGCTTCGCCAAACAAGCCCTAATTACAATGAGACTTGACTGCATGGCTCTTAAGAAAGTGGAATGTAAAAAAAAAGTAAAATGCACCATGAGTCCTTAGAACTTTTTATGGACTCTCAATTAGGTCATAGAACTAAAGTGACCATCTAGGTCCTCAATCTATTGTAGATTCTCATGTGAATCCAGCTAAAAAAGTGACCATTTAGGTCCTTCCAACTAATGATGCGCCCGAGTAGAGGTCCAAATCCCACCACATCACCTTTGTATGCCTAATGGTTCTGCCAGTCACAGTCACACGAATCGTGGGTCTTAGTGGGGTTCCATGTCCCGGGAACGGTCATTCTGAATCATGGTTCTGGGACGGCGTGGCACAACGATGGGTCAATGTCTGGGATGTGAGTCGGGATGATGTCCCAAAGCACACCAAATCATAGAGACATGCCCTACGCACCCGAGAACTTAAAATTGTTGATCCATGTCCCACATACCCATTCCACTTGCAGAAGAACCCTCCATCCCCCTCTCCTCCATGTCCACTCCCTCTGCCTCCCGTTGGTCCCGTGCGTACCAGCCTCGCGGCTATGCCCGCACGCTCTCCTGTGCTCCGGAGGCACACGCTCAGCGCCCATGGAACAAACAAAGAGGTGGGCTGCAAGAGAGGCAAGGACTGCTAGGGGAGAGAGATGGAGGGGTAGCCCGGGTAGGGGGATGTTTTTCTTTTGCAACCTTAATTGGCGTGTCCACATAGGCAATTGTCAGTGGCGTGGCGGGTTTTGGACCTTTAGTTGAGCGCAACAGGATTGAGGACTTAGATGGTCACTTTTTTAGTTCATGGACCCAAATGAGAATTAGCAATTGATTAAAGACCTAGATGGTCACTTTTATTAGTTCAAGGACTCAAATGAGAATCCTAAAAAACATTTGGGGCTTTTGAACACCATAATGACAAATAAACAAGAAGTCAAGTATGGAAAGATAATCTTATGGATGTGATTAACAAGGACAGAATTGAAGCAGATAATTCGCTATAAGATGCTAATAAATCATGCATCCAAGCGATTCCAAACTTCATTACGACAAGATAATCAAAACTCATGCATTTGTTTTGTTATTTTACTTAGGAACTTTAATTTGAAAATAGAATACATGAAGACTTTGGAGAACAAGTAGAAAGAGAAGTTACAGGTGCCTCGCAGCGTTCTTGCAGTTGCTACATTGTACTAAAAGCTGCCTGTAGCCAACAACACCACACACTTCACAAACGATGTCCTACATAAAAGTGCAAACATGCAAATTTGGTTAATTCACAAAACCTCCCAGTTTAAAATAACAAGCCTTCATGGCTTAAGTAAGCGCATATCAAAGTGTGCTTGCATCCTGGCAAGGTGCTTGCCAGCAGGATTTCTCACGCTTCTACCAATATGAAACTGTAGTTGATACACAAAATCCAACACCACAAAAAAAATTCTCAATAGTGTTTCACGTTTCTGTACTGTATATTTATCCAGGGCTCCAAGCACCCACCTGATGCTTCAGAGTGTAGGAAATTGCCACAATCTCCTCGAGCTCCGATCTCCTTGTCCATTGACAATGGAAAGGCTTAGGAGACACGGCAGTCATAGCAGTTCCTAGCTCAGTCACAACTATGAGGTCCCATTTGGAAATCAGTATTGAATCTTGGAACGAAACTATGGTTTCGGTCCACAGACCACTGGAGCGTGTTTCTGGATGACAAGATATTTGACTATTTTTATGCAAAACCAGGAGTGTCAGACTCCTCTCCCCCCAACGGCTTCTATCCGAATCTGAAGGCTTCCTCGAGCATGAGCCCGCCCTCGCCCTCGCCCTCGCCCTCGCCCCTGCCCCTGCCCCTTCTCAAAATAGTACCAGGCCACCAGCCCATGCCCAAATTCTGCACAAGAACAGGGTAGGGCTAACATAACGCGACTCCATCCGATTCGATCCCCCTTCCCTCCTCAACAGACATACAATTTGTGTCCTACTAGAACCAGAGCAAATGTAATCCGCATAATCTCGAACACCTTGCCCTCACACAGAGTTGGTCGGCTCAACCCGCAACTTTAACATTCTCTTCCGAAGAAATTAAGCCAACCAAATAACGAAGAGAATCCCGAAATAAACGCGCCACACGAATGAAGAGGGTGGGAGCTGGAGCGCGAGTGAGGACCCGTACCATCTCGCAGAGTCGCGGTGCCGCCAGAAGCTCCTCCTGGCCGCTGTCGTCGCCGATGTCGAGATCCGCGCTCCGGAGGGCCTCAACAACGATGCCAGAAGGGATGCGGCGCTCGCTGCTGAAACCACGAGCCCTTCTCCCCCATGGCTTCAGCCTACAGACTGCAAGTGAGCACCGCCGCTGCGAGCGAGAGCGCGTGAGCCTTCGGCTTCGAGAAGTGAGGGCAGAAACGGAAGGCGGCTGCAGCGTGTGTGCGCTTTGGGCTTTGTTGGCCTCGGACCTCGGGTCCGCTGAGCAGGCAGCAACTTTTTTTCTCGAAGGGATTGAAGTCGGCAGCTTCGGCGCGACACGTTGACAACATGCGCGGTTCACGCACCACGCGTGGCGTTGCGATGAGTAACGGTTGCGACACCCGGCGGCCGCCGCGGCAAAAGCCGATTCGTAAGCGGACAATTGGGCTTTCGCGTAGAAGCTTTCTAGATCTGGTTACTAATTAGTATTATGCTAAAAAACTAATTATTATTTCTTCCACTCGAAAAAATCACTAATTATTATTTCGTTTAATTTTCTATTTAATTCTTAAAAATTAAGAGAAATCTAAAAGTATTTTATAATAAAGAAAATGTGAAGCGCTTTCTAGATATTGTTTTTATCCATGAGATCCAAACAAACTTTTAAGAGTACTTCCTCCGTATCGGATTTAGAAGTCGTTTTGGACAAGGTTTGTCAAACATTGGGAATATAAATCATCAATAACTTTTAAGTTGTTGAGTTTGTAAATGTAAAAATTATATGAATAGATTTGTCTTGAAAAATACTTTCATAAAAGTATACATATATCACTTTTTCATAAATATTTTTTATAAAAACAAGAGGTCAAAGTTGTGTTTTGAAGACCGTGTCGTTGTCCTAAACGACTTCTAAATCCAATACGGAGGGAGTATTAGTTTAGATCCTCGACTTTGTAGTTAAATCTTACTTTATATTTGCGCATTAATAAAAGGTTACCTGTCTACTTGGCCTCCTAAATTATTGACAGCCAAAAATCTTATTCTTCAATTTGAAATTTAAATTTTTAAAATTGTGTTGTAATAATATGTTAAGTCTATATTGGTTTAAATTATGCATATACAATATTTTTTTGTTTAACTGTGGAGGTAAAATGAATATCATGGAGGATTAACATGCTAAAAACTGTAAGAAAATAGAATATGAGCTCCGTTTTAGATTAAACAACCGTAAAATAGGTCTAAAATAGGGGCTATTTAAACAGGCAAGTAGGAAACCTGTTTTAGGTAATCCTACCAAAGATGCTCTAAGTACATCAAAAGCCAGAAATTTTTTTCTCCCACTACCACTAAAGCAAGCTTATGTTTTGTTGTGGTTTCAAAAAAATTATGTTATGTAGATAGGGAACTTATAAAAAAATAGTTTTATGATGCAAGTCTTTCAAATAATATTCTATAGGGAACACTAACAGTTATATAATAATTTTCTAATCTCGGTTATAGTTAGTACCACAGGTCCACGCCATTGTCTTCCTCTCCTAGCACCATTTTTCTAATTAACTGCACTACCACCTATGGAGTTTTATCCCTTCACTTTCAAATCTTCTACCAAATCCAAATAAAACTAGCAATGGGTACTCTAAATCGACTGCTACAACCCCTAAGTCAGCCATTTGGCATCACAAAATCCACCTTCTTTGCTTTCTTTATGACCAAAGTTGGAGAAACTCGCCTTGATTTCCTCCTCTGTGATCGCCCATGGATGGAGCTCAGTCTGCCGACGATGGACGCCTAGACCTTCCATCCACACGAGGTGCACCATGATGCGAAATTTAAGCTTCATGGCCACCATCTTATTCTTCTCACATGCATTGACGAGTTGTGGTTCCAGAATGAGCAGGGTCATGCTAGAGTTTCTCTTGCCCCAACGAAATACTCCCTCTACAAGAGATAACGTAACGAAGGGCTATGCCTCATACAGAACCACCGCCGCCGCCCCATCTAGGGTCTCTCTCCTTCCTCTCCTGTCCGTCTGCCGGATACAAGAAGGGGAGGTGACCCATCCTTTTTCCTGCAGTTTTTCTATCTAGTTGATTAGGGTTTACTCCAATAAATCTTACAGCGAAAACAGATAATTTTCAGTCGGGATCATGTTTCCTATGATGACTTTGGTGATTGCTACGGCGAGATCGCCGTTGCAAGCGTCGGTTTTATCGGCAGGCGGCCAATTTGTGGCCTTTATCTGGAAGGGGAAGGGTGCTTCTAGGAGCCCCATACGAGGACAGCGACTTCGGGTCATCGATCTCATCATCGATGATCGCGAAGAGGAATTCAAGGTCTCTAGGTGATGATTTCTGCAGCCTATGTTATACCCGACGATGCAATTGCTGACATTCTTTCAGTGATTTAGATACGTTTTGGGCTGGTTCTGAAGCGTTGGATCTTGTGGCATGTCCAATGTTTTGGGGTTGGTCGTTGGATTCAGCATAAGGACTGCACTTTGGCTCTGGCGTTCGAGGGAAACCATTGGGGAAGAAGGCGGAAGAATCTAGATAGAATATTATGTATTTTTTATTTTAGATTTTTTCTTGTGTAATTTGAAGATGTATTGTGTCAAGATTTAATATAAGTCCCCCTTCCCTTCGCAAAAAATGAGGTACCCCCTTGTTTTTTGTCAAACGAAGCTCTCGCTATTTCTGTCGATCTCTCTGATACCCTATGAGACCACCATTTCAGTCGCGTTGGGGTGGTCTCAACATGTTTTCATCTTTTAGTTCATTTGTTTAAAAACCTAGTTGATCAGCTTTTTAAAAGCTAGCTCAACAGTTGGGTTGTCTGCTTCTTTCTTTCAGTTTCTGATTGGTAGAAGGCAACAAAAATTTGAAACAAACAATCCTGCTCCATCATCTGTGTTGAGTATTCTTTTCAAAACTTGTGATGATTAAAAAGTAACACAAATTCTAAACATATTTTGACCTAATATATACTAGCAAATATGTCTGGAATATACACCTTATTGCACTATTATTTAAATATCCTATGTCTCAAAGATTTATGTATTAGAATCGAACTTCGTGCCATTGTTGCATGCACAACATAAACGGGGTTGGAAAACTCATATGAGCACGGGTTGTGAGTCTGTATCAAATATATAATAACATCTACAATATCAAATTTGTTTGATTAAATTCTTTATGAAACATACTTGGAAGTGCATTTCTTGGAACTTGTCGATGTTATCATATTTCAAAGTGAACTACTACTACGTCCATCTTGAAATATATGGGATATAGAGTTCAAATTTTGTACCAAAATATAAGGTATTATGTGTTCTTAACCCCTCTCTCTTTAGTTTTTTTGGTAGAAAATACTGAGATTCCTTTTAAACTTCGTGTCACCCAAAATAGACAGCTGATAAATAAAGAGAGTAACAACTGAAATAGTCCCTCCCTCCAATTAGTGAGGCGTAAGGTGACTTTTTATCATGCTCTTTATTTTGTCTAAAAATCACTTGATATATTTCAGGACAGATTGAGTACAATTTTAAACGAAATAAATACTCTACTGGCACATAACGTTGGAGCGTGGGCTAGCAGCAATAGGGGGCTAAATTGATTGTTTCTAGTAACAGGAAGCCCAGGAGCTTAGCCCAGGAGCAAGAGATCTATGGGCCTTTAAATTCCTATCAGATAGGGGGAGGCCCATTTTCACCTAAATGATAATTTTAGTTTGCACCAACACTAAAGATTTTGAATTTATTCACTATATTGAAGAATTAATTATGAAAGTACTGTAGTTTTATTTTATAAAAACATAGAGCTAAAAAATAAATTATTTGGTATTGATATGTCATATGCTAGGAATGTTACATCAAAAGGTATAAACTTATCTAAAGTAATAACTTATAAATTTATCAATAATCAATGAAGTATAATATAATTCAAAAATAAATTGCAAGTGTCATTGTACCTGGTTTATAATGATACTTGATTTTTTTAGAAGATATAATGGTACTTGATAAACTATTAAAATGACTTGTTACGGGCTCTGCAACACATCACAACCGAGTCATAATAAGGCATTTAAAAAACTGAGCAAACCAAGGATCGCTGTTACAGGATTCTTAAATTCTCTTATCCTCAAGCCTCTTTCTATCAATAAGAACCAAAAATAATACGAAATATGACACTATAATAATTAGTAATCATGCCCAAAAGCCATCAGATAAAAGAAGATGTGCTTAGTCAGCAACGCCTGTCGTTGCATTCGAGCATGATATTATATTTACATAAGGGGCAGAATAATGCATCAGCTACACACATTGATTCAGATGCATTTTCCATTCGCGGATGCAGTGTTTTGCACTGCCTGGATCATCTGACCGACCTGAACACACGGCCTCCAACCACGAACAGTTTTGAGCAAGAAGGCATCCACCAGCTTGGCCACAATAGGCATGCTCCAAGAAGGTAGTTCAAGCTCTTGCACCATCTCTGTAGCCACCGAAAGACTTGTATCATTCTCCAGGTCAAATGCAAACTCGATGTTCTTACATTTACCTGTACAAGGCCAAAAGAATAAAAACGCAGCGTCAGTGGCATGGTACAAATGGAGATTTGTGCAATCCAAAGATGATATTTTGGTGCTTGTAATTACCATTGGGGACAGGAATCCTTAGTAATAACTTGACAGGGTTGCTACCACTCATATCTCCTTCCAATACAAATCCACCCCTTCGAAGCACTAGGCTGAAAGACCCCTTCCCGTTATCAACAGTTCCATTTGGTAGCAAAGATACAAAAATTGGTGTGGCTTCAAGATCCAGATCCAAATTTGGCGGGAATGCTATAGGTTCTTGCACATGATTAGAGGTTTTATCATTGATGATAATGTCATCTTTCATGAGAAAAGGGCTCTTCAAGAGCTCACTTGCTGGCAATCTATCAGCCGCTGAAGCTAGACAGCTCTCTATGAAACTTCTTACTTCTGCATCTTTGACCTTGGAGAGAGCAACTGGTTTTATACCCTGCAATTATACCATTATAGCACCATTCATATACAACAAAAAGGAACTATCTTGGTACTTCCTAGCGAACTCTTGAAGTAGACAAGTACTATCTAAGTAACAGGTCACTTACTTCAGAAATCTTCTTGTATATATGAACAAAGCCCTGACATTCACTGTAAGGGCACTCACCAGTCACCATCTCAAGCATACACATGCCGAAAGAGTATATATCCACCAACTCATTGTAGTTTTCACCAAAGAGCTCTGGTGCCATGAATTCTAAGGTGCCTGTGTTTCAGGTTAAATGTTACCGATAACCATATCAAGCTCACCACATATCACGTTTGCTTTCATAAATATGTGGCAGTGTGGCCTGTAAAAACCGTACCTTGTATACTCTGTGTTTTCCTCTCTTGCATGACCATTGCCAAACCGAAGTCCCCAATCTTAACTTTCCCATGGTTCCCATTGATGAAAATGTTGTCACACTTCAAGTCCCTGTGTATGATTGGTGGCTTCTGGCTGTGCAGGTAGGCTAGCCCTGTCAGTATTTGTTTGGCCCATCGCCTCATTGCCTTCATGTCAACTTTCTTGTGCTTGGTACGGTACCTAACCACACCACAACAATAGATCATCAAAGGGGATGGTGAAGCTAGCTACTCCCTCTGTCCCTGAAAGTTTCAATTTCTAGAGTTGTCTTAAGTCAAAATTTTTAAACTTTGACCGAATTTCTAAGAAAAAACGCTAAGATTTATGGTACCAAACTAGGATCATTTGATTTGTCATAGAATATATTTTCATAAAATGCTTATTTTATGTCATAAATGTTGTTTATCTTTTCTATAAAGTTAGTCAAACTTAAAAAAGTTTGACCGGCACGGATTCTAGGAATTGAAGCTTTCAGGGACAGAGGGAGTACTTCTTTACAGCTGTTTCCCTTCTGAATGGAAAGTAAAAGGAACCAACTTTGTATTTCTTTTAGTTCCCTGAAAAGTGAAAACAGAAAATACCAATAAACTATTCAGACTTTAAATTTGAAAAAGAAAGAGTGATTCAGATTTTGTTTGCCATTGGTAAATAACTGAAGTTCAGTTACTGAAGATTCACCATGCCACAAAAGAAGGTACTAGGCACAAAGAATAAAATGAATAAAACTCCATCAGTAGCAGCACATACGAGGGGCTATGTTATATTCACATACTCTCTCAAGTTGCCGGACGTGAACAGCTCAGTGATGAGATTGACGGTCCTTTTCTTGTTGTCGACCCAAGAGGCGTAGAGCTTGAGGATGTGCTTGTGCTGGAGCGACCGTAGCAGCTGGATCTCCATCTTGAGCCGCTGCAGCTCCTTGGGGGATCCCATGGTCCGGCCGTTTATCTCCACTTTGGCCCATGCCACCTCGATGCCTTCCACCACATCGAAGCCTTTGTAGCTGCCAACAAATCGATCACGTGAATCAACAAACACAAGCAAGAATTTTTCACTTTCTTCATATTTTTTTAAACAAAAATAAGCTGGTATTCAAGGTTGAATCTTTGTGATTTGTCGAATATCCAGTGTGAATTTCAGGAAACTAGTTACTGTCATTTAATTTACTACTGAATTACTACTGCATAAACAGCTGAGGAGAGGGAAGGGAGGTACACTGTCTTGAAGGCCCCTGATCCCACGACCTCCTTGTACTGCAATGCACGCACGAAACCGCAGAAATCAGGTAGAAAGATCTATTTTTTCAGAGGAATTCGCAGCAGCGCAGGTTCAATCAAGATTCAAAATTCAGGAACTGAAAGCCCCCCGCGCTAAAAGGCGATGAACCAACCAGGCAACCCGACGAGACCAAACAACATGTCGACATTAGCAGCAGACGCGAAGGGACGGCGGACGGACCGCGCAGCACTTACCCGGAAGTAGCGGCCGGTGGGGTCAACCTCGTCGACGTCGGGGTCGTCCACCTCGTCGTCGGGCGGCTCCGCCTGCTCGCCGCCGGCCAAATCCGGATCCGGAGCCATCGCGCCGGCTCGCTCCTCCGCCCGCGAGATCAGGAGTCGAGCCGGCGACGGATCGACAAGCAGCGCGAGAGACGGCGTACGAGTCTGAACTCTGAACTACTCTTGTGAACTCGAAACAGTTGTTCCAAGTTCCACGGGCACCGCGCCGCGGGTGTTTAGGAGCGGGGTCACGTGAGGCTGCAGGTGGGCCCGGCGGGCTGGTGGGAATTGATCATGGACGTCATAAGCATCCACGTGGCAGATCAGATATAAGGGTTTCGACTTCCCGTAAAATATTCAAAGTATAAATAAGGGAAACAAGTTTCAGATGAGGATTTACCGAAATGTTCAGATAAATTAATGAACGAAATTTCAGGTAAGGATGTCCTTACAAATTCAGATATAGAGTTTGCGATGATCCTGTGCATAATTAAGAGCAAAGGATTCACGACAGCGATTTTGTTGAGTTTCCTGAGTTATTTTCTCACCATAAATCATGTTAATTTGGTCAAGAACAAGATACTTGCTGAACTGAGAGGGGTCGATGATCACCTGCGCGCTTGCTTGACTTGCACTTGATTCTGGTACACCAGTATATAAATCAAATATGCTCTGAGTTTGCGTGCTGCCATTTTGTAAATACTAAGATGGTCAGAAAGCACAATAGACTCCACCATCATGTTTTATATTGTCATGATGGTCAAAAAGCACACTCGGAGCATCGCATTTAGAGCCTGGGCGAAGAAAATGACTTTTTAAGGGCTGATCCAACCAGAGTCGGCTTAGTCGACTCCCCAAGTCGCCTAAGCCGACTTTCTCAAGTTTCTCAAATGCAAGAATGGACTGCACCATTGCATTCCTTTTATTGCGCTGATCGAAAAACATATATGGATCACCTCATTTAGAGTCCGGATAAATCTATTATTATCTATTATCTCTACAACTAAAAATTACCGAAGGGAATCGTTCACCCGGACGTCGCACGCTCGGTACGACAATCGTCGCTTGTCGGTCCGCCCTTCGACGTGCGATCCCGCTCGGGAAAGCCGTGATACGTCGCGCCGCCAGGTGGGCCCTCATCCCGGGGCGTTGATCGCGGAAGGAAACAACGCTTCTTCGTGCGATCCGTGGCCCTCGCCTTGATCCGACCGCCTCATCCCTGCGGCGTTGATCGCGGATCCTCCCAGAAGGAAACAACGCCGCGCGGCGCCTGCTTTCTTCCTCGTGTGATCTGTGGCCCTCGCCTTGATCCGACTGCCGGCGGCACGGTGCGGACGCGGTGGCGCAACGGCGCCGCTGTAGGGACGCGGCGGATGTCCCTTCATCTCCGAGCTCCGAGCAAGGTCACCGCCGCCGGGCAAGGTGAGGCCGCAGCAGAGGCGTCGCAGGGCGGGGACGCGGCAAGGCCAATGAGGCGCGCCGCCGCTAGGCTAGGCCGCGTGACTGGCCGCTTGCTTGCCCTCCTCCTCTGCGCGCCGATGGTCGCCGTGGTCGTGCGGGCGGCGGCGGATGTGGCCTCGTAGGCTGTGGTCCCTCGCGTTCATCGCGTCCGATGGAGATGGCTCCGAGCTCCTTTGCGGCGGCGCGGGGTGGATACAGGAGCTCCAGGGTGGCCGTGCCGGCACCCGTGGCGACCGCAGCAGCCCCGACGCCCACTACCACGTGCGCGACGAACACCACCGCGGCCACGACTTTCGCCATCCCGGGCTACCAGTGCCCTGGCCGTCAGCCCCCGTCCACCCGGCGGGGCAGCCTTACGCTTCTGCTGCGTAGCAGGTAGCTGCGCGCCTCCGCAGCTATGGGCAGCCCCTGCGCACGTCCAGCTTCTAGCCATGGCTGCGCCTTGCGCGTTGCCCCCCACACGCCTCTGCGGCTGCGGACGGACCCTGTACACGGCCAGCTGTGGGACATGGCCTGCGCCTTGTGCGCTGCCCCTGCGTGCGGTAGGCTGCCAGTCGTGGCTGTGCCTGACGGCCAGCGCGTGGTCATGATCCAGGAGAGCAAGCGAGCAACTGCCTCTAGGCCAAGGTGCAAGGTGATCCACCATGGCCTGCCTGCACGTTGGGTATTTGTGTTTATGCCCCACTAGCCACTGTCCCCTGTTGCTTCTACCAGTTTTTCCGTAGGACGTGCCACACTTGAGATATGTTGTATGCAACAATGATCCTCCGTCGACTTCTGTTTGCATTATTGTGGATTCAGATAGTTGTTACTTTAAAAGTGGATGTCTCATTCCTATTGTTATTTATAACACACATGCATGCCCCCCTTTGCTGATTATAGGCTTGTGCTTCTGATGATGTCTAGGTATATAAAAGGGAAACTTGGCTTTGCTGTTTGAGAAGATGTTGTTGGTAACATATTTGGTCGCTGGTGAGTTGGCCTTTGATAGCCCTCATATTCTCTGCTCTTGGTTCATTTCTTGGATTTAGGAATCATGCAATGATTCTGCAGTAATAGTATATATCTAGCTAAAATATCTCTTGATTTTGTTAAATTTGCTATGAACCGGAACTATCATGCCCATTGGACATTGTAACCTTCTACAGGGAGGGTTCTGATCCTGGACTTGGGGCAGTTTCAACTGGATCTCATGTTGATGCCATTCCATTCTCAGGCTAATTTAACGGTGTTGTTGGAGTTCTGGGTGCTCTTGAGGCAATTAGTTTACTGAAACGGTAACAATTTTGTCTGCCTACAACACCATCAGAAAATTGATAGAAAGTAAAGTACGACAATTTGATATTGGCGATGAGGAATGAACTAATCTAGGAGACTAGGACCAGGGATCAGAGGAGTTCAATACATATGATTCCCTTTCTAGATGCACATGCAGCAGACAGCAAACCAATAGAACAACAATTTTTGCTCACAGAAGTCAAATAGGACAAAAAATAAAAAAGAAACAACAACAACAACATAACCTTTTGTCCCAAGCAAGTTGGGGTAGGCTAGAGAGGAAACCCAAAAGAGACGAGAAACAGGGAGACACATAAAGGGACATAAAGGGCACAAGACAAAAAGAGGTCACGGTTTAGGCACGTTGATTGCCAATCTCCAAGCGCTCCTGTCCATAGCTAAATCCTTAGAGATATTCCACTCCTTAAGATCTCTCTTAACGGACTCGTCCCAAGTTAGTTTAGGTGGACCTCTACCGCTCTTTACATTATCGGCCCGCTTTAGAACTCCACTGCGCACCGGCGCCTCAGGAGGCCTCCGTTGGACATGTCCAAACCATCTCAACCGATATTGAATCAATTTCTCCTCAATTGGTGCCACCCTAACCCTATCCCGAATATCGTCGTTCCGGACTCTATCCCTCCTTGTGTGCCCACAACACCAACGCAACATATGCATCTCTGCTACACTCAATTGCTGGACATGTCGTCTTTTTGTAGGCCAACACTCAGCACCGTATAACATTGCCGGACGAATCGCCGTCCTATAGAACTTACCTTTCAGCTTCTGAGGCACCCTTTTGTCACAGAGGACGCCAGAAGCTTGACGCCATTTCAACCAACCGGCTGAAATTCTATGCCTAACATTTTCGTCAATGTCTCCATGTAGCATCGACCCTAAATACCGAAAAGTATCCTTCTTGGCCACCACTTGCCCATCGAGGCTAACGTCTCCCTCCTCATGCCTAGTCGCACTGAAATCGCACCTCATGTACTCGGTCTTAGTCCTACTAAGTCTGAACCCTTTCGACTCTAACGTGTGCCTCCATAGTTCTAACTTCCTATTAACCCCTGCCCTACTGTCGTCAACTAGCACCACATCATCAGCAAAGATCATACACCAAGGGATATCACCTTGTATGTCCCTTGTGACCTCAGCCATCACCAAAGCAAATAAATAAGGGCTCAAAGCTGACCCCTGATGCAATCATATTTTAATTGGAAAGTCACTGGTGTCGCCATCACATGTTCAGACAAACGTCACCACATCCCTGTACATATCCTTGATGAGGGTAACGTACTCAGCACCCTCATTCTCCCCATTAAACAGCTTGTCGAAGTACTCTCTCCATCTGTCCTTGATCTCCTCATCCTTCACCAGAAGTCGATCTGTCCCATCCTTGATGCATTTTATTTGGTTGATGTCCCTTGTCTTCCTCTCGCAGATTCTAGCCATCCTATAAATGTCCTTCTTCCCTTCCTTCGTGCCTAGCCACTGATAAAGGCCATCATACGCCTGACCTTTTGCTACACTCACAGCTTGCTTTGCAACCCTCTTCGCTATTTTATAGCCCTCGATTTTGGCTGCACTCTTGTCATGGTGGAGACGCTTGAAACACTCCTTCTTCTCCCTAATAGCCCTTTGCACCTCGTCATTCCACCACCATGTGTCTTTCGCTTCCCGTTTGCCTCTCCTACTCAGCCAAACACTTCCGAAGCCACCTTCCGGACACATGTTGCCATCTTTAGCCACATGTCGTCGGTATCTTCTCCTTCTTCCCAAGGCCCCTCGTCTAGCATCCTCTCCTTAAACGTTTGCGCTGCTTCCCCTCTAAGCTTCCACCACTTCGTTCTCGCAATCTTGGCCCGTTTGTCCCGGTGGACACGTACCCAAAAGCAAAAGTCCGTCACCACAAGCTTATGTTGAGGGATAACACACTCCCCAGGTAACACCTTACAATCAAAGCAAGCACGTCTATCCTCCCTCCTTGCAAGGATAAAATCGATCTGGCTCGAGTGTTGTCCACTACGAAAGGTTACTAGATGAGATTCTCTCTTCCTAAAGAGGGTGTTCGCTATCAACAAGTCATAGGCCAGCGCGAAGTTCAAAACATCCTCCCCCCTTGATTCCTACTACCATACCCGAACCCCCCGTGCACCCGTTCGAAACCTACATTAGTCGCACCAACATGGCCGTTGAGGTCTCCTCCTATAAAGAGTTTCTCATTGATAGGCACGGTACTAACCATGCTATCAAGATCTTCCCAAAACTGCCTCTTGGTGCCCTCGCTAAGACCTACCTGAGGGGCATAGGCACTGATCACATTTAGAGCCGAATCTCCAACTACCAGCTTGACCAAGATAATCCGGTCGCCTTGTCTCCTAACATCCACGACTCCATCCTTAAGGCTCCTATCGATCAAGATGCCTACACCATTCCTACCCAATGTTGTCCCCGTGTACCAAAGTTTGAAGCCAGTATCCTCCACCTCCTTCGCCTTCTGGCCCTTCCATTTAGTCTCCTGAACGCATAGAATATTTACACGTCTTCTAATTGCTGCATCGACTAACTCTCTTAGCTTACCCGTTAGGGACCCTACGTTGCAGCTACCTAGACGAATCCTAGTTGGCTCGGCTAGCTTCCTTACCCTTCGCACCCGTCGAGGGAAGTGCGGAGACCCTTGCTCATTTTTCACTACACCCGGCCGTAGATGTAGCGCGCCACTAAGGTTGCGACGGCTCAACCCTTGCTCATTTTTCATCGTACCCGGGTCACGATACGACGCGCCACTAAGGGGATGACGACCCGGCCCTTGCCCATTTAACACCACACCCGGGTTCCGATGCAGCGCGTCGCTAAGAGGGTTATGCCCCAACGAATCTCTTGTGGGTTTCAAATCCATGAGAGTGGCTGTTTTTTTACTGTTGGTTCGTCAGACCTTAACACACCCTCATCCTTTACCCGGGCTTGGGACCGGCTATGTTGAGACGACTTAAAAAAGTCTTCCAGTCAACATAGGCGGAGTTACAAAAAAACAACAGGCAAATAAAGAAGGGTTCGATCCAGTATGTGCACATGAATATTATCTGTGTACAGGCCAGTTACTAACCACCTTATCTGTTTATTATCCCCCTGAGTTATTGTTGCTTCTTCAATTTCCAAAGCGTGTGCTTGAGCATGCTTTATTGTCGACAAAGACATTTAAGTTTGTCAGTGTTTTGGTGCTTGCAGTTTCAGGCTTTCGAAGAAATTCAGGAGCAGCATCTTCATTGTTTCTTGCAATGGTTCTTTCTTTACTGTATGTAGCAAGTGCAAGGTGAAAGCTATCAATGAAAATAAGATTTATAAAGTTTGGCACTTGTTTATTTGCCTTTGGTGTATAGGTATTCAGTTCTTGGTCCTTGTATTTGTGCTCAGGTAGCTGAATGATTTAGACTTTTGGAATGATCTGGTGCTTTATTCATGTGCTCCCATGACTGTATGCTAAGAAAAATATGCCTCCATGATTTTCTGCCATGCAAAAACTATTTATCTAAAGTAAATGATATTTCATCTGGTTTTTATAGAATTGCATTTGCATATGGCTACTATGTTGTTGATAGAATAAATTTTCAAACTACATTGCAATCTTTCCTTGCTGTAGGTTCTATTTTTCAGAAAGGTTGATAGTGGATGTTTTTTCTAAAAGGTGTGTGCCGGATTGATGTACCTGATCATATTGCCAGTGGGAATATTTTGAATGTGAGGCTCCTTAAGATTCAATCAGAATGATTAGTCTAACATAGTGCTTGAGATTGTGCTGCAAATTTTCTCTATGCCTTACACCAATGCTAACATAAGCATGATCCTTTCTACTATGTGCAGAAACTGTGGATAGAAGCCATGCAAAACTTGGATAAGTGAGAAAAATTTCAGCCTAATAGATATGTGTTTTTTATATGGTAATGATTTAAGAGCTGGATAGGTACTTAACTGATTTGAGAATTGTGTGTACTGCTACAATTCTTGGGTGGATTGATGCTTCCACCTATCACTACTAGACATGTGATTTTTTATTTGTTGATATATAGAGGATAATGGCAGCAGTGACTTCAAATAGTTTCGATCATATGATATATATTTTTCGTACCACAACAGCCATTACTTGATGATACCAGGGATTGTAGCATACCACCTCGGCTAAAGGTATGTCATTTTGGTTGAGTGCAGAGCATGAGATCCTAGACCAGTTTTTAAATTGCCTTTTAATCATGTCTCTCTGCTCTATTCTCGAGGTTCCCTCCAATCAAATTATAATTTTTTTGATCAATTATCAGATTATAATTAATTAATATCTTAAATGTTGGGTATCTGAAATATTACTTTGAATATGGTCGGCTATGTAATTGTCTGTTTACTTCAGGATGCTTTGTGATACTAATTTTACCTTCACATCTCAAATTATGGGGCGGATTTGCACATGTCTGCAGTTCTTGAAGTAAGTTAAGGATATTCTTCAGTCATGTGCTGGTGAAGCCAAATTGGTCGAAGAGATTACTTGCAGTGTAAATGGTCTTCAATGCTATGATGATCAGATTAGTCAAACATTTTACAAACTTCAGCACTATGACCTGAAAAATGTAATTCATTTTAATGTCTGGAGTTAGTATTGAGTGAATCAAGTAGTGAAATTTGGGTGACCTATGAGAAGAATAAGTTCTGTGAGTAGCTGGATGGTATTCTACGGATTGTATACATTTTATTATATCTATGACAGAGAGCTTGAGAAATATTATTTGAAATCATAATACGTATGAATATTTGTATTTACTTGAGCATATGTACATTACATTTACAAATTATTCCCAAGTTCATGCTATATATGATTTTACCTCAACCAAACGGGGTGAAGAATAGCAAAAAGGATCGACATTTTGTGTATGTAGAAATTCTGAATAAAATAATGTGTTATGTAGCTCAGT
The DNA here is from genome assembly GCA_022457205.1 of Saccharum spontaneum. Lineage (NCBI taxonomy): Eukaryota > Viridiplantae > Streptophyta > Magnoliopsida > Poales > Poaceae > Saccharum > Saccharum spontaneum. The sequence continues at coordinate 9,973,548 of CM039598.1, forward strand.
TCCACATTGATCTATGGACGATAGGATTGATAGGACCTCTAGGTGCTGATGTGGCGGGTGAACTCAACTTAGATAAAGAACTTGTTAATGTACCTTGTCTAGCTCACTCGTGGCCATGCCGCCACCAACGAAGTAGCAGCGACGTGGCCTCGAGTGTCGGAGCAGGAGGCGCGGACTGCAGCAGAGGTGGAGCTTCTCGTCGCTGGCAGTGCCTCCCTCTCAATCGGACTAGGGTTAGTCGGTGGGGTGTGGCGGCGTCGAACCTCGTGTCTTAAGCCCCTGGCTCCCACCTCCTCTTTATAGGCACTGTTCAACGGGGGCCACCAGCTAGGAATACGGTTGGACGCTCCCGATCAGGGCACGAGTCAAGGTCCGACTCGGTCGTTGGACCGAATCGGGTGGAGATCAATCTAACACTACCATCCTGGGCTCTTAAGGTTATTGAAAAAATCAGAACAAGCTTAACCTGCACTAGGATACAACGGCGGTTGGGTTTGTGAGCCTAGGATCTTAAGGTTATTGAAATAGTTCAAGACCTTGGCTTTGGCTGCCACTTAACTTGCACTATGATGGTCAGGTATTATTTTATTCCCGTTACAATGATAATACTTATTATTCTTGTTGCACTATTTCTATTATAGATTCATACAATAGAGTTTGTGAGATGCAGCGCTTTCCGTGACTGTTAATATCACAAACTTTGCTTTTTCGATTAAATATCACTTTAACATCGGTATTTAATTTTATAGTATTGTTTTTTTATTGTGCGATCCGTGTGTTTTTATATAAAAGTTTAGCTGTTTCGTAGCAACGCACGAGCACGCTACCCAGTTATTTATATATATCTCTACAACTAAAAAATACGAAAGGGAATCGCCCACCCGGGCGTGCGAAAGCGCTCGCCCGCTCGCACGTCCGCCCGCCACTCCTAGCACTCTTTCCCTTCAAATACCACCCGGCAAATATTGAATGTTTCTTGATACAGCCAGATTCATCTCCAATCACCTCCAGAAACTGCTCCCCCAGGAACTGCTCTCCCTTCCATGATCTTCCTCCTCTGCACGTGCTTCCCTCCATACCTGCCCACCCGGCCATTGGCCTCCCTCCGCACGCGCCTCTTGCAAACGAGGAAACAAAGACCAAAATTTTCTCCAATTCAAATCTCATCCGCCGCTGCCCTAGCCTGTGTTCGCCAGCCGCCCTCCTCCTCGCACGCCGCACTTGGCTGGCTGGCCCCGTCACCATCGCCCTTGCTGCCGGCTCGGTTCGTGCGCTGGTGGTCGGGCTTGGCAACAACGGCAGCGAGGGCCCTTGCCGGCGCGATGGTGCATGCGCTGCTCGGCGAGTATCCGTCGTCGCCATCGACTGTCGCGGCGGGAAGCTTCGCGTGCGTCGTGGAAGATGGCGCGCCGTGATGGTCGCCGGCGCTCACCCCGACAATAAGATTAAAGTAGGGTTTGTCCCTTCACTTGCTCGTTGCTTGTGTCCATGGGAATCTGATTGGTTTTGGTAATACAGAAGTGAGCTACCAGCAACAACTGCTTGCCTTGTTTCTTGGTGTAGATTTTGGGATACGTTAGCAATTATGATTGAAATTGAGCCTGCTATTGGGATTTTGGGATGAGGTGTGTGGCAACTAGCAACTAAATCATTACATTTTGGGATGAGCCTGCAAGGACGCAGAAAATTTTTACCTATTAATCTTATCTTATTATATGTTATTTCAGAAGTTAATTCTCGGTTCGACAATACTTCTAATCCTTTAGATTAGGAATACCAAAAGGAATTATAATCCAAACCAATATAAAAAAAGCTTCTATGTTGAACTGGACAATTATAGGAAATAATTTAAGCTACTGTAGTTTTTAATCCAAACCAATATACTTTGTAGTTCATGCACTTGTGCAGTCCTGCTTCAGCTTAGTTGCGACAAGCTTTTCACTGTAAAAGAACTGCAACTACATAAGTTCAGATATGGACTTCAAAAATATCACCATCGAGTGCCTTCGAATCCATTAATTCAGTACTCCCTCCATCCCAAATTATAAGGCATTCCAAGAATCTTGGAGAGTCAAATGATCTCAAATTTGACCAAATTTATATGATAAGATAATAATATTTATGACACCAATTAAGTATCATTAAATTCTTCATTAATTATATTTTCATAGTATACCTATCTGATGTTATAAATTTTTGTAATTTTCTCTATAATTTTGGTCAAACCTTAAGATGCTTTGACTCTCCAAGATTCTTGGAATGCCTTATAATTTGGAATGGAGGGAGTACTATTTAATCTCTTATATTAAATCACTGGACTTCATATGTGACACCTTTAACTGCAAGGGAACCTTTTTTTCATGGCCTTGCTCCCATGTTCCATGTAGTTTTGTCTCATAATAAGTCCTCTTTCCATTTGACCATTCACAAACACTATTCAATGTATCATGTATAATAGACTACTGGTGTACTTGAACAAACACCTAAAAAGCTTAGAATTCAGCACTTATCTTGTCGATCTTATAATGACTTGTCTAGAATAAGTTTTTCTGGGGTGTCTATTATTGTTGTAAGCTTCAAACATGGATCATTCTTGCTCATTTAAATTAGACATATGGCGACGGCTCCCATATGCAAGCTGATCAACCCACGAGAGATGGCTGTTGAATGCATCTTCTGGAGGGGCTCTAGATGGAGAAGAAGTCGAGAAACCTCGAATGCAAGTATGTTTTTTTTATATCTCTAAGTCATTTTTGGATGTTATGTTTGCTTCTTGGTATGCTGTTTCCCTCCGTTCCTCATTGTTGCTATTGTAGCTATTGTGGTCTGGTGGCCAGGAAAAAGAATAAGGAGGATTGGAACGAGTGCAATTGTTGTCATGATTTCTTTGTTTTCCTCACTGGTTCTCTAGGTAAGTACTCCCCTGGATATGTGCTAAATTTAGGAGGCATTATGTTTTTCGATTCTTGTTGGAGGGTGGGTTTTGGTGTTAAACTTCTCCACATAGGCAGATTCTACTGTGTTTCTTTTTTTCTGTAAAAACTCATAATTAGAAAGTTGTAGATATCATATAGATCTAATTTCTGCCATTTTTTTGCGGTTTTTGGATCATAGATGCAGGTGTTCTACCTATCTGAATATTATTCTGTTGTGTTGTCAATGCTATCATACAGAACTTGATCTGAATTGATTTTGATTTTGTTGATAGCGTGGATTTTATACCATTAGAAAGGTCAAGAGTTTAGGTTCTGAAGGACTTGGACCTGGCTAAAATTTTCTGCCTTGGCTTATAGTTATTATCATAATATCATGTAAAAGTGTTTTTGAGCTTTCCTTTCTAGGATTTGATTCTTTACCTGTTTAGTACTTGTGCAATCTAACTGTGTCATGCTGCAGTGCTTGGATGGAGTGATTTGGTGTACTGATCCAGGAGGGCAAGATCCCATTTCGGTGAGGATAAGCTCAATTTAGGATACTTGGAGTTCAGTTCAAGTGCGGCTCTGAGGCACCTCTCCCTCTCTCTCAGGTTGGTTTTTGGCTAACCTTGCTGTAAAGGTGCTTTTTTTAATAAATTTTACTGGGGAAATAGCCACAGTTTCTTTTGAAAAAAAAGAAAACTCTGTTTGGTCCACCCTGATGTTTTTTTTATGAGAAGTAGAATTTCTATTTGTTTTTCGGGATTTTGCTACAACCACCCTAATGGTTATTGTGAGAAGTAGCTGAGTTTGGTCTCTGCGTTTTAAATTGCCGCTATGTGCTGAGCTTGTGAGCAGAAGAGGTCGTGATAGCCTGGGCAATGATTAACCGCTCATGTTGTGCCAATATTTCCTCCGGTACTGGCAGTACAGGCATTTTGGAAAATTTACCCTCATTTCTTTGTTACTTTATATGAATGCTTGAAATGAACCATTAGAAAAAAAATATATTTTGTGCCACAAATCATTGTGCGTCAACTACATTATCAACAGTTGTCTATGAACCGTAAAAGTTTTTCAAGCCCGTCGCAATTTTGGTGCATGCAAATTAATTCCAGTTGTTTGCGTCCTGATCTTGTCCCCTGCATTGCAAATTCCATGGTTAATTTAATGAATCTAATTTAACATTGTAGTTGTTGGTGTATTTTTTCCATGCTTATCAAAGTTAGATAAGTTTAGTTTAGGGCAAAGCCAAAATAACCTATAGAAGGGAGTACTGATTAAACAAATTGTTTATTCTGTCTCGTTCTCAAATATCAATAAGGTGATGCATGCTTGTGTACATAATTCCCTGATCGGAACACACGTCTAATGTATTTGGCTATAAACATCAGGCTTTAAGTATCATTTTTTTGTGTAAGTGTAAAATACACGTTTGTAATCTATATTATCATGTACGATTTTTTCCCGTTGCAACACATACACTAAAAAAATTACTGATGTTATCGTCAGATGAAGTTATCGCTCTACCTTAATCCGTGCCACGTACATCGGTACGTGAACCTTAATCCGGCTCCCGCGTTGCCTCCGCCCGCCGGTATGTGAACCGGTACGTACGACACGTACATGAGTCCGGTACGTACGTCACGTACGCCCACGTACGTGGGTCCCCCCGCTTAATGCGCGTGGGCACGACTCCGTGGTGAAGCAGAACCTCCAGCTCCTGGCCGCGCGCGGTGAGAAGCCGTTCTAGGGCCGGGACGCGGTCGCGGGGCTCTGGGGCGTCGCGTTCGCCGCCGGCTTCGCCGTCTTCTGCTTCGAGGGCTTCTGCATGACGCTGGCTCTGGAGGCATCCATGGCCGACCGGAGCAGGTTCCGCTCCGTGCTCATCCAGGCCATCGCCGGCGTCACCATCGTGTACGTCTGCTTCAGCGCCTGCGGCTACCTCGCCTACGGCGACGCCACAAGGACATCATCACGCTCAAACTCCCGAGCACCTGGTCCACTGCCGCTGTCAAGGTCAGACAGGAAAAACTCTCTCACGCACGAACAACACGGCCGGCCCCATCGGGCCATCGGTGAAACGAAACCAGAGGCTAAAAAACCGTTACTTTTATCCTGCAGGTGGTGCTGTGTGCATCGCGCTGGCACTGACGTTCCCGGCCGGTGATGATGCACCCCATCCACGAGATCATGGAGGCGCGGCTGCTGGCGACGGGCGGGTGGCTGCGGAAGCGCTGCCACGGCGGCGGCGCAATGGAGCGGGCGGCCCTGCACGCGAGCCGCGTCGCGGTGCAGGTGGAGCTGTCGGCGATCACGTGCTTCGTGCCGGCGTTCGGGTCGTTCGCGTCCTTCGTGGGGAGCACGGTGTGCGCGCTGCTCTTCTTCGTGCTGCCACTGCCAGAGCTGTTCCACCGCGTCGTGGGCCACGCCGCGCGACGTCGACTGGGCCATCCTCCTCTTCGGCCTCGCGTTCGCCGCGCACGGCCTGTACGACGCCGTCCTCTCGTGGCACTGACGGCGGAAGTGCCAGCGGCCAAGTGCACGTTCCCATTCCAACACGAATTTCTCGTCCACGCGCGCTTGTGTTGAGGATAAAAAAAAATGCAGCAGTTTCGTTATATTGATTGATACGTTTCGGATAGGCCTGGACAGGAGGATTTGTTCACTCCTGCCTGTTTTTAGAAAATAAAAAATTACAAGTTCAAACTAGCATGACAGGATATGTTTCCGTGCAACGCAGTTACTAGTCAACATGCACGTACGGACGTGCGTAGAAGATATCGTGTTAATTTTTTATTTTTTAGATTAAATTGTTATTATTTTATTATCCTTTTATTTTTGTATTTTTTTAATCTAATATTTTTTTGATAATTCAGATGACATTTGGACAGTTAGTCGGTAAAGGATATGAAAATGTGATGTGTTGCAAGCAGTTTTTGAGTGAGGAGCGCGAACTCGTCGGCATAGGACGCCATCTCCGGGATGCCGCTGAACCATAGCCCGTTCCACACTACCGTGCGGAACCTGGTGGCGTCGCTTGAGTCCACCATCGCGATCTCCGGCGGATCGCCCCTCGTGACAACCACGTACCGTAAGGTCCCCGGCGACGGGTCGTTGGCCGCCTTCTAGGACTGGAGGTACCACTCCGTATCCGTCCACGTGTTGCGGCCGATCTTCATGCCCGGTACCAGCGTGTTCGTCGGGTGGTCGAACGACTGCCACAGGATGTCGTCGCTGCTCCCGTCTCGCACCACTAGGTTATACGTGTGTGCATATGACACTAATGAATCGATATTGTTCGTAACGTGTGTATATATGACACTAATGAATCGATATTGTTCGTAACGTATAGGTGGGCTGGGTATTCTTTTTGGTGTGAAAAAATAGCGATATGAGGAAACACAGCATAAACACGCGTAAAGAATTAAAAGTTTTCCGGCCAGGCCCGTTCGTCAGGTTAGGAGGGGAGATTAGATACGTAGGATCTATGATCTAAGGGTCAAAACATAAGGTGGGTAGGAATTGCCGAGTAACAGGTATTTTTTTAATTCCTTCGCTCTTTTATAGTATAGATAGATTAATTACTAGAAAATATGCCCATATGTTGCAACGGGGAGACAAAAATATATGTCTCTTGTCATTGAGATGTTATCTTATATGACACTTATAGGTATTTGATACATATATAAGATTGATATGGTTATTGTTTTCTATAAAATCTCAATCAACAATTATAAGTCAAAGGAAATAGGAATCTTCCCATCTACTAAAAGATCTAGACGTATATATAATAATAATTATAATATAATAATAATGCTTAAGAATACAGTGGTTGTTTCAAGTGAAGAGATAATTTCCAAAAAGTACTTAAACTCTACCCACAATAAGCAGGAAGCATATCAACGTACCATTTGTTTCGGTAATTTGAGAGCTTAATACCTACTTATATAAAGGCATTGGGTTTGGAATCGATATAGAAATATCTATAGAATATATAGCTCACATGGTTCGTTGAAATCATCCGTCACAAAAAGGACATTTGGTTAATGTTTAGGGAGGGTCTTTTGCGCAAATTCATACAATCCAGATTTTTTAAGCTCTAATCCAGAATTTTCTATCCACTCATTCATTGTTATCCCTTGCTAGCACCGCAAATGCTCCTTTCCTCGAGTCCAAAAAAGCTTCTTTCCGCTTCCTCATACAAGCGTGCCCAGCGGCAGCGGTGCATGGCATGAAGAGAGACAGCGGCGGCGTGCGGGGCGAGGACTGGTTGCAGCAGATGGCTGGGTGAGGACCCGCGGCTGCTGCTCGCGGGCGTGCGGCGGCTGCTCGTGGTGGCTGGCTAGTTGAGATCCGGCGGCAGCTGCTCGTCAGCCCTGTGACTGTGGCTTGCGGCTCGCCGGGCATGGACCGGTGGCGGCGGCGACTCATAGGCCGAGGAGTGTTAGCGTCAGCTTGCGGCCATGCGGCAGCACAACAAAGGCACGGTGTGGACGGCGACGATAGGGGAGCGCAGACATCGAGCACGGCCAAGGACGACAGACAGCTATGACGTGAGGGCATGGCCACCCATGGCGGGCTCGTGGCCATGGTTAGAGCACAACCATGTGGCTGATCGGGCGCAGCGCAGCAGGCTTGTGCACGGTTTCATGATTTTTGTGTTTTTTCTTGATTCGCTTGGATCAATTGATTGTGTGATAAATTTGATTGTTTGATGGGATGTTTTTCCCTTTGGTTTGATTTGTACTTGGATTGGATTTTCATGGTGGTAAGAGTCCGATTTGGAGAAACAACAAAAGCAATTTGAAAAAAAACAGACGATTGCATGATTACCGAAGCTGAGCCACTTTAGGATTATTAGGTTGGACGAAAATTTGGGGTGACAAGAAATTTTGCCCCTTTAATATCAGGTATAGATGAATTTTAGAAGCTTTTTTGCTCGGACCTCGTTGAAGTCGGCAAATTTGGCAGGTCCGGAACGGATCTAAAACACATTTGACACGATTTGGAAGGGGTTTTGGACTCCTTGAGGCGCCCAACACCGTATAAATATAAGGTCCACAGCCGATTGAGGTGCCCAATACACACAATCGTCACAAAAATCAATCTACAACCTCTCTTCCCATCTATTTCTCCTCATTCTTCATTGGCGCTCACAGACGGTGGATCGACGACGGCAAAGCTCTAGAGTGGCTAGGCCGGCTAGGGCACCCCATAGCTACCGCACGCCCCGATGGGGTCCTTTCCATGCTTGTGGGGTTTCGGGTTCCAAGAGATGTCGTTGGCGTGTCTTGCGTATCGCGATTGCGGCGAGACTCCTCCGGCGACGTGTCTTACGTATCGTGCCCATCGCTAGAGCCACAAGGTCCGAGTGCCGACATGCCCTAGGTGCCAGCCGACCTAAAAGTCAGCTAGACCCTACATCGAGCGATCTAGCTCCTAATCGGTGTGGTGGCCTAATTAAGTGTCAACACAATTTCTAGCGACTCCGCTAGGGATGATTGGTTCGGCTATCTCCTATAGTCGATCTTTCCGACCTAGCCAATTTGTTGGTTCCCATCTATCTTTCTTGTGCTCTCATTACCGGTGTGTAATCTGGCCCGAAAGGCTGACCGCATCTGGTATTAATGTCTTTTTTATTAGGATGTGGAGGAACGGTCGCAATGGGGTGTTCAACAGTCCAATGGGTCTGGGAAGCATCATCAAGTATACAACCAGATCTGAGATAAAGGAATGTGGGATAGCTGAAGGTTCTCCTCTTTTTATTGCTATGAATAAGCTTATGTCTAAATTTGATGAATTAGAGGGACGAATGTTTGGTGCTCCAATTTTTACTTTACCTCATGATGAACATACTAGTGAATTGGCCCTGACTTTTAGTCAACCGCAATATGAGAGGTCATTTCACTATTATTTTGATCAATGTGGCAGGTTTGTTTTTTTATAATCAATCCGAATTGGCCTCTTCAGCGCCTAAACCGATAGCGCCAATTTAGGAGGGGTTAGCGCTAATCGTCCTGTTGCTACATATACACAGAATTCGGTTCATACCAGGGGCGGATCCAGCGGTGGGGCGGGTGGGGCTCAAGCCCCCCTACCGCTGCTGCAACAATGGAGCCCCTCCTTGAGCCCCTCCTAAACTTTAAAGGTATGAAAGAGATGGAGGAGGGGCTTTACAGGTTGAAGATGAGTTCAGCCCCTCTTTATGAATTCCTAGATCCGCCACTGGTTCATACCTCTCGAACCGATGACACGACAGCATCACCACATGCTTCATTGCCTCATATTACGGTGTTGTCGGACTCTCCAAGTCACAAGGCATGGTTTCAATGCCTGAAGACTTCATATGATCCCAAACCGATTTACAGGAAACTGTTTATTGGTTTATAGGATATCAAAAGAGACAAAATAGGACATGCAAGCTACACATAACAGAGATGAACATCCTTTACCTTGCAACAAGACACTTTCCATGGTTGAAACTTTAAAATTAAATAATCCAGCCGTCTTGATTTGGCTTGAACAAGCCGATTCCACTATTATTATTGGAAAAAATATGATAACCGGTGAACCCACGGAATCAAGGAAGGGAAAGAAAGTCTTGGATCGGATCGTTGATGAAAGCTTTTAAGCATGAATGATGCGGCCTATATATCGCAATTTGTCAAATTTCTTTTCTTTGCCTCGGTTTCTTTGATTGAGGGCAGGGCCATCTAAATCTACAGCCCATAAATTATCAACTGCTTGCATGCATTGCCGGCCGGCCGCCCCTAGTAACGGCCTAATGAATTGCGATGCATTGACCCATACGCAAGACGTAAGACGCAGTCAACTCGGATGGGTCTTCCCTAGTCCACCGCGCACGGGTCGAGCCACCCTCCACATATAGATTAAGCAAAAGTCGAGATATATATATATATATATATATATATATATATATATATATATATATATATATATATATATATATATACACCTGGATGGCTCCTCCGTACCCACCACGTCAACGATTGGCGAGCCTGAAGGCAGCAGCTGGGTGCAAAGCCTCTCACTACTATAGAACGAGTTTGTAGGGACGGCTCTGGCTGATTTCTAGGGGCGGTTTGGCCAGCCGCCCCTACGGTCCTATCATCTAGGTTAGCTATAGAATCTGTGATTCATCTGATTATCTCTATATACATGTCAAAATTATGTCTGTAGTGTCTGCTTTTAGCTTAAGAACCTACTTGATGCATGAATCGTGATTAAGCATGCATAGATGGGTAAGTGTGTTAGGAGGGCCTATTTGGCATGGAGGGGCCGAAGCCGATGAATAAAAAAAATAGTAGTTTTATGAGCCAGCGGAAGCTCCATCAAATAGGGTCTTAAATTCAATTCAAATAAATAGATGGTTAAGAGCATCTTCAAGAGTCCTCAAATTCAATTCCCAAAATTATCACTTGGAGAGCTATTTGTATAAAAATCGCTCTATGTATATTTACACCCTCCAACTGTTTTTTCTATATCTTGTGCGCACTCTAGTAGAGAGCTAACCCCGCTCTCTATCTTTGGCCACTGAGAAATCTAGAATAGAGGATGAAATATTTGGAGAACTAAATAAATAAGCTGTTGGAGGCTATTTTTAATCAAAATCTCCATTTCTATCAATAAGAAAGGATATAAAGAGTCTGTTGGAGATTTGGAGTTGCTCAGTGATGCTGGTTGAATTTACACCACACGTGTTAAGGGTGGTTTGTTTTGTCTGCTAATAATAAGCAGCAAAAGCTAGCATATGCTGAATAAATTCGAAAAGCTTTCTATTATTACACTTAAATAGGTCACTATAAACACACATAGATTACACCTATCAATATGAACATTCTGCTCTGCCCTTGGTTATATTACATTGTGCTGGTGAGAAATATCCAATTGTATCATTTACTCCCTCCGTCTCTGAATAAATTAATTTCTACAGTTGACTTAAGTCAAATATATTTAAGTTTGACCGAATTTATCGAAAAGAGTGTCAAGATATTTATGACAACAAATTAGTATCATTGGATAGATCATAAAATGTATTTTCATAATATGCATATTTGATATCATAAATATTTGTGTTTTCTCTATAGACTCGGTTAAACATAAAAAAGTTTGACCTAAGATAACTCAAAAAATTGATTTATTCAGAGGGAGTACCATGTAATTTATACCATTAATTGTTTAACTCAAGTTGGATGAATCACGACCTATTAACCCTGGGCACAAAATACCGAGAACCGAACCGAAAATATCAAAACCAAAATTTTTGGTACCCTGGTCGGTACTTTACCTCGGGGAACCGAATTTACCGAACTATATGAAATGTGCTAAGTTTGAGTGTTGTTATATTATTGATAGCACTATTTTAGTCTATTATATTATGTATTTGTGGTCCTCTACTCTTATAGTCTTGTGGACTTTTATATGTATGTATTTGGCATTATTATTCTCTATGAAATCATGTCCAAATTATGTAAAAATTAGCTTTTGAACCCGCTATTACATGTCCATGCGATCAGTTCGGTATTTTTCGGTAAATACCGAAACCGAACCGAAAATACCGAAACTGAATTTCCTCGGTATCGATTTTTGGAAGGAACCGATCGGTACCTATTTTTTGAGGAACCAAATTTCTCTGGGAAACGAAGTACCGAACCGATCGGTTCGGTAATACCGAATGCCTAGGCTGGTGACCTATAGCAAGGAAGCAACGGCTATATGACGTGCTCAGATCATAACTTTGCTTGTGGGTGTATAGGTTTGTCGTGTGGTAGCTTTAAGTCTAGTAATAGGACAGAAACTTTTTCCCAACACTATTATCATCGCCGGTTCTATTAAAACCATCGGTGATGCACTTAATTTCACCGTAGGTTGTAATAGAACCAGCGGTGATAATACATTTTCACTACCGGTTTATAATGGAATCGACAGTGATAATGCTTTCCACAACCGGTTCATGAAACAACCTGGTAGTGAAAAACATCACGAGTATAGAAGAAAATCCCAAACCCTAGCCCCTCACTCTCTCTCCTATGGCCGCCACTCTCACCTCACCCCCCTCTCTCTCTCTCCAGGCCCCATCTTTCTCCCTCAACAACTCTCCTCACAGCCCCCTCTCTCCCCCTCACTCATGGCACCCAATGGTGGATCCCCTCAGCGAGCTCCCGACGGTGTGGTGGACTCCCAATTGTGTGGCACCCCCTCCCCCTACCAACAGGCAGCCTCCTAGTGGCGCATCGCTCCCAGCATCCTCCGATCCCAGTGGAAGGTAGCCTAGATCTACCCACGGTGGCCTCCCGACGGGAAGCCGGCCATATCTTCCCACTAGGGACCTCCAGAGGCCTCCAGATCCCCTTGACCCCTTCCCCCCTTCCCCGGCGGCCTCCCAAGTGTCATGGAGCCCAAACAACAACCTTAGAGGAGGACAAGTACGATGCTGATGTGGACGACGGCGAACGCGTGGGTGAGGACGTCTGTACGGTGGTGTTAGCATAGATTGGGTCTTTTATTTGTATTCGCTATTCGCCGTTGGTTTGCAAACCGATGTTGATTACCTCGAGTTTTACGACCACTTTCACTGCAGCCGAGCAAAACTAACAATGAAAGTGGGTTTAGGCCCGGCGGTAATTAATGTCTCACTGTCAACATGCCCAAAAATATAGATATTTCTTAGGCCACAAGTCACTCTATTTTTTTACATTTCTTGAAAAATTCAAGCATGTATTTATGAGGATTCAAACCCCTCATTATTCTGTATTAACATGTACAAATATAAATGATCTCAAATGAAAAAAATGTCAACTAAAAAGTTTTTAGATCTCATCAAACACTACAAGTTTGCTACAGAGCTTGTCTCCATTCGAGGTTACTTGAAAAGAATCGAAAGTTTGAATTTCATATAAAAGAACTTAAAACGTATGTCTAGGTCCCTGTTGCATTATAAAGTTTGTCTTCATCTAATTTCATTTGAAATAGTTTATTTGTAGCTAGGGCACTTTTTCAAGGGGCGACACATGATACCAATTGTCTTTGGATCTATCTACGAAGTTCTCTAGTGTTTTAATGCAGATGTAGACCCGATTTTTTTTCTTCCCATGGTCCGTCATGGCATGTCCCACAAAAAAACCCCACTCCACCTGCCTACCTTATCTCTCTGTCGGCTCTCTCTGCCACCAGATCCGCCTCCACGCCCACACTTAAGCTAACCCGACTTCACCATAGCATCACTATATGGAAACAAAGGAGGCGCCTCTACAAAAAATCTTTATGTAGTAGTGTTTGTGGATATATAACCTTGTGGTGTGGCGGCTTTCATTTCACAATTTAGTATTGCATGTATGCCTTTTGCTTTTAGGTATGCCACATTCTTAATCGAATTTATAATTTACTAGGATATCATTTGTGGGATCAGAAAGCTTTTAGGTAGGTTGCAAGTTGCAAATAACATACATGAGTTCATCATCACCAGCAGAGAATTTTGTAATTACGTTGGTGCAATCAACCACAGCGATCATCCAAGGCCGGCCGGGGTTTGGTACTAGTAGTTCATAAGTCCCTCTCTTTCCTTGGAGATGATCCCAAGAAACTTCACAAAACTAAGAGTAACAATCCAAAAGTTTGTTTGCTGTCATCTCCATGTGACCATGTGAAAATCATCAGTATACATGGAACTGCTATTCATATCATATTGACAATTGGGGTTTCCAGTTGTCTTGATCTACACAGCTCCATCTTCTAGCTATAGCAGTTGCAGTCTTAGGTACAATTGTTTACTTGATTAGCAATGCAGTCATTGAGCAGTTTCAACATTTACAGAGTTTTCAATAAGCTGAGTAGGCAGTATCTGTTTGTTTGCAGTGAACAAGCTGGGTGCAGAGCACAGAGCATGCAGATTGGCTAGGTGTTCCATTAGTTTTTCAGCATACCACTAGTTTAACTGGCGTAACTGTAAACTACTAGGGATGGTGATATTTACGTGTCAGCAGCTACCAGCAGCCTGTGGCCCAAATTTGCACTAAAAGGACAATCATCAATCCATTGGTTGTATTGTTTTTGTTTACAACAAAAGAAGAAGAGGAAACTAAACAGCCTTGTTTGAGGCAAGCATCAACGGTCTACGGCATGATGTTGTGATTTCAGGAAAAGAAGAAGAAGATGTGAGGCATCGTAACCATGCAGACAGATAGCTTTGGCAGTTATCAAATTATTTCCTGTGCAATGTAATTGGTACTGTGAACCGATGGGTAACATATATTGAACAAGTAAATTTGCTGTAGGGCATGCTCTCGTTCTTTTTAACACAACAGCAGCTTTCATGCTAGTTGGTTTGAAAAACGTATTTGTGGAGTCTGCAATCTAATCCCTTATGGCTTGAAAACACACTGTAGTTATTAGGAGTTAAATAAGAATGTTTTTTTGACGCAAAAAACCGTGGGGGAGTTCCCCACGGTTGTTAAAGCTTTATAGAAACAAACAAGAGTACAAGAGAGGACTACTTACAACAAGAGGGAAGAAGGGGGAGAGAACTATTTAAATAAGAATGTTACGACGCAGTCCACTGGAAAGGGTATTTATTTCCTGGTCCACCACCTCCGTGTAGATTACATAAAAGTCGAGATCGGCCCATGTTTTTAATACATTCTTGTTACAGTAGTATGTACTACCCGCACTGGATGGCTGCTCCATATAGACCATAGTAGTCCATACCCACCGCGTCAACGCACGATGAAAGCAAGCCCCGTTCTTCTCAGGCTCTGAAGGGAGCAGCTTTGGAATTGGATCCTCCGTGCAAGCCTCGATCTGTCCCCCAACAGGTTAGTGATCGATTCTGTCAGTCACTGATTTCTCTCCATCCATGCCAAAAGCACTTCCGTAGTCCGTACTGCCTTGAGCTAGTAACCTCTGCTTGCTGATCCGTGATTAAGCATGTTGTAGATGGGTCTCTGTGTTAGTGTCTGTACAAATAAATTTGGAGTAGATCGATGACTTGGGATCTAACCCGGCCAGATAGGACCTTATGGAACGTAGACACTCTCCATGATGTTGGTTGATAAGTTTGTTAAATTTGTTTCCGCTTCCTGGTTCTGAGTTGTAAAAGCTAGCATAAGCTGAAAGAAACAAGGCCTAAGTTTGAAAATTTCCTGCTATTTCTATTATTTGCACTTAAATTGATTACTATAAACACACACGGATTACAATTATTAACATTTCCTAGATTTATCCTCTCTGCCCTTGGATATACTACTTGTGTGGTAGGAGATGGGAAATTGGAACAACATATCTGTTGTGAAATAAAGTATACTAGTACAAAGGATCGAATCATTGAAGTTAAGACAAGAAGTACTATGCGGATGCTAGCATGACCTATATTATTGGCTTACCATTTATCATATTTATAAACGCACAAATCAATATAGGTTTTAGTGGAAAGTATTAATAGCAATTAAATGTAGTTGATGATATATTGATCTAGTCTTAGTATTTTGTGTGAACATAAGCTTAAAGCAAACACAAACGTTGTTAGCGTTCAATCAAGTGGAAGAATGTTAGAATGTAGTCTCCATTAATCGAGACCAAGCTAGCACACAAGTTAAGGTCCACCCACCACTACAGAGAGTATTTTCGCGCGGTGGTCAAAATCGATTTTCAGAGGTGAGCACCGCATCCATCCACCTCTAGCAAATGGTCACTAAAAACTTCAAATCAAAAACTTGTCAATAGAAAACATGTAAATCTGGTCGATCACTATATCTTTAGTATTAACTATGTGAACATTTAAGGTCTTTAAAAATTCCAAATTTTTAATTTCCAAATCTATGAACTTAAAACACATATTTAGAACTCAAAATGACTTCAAATAAAAAAATTCCTCAACGACAAAGTTATAGACTGTATTGAGAACTACAACTTTGGAATAGGCCATGTTAACATCTGAGTTTGTTTGGCCGACACAAATGCGAAATTAAACTAATGGCCTCGCCATGACTACATCCCTCTATCTAAATTTACAAGTACCCTACAAAGACCCTAATCAAGATTGTAACTAGGGGCCGAGCTAGTGAGAGCTCACCTACACCAGTCTTGTGTGTAAGGTTACACAAAAGTAAGCAACTAGAACTCAAGCAAGCATAAGGGAGCTCCTACAAAAACTAATGAGCAATGGTAAACACTAGGCGCGAGCTACTCTAGTAACTACTACTTGAGCTACTGAAGCACAAGGACAACGACAACACTAGGCACAATATAAACCAAGTAAAGAGCTAGTGTCAAGGAGAGCAAACCGAATCAGAGACAATGGATGACATGATGATTTTTCTCTGAAGGTTCGGTGGCTTGCTAATCACATACTCCCCGTTGAGGTAAGTCCAAGGATTGCCGATCCTCTTGCTAGTTCCCAAGCTTGCAAGCTCGGACTACCACGTAAGGTAGGCTCCAACATGAGCACTAGACTCAATCCGGCCAATCAACTTGGCACTCTCCATGCATCCTTCTACTAGAGTTGCCTTCGTCTTCCTCCGGCGGGGACAAGCACAAGTGCCTGTAAAAATCCTTCTACGGAGCTACCGCATAATCTTCCCGGAAGGAGCCACTTGCCACCAAGCCGTTTAGGATGTGTCAACCTCCATAAGTAACAAGCGCTCAAGCTTGCCAACTAATCACTAGTGCCACTAGATGCTCTCTCTCAGAAGCAAATGCACTAGATCACTTCAATCTCACTACGAATGTGATCTCAACTATGCATATGTGAGTGGAGGGATAACTTTGGCTCCTATATGTGTGGTTAGGTTCACAAAGATCTCAGCTTGCTCAAATGGCAGGCCAACCCGCATATATATATAGCCCACCAAGCCAGAAGGGATGTTGTCTAAAAGCTGCAGCCTCTATGCATGCACCGGATCGCTAGTAAAATCTCAGTGTCATGCACAGGGTTCTGATGGGATGACACTTTAGACATAGAGGTTTATACCGGTTCAGACGAGGTGTCCTACGCCCAGTGTCAGGTGGTATTCGTGTTGCTGTGTCCCGAGTGTTCAAAATTTGAGCTAGGGCAGTATACTAGAGTTGTGAATGCATAGAGTTGTGCTTGTCTCCTGAGTGGGTTCCCCACCCCGCGTTATATAACCGAGGGGGTGGGGTTAATGCTGTAGTTGGTAGAGAGTCTACTCCCATGTCCGTTATTGTGTCCTACCGCTCTCCCTCAAGGTGTCCCGCCTGACTGGTTTTATGTGTATTGTCTTGTCCGACCGGTTCACTATAGCGATGATTCTCTTGCGCCATCCACCATACCCCACATCTAATACATCGGTTAGTATAACTTTTTGCCGACCGAAGGCATAAGTTGTATGCCCTAAATTCATGTCGCTATGTAAAGAATTGTTGGGACTAATTAATTAAATATGTGTACTGCAGAGGAATACACCATGGGAGATTTATTGTCATTCGCTTACCCAGAGATGGTCAAGAGGATTTTCCCGGAGACGTTCAACAAAGAGAGGCACAAGGCCACTGTAGAAGTAAGACTGCAGGTCCAAAGCAACAAGTTCAGAGTCTATGGTAAAATCGCTGCGCTCATCAAGGATAATACCAGCAGCTACTTGGGAGCATGCTCTTGGCACGTACAGAGGGGTTGGATGAGCTGATATGTTCCAACTCGGATGTTAAGGTTCGGCTGGAGAGATCTGTTGTTGTTGTTCCATCTGGTTGGGTACTTTGCATAGATGTGGACCTTCATGTTAAAGCTGGCAACAACGGCGAGGCCAACAATTTGAAAGCTACTCTGGACTTCAACAGTAGTACTAATCCGATGACACAGTACCGCACTGTCAGAGGCGATAAAGTTCATGTGACGATCACCTGGTCTCCGAAGCTGCACAGCGAAGATATTGGCAAGCAACTAAGTCCACCGGTGGAGGTAAATATCGACAGTTCGTTAAAGTTTTTCACCCGTACATAATATAGCAAAACTGTAAATGAATTAATTCCCATATCATGCTGCAGGTCTTTGGAATGGCATCTGGGCATCCAACTATAGTGTACACCATTGGAGATGAACTTTCGTTCAGTGAATTCATAATGGCCCTGCGTCGCATTCTCGCCGACCACCGACACCATGAGGATATATTGGACGGCCACAGATTGTTAAATCTCTCCTCCACCCGAGAACACCCTGTGCTCGCCAGGCAGCGTGGTGAGGAACCGAATCGGTGGATTGAACTCAAGCTGCAAGTTGTGGAGGGCAATGAAACGTCGTCGACAACCCTTTTCATGCGGGACGACAGCGTTTATGTTCACGGTTTCATGAATCAACAACGAGTTTTGTACGAGCTTCTCCACAACTGGCGCAGCCGCCATATGCTCCCACAAGAATACAGACCCAAAGCCCTATACTGGGACCTCAAATATAGAACCATACTGGGAGCCAAAGGAAGTGATGAAGTCGTGCGTGAACTGAAGGGCGCAGGCCTGGGATGTGTCTTCGTGAAGAAGGCTGTGCGTGTGCTTTCGCGCTACACGGCATCACTTTCTTCTGCGGATGGTGAAAAGGACGCCAGGCTGGCACTCACTACTGGAAAACCGAGATTTGCCTAGTGTTTAATGGTTTGCCTAGTGCCAACCGTCGGACACTAGGCAAAGATCTTGTTTGCCGAGTGTTAAACCCCGGAGCACTCGGCAAAATAAAGGCACTAGGCAAAATAACGATTTGCCGAGTGTCGACACTAGGCAAAGAAATCCACTCGGTAAATGACCATTTTGCCTAGTGTCAATACTAGGCATACAATCACACTCGGCAAAGGCTGCCGGAGGGCAACCGCCGTTACCGTTTTGCCGAGTGTCTTCCGTTAACACTCGGCAAAATTAGAACTTTGCCTAGTGTCTCCGGACGACACTAGGCAAACTGGACAGTTTGCCTAGTGTCTTACAGAGACACAAGGCAAAATATTTTTTCTTTTTTTTGATTTAGCTTCCAATTTTTTTCTGTAGCTTTCCTACTATACCTTGACCAACATGTTGAAAGTTGGCACAATTTTATGAAATTTTGCTATATTTCTTTAGTTTATTTAATTTCTTTGAATTTTTTTGACAAATGCAAATTTGAACTGCAAGTGTGACGAATAATGGCAATTCATGAATGCAAAAATGATATTCATGTTAGTAAGTGTTAGTTGAGGCCGTATCCAGAAACAGACCAAAAATTTCACACATCTTCACGTCGAGACATGACCACGAACTTGCGAGCAAATAGTTTTTAAATTCTATTAAATGAAAACGGAGTCTGAAATTCATGAAACTTGTCGACAAGTCAAGATATCGCATGCGGGTGCCATGATAAAAATTTAAAAAGATTTCGAGCACATCGTCACGTATGATGCTTAGAAACCCTAACATCTCCACATGTGATCATGTGGAGATGTGTGGAGATGTTAGGGTTTCTAAGCATCATACGTGACGATGTGCTCGAAATCTTTTTAAATTTTTATCATGGCACTCGCATGCGATATCTTGACTTTTCGACAAGTTTCATGAATTTCAGACTCCGTTTTCATTTAATAGAATTTAAAAACTATTTGCTCGCAAGTTCGTGGTCATGTCTCGACGTGAAGATGTGTGAAATTTTTGGTCTGTTTCTGGATACGGCCTCAACTAACACTTACTAACATGAATATCATTTTTGCATTCATGAATTGCCATTATTCGACACACTTGCAGTTCAAATTTGCATTTGTCGAAAAAATTCAAAGAAATTAAATAAACTAAAGAAATATAGCAAAATTTCATAAAATTGTGCCAACTTTCAACATGTAGTCTCATTTTATGTAGGGAGGCTCGATAAAAAGTTTGAAGACCAAAATTGAAAAAAAATAAATAAGTTTGCCTAGTGTGGCAGCTAGACACTAGGCAAACTGGCCTCTTTGCCTAGTGTCTCATGGAAGACACTAGGCAAACTTATTTTTTTATAGTGTTTGCCTAGTGTTGGGTTATCGACACTCGGCAAAGTTAATTTTCAGTTTATATTGTTTGATTGTTTTTTTATTTTAAAAAAAATTCATAGTTCAAAAACATTCATATGTGGCCGTATTAGTGACTATTGTCAACAAAACGTGTCACTGGTAAGAAAAGTGACGCGCTTTGTCTGGACGCATCACTGATAAAAAGATATATCAATGACTCTTCTCCACAAAACGCGTCCCCAGTAATAAAAGCAGAGTAGGACAGCAGCTGGGATGTATTTGGGCCGGAAACTTGGCTGGCTCAAGTTAGCACGTACTACACGCATCCCTCCTCGGATCTGAAAATATTATTAACTTTGGTATACATGGACTCAAGTCCGGACTCCACAAGCCGCGGCTCTCTCCTCAGATCGACGAGCAGGCCCTTGTCAAAAAAAAACGACGAGTAGGTCGCATCCGCCACCACTGGCCTCTCCTCCGCCGCCCCCACTGCCCTGCTCAGTCGCCCTTGCCACCGCCCCCACCCCCACCTCGGTTCCCACATCACCCATCGAGGATGGGATCTCCGTCTCCGGCGGCAGTGAAGGAATGACCGGATCCGGGGAAGGGAGGAGCGGATCCAGCGAAGGGAGCGGTTCCGTTGTCACGTGCGCGGCTGCCGCGGCGCGCCTCTAGTCGCCAGTCCCCACCGCGCTCGAAACCCTCGCTTCCGATTCACATCTGCGGCGGAGGGGATGGCTGTGGAGGCGAGCACGGGCGATGCGGCGTCGGCAGCCGAGGCGAAGCCATTCGCTGTCCTCTTCGTGTGCCTTGGTCAGTCCCCTCAACCCTAGTCTCTGCGCAACTCCGGCTCCGTGCCCGTGCCCAGGCGTGCGAAACAATTTGGGTACCAATCCCCGACTTTCCATGTGTCCGTGCTGATTGAAGTTACTCGTTGTTTTGTCTTCTGATGGCCTTCGGGTATTCCTTGGTATCTGATGGTCAATAGCCATAGCCTTGTATCTAACTATTATCTTTATGGCCGTATACTATACTATACTATTACTATTACTATTACTATTACTATTACTATTACTATTACTATTACTATTATCTTTATGGCCGTATACCAAAAACAGCTCACAAGAAGCCACGTCATCGTAAAATGATGTCCATCGGATTAGCAATCTACGGTGGATCTCCTGTACCTGATGCACCTTCCAGGTTCCAGTGGATGCTTCGAGGCTCCTCCCATGTAAGCACGCACCACCGCAGCTAAAGAGGAAAAAAATTGGATCCTTTCTAGACACCTCCGACCTCGCTTCACCTGGGTCCATCTTCTTCCCTGCACCTCCTCTCGCGTCCACCGCCTGCCGCCCGCGCCTCGCCCTCCCCGCGTGCCTCTCGCCCTGGCGCCCCAGCCCGTGCGTGCCTGCCGTGCCCGCCGCCGGTCCGCGTCCTCGCCGTCTCACAGCATCAGCAGTTCAGGCGCGGCGAGCAGGGGGAAGAAGCAGCCAGTCTCGCTAGCCCAGTCGGCAGTCGCCATGGGGGTGTCCTCGGCGGCGCCATCCTCGCCCACGCCGCCTACGCCGCCATCCAGTGTACGCTCCATCGTTCTTCCATCCCCATCCTTCTCCCATCCCCTCGCCGCCGCGCTCTCACCAAATTTTGCCGTCGATCTCTGTTTCCCGAAGGCGCCTTTGGTTTCCCGTCTGATTCTGGGTTGCCGTTCCGTGGTGGGTTCTCGGTTCTTCGGGACCCATTGTGCTCTCGGATCGAGCCCGCCGTTGAGCCTTTAGTGAATTGGGGCGGGGTTTGCTACACGTATCCTTCCTTCTGACCTATTCAGATTTGGCGTTCATCCATTGGCATGCTCCACTGATCGGATGGATTGCATCTCCAGCATAAAAACTTTGGTAACCCTGCATGGTATGGAATGTGCTCCTTGCCTGATTTGGAATTGTTATTTTAAGTGATTTTGGCAAGTTAGGGGGGGAGGGGATTTCTTCACATTGTTTGATCTGTGTGATCTTTTCAGAAACGAAGTTCTTGCCTGATCTAGATAGAGCAGTATTGCCTGGACCCGCAACATCTTACCAAATATATTATTTGGCTAAGGTACGATTAAGAAAAACCTCATTTTTTTTTTGCCGGTTTTGGCTCTGTCAAATGTTTGATACACGTATCCTTCCTTCTGACCTATTCAGATTTGCCGTTCATCCATTGGCATGCTCCAGAGATCGGATGGACATCTCCAACATAAAAACTTTGGTGATCCTGCCTGGTATGCAATGTGCTCCTACATAAAAACTTTGGTGATCCTGCCTGGTATGCAATGTGCTCCTTCCCTGATTTGGAATTGTTATTTTAAGTGATTTCGGCAAGTTAGGGGGAGGGGATTTCTTCACATTGTTTCATCTGTGTGATCTTTTCAGAAACGCCTGATCCAGATAGAGCAGTATTGCCTGGACCCACAACATCTTACCAAATATGTTATTTGGCTGAGGTAGGATTAAGAAAGTCCTCATTGTTTGCCGGTTTTGGCTCTGTCAAATGTTTGATACACGTATCCTTCCTTCTGACCTATTCAGATTTGCCGTTCTTCCATTGGCATGCTACAGAGATCAGATGGATTGCATCTCCAACATAAAAACTTTGGTGACCCTGCATGGTATGCAATGTGCTCCTTAACTGATTTGGAATTGTTATTTTAAGTGATTTTGGCAAGTTAGGGGGGGAGGGGATTTGTTCACATTGTTTGATCTGTGTGATCTTTTCAGAAATGAGGTTCTTGCCTGATCCAGATAGACCAGTATTGCCTGGACCCACAACATCTTAGCAAATATGTTATTTGGCTAAGCTAGGATTAGCAAAATCCTCATTGTTTTCCAGTTTTGGCTCTGTCAAATGCCATTACATGTCAATAGCAGTTATATACATTGGCAGTTAGATGACTCTTCTAAATTTTTGTTTGAAAATTCCTATGCTTGCCTCCTATTATTAATATTAATAAAAAAATGCATTTCCCTGCCTGCCTGCTATTGCATTATGACAGTTAATCTTTTGTGCCATTTCTAACAGATTAATTATCATCCTATTTGAGTTTTCGGTGCTTTTTGCCATAAAGGATTCAAGCTCTTGCACTGGTATTAAATGTGCAAATTTATTTTCCCTGGTCTGTCCACTTACACTGCACTGTTTATCATTTCTTTACATTGCATTTCGTTGGTTGATTTCAACAGAGAACCCACACTATTGCCCCTTTTTCGGGTGTCATATTCTGCTGCACGATTTATGGCAATGGTTATTAAATGACCAGATGCTCATGCAGTGCTTCCTATTTTGAAAAGGATGCAGTGCATTTGTTAGGGTTGCAAAAACAAACTGCATTTTAGTTACCATGTGACTTCCAAATAGCAAACATGGTGACTCTGCCACTAATTGATTCTATCATGGCACAGCATTAATAGTGCACCTGCTTTCCTGGATGAATGTACTGATGCAATTTTCAAATGGACAATCTGAACATAAATACTGCATATAAACATAGCAAAGTATATTTTCATTCCAACGCTTAATTTTAGTCCATCTCTGGATCTTGGAATGCTGACGATTTGTAATAATGAACATGCCGATCCACAATGAAGTTGGTTCATAACTTGGACTGGTACCGTCTTACAATCATTTTTTTGGTTATTGATTGATCTGTGTTTCTTCCATGAAAGAACCACAGTACGTATGCCCTAATGCTAAATTTTCATTGGTATATACATTTCCTTTTGTTACATTACTTATATTAACCTGGATTGACAAACATGTCTTCCCTGCATTATTGTTTATTCATAATTTTTCCACATATATGAGACCTGTGCTTCCAGTTCGTCTAACTTTCTATTATCAGACCTGTGTTTTCCTCCATATTTTTACACATGCAAAGACCATTCCTGCTGACGTATTCGTTTTAAGTTGTCACCTCAGGGCTATGATGTCCCTAATGCAGACCATGCTATTTTCTATAACTACAATTTCCAAATTCAACATCATTAGATGTACCTTAGTTGTAGGTTTTGTAAATGTACCTTACAACATTGTCCATAACCAATAAGATCATTGCCCAAATTGATTCTTCCTAGGCATTGCTCATGCTGCTGCACGAATTACAAATTCTCATAATTTATCGGCTGAAGGTTTGGAGATTGCCTTGTTCAAAAGTAAATTTGCCTTGCAACACGATTCTAAATTTGGGATGGCCTCATCCGAGCAATATAATGCTTAGCAGTTGTGCGTAGTGATTTTTCAACTATCAGAACTATGTAGGCGCTGGAAGTTGCAGTGCACAGGCTGTATGAATTAAGGTCCTTGGTGCTCGTTGATTATACCTTTTATTTTCATGCACTTGTATTTTAGTTCTTCCTTTCCAGTTTTCACAATGTGTATGATCGTACAATTCTTTTGACACATGGATGCTCGTTCATTAGAGGATAATGATAATCTCATCACAATGCCCTTGTCCTTACCGTGTGGACCGAGGAGTCTGAATTATTGAATTTTTGGTTCTCTATGGTTTTAGTGCCCAAACCGGCAGCGTACGAGATGGGTTTAGGTTAGATTATCAAGCTAGCCTGAACAATGAACAACACAGATCCATGCCTTTGTCACTGATTGTTTTTAACTCTACCAGTGGAACACATAGCACTGCAGCATTGGATACAAGTAAACCTGGTATGATGGTGTGGTCCACTACTGTCTTGTTTAAAACATAGGAGTGTGCCCAGGAAAATAATGTAGTTTAATTAGGCTGTTCTTCCAAGCAGAGACACTTATGTGCCCATGAGGGAAAATTCTACTGCAAGGATGCTGGCCACTCTCCTGTCAATATGTTCTCATCATGAGTAAATGGCGACATTTGTGGTTAATTCATCATGAGTAAATGGTGGCATTTGTGGTTAATTTCGTTGAAGATTTTCAGATAACTAGATTACTTTAATGCCTCGTTAAGTCATTAGATGGTTAGCTAAGCTTGAGTGTCATGTGGGGCCGCGCCTACAGCAGGAGAAGACGCGCCCGGGATATCCGCCGCGCGGGCATCGCGCCAACTGACGCGGCCAACGCCGTTCAGGAAAGTGGTCCACTACTGTCTTGTGGCACATTTGGACTTTTGGTATGAACATGTGATATATGTGAACATGTGGTTCTTATTTATGATTAATGTGATATATTTGTGCTGTTTGAATATGATTTATATTTGTGTCGCAAATGGAATAATCAAAAAAAAAATTCAGCTTCTGGTTACTTTGCCTAGTGTCAGGGGTCTGACACTAGGCAAAGGGGCCACACGAACCTGGGAACAGGCTTTGCCTAGTGTCAGGAAACTGACACTAGGCAAAGTAGGCAGTTTACCTAGTGTCGGAGGCCTGACACTAGACAAAGCTTGGCATATTTGCCTAGTGTAGGCGGCCTGACACTAGGCAAAGCTTGACATATTTGCCTAGTGTCGGACGCCTGGCACTAGGCAAACCTTGCATATTTTGCCGAGTGTCAGACCTCCGACACTAGGCAAAACGTCCGTTACGATTTCCACCGTCAGTGGAATACTTTTGCCGAGTGGTGTCCTTGACACTAGGCAAACACTTTGCCGAGTGTCCGAGGTTTGACACTCGGCAAAGTGCTCTTTGCCTAGTCCGCCTCTGCCGACCCTTGTTTGCCTAGTGTGACACTAGGCAAACTGTTTGCCTAGTGTTTCTGGGCCTTTGCCTAGTGCCTGCGGCACTAGGCAAATCGCGCGATTCCAGTAGTGACTGGCGGGCCTGATCTTCATGATCGCTGAGTCTGCACGGATGAATCCTATCTTCAAGTCCTTTGCATGTGAGTGGAACAGCAACAATGGATTCACCGAGCAACTGATGCGTGATTACGTTTGGGGATACTACGGGAACAAGTCAGGCGAGCTGCGGGGATGGAAGAGTAGACAGTATGCCGAACCGGAGCTCCTACCGCACTACCCCATTAAGGATCTAGAAGCATTAAGGATCTAGAAAGCCGGCAACGGTGGTGGCGATGATGGTGGTTCTGCTGCTAGCCAACCAGAGAAAACCGATGATACTAGTGGTGGTGGCGGTGGTTCTGCTGGCCAACCCGGTGGGACCGACAATGCTGGGAGTGGCAGCGGTGGTGGTGGTTCTGCTCGTCAACCTAACGGAACCGGGGACGGAGACCCTAGCGGAGGCAATAGCGGTAGCCATCCCAGGGAGGCTGATGGCGCCCAGTACAACGGTCGACCTCGGGTGGAGCTGTTGACCATGGCCATACGTGCCAACCTTATGGTCGTGGGCATGACCATCGTCGTCTTCGATGGGAAACGAGGCCAGATCATCTACGACTACGAGGAGGAGCAAGGACAACATAATAAGGAGGAGCAAGGAGACCAGGTATGCACACGATGACTAATGTTTAGTATTGACGATCCATATGAATCCTTTCACAGCTCAATCGAAATTAATCAAGTAATTCATGCATGCATGTAGGGACGATGGGAGGATTTGGTGCTGACTGGACCCGATGTAGGCATCTCTGCATACGGTTGCTTTGTCATACGAATTGAAACCCCAGAATTAGCCAATCCGATCAAATGGGAATGGGATTGCTACAGACCGGAGTACGCCGCCCAAGTTGACAAATCACATGTAACACAACACATCGACGATGTAGCAAAGGTCACCTATGCCGTGATGTCCAATGCCCGGGAGGCCACTGTGCAGGTCAAGCTGCGGCTCAAAGGTGGGCACATCCCCAGTTGTGTCAGCGGTGGTAAAATCACTGCCCTCATCGATGGCTTCGAAGCCAGGAGTGTCCTCTTCAATAAGCATGCACAGGGGACGGGTCAATGCTTGTCCCCTACATACGACGACGACTCGTGGTTCCTTCTCCAGCTGGCGAGGAATGTGGTTGCAGTGCCATGCGGTAGTGCGCTTGACATATTGGTGAACCTCCAGATTGAAACTGACGACGGCAAGCAAGTTCCATTGAATGTTCCTCTCAGCTTCGAGAATGGAATTTGTTCGAGTAAAAGTAAAACTAATGACGACGGTAACGAAGTCGAAGTGGAGGTCACCTGGTATCCGGAGGTAAACTTTATATATATTGAGGAGATTTGCAAGCACTGCACTGAACATCAACGACACTTATATTTATTATCACTTACTCCCTCCGTATCGGATTTAGAAGTCGTTTAGGATAGCGACACGGTCTCCAAAACACAACTTTGACCTCTTGTTTTTATAAAAAATATTTATGAAAAAGTGATATATGTATATTTTTATGAAAGTATTTTTCAAGACAAATCTATTCATATAATTTTTACATTTGCAAACTCAACAACTTAAAAGTTATTGATGATTTATATTCCCAATGTTTGACCTAAACCTTGTCCAAAACGACTTCTAAATCCGATACAGAGGGAGTATCTTCTTTGACGAATAATCATTTCATCTATTGATTAACAATTATACTGCAGATCACACGGCTGGACGAAACCCGAGAAGAGATTGACCAGCCAAAATTAAAGCTCCCAGCAGAGGTAAACATTACTCCCTCCGCCCCAAATAAATCAATTCATAGAATCCGTGTAAGTTAAACTATCTTAAATTTAACTAACTTTATAGAAAAGAATAATAACATATGACATAAAATGAGCATATTATGAAAATCTATTCTATATTGTATCTAATGATACCAATTTGATGTCATAAATCTTGGCGCCTTTTTCTAGAAATTTGGTCAAAGTTCAAAAATTTTGATTTAAGACAACTCTATGAATCAATTGATTGACAATTAATATACTGCATATCACACGGCTAGAGGAAACCCTAGAAGAGATTGACCAGCCAAAATTAAAGCTCCCAGCAGAGGTAAACATTATTGAACACATTAGTCTATGAATCCGTGTTCTCGCATGGGTTAGAATTTTAAGACATATATTGTTTAATACATCTTACTACTAAAGAATTGTTTATATTAAATTGTATGCTTTTATCTTTGTTTATTTCTATAAAATAGACATAAAAGATAGTTCATATAGTTATATCCAATTATCATCAACTTATTAATTACTTTTTTGCAAGGGACTAATTTATATGATTTTCATCCATATTCGTATTTTTTACATTGCATGGCACCTTTTTATATTTTAAATATGTAATTAATTTGAAATATTGCCATTAACTATGGCGGTCCTTGTTGTTGCATTACATATCTTATGAAGTAATGAATCTAAATTTGATTTTTCAAATTTTATTCTTGCTGACTGCTGCAATTTTTTTGTCGTAAAGTTGAAACTCTTATGATTATTGTATCTTTTATTAACCCCACTTTTTGCACTTTTTAACAATAAGGATTTTTGGTCCTAGAATACGTTCTTAAATACTACAACTGCATAAGTAACCATTTTGAAACCTGCTGTTAGAGGAAATTGTGATCGATGAATGATCGTGTATTGATTGATGAACAGTGTACATGTATATATTACAAGCCAAAGGACAGATGTCTGTTGGCCAAAAGGTGCCTCCTTGTGAAGAGGTGTCTATCTAATATGTCTACATGAAATTGTTATTAGCAGTTGCTAATGACGTGATTAATAATAAATTGATCACTAATAATTAATTAATCCTAATTAATCTCAACACTCCCCTTTGATCAATTGATCCCTTGTAGACTCCGTTGTTGTTGTTGTTTGTTCATCTGTCATTATCTTGAACCTTTGGAAAACCTTGTGGGAAAAACCAAAGTATACCAATATACCATGCAAAACTCCTTAAAACCCAGTAGGAAAAATAAGAAGAAACACCATGATATATATTACTCCCGATGTTAATAGACCCTTAAGGTGTTCTCAAAGACATAGTCTAAAAACAATTTGATCAAAGATCAATATGTCATAAATATTATCTTCGAAAACCTCTGTAGGAAAAAATAGATAATATGACATCTCCTTTGGAAAACCCTATGGGAAAAACCAAAGTAATAACAGTATATCAGACAAAACTCCTTAAAACCCAGTGAGAAAAATAAGGAGAAACATCGTGATATACAATCACCAATGTTATTAGACCCTTTGAGTAAACTCAAAGCCTTAGTCTAAAAGCATCTTGACCATAGGGTCAATATGCCTTAAATATCATCTTCCAAAAACCCCGGTGGGGAAAACTAGATGATATAGCATATACCTTTGTATAGACATTACCTCGTTAAAAACTTTATGTGAGAAACCATAAAGAAAAAAACTCACACAAAGAAAAGAGTACAATGCATCTTATGTCCCAATATTATCCGTCAAAAACCCCTATGGGGAAAATAGATGATATGACATAATCTTATGTTGATATTGCCTCATTAAAAACTTTTATATGAGAAACCCAACGGGAAAAAAAACTCATACAAAGAAAAGAGTGCAATATGATATTTGTAACAAGATATCAATCAAGGAGACTCTCCCCCTGATAACAAGTTATTAATCAGGGAGACTCTCCCCCTGATACTTGCAAACCTCAAGCTAATTAATTAAATTCATACCAATGTACTCAACACATAAGAAATGTGGAGTATGGTAGACTCTGTGAATATCTATATGAGATTATCACAAGATTTGGTTTGCAAATATTCATATGCCCATTTACTTATGGAACAGAACAATATCTTAATGCAAAAATATTGCATTAGGTATAACTTGTTTTTTTTTATCTTAAACAACACAAGTTGCATTACCTTTTCAAGATAATGACCTTTGATTCAATAGAGTCAATATCACATAACCTCAGTATGTGATATATCATTCTGACTAGCTATACATATTCATATGATGGCTTGTGAATACAGTATCAGAATGATTGTTATGTAAAGCTTATTTCAATGATCTGGAATTGGGGATCTTATGAATGACCAGAATCATTATATCCATATAATTGGATCTTGGATTATACCAAGACAGCATGTGCTATTTTGAAATATCAAAAGATATTCATAACTTTAATCTACCAATATTTGGTAGGAGTAGCGCTGATATTATATAGCAAATCATTGCAAAATGATATCCGGCGAGAAACTTTGCAAGATATATTAGCGCATAAATAGCACTAAGATAATGGACAACTTGTCCCAATATCTCTTCTCAATCACTATGGTATAAAACAATCTTCCTCTATCGTGAGGTGGAACAACCATAGGTGTCACACCCATTTTTAAGGACAAAAATAGGATGCATAAATTACTCATGTGCGCCCCAGGACATGATCGCACACATAAGTAGACAAATTACATAGTATCATCACAGTGTTTATTACATAGCGAATAAATACTTAAGACATAGTCTTGAACGATAAATAATAATATCTAATAATAATCTCCAGCGGAAACTCCACACAGGGACACGGTTGACTGGTTGACACCAAGACTAGTACTCATTACGATAATCTTCATCATAATCTTCATCTGTTATGGTGGAAATAGCAAGAGTGAGTCCATGTCGAACTCAACAAATATAACACAGGGTTCATGAGGCTCAAATGGCTAGACACTGTTTAACTGCGGTTAGCTTTTAATCATATATTTGATAATTGAATAGCTTCAAGATAAACCACTTCCCATTAAAGAACCAATGATCAATTGTAATAATGATAACGAATAGCATTAACATGAGCATAATATATATCAACAATAATTAAGCATGATATAACAGTTATGATCACTATTCCATAAGAATCCCCAAGGCCGCTCGTATCCGTGAGCACGGCTAGTATACCAGTTTTTAACTCTGCGCAGAGGTGTACACTTTCACTGTGAGTCATGATTTCCAAATGAGTGGGGAGATCAAGCCCAAACACCCAAAAACCATATAAAGCCACTCAAGAGTTCGTCTAACAAGTTAGGGCCATTAGATTCACTCGGCAGGCAGATGTAGAACCCCCCTTCCCTGTGCCACAACAACCGCAGCCTATACACACTAGGCCAGGGGCTCGCACTACACCCAACGTGGCAAGCCATTCTTACGCCATTTAAGGTAACCACTAACAAGCTAGAAAAGGTCTCTTGAACAACTAAAGCCAGAGCCATATAGCCCTCACAGCTGTACTGTATATCCTGGTTATCACTTACAGATAAGTCCTTATGGAGAGAAACCAGAGCATCAAAATAAATACACATGCTCTAGCCCCCTTTTAACAGTAACAAAATCATCTTAATGGTTGATTGCTTAATCCATTAATCAAATTACAAGATCATTGTTCTCAGTTTAAGCACTAGCAATAGCTACCCATATGCATTTCCAAGGTTGACAAGGAATCAAGATAACAATCACTAAGTTATAATCTCTAAGGTTGTCAAGGTAAGCATATGCATATGTATAATAACTCAATGTATAGGTAACAAGGATAGTCCTGTGTTATACTTGCCTTGATCAAAGCTCTCCAAATAATACTGCTGACTTGGCTCAAAGTAATACTCCGAATCGTCCAAGTATTGCTCACCTTCTATACTCGATCATCAATCAACAACATACATGCATCCAATCAAACATACACGAAGCAAACAAATAGATATAATTAGAACAGTACACCAATAGTAACAAAACAGTAATAAAAGTTTATAAAACTCTTCTACACGTTTCTACGATCACACAGACGCAAAGATCACCAAAATCGGAGTTAAAACGTGAAAGTTATGAATTTTCTAAGATTTCCTATAGATAAATAAATACTTAATTATAAACTCGAAAAATAAATTATCAAAACTAACTGTACAACTACACTAACATGTAGAGTTCGCAAATACAAACCTAACGCAACTTGAACGGATCAAATCGGAGTTAAAACGAAGATTTTATGACTAAAACAATCCTAGTGGCAAAACTGTAAATACCTGAAAACGTATTTTCGATTTAACCGAAAAAGAATACGCTTTCAAAACGCGAAAACGTAATTTCAGCTTTACGTTTTGGACCGCGGGTTGATTCCCAGAAACCCGAGGGTCTCTTTAACAAATTTACCATCGAAAGGGTATCTTCTAATCTCATCCGTTGATCACAAGATGGACGGCTCATGTTCATCTTCAAGTGCACAGTGTTCACCCGATCGTCCCCTCCATGTCCGGCCGTTGGCCGCCATGCCCGCCATGGCCACCTCGTCGGAGTACGTCGGCCCCGCCTACTCCGACCACCATTCACCCCGCTACCAACTCCAATCGGTGGAGAAGCTCCACGCGATCTCAACTACCCGGTAAAGACTAGCTACGGTAATAAGAACATGACCTGCGATGAGAGGAGGGCGGCGGCTCCATGACCGACTCGTCGGTGATCTCCAATACCGCGATAAAATGCACGGGAACTCAAAAGAAACACATAGGAAGGGAGAGGAGGAGCTAACGAACTCACCTAGGCGAAGAATTTGGCCTCCAATCCACCCGAAGGTCTCAACCGCGCCCACCAAAACCCGCCGGCCAAGCTCCAACCCTAGAGCTCTAAATCCCGTGGCAACCCTAGCTTTTTAGTTGAAAAACGGAAACTAGAGGTACCCGGCCATCCTTTTATAGCCTCAAATCGTCGTTTTCGGGTAGGATATCCCAGGTAAGGCGGTGGTGGGATTCGGTGGTTACGATACTCGAGTCCGGCTCGGTCACGACCGGAGGTAGAAGATGCAACTGCCACCGGGGCCCACATGTCAGCGGAAGAGGGGGAGAAGAAGGCGCGTCTGCTGGGCCTGCTGGAGCGGCCGCGCGAGCTGGGCCGACTTGGGCCGCGCGGCTGCTGGCTCTAACCGGCTGATTCGGCCCGTAGCGCGGAAAAGAAAAAAAAAATAAAACGGGCCGGTCCAGGTGGCTTTCCAGGCCGCCAACAGCAGTAAGCTCTTTCTCTTTTTTTTATTTACTTGCTTTCAAAAATATTTAAAATACATTCTAATCCAAAATAAAATAAAATAAAACAAATCCACACCACACAATAAAAATATATGCAACAGCATGAATGCAACACAAAATTTATTTTATTATTATTTTAAATTGGCCATTATTTATTATCTAAATTATTCCAATTTTGTTATCTCTAAAATTTGGGTGTTACAATAGGATATCTTCATATTGTATCAATCAATATGATGTGGATATACATAGCTTTAGTATAAAATCCTGGGAGAAGATACTTGGATCCTAAACACAAAATAAAATTTTGGTTTAGACTATATCTCCCATCTCAAAACTCTGTCTCTAGATTACAACGTGCTATTAACAAGTGTTCATTCCCAATGATGTCAAGATTATTGACAACTATATAATACTATGAAATCCAATCAGGGACTTCAAAATGAATACCACGTGTAATCAATCTTGTATCCCTATAATTGATCAAGAAATACTCACAAAATCGATTGTACCAAATTTGACTTATCTGTTTAAAGCCACATATTGACTTAAGCAATACACGATATATGTTGCGATTTTATTTATGAGGATTGAGTATGTGAACTCCTTCCCGGAAGCTTCACAAATACTCCAAATCAAATGATCATATGTGATCACTACATCTATCAATTATCAACTGCAAAGATAGATGCTTTTGTACTGCCAATAAAAAGATAGTATCAGCAATTTATAAAACTATGGAGAATAATTTGCATTGAAAATCAATGTCTGGGCTTTGCGTAAACCCCTTGTGCTACTAGTCTTGCTTTGTAACTCACCACCATGTTGTTCTCAATCCAATCTAGGATGAAAACATTTTGTACAGTAAAGGTACAATGAGGTGTTGGCATCACAGCCCAGAACACCTCTTCTCTGGTGAGCAAGACTATCTCTGTATGTATTACATTACTCAACAAGTTCCAATCCAGTAAGAGTGGCAAAGCACTCTGCCATGGTCTTATTAACTAGATGACTTGGAATATTGTATACAATCTATTCAGAGAAATATTTTGTCGACAAATGTAGCCTTTCTATTATATAATTCTCCAGTCTATCAAAACTCAAAGAACCCTGCGTGACTCATCATGACTTCCTAAAATGAGAGTCAGGGCTTTTCGATATCCCAGCTTCAGTGTTTGGTGCACCTCTGAGCTGAGTTTGTGGATGACATATATCCACGGGGTAATAACTAATATTTACCCAATAGGTATTGCCAACCATATAGGTTGACCTGCATTTACTATATTAGAAGGAAAACCTTTTATTGCTAGCATGAACAATCTTGCTTTATGACCATACTACTCCCCCTCTTATTTATAATTGGGAGTTGAGTGGTTTACTTAATACCACTACTCTTTCTGGCACATAGTTGCAATGGATTATAATTAGTAAATGTATTTGGCAGATTATTTGCAATACTTATGCAAATCAACAATTCTTTGAACTCAATGTTCAATTCATTTAGTACGTGATCCTGAGCTTGAAATGCTTTATGCATTCTAGATAATTTCCGGGCATTACATATGGTACTACTAATCTCCCCCTAATGCACGGAAAAGCTCAATGAAATCAACATACGGGTTGTAAATAGATCTTGAATAAGAGATCTCGATACTTATTAATAATCGACGGAGATTAAAATCTCTCGTTGATCCCAGTTTCCTGTGTGAACCCATCAAGTATGCTGTGGTGGTGAGATTGGTACTATACAACGTAACCCAAATCTTATGCAAATAGGAAATCTTCCTGGATTCCCACGTACTAAATGCATATAGGGGATATGCAGTTAATCATAAGTCAGTAGTGTGTAAATCTACGTGACCCCAACATGAAGTTGACGATAGCAATTTACTAATATGGTCCTGTTATGACAGTAATGTTATACTTATAGATTCCAGTTATCCTCTTTTGGATATCTAACTAAACTTGTATTATACCTTACAATCGTCATTGTAGGCACAAAAGTTTAGTAATATGCAGGATAATGCTCATATGAAGAAGCATTATCTACCAAATGCATGGTTGAATGTGGATACTTCCACACTCTAGATCATCTCGCGGATGTATCTTTACAACCATGAAATGCCTGAACTGTCCATATAATCTTTGTATCGGACCCATACATATTCTTTTGAATGTGCTCCAGGAATCTAAGGTATTCAATCTGATTTTAAGATAAGAGGGTCTTAAAATTTGTTTCCCTATGGCCCTTATTGTGTCCTTAATAGGAGAAAATCTAGACCAAAAGAATTGCCAATAATTTTTCACATATCCTTCTGGATGGCCAAGTTGACCATTCTAAATCTTTGAATGTATCAACATTGTGAAAAATTCTAATACGCAACATGTTGTATGGGGAATGGTTGTAGGCATAATACAACCAAAATGAGACATATCTCATTACTTATATGCCATATCCAATGTTGTCGTTTTGGTGTTTCCATATGAAAACACATTTGGATATCTCTATAATTTGGTAAGATACAAGTGTATAGGACATAATTAAATATCCTTAGTAACTAACTCAATATCGATAGGAAGGATGATAGTGGCAAAACAAGCCAAACTATCATCGCATCATATTAGTGATGACCAAAATTATTCCCTCTTGTTATCATAAGAACCTGGAATATTTTGCTTCCTTAATTATAGAGTTTGTGGTACAAATGTCCACTAGAAACATATCATTCCTCATTGGAATGATTCCCGTACAGTCTATATATGACAATAAATCAATAAAATTCTCGTCTAATATATAGAAATCCATAAATATTGTTGAGTATCAAATTCATCAATATGATACTCACAATAGTTATGCATTGACAACAAGTGTTACAACATATTCCGATGGACATTACTGAATAATCAATGTTAATGTCCATTGTCCATGTGGGATGTAGATGCCTGTCACACCCCAAAATTTTTGATTTTGGGTTGTGCATAGAAAACACTAATTAAAATAAATGTTTTAATATTCGGATAAAATTTCCTAAGTTTAGTTTATGATAGCATCAATTAGTTATAAAAAAAATATCTTCCTTCTCCAGCACGTCTTTATCTTTTTCCACAATCAATATTCCTTGTTTCTCAGCTCAAGTTTTCATTGGGAGTTTCCTAAAATATTTTTTTTATAACCCAAATCACTCCTTTCAGTCTCTCGTCCATCAATCAATCTCTACAAACTTCTCGAGAATTTTTCCGACTTTTTCTGTAGCTTGTTTCCACTTGTCTGTGAGCATAATCTAATTTTTAGATGCTCCAAAATTACCTTTCAGTGAGCTCCAAATATTTTATTTGGATTCTTCATGTTCCATAATGTCTCTGGAAAATTTCCATGAATTTTCGGAGCTTTCGGAGTATTTTTCATGGCTTAAATAATAATTCTGGACTTTTCTGGAATTATTTTATCCATGAAATTAATTAATTCCGAAAATAATAAATATCTCATTTTCCACCAAAGCCTGTGTGCAATAATCCTAAATGCCCATTCATTTATTTACTAATGGGCTTTAATAATTAATTAGGCCTATTAGTAAAGATGGAGGGTGCAACGTCAATTAGCACCATATCGCTAGTTGACATGGAGGTGGAGAGTTTTTCTCCCAATATATACGTACCTACCCCATGGGCAAAGCACACCAAAAACTACCGTAGAGGAGCCCCTAGTTTGGGAAATCTCTCGGGTAGTAAATTAGAATTTTTTTCCCTTCTTATTGTGTCGCCGCCGCCCGGAATTGCTAAGGAATTCAGCCGGCAAAGTAAAACTGGCGCCGTTCTATCCTGATTGATCGGTGGCTTGCATACGTGGTTTGGCAAAAGGCTGTTTTGATTCGCTTGGTTCCTGTGCTAATCCAACTCGGAAGCTACGCCAGAGTGAATCTACGCGACGACTCCGGCATCCGGCGAGGATTCGAGGAGTCAAGCGGCGGCCTCGAGAATCGGCAGCATGAGTTCGCGTCAGATGCGTTTTCATCCGCCGACCGATGCAGGATCCAGCCAGCCTCATGCTTTTCCGACGTGAGATGCCAGCACCTGGACCTCTGCGGCGGCATAAATGCATGCACGGGAGTTCGACGGAGCCGCAGCTACGTACTGGTGTCCGACATGGTGTACGCCCCTGGATCCGACAGCACCAGAAAATATTCAAGATCCCGATGATCAAGGCATCTGATGACACGCAGCCGATCGTGATTTCCTACTCAAACCGGCAAGGAAGCAATAAAATAATCAAGCTAAGCTAAGTCACGCTTCTTTATTCCGGTTAAATTCTTTATGGAATATATAGTTGAATAATTAATTAATTAATATATGCACATAATTTTATTGTTAAAAGCAACCTAGAGTTATAATCTCGTTATCGTTGCGACGCGACCGTGTCGATGTAATCTACATGCTAGCTGTCATATTTACCATGTCACTTCTTAATTAAATTAATCCTATTAATTTGATTAATGATTACACAAACTTGTTTCTAAATAAAAGCAACATAGGACAATATTGATCTTTTATGATTATCTTTCAACTTAAACAGGTATTCAACACCTTTTTGAATTAAAGTTAATTTAGGTTTATCTCCGGTCTTTTATAAATAATAAAATGATAACTTGATAAATAACAACTTGAATATTTCTTTGTTAATTATAATCTGTTTAGTTAAATATGAAATCTATAAATAATTTGATTAATGTTTATCTAATGATTATTTATTTATTAAAAACAACTTAGGTTTATAACTCCGGTATCTTATAAATAGATGATAATATGATCGATATCAACTTAAACGACCTTTTCAATTATGACTTCTTAGTTTAAACATGAATCGTAAATGCTTACACTCAGCTTGTCACATGTTCTACCTTTCTAAAGTATAAATGTTTAAATGACTTAAATACTATGATATATTTATAAATAGAATATGGCTAAGGTATAACGTTAGCTTTTATAATTCAACATAATTTGGTTAGTTCCACTTTAGTGTATTTCCCTAAAATATATAACGCTTTATTTTGATAACTAAAATGAATCAAGTTTATATTCAGTCTTCACAGTTATGTTGCAATCGTCTCGATAGTCGCGTGTCCTCTTTAATGGTAGCTCCGTTATCCGTCGTTCTTGCGTTTTCGTGACTGTAGCAACGTACCGTGTCGTTTAGTGCGTTTCCTTTTAAAGTGTCTTCTTTGTATGATGTTTGTTCTTAAGTGTGTTTGTTGTCTGTTTGCTGTGCTTGGTTGCTGCGAGTAGAAGTGTGATTCGCGAGTGCTGAAGACTAGGAGCTGAGAACCGACAAGTATAACAGAAGCTGAAGATCAGAGACAGAGGCTGAAGATTTCTCAGTAGCTAACTTTGGAAGAAAGGCAAGTATAGCATGGGATTATCCTTGTTGTCCTATTCACAATATGCAAATAATATCATTATGCATCTATTCCCTTGTTAAGGATGACTTAGTGTTGATCTTATACCTTGATACCTATTATATTGCATTGGGTAGTATGGCTAGTGCTTAAACATGGACTATGATCATGTAAATTGATTAATGGAATATGCAACAAACAT
Source organism: Saccharum spontaneum (assembly GCA_022457205.1). Classification (NCBI taxonomy): domain Eukaryota; kingdom Viridiplantae; phylum Streptophyta; class Magnoliopsida; order Poales; family Poaceae; genus Saccharum; species Saccharum spontaneum. The sequence continues at coordinate 10,011,904 of CM039598.1, forward strand.
TAAAAGATGATCTTGATTAATGTTTAAAGGGGATTAGAGCATGGGGGTTACTTTTGATGCTCTAATTACTCTCCATAAGGACTCATCTGTAAGCGAACATCCGGGACTTACAGTACAACTGTGAGGGCTATATGGCTCTGGCTTTAGTCAAGTATGAGGACCTTTTCTAGCTTGTTAGTGGTAACCTTCATGGCGTAAGAATGGCTTGACGAATCGGGTATAGTGCGGCCTCTGTCCTCATGTGTATAGGCTGCGCGTCATTGTGCCATTTGGAAGGGGGGCTCTACATCTGTTTGCCGAGTGAATCTAATGGCCCTAACTTGTTAGACGAACCTTTGAAAGACTTTATAGTGAACCCTGCCGACCTTCCTTGGTAGTGGGTCAAGAGGCTGATCACCTCGGGCGAAAGGGTAAATCACGACTCACAGTGAAAGTGTACAACCTCTGCAGAGTGTAAAACTGTTATAACAGCCGTGCTCACGGTCACGAGTGTCCTTGGACCCTTACGGAATAGATGATCACTAATGACTATAAATGTGTTTTTGCTGTTCATTATTCATCTTTACATTGATCATATGTTCATTGTGGGATTAATGCAAACTTGATGCTACTTATGTAATAAAATTTTGACAATTAAAAGCTAAGTGCAGTCAAACCAGTGTCTAGCCTTTTGAGCCTCATGAACCCCGTGTTATATTTGTTGAGTTCGACATGGACTCACTCTTGCTATTTTCCTACACTCTAGTGTGTAGTAAGGTGCTGCTTAGAAGAAGAATAAAGGTATAGTGAAGTTTTCAGAAGTCTTTCAGAAGTGCTTGGCATATGGAGCCACCAGTCAGCCGTCCCTGAGAAGAATGGAGCCCGAGCAGAAGCTTAGCCACCGTTCTGCGATGCTCTGATAGTTGTAAGTGTTAATATATTAAGTATTCCACTTTATATAAACATTGTTTTGATATCTCTATTCTGTTGTTGTATGTGTGGACTTCCTGGGCACACATATGACGAGTGCTTGGTCTTCTTTAGAAAACCGGGCGTGACAGAGTGGTATCAGAGCGGTGTTGACTGTAGGACGTATGCCAAGTAGCACTGGACGTATTCTAAAACTTATTTTTACTATAAAACTATTATCTCATCCCTTGACTCATTGATTTTGACTATTTTCTGTTCCTTGTCCTGTTGTATCCCTTCCTTGATAGCTTCCTTTGAGCTATTATTTCTTACTCCCTTGGTTTTTGTTTTATGTTGTTTTTACTAAAAGTTTTCTGATCTCACCTGGTTCAAAGAATTCGATGGCCTTTCATCATCTCCAATGTGCCATTAGGATGACCACCATTGTTGATGAAGCACGTGTAGTGTCGATGATTGTGTTGTGTGCTTGTTTTGCTTGATGTGTTGTTTGTGTGTTGTCTTTGTTCTCGTGCTTTGAAGGTGGCCCGGAAGGTTTTGTCTTGAGAAGTAGCTCGATCTATGTTAAGTGGGGTAGTGTCATCTTCTATTCTACTTAATTTTCGATCAATCCTAATTCTTGTTGTCTTTTCCCTGTATCGTCCTTGCTTACTCTTGGTTTCTATGCTTTCTCCTTTATCTTAACCTAAGGAAGGATCAACACATGAAGGACTCATCAATAGTAGTAAGCCTTAAAGAAAGTGTTGCTTTCAATGACATCGCCAGGTGGAACAAGATCTTTGTTAAGTGGGGTAGCGTCCGCCACCATCATCAATCTCAAGTCATGAGACAAGAAGACTCAAAGACCAATCCCAATCTTATTATCAACTTTTACTAGTCCTTGCCCCTTAACCAATCTCACTTTCTCGCTATCAATCTTTATCTTTCTTATCACCTTTTTGTTGATCTTCGATGGTCGTTCTTACACCTCATTAATCTCAAAACAATCTTAAAGAGCTATCTTCAATTTCTTTATCCAACTTTGTTAATCCTTAATCTCTATATTATATCTCGACAAAGGTCTTAGAACAACCTTGATAATCAGCTTTATCTTTCTTCCTAGTCTCTCCGAATCTCGGGACGAGATTCATGTTAAGTGGGGTAGAATTGTCACACCCCAAAATTTTTGATTTTGGGTTGTGCATAGAAAACACTAATTAAAATAAATGTTTTAATATTCGGATAAAATTTCCTAAGTTTAGTTTATGATAGCATCAATTAGTTATAAAAAAAAATATCTTCCTTCTCCAGCACGTTTTTATCTTTTTCCGCAATAAATATTCCTTGTTTCTCAGCTCAAGTTTTCATTGGGAGTTTCCTAAAATATTTTCTTTGTAACCCAAATCACTCCTTTCAGTCTCTCGTCCATCAATCAATCTCTACAAACTTCTCGAGAATTTTTCCGACTTTTTCTGTAGCTTGTTTCCACTTGTCTGTGAGCATAATCTAATTTTTAGATGCTCCAAAATTACCTTTCAGTGAGCTCCAAATATTTTATTTGGATTCCTCATGTTCCATAATGTCTCTGGAAAATTTCCATGAATTTTCGGAGCTTTCGGAGTATTTTTCATGGCTTAAATAATAATTCTGGACTTTTCTGGAATTATTTTATCCATGAAATTAATTAATTCCGAAAATAATAAATATCTCATTTTCCATCAAAGCCTGTGTGCAATAATCCTAAATGCCCATTCATTTATTTACTAATGGGCTTTAATAATTAATTAGGCCTATTAGTAAAGATGGAGGGTGCAACGTCAATTAGCACCGTATCGCTAGTTGACATGGAGGTGGAGAGTTTTTCTCCCAATATATACGTACCTACCTCATGGGCAAAGCACACCAAAAACTACCGTAGAGGAGCCCCTAGTTTGGGAAATCTCTCGGGTAGTAAATTAGAATTTTTTTTCCCTTCTTATTGTGTCGCCGCCGCCCGGAATTGCTAAGGAATTCAGCCGGCAAAGTAAAATTGGCGCCGTTCTATCCTGATTGATCGGTGGCTTGCATACGTGGTTTGGCAAAAGGCTGTTTTGATTCGCTTGGTTCCTGTGCTAATCCAACTCGGAAGCTGCGCCAGAGTGAATCTACGCGACGACTCCGGCATCCGGCGAGGATTCGAGGAGTCAAGCGGCGGCCTCAAGGATCGGCAGCATGAGTTCGCGTCAGATGCGTTTTCATCCGCCGACCGATGCAGGATCCAGCCAGCCTCATGCTTTTCCGACGTGAGATGCCAGCACCTGGACCTCTGCGGCGGCATAAATGCATGCACGGGAGTTCGACGGAGCCGCAGCTACGTACTGGTGTCCGACGTGGTGTACGCCCCTGGATCCGATAGCACCAGAAAATATTCAAGATCCCGATGATCAAGGCATCTGATGACACGCAGCCGATCGTGATTTCCTACTCAAACCGGCAAGGAAGCAATAAAATAATCAAGCTAAGCTAAGTCACGCTTCTTTATTCCGGTTAAATTCTTTATGGAATATATAGTTGAATAATTAATTAATTAATATATGCACATAATTTTATTGTTAAAAGCAACCTAGAGTTATAATCTCGTTATCGTTGCGACGCGACCGTGTCGATGTAATCTACATGCTAGCTGTCATATTTACCATGTCACTTCTTAATTAAATTAATCCTATTAATTTGATTAATGATTACACAAACTTGTTTCTAAATAAAAGCAACATAGGACAATATTGATCTTTTATGATTATCTTTCAACTTAAACAGGTATTCAACACCTTTTTGAATTAAAGTTAATTTAGGTTTATCTCCGGTCTTTTATAAATAATAAAATGATAACTTGATAAATAACAACTTGAATATTTCTTTGTTAATTATAATCTGTTTAGTTAAATATGAAATCTATAAATAATTTGATTAATGTTTATCTAATGATTATTTATTTATTAAAAACAACTTAGGTTTATAACTCCGGTATCTTATAAATAGATGATAATATGATCGATATCAACTTAAACGACCTTTTCAATTATGACTTCTTAGTTTAAACATGAATCGTAAATGCTTACACTCAGCTTGTCACATGTTCTACCTTTCTAAAGTATAAATGTTTAAATGACTTAAATACTATGATATATTTATAAATAGAATATGGCTAAGGTATAACGTTAGCTTTTATAATTCAACATAATTTGGTTAGTTCCACTTTAGTGTATTTCCCTAAAATATATAACGCTTTATTTTGATAACTAAAATGAATCAAGTTTATATTCAGTCTTCACAGTTATGTTGCAATCGTCTCGATAGTCGCGTGTCCTCTTTAATGGTAGCTCCGTTATCCGTCGTTCTTGCGTTTTCGTGACTGTAGCAACGTACCGTGTCGTTTAGTGCGTTTCCTTTTAAAGTGTCTTCTTTGTATGATGTTTGTTCTTAAGTGTGTTTGTTGTCTGTTTGCTGTGCTTGGTTGCTGCGAGTAGAAGTGTGATTCGCGAGTGCTGAAGACTAGGAGCTGAGAACCGACAAGTATAACAGAAGCTGAAGATCAGAGACAGAGGCTGAAGATTTCTCAGTAGCTAACTTTGGAAGAAAGGCAAGTATAGCATGGGATTATCCTTGTTGTCCTATTCACAATATGCAAATAATATCATTATGCATCTATTCCCTTGTTAAGGATGACTTAGTGTTGATCTTATACCTTGATACCTATTATATTGCATTGGGTAGTATGGCTAGTGCTTAAACATGGACTATGATCATGTAAATTGATTAATGGAATATGCAACAAACATTAAAAGATGATCTTGATTAATGTTTAAAGGGGATTAGAGCATGGGGGTTACTTTTGATGCTCTAATTACTCTCCATAAGGACTCATCTGTAAGCGAACATCCGGGACTTACAGTACAACTGTGAGGGCTATATGGCTCTGGCTTTAGTCAAGTATGAGGACCTTTTCTAGCTTGTTAGTGGTAACCTTCATGGCGTAAGAATGGCTTGACGAATCGGGTATAGTGCGGCCTCTGTCCTCATGTGTATAGGCTGCGCGTCATTGTGCCATTTGGAAGGGGGGCTCTACATCTGTTTGCCGAGTGAATCTAATGGCCCTAACTTGTTAGACGAACCTTTGAAAGACTTTATAGTGAACCCTGCCGACCTTCCTTGGTAGTGGGTCAAGAGGCTGATCACCTCGGGCGAAAGGGTAAATCACGACTCACAGTGAAAGTGTACAACCTCTGCAGAGTGTAAAACTGTTATAACAGCCGTGCTCACGGTCACGAGTGTCCTTGGACCCTTACGGAATAGATGATCACTAATGACTATAAATGTGTTTTTGCTGTTCATTATTCATCTTTACATTGATCATATGTTCATTGTGGGATTAATGCAAACTTGATGCTACTTATGTAATAAAATTTTGACAATTAAAAGCTAAGTGCAGTCAAACCAGTGTCTAGCCTTTTGAGCCTCATGAACCCCGTGTTATATTTGTTGAGTTCGACATGGACTCACTCTTGCTATTTTCCTACACTCTAGTGTGTAGTAAGGTGCTGCTTAGAAGAAGAATAAAGGTATAGTGAAGTTTTCAGAAGTCTTTCAGAAGTGCTTGGCATATGGAGCCACCAGTCAGCCGTCCCTGAGAAGAATGGAGCCCGAGCAGAAGCTTAGCCACCGTTCTGCGATGCTCTGATAGTTGTAAGTGTTAATATATTAAGTATTCCACTTTATATAAACATTGTTTTGATATCTCTATTCTGTTGTTGTATGTGTGGACTTCCTGGGCACACATATGACGAGTGCTTGGTCTTCTTTAGAAAACCGGGCGTGACAATGCCATCGAGAGTGAGTTCAACAGACTCTTCTAAAGTCAGTATCCCCAACATGTGACAAACCATTGATTTAATTAATTTACACCTACGGTAAATTAAAAATCACTATGGTGATGTTGTGATTTCTAATGTAAAATTTAGGGGGTTTCATATCTTGTCACTTTATTTTGGATTGTTGGAGGTAGTCAACAAAATGTAAACCTTCCAACAACTAGAGGTAATGACAAGTTGTGTAGACCTCACAAACAATCATTATTAACATTGGTACACACATTCTAGATAATCTCTATGTTCGAAACATAGAGTAGATCTCTCAGTAGTAGGCAAATAAATTGCTGCTATAGGCATGGTCTCTAGGCTGATATATTCATAGGAATATACCGCAGCCAATGTCTAAGACTCTACTACCTGTGTGTAGTCTTTAATAATGAATGATGGTAGTCACCATAAAGGTGTACTATTCTCATATGTCCAAAACGCTTATTTGGGACAACACAAAGTAGGTAATCATCAAGTTTAAAGAAACTTGATGTAGACCTCTCAGCAATGGGCGAATAATCGCTGCCATAAGCATGGTCTCTGGGCCGAATAATTCAAGATGAATTCAGCGCAGCCAATGCCTAGAACTCCATTACTTATGTTGGGATCCTGAATGTATGTAAGATATGAATATAACAATTTTGCATAATCCATCATTAATTAAGAAACACTTAATTAAGAGGATCTACCGTTGTTAAAATACAATTTATGGAAAAATTGCCAAATTAACAAGGTCAACAAAGTACAAGAATAAACACTCTACTGTACTGATACTGTTAAAACAAGAAAACTTACTAAGCACATGATGCTATAGTGGGCTAGTAGCATAACTATGCAAATCCCGTAGGAGCAAAGCAAAATCCACTTCCTATGTTAGCCTTACTAGTAAAAATGGTTTGGCTACCATTTTGCTTTTTCAGATTAGGCTCATATGAGCGTAAAATCATCCAACCTTAATTAACTATCAATTAATCAAGATGATCGATTTTATTGCAATTAGAATTAATTGTTGAAGATCAAAATTGACAAACTATGTATGTTTAGGCATGAACAATTTTCTGGTCTAAAAACAAAATAATGTATAGGAGTAAAAACTCTACCATACAGTACTATTAAAGTCTAGGATTGAAACCGAAAATTATAGACACAGAAAAATATGTCTAAACATTATCATAGTAAATTCAACTTCAGTATAATATCATGATGCAATTTATGAGAATTGGTATGTCTCAAAAAATTATCTACTTACACCAGGTAAATATTTTGCATCATGATTCGTTTAAACTCAAGGTCTAAAATAAGCATTATATCAAGTATAAATGCAATATATTGCAGTGGTGGTATCCAGGGGCTTATCTCTTTCCACGGGAAAACGCTTCATCCACGGGCGGTTACTGGAAATCGACCTTACGTCCGTGCGTGCGCCGCCGCTCGGTCTCAGGGCTGCCGCCGCCGGTGCTTCGAGCCGCCGGCCATGGGGCGCGGGGCTGGCCGCAACCCGCAGGCGCAGGGGCCGGCTGCCGGGCCAAGGCGGCCGCGGGCGAGGGCGTCTGCCGCCTCACTGCAAGGCCACAAGCGCGGGCCCTTAGGCTGGCCGCGAACGCCGGGCCGGGGCCGCCGGCCGCGGAAGAGAGGCCGCGGGGGGCACTGGCCGCCAAGGAGCAGGCCGGTCGCACGAGTCGCCAATTGCGGGGCGAGGCCGCTGGCGCGGGCCACCTGCCGCGGGACCACGCGTGCGCGCGTCCTGCCGCTAGGGCCACGTAGGCGCAGCGGGGAGCCGGCCGCGGTCGCCGCTGGCCGCTGGTTCAGGGCCGCAGCACAGGAGGCCGCGCAGGACGGCCTGCCACAAGTGCGGGCACAGAGGCCGTGGGCGCAGGCAGCAGGGCCTCCGGCCGTCGCTCGTGCATCTTGGGGCCGCCGCGGAAGCCAAGAAACGTGCCGGGGACGGACGGGTCAGCAACTAGGAACTCACCGTGAGGAACATCGTCGTGTACTCCTGTTGGCACCGGTGAGACCTGCGTGCTTTTGTTCTTCTATGTTGCTGTGGAGGCCGATTCTTCCTCTTGCAAGTTCCCGATGAACTTCTCCGATGAACTAATTTCCTCGGCCATGAAGAACGGCATCATCGTCGCTGAGGCCGTATGGCTTGTTCTTGCAATGGATGCAGCGACGCCCGGTCGAGTCCTTCGACAACGACGCCAGCAACTTCTTCTCCGGCGAACTGCTCTCTGGTTCCTCCTCTTGGCGTCAGTGGAGAGCGAGCGTGCTGATAACGTGTTAGAGGAAATTGTGATCGATGAATGATCGTGTATTGATTGATGAACAGTGTACATGTATATATTACAAGCCAAAGGACAGATGTCTGTTGGCCAAAAGGTGCCTCCTTGTGAAGAGGTGTCTATCTAATATGTCTACATGAAATTGTTATTAGCAGTTGCTAATGACGTGATTAATAATAAATTGATCACTAATAATTAATTAATCCTAATTAATCTCAACACCTGCATCATGTCATTTAAGATAAGTGATAGTGTTTGAAGTGAGATCTCAGATGGGGGTAACAGAGCTAACCTCAAAAGAATTTTAATACTCAAGCTATATAATGATCAATTTTTTTACACTAAAGTAATCTTAAAGGACCGGGAAAATATAACCATCAATGTTCTCCCATATTTCTCATGATGACTGAATTTTCCTATCAGAATTATATGTGCAGTTATTACTATACTATCAATATAGATATGTCAAACATTTAGCTAAAGTACTTAAGTATATCTAAAGTAACAACCTATATAAATTATATGTCATGATTATTAATATGGTTTCCATTTGTTAGTATCATTAGATATGAGTTGTTGAGAAAATGTTTTTTTGTGATGAAACATAACATATATATTTATCACTCATGCATACTGGCAAAACATCCATGCTTACTTTGCTCAAATCTTAATATATTAATATTGATAGAAGTGGGTAATGTATAAACATATACATGCCCTATGTTATTTTAAATTTTTTTAATAAAAGATGTTGGTAATTTTTATACGTAGATTTGAGAGAATACTTATTTTTCCAAATAATAAGATAAAAGTTGGGTTACGTAAAATATCTATCATAATAAGAGTACATGGGTAATTAGATGCAAATTTAGATATACTTTAGATCATGTTTCTTAATGGCATATGTGAGTAGTTGTAGGTTTAACAAATTAATCCAAGATCTGAACTTGAAGGCATCATGGGTACAGCTTTTCGTTCCTAGTTCCATCATCCTTTATAACCTGGTCGTGTGGTGTATAGACTGCTGATGCTTTGGGAGGTGAAGGCGAGAAGCCGTCTCTTTCTTTGGGAGGCAGCAGCTTTGCAGCAACCCCTCCATCTTCCAGGTTAGTGCTCTTGTGCTCCCTCACTAAAATTTAGCATAAATCCCAAAGCAGCTGCGTCTTAATTCATTAAATTAGTAATATTCAGTTTACTTATGGGTTAGATCTGGACCTTTATGAAACTCTTTTTCTGCAAATTTAAACCCTTGCAATCATGGCCATGGGCAGCGCTACTAGCTGCAAATTGATAGACTCCTATGTTACACCAATAGAGAAAACTTCTTGTTCAGGCCCGTGTAATGCTGCCTATGCGCTGGCATATATTCTGAGTTTCGTTTTATTCGTTTTTTCGTGATCCAAATCCTTCTGAGCTCATACTTTTTTGTGATTGGCTTCCTTGCTTCTTGAGTCCTCGTGAGCCATATCCACTTTCCTCATTCATCTGGGCTAGTCCAGCCTGCATCTGCATGGGCCATCCTATGTAATCGTCAAACTATGGGCCAGCCTATGTTTGTGATGACTTCATTTTGTAAAAAGTCTACATTACCTCCCTCAACTTTCGTGAAAGTCCGCTTTTCCTCCCTGAACTCCAAAACCGGCCAAAACACCTCCCTCAACTTTAAAACCGTTCATCTTACCTCCCTGGCCCGGTTATAAACAGTTTTGAATGCGGTTTTGTCTTTTTGTTTTTAATTTATTTTGTCCAAATCTTTGAAAAATCATAGTAAATCACAGAAAAATTATAAAATAGATAATCTAATTTTGTTAGACTTCACATGAGTAGATCTACATAGTAAACATATAATATAATATGTTTTAGTACAAAGTTTTTACTGTGGCTTTAGATCTATGTTTTTTTGTAATTAATTGGAATAATTCATAGCTGCAGTTTCTATGGTCCAATTATGATGAAATTTTTATGGTGGACTAATTACTGTATGATTGAACTGTAGTAAAAATTTCATACTCATTGGATCATGTATAGCTTAGTTATAGATTTATTTATATTTTACAAGCATAAACCTAAATAAAATATATAACTAAGTTATGTATGATCCAATGAGTATGAAATTTTTACTACAGTTTAAGCATATAATAATTAGCCCACTATAAAAATTTCACTACAATTGGATCATACAAACTGCAGCTATGATTTTTCTGTGATTTACTATGATTTTTCAAAGATTCAGCCAAAATAAATAAAAAAGAAAAAGATAAAATCCCTTCAAAACTGCTTATAACAGCGCCAGAGAGGTAAGATGAATAGTTTTAAAAGTTGAGGGAAGTGTTTTGCCCAATTTTGGAGTTTAGGGAGAACGAGCGGACTTTCGCGAAAGTTAAAGGATATAACGTAGACTTTTTCCATTCATTTTCGCATTGTCAGTTTCATTCGTGGGCCACTCATTTGTGGGCATTGGACAATGCCAACCCAATCATATCCCTAAATTCATGGTTTGGTTTGGACAACCACGTGAGATTAGTTGGATCACCAGAGTTTGGATCTACAATACTCGTATGTTCCTACCGCCCTCATAACTCGGTGACGTGTATCCATCCCTTCCGCGACCTGGAACGATACAACGAACCCGCCCATATACTCTGGTATTTCTGAGGAAGCACTGCATTGGGTTTGCCTGGTCAAATCCAAAGCCAACAACCACGAGCAGCAATAATTGTGCTTTTAAAGTACACACTGTGCCTCTGTAGGACCAGCTGTGGAAGTGGGCTATATAATAACAAGTAGACTAGTCATCAAGGAAAAAAACAAATGGTGCGATAGGTACATGTAATGTGTGACACCAAGACCAATTTGCTTATATTAGTATGCACTAGCAAACATGCCCGTGCGTTGCAACGGGAGAACGATTTATTGCATTGTCAGTGGCAAAAGTATGGCTGCACGGTGAAGCCGTGTGTGAGCACAATGGCCATGATAGCACGTGCACCTACTGTCACTAGGCACGGCCAAGCAATCTTGGATGGTGGTGCACCATCCACCAAGAAGACATGGTTAGCACTGCACAACGACGTGATGGGGCGGCACGATGCCCATGTGGGCGTGGCTCTGGTGGTGGTTGATCAGACGCGACTGCCTGTGGCAGCATAGGTGTGGTTTGACAATCATGGTTGAGCGAGCGTGCAACCCTTACGGTGCCCTTAACGATCGAGAAGAGTGGCATGCATGGGAGATCTGATTGTGCCATTAGAGTACGTGACGACGCAATACTTGGTGAACGTCATCCTGGCAAGGAGTAGTTGGATCACGTGAGGGTCAATCAATTGCTCAACCGTTGGTCTTCCCAACAGCAGGTCCTCCTAATTTCAGTTTGCTTGCATGTGTCCTCTGCCCTGCCCGTTGCAATAAAACATATAGCGTACGTCATTTGTTCTAATGTTTCTTAGAATCATACTATGTATATCATGGCTTTCAGGCATGCACTACCCCAGACAGTTTTTTTCCTGACGGACTGAACCGTCACGGAAAGTGCCCAAAACCGTCAGAGAAGGCTATTCCTGACGGTTACCGTCAGGGATCAGCCGTCAGGAAACAATTGTCACGGAAAGTCATCCTTCCCTGACGGAAAACCGTCACAGAATGGTTCCTGACGGTTGTACCCGACAGGGAAAGCTTTCTGCGTCGGTTTCCAGCTCCCCGTCAGGGATACTATTCCCGTCGGTGCTAAACCGTCAGGGAACATTCGAACTTTCCCCGTCGGCTCTGAACCGTCGGGGAATGTCACTTTCTTCCCTGACAGCCACGAACCGTCAGGGAATACTCAAACTGGCCCTGACGATCTAACCATTGGCTTCCCTGTCAGTTGGCATATATCAAGGAAAACTAGTTTAACAATTCAAATTATAGTAAATCACATAAAACAGTCCTCATTAAGTCACATCAGATAATTATCAATGATACCATGATATATTAGACAATCATCATTACGGTCTTCATATATATATATAATTGTGCATCGCCAAAACTGTTCATAGATCGAGTTCCAGCCTCAAGTTACATTCTATGGTTCGAAAAATAAAGGAAGCAACCAACACAGATGCTACATTCGGCATGGCACAACCAAGAACCAACACAGGCTACATTCTACATGCTGCCATAATGCTCACAGCTATTAACAAACAATTCTGCTACACAAAATACTTCCAGCCATTGCTTCCAAGTAGGTTGAAGCATGAGAGGACCCATCTGTACTCCCTCTATATACAAAAACAAGGTAAAATAACCATTCATGAGAAATAAATTTTAAGCTTTGCTACTAGTATACAGATAACAGCCTCAAATACAAAACTATTTATTTCCAGAACAATGGATCTTTGGTTATCTTTTTCTCATCTTAGCTAATATTATTGCTACAAGATCACACTGGAAGAGTGTTCTGAAATAACTACTAAATCTTGTAGTGTACACACAAATGAAAATCCATTATCTACTAATATTTGCATAAATGAAAATGTGTCTTATAAGTTTGCAGATGAGCAGATACAACAATTAAGTTGTACTACTAGAACTTGGAATATGTGAAATTCTTTCAACTTTGAATATCAGAGCAACAGAGTAGTGTGTTCTATCACTGGCCTACATATTGTTGACTCAAAGACAAATTTAAGATTGTACCTAGTAGGCATTTAAACCAGAGAAACAAAACTGCATGGGCATCAGATCCTGTACTGGTCAACAAAGAGCAAAAATGAAGTGCGCAGGACAATCTTACCATGTAACTTTATTCTTAAGCATGTCAGGTTGTATCTCTATTTTTTTTTTGTCAGAAATGACCTGCAAAAAATTAAGTAACAACAAACAAAATACTTAGTTTGTAATAAGGCACAGCTCAGTGAGTGAGAACAAACAAAAGTACATGTCAGTTCACCAAATGAGTGAAAAAATGCAGGTGCCCAATAAGATTCAATGCCTTGTTCAAATTCAATGTTCTAGCATTCTATAGGGCAGAGGAACCTGATGGCAACTGTAACAAAATTTTTATACACCGTCTAAAGCAATGACAGCTTCGATATTAGCAGTAACAGAGTAACCTGACATTAGCAGCAGCAGTGGGAAAATGCTGAGGTCAACCCAGGAAGCTAGCTCAAGGGAAATAGCATTGTTCTTTATATATGATATTAGAATGGTTCTTTTTTTACTTTCATTGATTCCTACCTTCTCTGAAATAATCAACCAACATTTTATCCAATATAGCTGTTTGCCAATCGAGTAATAAGATGACTAACTACTAGAAGTATCCTTGAACAAAGAGTTTGCAGACACGGACCCTTAGGTAGTTCACATCCTAAGGGTAGTTCACATCCTAAGGGTAGTTCACATCCTAAGGGTAGTTCACTACCCCAGACAGTTTTTTTCCTGACGGACTGAACCGTCACGGAAAGTGCCCAAAACCGTCAGAGAAGGCTATTCCTGACGGTTACCGTCAGGGATCAGCCGTCAGGAAACAATTGTCACGGAAAGTCATCCTTCCCTGACGGAAAACCGTCACAGAATGGTTCCTGACGGTTGTACCCGACAGGGAAAGCTTTCTGCGTCGGTTTCCAGCTCCCCGTCAGGGATACTATTCCCGTCGGTGCTAAACCGTCAGGGAACATTCGAACTTTCCCCGTCGGCTCTGAACCGTCGGGGAATGTCACTTTCTTCCCTGACAGCCACGAACCGTCAGGGAATACTCAAACTGGCCCTGACGATCTAACCATTGGCTTCCCTGTCAGTTGGCATATATCAAGGAAAACTAGTTTAACAATTCAAATTATAGTAAATCACATAAAACAGTCCTCATTAAGTCACATCAGATAATTATCAATGATACCATGATATATTAGACAATCATCATTACGGTCTTCATATATATATATAATTGTGCATCGCCAAAACTGTTCATAGATCGAGTTCCAGCCTCAAGTTACATTCTATGGTTCGAAAAATAAAGGAAGCAACCAACACAGATGCTACATTCGGCATGGCACAACCAAGAACCAACACAGGCTACATTCTACATGCTGCCATAATGCTCACAGCTATTAACAAACAATTCTGCTACACAAAATACTTCCAGCCATTGCTTCCAAGTAGGTTGAAGCATGAGAGGACCCATCTGTACTCCCTCTATATACAAAAACAAGGTAAAATAACCATTCATGAGAAATAAATTTTAAGCTTTGCTACTAGTATACAGATAACAGCCTCAAATACAAAACTATTTATTTCCAGAACAATGGATCTTTGGTTATCTTTTTCTCATCTTAGCTAATATTATTGCTACAAGATCACACTGGAAGAGTGTTCTGAAATAACTACTAAATCTTGTAGTGTACACACAAATGAAAATCCATTATCTACTAATATTTGCATAAATGAAAATGTGTCTTATAAGTTTGCAGATGAGCAGATACAACAATTAAGTTGTACTACTAGAACTTGGAATATGTGAAATTCTTTCAACTTTGAATATCAGAGCAACAGAGTAGTGTGTTCTATCACTGGCCTACATATTGTTGACTCAAAGACAAATTTAAGATTGTACCTAGTAGGCATTTAAACCAGAGAAACAAAACTGCATGGGCATCAGATCCTGTACTGGTCAACAAAGAGCAAAAATGAAGTGCGCAGGACAATCTTACCATGTAACTTTATTCTTAAGCATGTCAGGTTGTATCTCTATTTTTTTTTTGTCAGAAATGACCTGCAAAAAATTAAGTAACAACAAACAAAATACTTAGTTTGTAATAAGGCACAGCTCAGTGAGTGAGAACAAACAAAAGTACATGTCAGTTCACCAAATGAGTGAAAAAATGCAGGTGCCCAATAAGATTCAATGCCTTGTTCAAATTCAATGTTCTAGCATTCTATAGGGCAGAGGAACCTGATGGCAACTGTAACAAAATTTTTATACACCGTCTAAAGCAATGACAGCTTCGATATTAGCAGTAACAGAGTAACCTGACATTAGCAGCAGCAGTGGGAAAATGCTGAGGTCAACCCAGGAAGCTAGCTCAAGGGAAATAGCATTGTTCTTTATATATGATATTAGAATGGTTCTTTTTTTACTTTCATTGATTCCTACCTTCTCTGAAATAATCAACCAACATTTTATCCAATATAGCTGTTTGCCAATCGAGTAATAAGATGACTAACTACTAGAAGTATCCTTGAACAAAGAGTTTGCAGACACGGACCCTTAGGTAGTTCACATCCTAAGGGTAGTTCACATCCTCGCAAAAAAAAGGTAGATCACGTGATTGCCGCAAATCACCACTACCTTCAAGCACTGTCAGCCTGCCTGGAAATGCCAAAACTCATTGTCAGCATGCCTACTGACTAAGCATTATGTTTGCTTACTGACTGAAACATTGTGATTTTTCAGATCAGAATGTAACTAGGTTTGAAATACTTCCTTTTGACTATAAATTTTGCTTATGTGTAGAGAAGAACATGCCTCAACTCTTAAATCCTCGATCTATAATACTACTACATCTGCACATTAAAATGAAAATCAGCAAGTGCAAACAAGATAAGATAATTCAACAGTAACTTGAAATCGCCAAAATTAATCAAATAGTCCATCCAAGATGTAAGTAATGTGACATTTATAAACACTTGAGCATCTTTAAAACACACTATGCATACAGAAAGTCATGGAAAATTCAACAATTATGCCTCCTGTACTTATCATTCAGGTAGGAAGGCTTACCAGTTACACTTGAGCAAGGTTTGTCACACATTACAGACTTCATTTCAACTCTGGAGGCACATAAATAAGACTATTCAGATGACAGATGAGATATATATGTGTAACAAATGATACCAAAAATTAACACAGGATTATACCAGAATATGAGAACTGTAATAATCTGAAATTCCAGTTTTGTGCAGATAGTGCGCAAATAAAATGGTACCGATTTCATCTTAACAAACATAGAAAAGTAGATGCCCCAGCAATAAATTTAGTGAGAAGAACTAACCAGCAATTGCTACTTCACATTGCGAAGGATTTAATCCCTGTGAAGTCCACATGCTGCCTGTCCGCAGCGGACTGTGCCGCAGAACCAGCAGCGCTATGGCCACCATCCCGGCGACGCCATTCTTCTGTCTCGGCTCCCGCCCTCGGCTCACCCACTCTCCCCCCTCTCCCTCTCCTCGCTCTTGCCGGGCTTCGCTTGGGTTTGTCTGGTAACAGCGGGGAAGTCCAGCGGCGGCGACTTCTGTCGCGTCGGATCTGGCCGTATCATCCCAAACTCCGAATATTGTGCCCCTAAATCATCACTAAGGTCGGGAGAACAGGTGAGAGAGGAGAGAGGCGAGAGATATGGGCGAGCGCTCAGCAACTGACCTTCGTGGGGGGCGAGGCCGACGGCGTTGGCATAGGGGCAGGGCGGCGCTCCGGCCAGCACTGGAGAACGAGAGATGGATTTGGATTTTGGGGAGAGAATATGAGAGGTCACGGCCTCACGGGAGTAGGAGAGGATAAGGGTGGGGAAATTTTGGTCCCTTCACGCGCTGCGCCTGTGCCGAGTCCGCGCTCTTTTTTTCGCTGTTCTCTCTGACACGTGGGCCAGAGGATCCTTTGGAGCGCGCACTCAGCACCCGAATTCGGGTTTCGCAGACATGCTGGCATCCGTGTCGGTGTCAGTAGCCTTTCACCTCGGTACACTGGGACCGCAGGGAAAGGTGGAGGCGCCAGTGACGGAGCATGCCACCCGAGAGGAGTAGTCCAGCCCGACGGGGAAGAAATTGTTTCGGGTAGTGATGCTACTCTAACTCGTATAAATATGAGTTGCGAGTTGAAATCATAGATAGGACAGTGAACTAATTAGGAATGTCTATTTTATCTCTAATTTATCACTTACTAATCTTGCTAAAACCAGCTAGAACACATGCTTAGGGAAGTGGAGTGAGAAATGAGCCAGGAGAGTGGAGTGTGACAAATGAACCAGGAGAAGTGAACCAAAATTTAGAGGGATAACTTTTTAATTTAATCTTAGGTTAGTAAATATGCCTATATGTTATAATTGGATAATAAAATTCTTGCATACAACCCAGTGTAGATAATTCCTAAGATAAAAGGAGAAATAAATATGAATAATAATTCATGAATTAGTCAGAACATGTAAAAGGTCTCACGACATCTAATTTCTACATATTTTGGATTTTCTTAATTAGTTTTTTTAGTTCTTAGGCCGTGTTTGGTTCCCGGGACTAAAATTTAACAGGAGTCATATCGGATATTATATGGGGTGTTCGGATACTAATAAAAAAACAAATTACATATTCCGTGAGTAATCCATGAAACGAATTTATTAAGCCTGATTCATTTTTACTGTAGCAATTAGTGTTAATCATAGACTAATTAGGCTTAAAAAATCGTCTCGCAAATTAGTCTCACTCTATATTTTTAGTTTCGTAAATAGTCTATATTTAGTATTCCATGCATATGTCCAACATTCGATGTGATAGAGACTAAATTTTAACTGGAGAAACCAAACACGGCCTTAATTAGTTAGCCTATGGAGTCCATCCTTCTTCAGGTATTTGATCCATCAAGTGCTCTTAATTGATGGACCCCCATACGTCTGGGCTTTAGGCCTATTGCTGATTTTATTGTGCCTCAATGTTGAGCCGGATTGGGCTTTAGATAGCAAATAAAAAACTTCCATCTCTCCCAACCGTCCATCCACCTCCCTCCCGTTCGTCTCCCTTCGCGCGACCCCTCCCGTTTCTCTCACTCCAGACTCCAGATCGAGCATCCTTCATGTCTAGATCGGATCCTAGATGCTCAGATGGACTTCACCCTAAACCAAATCAACCTCAGAGTGCTTGAATCCAGTGGTGGTGGCATCTGGCATGTCCTTATTCCAGGCGGGCATAGCGAAAGGACAGCAGGTGCAGATGTACAGAAAAGAAGTAGGAGGGGGAGACGGACATGCAGGCCATGTTACGTGCAATTGCAACGACCACGTCAGCGAGATATATAAGCATTTTATTGTACATGTTATCATATCACGTAATCCACTAATCCGTAATTTCCGTAGCAACACTTAGGCATATTTCTAGTATATTATATATACTAACAAATATGTACGGGATAAGGGTTGTGTGGCTGGGAACCGTCTGATCTTTTTTCTTCCTCGTCAGCGCCGACCTCACCCCAGCTCTCGCTTGCTTGCGCACACTGTTTCATGCACCCCTCAGTCGCCACCCCCTCTATTAGTCCTCTAGCACCCACAGTTGGCAGCTGACATAGGATCACTACCACACCAACCTCCCACGTCGTCCTACCCTAACCATAGGGCTCCTGCCGACTACTCCGACACGACGCCCCCGCCGTCAGCCCTGCGCAAACTGCCCATGTCGTCTCGGCCACCATCACCGCCATGTTGCGACCACCAACCCAAACCCTCTTGTACATATGTCTGTTAGTAAAATCTCTCCCAGAACTGTGATCCCTGGCGCTAGGTGGCTCTTCTTCCTCTCCCGGGGCGCGAACGCACGACCGATCACGTGTCTGAGTTTGTACTAGGAAAATAATGTGTTGCTAAATGCGAGTCGTGGTTACTTCTATGAGCACGCATCATGAGTCCAGACTCTCATACGGGACACTGAGGGCGTGAGCATATTGAGAAAGTAAAAAAATAGGCTCATAATATATTTATTATTTATTATTTTTGTTTATAATAAAATGTGGGAGATAAAAAAATAAGAAATACGAGTTATGCTATATGAGCACGGACAATAAGTCCAGACTCGGCACACAGAGATAAGATGGCTAATCGTTTCATGTATAGATAGATCAAAATTCCTATGGTAGGTCAATTTTCTATAATCGTATTCGGAAGTGTAAAAAAAATTATTAACAACGACGTCACGGACTATCTTGGTTTTTCCTGCCCATCATACCACATACGGTCAAATCATCATCGACCAAAACGTCTTGCAAGCGGACTTTAGTCCAACAGCTTTTTTCGTCACCATCTAAAATAAAATAGAATTCCAATCTGGTTACGTATATATTTGTAAGAAAGAATAGAAGATAATCCAAATCCACCTAACAGGAAAAAAAAAAAGTCGCACAACGTGCAGCACGCACAAATGTTCAACCAAAAAAACCCAGAATAGGCGGGATACACAGACGTAGTATGGAAAAGGCACACGGAAACACAACACGGATGAAAAAAAAAAACAGATGCAGGCAGCACGGACGGACGTTCCTTGCCTTTTCTTTTCCTTCTATCTGTGTTGTGTCCGGTTTCCTAATTATAAAATAATTTAAATAATTTATGCAGGTCAACGTAGAGTTCGTACTTAACTCATGTTCCTAAAATAGAAGAATAGGAGATAATCCAAATCCACCTAATAGAAAAAAAGAAAAAAAGTCACATAACGTGCAGCGTGCACGGACGTTCAACCAAAAAAACCCAGAATAGGCGGGATGCACAGACGGACGTACGGAGTACAACGAAAAATAAAACAAGGGAGAAAAGGCACATGGAAACACAGCATGGATGAAAAAAAACGGACGCAGGCAGCACGGATGGACGTTCCTTGCCTTTCCTTTTCCTTCTATCTGTGTTGTGTCCGGTTTCCTAATTATAAGATAATTTAAATAACTTATGCAGGTCAACATAGAGGTCGTACTTGACTCAGGTTCCTAAAATAGACATATTTGAGATTGAATATTGATTTAGAAGGAGTCTTACATCTTACATGTAATCTTGGTTTAGCAGAAGTCTTACATCTTATATGTAGGTGGAAACAAAATCTTAGCAGAAATTTTGCCTCTTTATTATTACTAGTAAATATGCCCGCGTTGCAACGGGAGAAAAAAACTATCAAGCATTCATGCAAAATGATGAGATGAATGATACATATCTACTTATGTTTTATCCTTTTATAATTCAAACATGCATGTGTGTTGCAACATGATCTTACATACATGAATCAAACTTTGTATTGTCGTGAGACGCAAGTTATTCTAATTTGTATGAGCCTGAGTTATATGAGTTCCGGTAGAGATACGAAAGACGTGACCCAATACGTTTTGGAATCTAGTTACGTAAACCGTAGAGCACGAGTTATAAGTTTGAGTCGCGTATGGGATACGACAGGAGCGAGACCAGTTTACGAAGTAAAAAAAAGTAGGATGAAAAAACAAGCTGGAACAAAAAAACTCTCTTTAATTATTAGGTATACAGGTGTAGAACAAATAGATATAGATATACATAGATAAGATTAAAGTAGAAAAGTAGATATAAATAAATATAGTTATTTATGTATTTTTCAAACGTGACAAAAAAACGGATGATTAATCGTAAAAAGAATAAAATGGCAATGGAGTCAACTTTGAAAAGATGAAACATATATGTGGTGTGACGGCACTGTTTTAGGTGCCAAAGTCGCAGCTGATCCACGTTTCCTCCTCGTGGAGACCATAGCCGCCACCGAGATGGCGACCAACCAAAGACCACCGGAGATCCCTCGCGTCGGCATGCGAGACGGCCAGCCGGTGACGCTCCTGCCCTTCCGCTATGCTGGCTTCGCCACGCTCATGTGCAGCGGGCTGTCCGGGGGCGTCGCCGCGGTCTTCTTTGTGGAGAAGAGCGAGTAGTACCAGCAGAAGCGGTGGATCATGTCGGTGAGTTATGCTCCCTGACGTTCAGGTTGTACTCACGCTCCATGGTTCTAATCTGCTTCGTTGTTGCATGCTCCTGACCATCCAGTAATGATTGCTGAAGTGGCTGCATTCATGGATCTCACACGGGCGGCGATGCGCAGCATCAAATTAAGCATGGTGGCCAGCGATCGAGCGGGCGAGCCTGCCAATGATGGTTCACGTTCTTGAGGCCGTCGCTGATACACGCCTACACCAGGCCTCCTCGCTAGGTGACGTTTGCCCTCTCGGCCTCTCACGTGTATATATAGTTATGTTCCTGGAGGTGATCGAATTCAAGTAGTAGCAAAACACCAAACAAATTCCTCTTTGTGTGTACACATGCCAGGCCTACCTCATCTATGATTATCATGAGTTGGAACGGAACACGGATAGAAAAAGATGAAATAGCCACGTGAGAGAAGAGAAAACTGGATTAGGACTCCTACAGGTTACTCGAAAAGCCATATCAAATAGGATCAGAGGGGGCCGGACCAAACCAAAATCAGGGGTGAGAAATTTTACCTCTTTATTATTAGGTATATATAATAGGTATAGATTTGGATTAATATCAACCTAGTCTTACATGTAATCTTAGTTGAGTCGGAGTCTTACTCGAGTTGGAGTTTGATATATTTGGATTAGTATCAACCTAGTCTTACATGTAATCTTAGTTGAGTAGGAGTCTTACTTACATCTTACGCGGAAATTTTGCCTCTTTATTATTAGGTATAGACTAGTAAATGTGCCCGTGCGTTGCAACGGAGTTTCAATATATATAAGAATCAGACGTGAGTAGTTCCGACTCGTATCAGTACATGTAATGAGTCCGAGTCACATACATAATGAGCAGGGCGCAACCTAATACGTATTGGAATCGAACTCTGCATTTATCATTGCCAGATGGGAGTTGTTCTAGTTAAGTATGTGTCATAAAATATGTTCGCCATATACGGATATTATAAATATCAGATACACTATTCTCTAAAAAATAGTGACAGGACACATTTAGGATTTTTTTTCAATAATAATAACTACATTATTTATGAATCTCAAATGCTTCTCTACTTGTCGAAATCTTTGATTCCACCTATTATCCAAAGCAAATGGCTTCTTATCATATAATAAAATCTTTTATACTCGAGATTGCAGTACTTGCAGCGCCATACGTTGTTGCCTCCTAAAAACCTTCTCTAAAAACACAACATGTTTTTTATAATGAATTCTTCTTCTTTTGTTGGTCGTCAACTTAAATTGGAGCACGTTTCATGCAGAGCCATATACTCATATCAAAAGGTTAAAAAAGAACAAAATTTCAGATTGAAGCACATCACAAATCAATGAATCATCACATGATGAATATTGATTATTGAATAAAAGTAAACTCTAGGGATGCTATTGCTTGCCAGCTAGGACTGGACCAGGAATTGCCAGACTTGGAGGAGTCACCGCCTAATTGCATCATCACCGACCGCTCGCTGCTCTGCTTGCGCTCGGAACTGGGGCGCGAGGTTGCAAAGCGTCACCGCCGGCCGCTCGCTGCCCTGCTCGTGAGCCTGCAGCTGTAGAAGTAGGGGCCACCGGGCTAGGAGCTGGAAGAGCCGGAGAGGGTGGAGCAGTAGCCGCTCGTCGCTCGACTGTGTCGTCGACTCGCCGGTTTGCTGCCAGCAGCTCCCTGCCCCACCGCTGGGCTTGGCCGACATTCGCCACCCTTCGGCCACCAGTCGCCAGTGGGAGTGGGAGTCGCGGGATGCGGCGTGGTTCTGCCAACGGCCAGGGGAAGGATAGATTATGGGGTAACTCTAACTCACGCGTGGGAGGAAAGTTGGGCCATTTTGCTTTCATGGACCATATCCAATTGATCGAGCTATGTTCGGACCCGTACGTATCCAAAATTTGTAGCACGGCCTGGATACGTATATGATGCATATATGAGGTGTATAAGCATGGAAACTGATCTCGGTCTCTAGTACTACATATAATCTTGGTTCATGAGGAGTCTTACATCTTACACGGAGTTTGATCTATTTGGATTAGTGTGAACCCAATCTTACATGTAATCTTAGTTGAGTAGGAGTCTTACTTATATCTTACGCGGAAATTTTGCCTCTTTATTATTAGGTATAGATGCTAGCAAACATGCCCGTGCGTTGCAACGGGAGAAAAAATTATCAAACTTCCATAAAAAACAATATTGTGAATTGTACATATCTATTTATGTTTTACCATTTCTATACAATTTAAAAACTATAATTTATTTTATGACAATCATAACATCAATAATATAAGCTAATGTTGGCAATAATATGTCTAAGTATCAAATTTAGAATATTTAGAATATAATATTGATAATTTTTTTCTTCCGTTACAAAACATAAAGATATTTTCTTCCTTTGTGGACCCATAATCAAAGGATTGGTCTGTCAACTGATGATTGTGATGGAAGATATCTCTCAATTCTCCATATGGTAACCCTCATCGGGATTGCACTGGTACATATGTATAGTTTAGACCGGACTAATAACAATTTGGTCAAGATTTTAGTTTACAATTTGATTGTTTGGACCCAAGACTGAACCATTTAAAATAAGTAAATTTTATTCCTAATTGAAACTACACTAATATCTTGGTGGTGGATTTTTCCCTTAAAAAATATCAATAGTTCAAAATCTATAATATTATATTTATTATTTATTTTAATTATTTATGGAAAATCAAATAAAAAATAGAACTGGAGATCAAACGGAAAAAAGACTAAGAAGAGGAAACATAACATGGAGAAAAGAAAAAAGTAAGACGCAAAAGAAAAAAACGGAAACCAAACATGAAAGAAAAAGGTAGCATAAGTGCAAGATAAAACCGGAGAGGAAAACATGACGTGGGGAAAAAAGAAGACGCAAGGTAGAGGGAAACTGAACGTGAACAGAAAACCAAAAATCAAACGTGCAAAAAACATTCCATTGGTTCAAGTCACTTCCGATTGGTTATAATTTAATCCGTCACCTTTTCCCTTTTCCAAATTCCAATATAAATATTAAAAAAACATAGGATTCTAGACTTCCCGCTGACCCAGTACGTTTTGGAATCGAACTCCATATCGCGCTAGACAAGAGCTATTCTAACTCGTATTAGCACGGAATATATATATAAGTCCGGGCGGAACAAACTCTCCATTGACTGGTAGTTAGGGGAAGATGGATAAAAAAATGGATGGACGAAACAAAAACACCTGAAATTTTGCCTCTTTATTATTAGGTATAGATATAGATATAGATTATTATTAGGTATAGATATAGATATAGATATAGATATAGATATAGATATAGATATAGATATAGATATAGATATAGATATATTAGGTATAGATATATTGAGCAGTCAGAATAGAGCAGATTACATGTCAGGTATAGGCCTATGGGCCAGTTTGAACGCCCAAATCCGGATTGAATTGAGATTTTTCCTTTTTGGTAGGTTTTGATTTAGAGGCTAGGTTCAATTCAATCAAATTTGTAAAAAAAATTCAAATCTCTGATTGAACGCAAGGTATGATATAGACACATACTATCAAAAAATATATTTTTTGTAACACCCTAAAATTTGCTCTTTTCAAAATAGATGCAAAGTAATTTAATTTTGTATTCTAGTGCTCATGAAAACATAGGAAAATAATATTTTTCACTAAATTAAAATTTATCATAAGGTTTAGCAACTTGTTGATGCATTCATGCTGATGCATTTGTGTTTTTGTATTGTTTGGTTTTGACCAAAGATCAAAATGAATTCAAGTTGTTTTTTTTGTAAAAATGCGTTTAGGTCAATTTTCCTTCTCTAGTATACATATATCATTTTTCTACAATCAAATTCCTTGTTTCTCATCCGTCAATCAACCTCTACAAACTTCTCGGGAATTTTTCCGACTTTTTTTTTTAGCTTGTTTCTACTTGTCTGTGAGCATAGTCTAATTTTTAGATGCTCCAAAATATCTTATCATGAGCTCCAAATACTTTATTTGGGTTCCTCATGTTCCATAATGTCTCTGGAAAATTTCCCCGAATTTTCGGAGCTTTCGGAGTATTTTTCGCAGCTTAAATAATAATTCTGGACTTTTCTGGAATTATTTTATCCATGAAAATAATTAATTCTGAAAATAATAAATCTCTCATTTGTTTTCCAACTGTCAAAGCCCATGTGCAATAATCCTAATAAATCTCAAAGGCCCATGCATTTATTTACTAATGGGCTTAAATGATTATTTAGGCCTATTAGCGGAGGTGGATGGTGCAACGTCAATTAGCACCATATCGCTAGTTGACATGGAGGGAGAGAGTTTTTCTCCCTATATATACGTACCTATCCCTTGGGCAAAGCACACCAAAACTACCGTAGAGGAGCCCCTAGTTTGGGAAATCTCTCGTGTAGTAAAATATAATTTTCTCTCTTCTTGTCGCCGTCGGCCAACCCTGGGGCAAGCCTCTGTTGCTACGTTTGCCAATTCATCGCCAAGGTTCGCCCATACCAGAAGGTGAGCACACATTCTCTTCTCGTCTAGTTTCGCATCTCTTCCATATAAAAAAATGGTGTCAACCTCATTCCTAGGCAATATCAGCACCGCCGCCCAGGAGCTCATCATGTGCCGTCTGGGATTTGCCCGCTTCCTATCACCGCTGGCACGGCGGCACTGATCCTGGAGCACGCACGTGACAAATTTAATGGACCAAAGCACTGGCTACCGCATCCGTCGTTTTCCATCATCGGTAAGACCCAACCGCACGCCCTGTCTCCCTGTGCCTGCTCTACCGCACGCAGTTTCTCTTGCTAGTGGCTGGAGAGCTGATCCTTCATTTTCGCCCGAGCAAACCTACAGAGTACTCGCCGTTGCTTGCTGCTGCTTCCATTTATGCAAGCCGAGCTGAGCCATCTATCACTCTCATGCAACCAAAAGTCAGAACCGTGCATCATCGTGTATCTTGCCGAGCTAGGTTGGAGAACAGAACGTCCAGGATTACCAAGCCATCTGCACCTGTAGTTCCTTACAATATATCAAATATATGGCTGATATCATGTTTACCTCATCCTTGTACAAGAATCCATCTTTCTCTGTTTACTCTTAGATTTTAGAATCGGGATAATTCACATAAGCCCTTACCTGCATGCAACCTTCATCCTCCAGCGACCAAGCAAAGGCCTAGGCTATCCGTGCATGCCTACGTACGTGAGCTGCATGCCGGTTCTTTTTCCTTTTCTATTTGGCTTTCCGTTGTTCAACCGTTGCTGCCGAACGTTGCAGGAGGCACCGACCGCTCCGGTGAGGAGAGCTCCGTTCCGTCTCCATCTGTCCCCCTGCTAGAGCCTTCGCGGTGAGTTACGCTTTTTCTCCCTGTGCCTTCTCTGTGCCAAACCGAGGCCCGTAGGTCCTTCCCCATGCATGCTGGCAAGATACTCACTGCCGTTCATGGCATCACCGTGCCGGCTCCCGTGAGCCGTGCGTGTTCTACCCTGCTCCAATTGCTAGCTTGTTGACGTTAGCTTGATGACGTCACATGATGTCATGACCACGTCACCCACACATTATACCCGTTTTCATTTAGAAAAATAAATCCAGAAATACTATAGGAATACGCCACGCCACCTATAACTAGCAGCCATCCACTGTTTCTACGTTTTAACTCCGTTTCAACCCGTTCAACTTGCGTTAGATTCATAACGACGTAATTTGTGCATTAGTAACAATGTTTTCATATATTTAGCTCTGGAATTTCATGGCTTAAATCCTAACTTAAATAATGATTATGCAACTGGAATTTACAAATAAAATATGATTAATTTTATTTTAGTTTTCCAATTCAAATATTAACATGGTTAGTTTCTTATTTACATGAGTTTCTAAATTCGAAGTTTTGCTTAGTAAACATGTTATATATCAGATAAACTCGAGTAGTTGCTTTCACATCACTTAATTATATGACATTCTTTACAAATAAGCTATGAGTAGTTTTACCCGGCTTTTGAATTAAATTATGTTTCGTGTTTTAATAAATCTATACATGTTTTTGCTCAATTAAAATAAATCAAGTATATAAATATAGCCTTTTCTATAATATAATATAAAAGACTCGGTAGTCGTTTCTTTCAAACCGTAGCTCCGATTAGCGTGCTTTTCGCGTATGTGTGATCATAGCGAGACGTAGAATCGTTTTACAACTTTTCCATCTTGTTTAACTATTGATGGTGTACTGTTCTAATTGTAGCTATAGTTTGCTTTGTGTATGATTGCATGGATGCTGTGTGGTGCTGTATGATCATGTCCAGACGGTGAGCTTTACGTTGGTGATCAAGATGTAATCTTTTGGAGGTTAAGAATGAGAAAAAGATATGCTCAGAGTTCAAGGCAAGTATAGCATGAGATCATCCTTGTTTCCTATTCACCTTTAATACACTTAATTCATGTGCATGTGTCTACCTTGTTACCACTAAGGATACCCTAGCTTTTGTATCTTGTACCTTGACACCCATGGGACATTGCATTGGGTAGTATTTTTGCTAGTGCTCAAGATAAATAACCATGATCTATAACTTGATTAATGATATATGCAATAAACGTTTAAAAGATGCTTTATAGCAACATGACTCAAGGGGGCTAGAGCATGGGGTTATTTTTGGTGCTCTAGTTTCTCTCCATAAGGACTTATCTGTAAGCGAACATCCGGGACTTACAGTACAACTGTGAGGGCTATATGGCTCTGGCTTTAGCTCAGTATGAGGACCTTTTCTAGCTTGTTAGAGGTTACCCTTGTGGCGCAAATGGGGTAAAGCAGACTGTGGATCCCTGCGTGGTGTATCACACGGACTGACTTCTGAAACCTAGCGGCCCTAACTTGTTAGACGAACCTTTGAAAGGCTTCATAGTGAACCCTGCCTGCTCACCTTGGGAGTGTTTTGGGGATTGGCCGCCCCGGGCATATGGGCAATCACGACTCACAGTGAAAGTGTACAACCTCTGCAGAGTGTAAAACTGTTATAACAACCGTGCTCACGGTCACGAGTGGCCTTGGACCCTTACAGAATAAATGATGATACTAATGATAATGATAATACTGATGATATTGATGCTCAATAATGATTATTGTTTCTTGCTATACATTATTCTCGTTTACATGATCATGAGGTTATTTGGGCTTATGGAAAACTTGTTGCTACTCAAATGCTAAAAAGATGACTCACTAAAAGCTATTGCAGTAAACCCGTGTCAAACCTTTTGAGCTTCATGAACCCCATGATATATTTGCTGAGTTCGACATGGACTCACTCTTGCTATTTCCCACACCTCAGGATAGTCTCTGGAGTTTTTAGGT
Organism: Saccharum spontaneum; assembly: GCA_022457205.1. Taxonomy (NCBI): domain Eukaryota; kingdom Viridiplantae; phylum Streptophyta; class Magnoliopsida; order Poales; family Poaceae; genus Saccharum; species Saccharum spontaneum. The sequence goes on from CM039598.1 coordinate 10,040,021, forward strand.
TTGTGATCAACCAGTCAGTTTGTTCCTGGAGTGAAGTCTACACCCGGTGTTCGGAGTTGTCTTTCCGCTGTGTTGCTCTCTAAGGTATATTTTTATACTATTGCGTTATGTATATTAAGCATTTGTCTCTTGATATTACACTTATCTGTGGCTATATGTGAGATTTGTCTTCTTTATTTCACATATAGTGTATGTCTGGTTTTGTCCTTAAAACCGGGTGTGACAGAGTGGTATCAGAGCAATGCTGACTGTAGGACGCAAGCCTAGTTAGAAAATGGTCGTCTTAAGGTTTTGAACTTGCTATAAAATCCTTGCTCTATAATCCTTGACATTTTCTTCTCTACTATATATCTACCCTTGATATTTGTCTCCTCCTTGATACTTATTTTAAGCCTTGATCTGCTTTTAAAATCTTCTCTTACCACCTTCTTGCGTAATTAGAATAATAGCTTTAGGATCCTTACCCTTGGTACGAAGAAAACGATAGCATCGCAAGTTGAGTTAATGTTGAGTTGTGCTCCTATATTGCCTTGTTGATTGACTTTATGCCTATGCTTGTTTTGGATCTTTGTAATGATTGCAATGAATTTGTGGATCCCACAATTTCATTTAGATATAGGCTTAAGATATAAGGATTAATGAAATAAATAGTCGGGTTGGTTTTGTTGTTTCTTCCTTATCCTGTCTTTTCGGAGCAGTCTGTCTTCTTCAGCTTATACCTCTGTTCTTGGGTGACCAAAAATTATGGAAATTTTCTGGACAATAGTAGACTTCAACATGTTTCTCTGACCGCAAGAATCACCCTCATGGCTATTTTGGATTGGGAGTTATGAAAATCACAAGATGATATAACTATGCTGTCAGCAACCTGGAACAGTTTTGGTTGTGCACTGTTTTCGACCAACTTAACTGCAGAATTTGGAAAAGTGTTTTACATGAAAGTTGTGGAGAATTTGATAAGCTTTCCAACGGTATAAGCTGCAACTACATTGGATAAACGGAATGAGAGTTATTGTTATTTTACTGTACTATTTTTTTTTCCTCTCGCGAGGAAACTTCAGGCTATTTGCTTCTACTTCTATACACAAGCCTCTAGAGAATTAGGACATGATGGTAGTTAACCTATACTAAAGATGATGCAAGTTACCCTTGGCATCCCCTGGATGATCTTTTCTTAAGGGGGGCAGCCAAGTTAATGAAGATGCGAGACCAAGGTTTCATATGTTCGAGTGCTTCACTTGGAAGTATCAGTTAACCCAATTGTTGCGAGATCCTCATCAAGCGCGTGTACCCTTTGCTTACAATTGGTGACTTGTTGGATCCACTACATGGAGCTCGTGTATTCATCAAGATTGATCTACTTCGAGCTATCATCTGTTGAGAGTTCAACCGCCAACCAAGACAAGTCGGCATTCATGACGTATGTTCTGTGAAGACTTAGAAGACCTCAATGTTACACCAAGCATGGCTAGTAAGTTTTTGGATAGGGTATCTCTGATGGTGGAATTAAGAAGAAGAGCTCCAAAAAGTAAATTAATTGGAATTCACCCAAAGAGGTAATTGTGGCATTTAAACGGATTATAAGAGTAATGTCTACATGGATCATGAGAATCTAAAGGACATCTTCGCTATGTTGGTTTTGAGATTGTGGTATCATCACCGGTTTGATCCTTATCAAGGTTATGACCTGCAAAAGTGTTCTTGCTTGGAGTAGTAAAAGTCGTTGTCGATGTCTTTAGTAATGGAGAGTTATGCTAAGAAGATTCGAATGACGCCATGGACTAAGAATTATATTTAGGAGTTGAGCAACCCAACCTAAGCATATAGTTATTAATGTTATGAAGTTAGTGGTAATGCCTACATTGGAATAAGAGATTCACAAAGGTCTTTGGAAGACAAGAATAAAAAGGAGATAGTTATGACTATCATGGATGGAAAGGTACCAGGTTTTTAAATGGACAAACAAGGAACATTATGGTTTGAAAAGATAAGTGGCTTAACGGTTGGTGTTACCTTAGAATTTGTTGGCATACCTAATGTGTTCCAAATGCTATAGTTGGAGCAGCGATTGTGTTTACTTAAGGAGCAGACATCTTTGGACAATTCAAGGGTAAAGAAGAATCCTACCTATACAAAGTTCCCATGGAAGTGTTTGAAGTAAATACCCAGAGTAAAGTTATGAAGGTATGAAATAGGAGCTACTCAAGCAAGAGAAGATCTAAAGGCAAAGTATCCATCGCTCTTTGATCACCATCTTCCGAATCTCGAGGACGAGATTCATCTTAAGGGGGGTAGAATTGTAACACCCTAAAATTTGCTCTTTTCAAAATAGATGCAAAGTAATTTAATTTTGTATTCTAGTGCTCATGAAAACATAGGAAAATAATATTTTCACTAAATTAAAATTTATCATAAGGTTTAGCAACTTGTTGATGCATTCATGCTGATGCATTTGTGTTTTTGTATTGTTTGGTTTTGACCAAAGATCAAAATGAATTCAAGTTGTTTTTTTTGTAAAAATGCGTTTAGGTCGATTTTCCTTCTCTAATATACATATATCATTTTTCTACAATCAAATTCCTTGTTTCTCATCCGTCAATCAACCTCTACAAACTTCTCGGGAATTTTTCCGACTTTTTCTGTAGCTTGTTTCTACTTGTCTGTGAGCATAGTCTAATTTTTAGATGCTCCAAAATATCTTATCATGAGCTCCAAATACTTTATTTGGGTTCCTCATGTTCCATAATGTCTCTGGAAAATTTCCCCGAATTTTTGGAGCTTTCGGAGTATTTTTCACGGCTTAAATAATAATTCTGGACTTTTCTGGAATTATTTTATCCATAAAAATAATTAATTCCGAAAATAATAAATCTCTCATTTGTTTTCCAACTGTCAAAGCCCATGTGCAATAATCCTAATAAATCTCAAAGGCCCATGCATTTATTTACTAATGGGCTTAAATGATTATTTAGGCCTATTAGCGGAGGTGGATGGTGCAACGTCAATTAGCACCATATCGCTAGTTGACATGGAGGTGGAGAGTTTTCCTCCCTATATATACGTACCTACCCCTTGAGCAAAGCACACCAAAACTACCGTAGAGGAGCCCCTAGTTTGGGAAATCTCTCGTGTAGTAAAATATAATTTTCTCTCTTCTTGTCGCCGTCGGCCAACCCTGGGGCAAGCCTCTGTTGCTACGTTTGCCAATTCATCGCCATGGTTCGCCCATACCAGAAGGTGAGCACATTGCCGCATTCTTGCTCATTCTCTTCTCGTCTAGTTTCGCATCTCTTCCATATAAAAAAATGGTGTCAACCTCATTCCTAGGCAATATCAGCACCGCCGCCCAGGAGCTCATCATGTGCCGTCTGGGATTTGCCCGCTTCCTATCACCGCTGGCACGGCGGCACTGATCCTGGAGCACGCACGTGACAAATTTAATGGACCAAAGCACTGGCTACCGCATCCGTCGTTTTCCATCATCGGTAAGACCCAACCGCACGCCCTGTCTCCCTGTGCCTGCTCTACCGCACGCAGTTTCTCTTGCTAGTGGCTGGAGAGCTGATCCTTCATTTTCGGCCGAGCAAACCTACAGAGTACTCGCCGTTGCTTGCTGCTGCTTCCATTTATGCAAGCCGAGCTGAGCCATCTATCACTCTCATGCAACCAAAAGTCAGAACCGTGCATCATCGTGTATCTTGCCGAGCTAGCTTGGAGAACAGAACGTCCAGGATTACCAAGCCATCTGCACCTGTAGTTCCTTACAATATATCAAATATATGGCTGATATCATGTTTACCTCATCCTTGTACAAGAATCCATCTTTCTCTGTTTACTCTTAGATTTTAGAATCGGGATAATTCACATAAGCCCTTACCTGCATGCAACCTTCATCCTCCAGCGACCAAGCAAAGGCCTAGGCTATCCGTGCATGCCTACGTACGTGAGCTGCATGCCGGTTCTTTTTCCTTTTCTATTTGGCTTTCCGTTGTTCAACCGTTGCTGCCGAACGTTGCAGGAGGCACCGACCGCTCCGGTGAGGAGAGCTCCGTTCCGTCTCCATCTGTCCCCCTGCTAGAGCCTTCGCGGTGAGTTACGCTTTTTCTCCCTGTGCCTTCTCTGTGCCAAACCGAGGCCCGTAGGTCCTTCCCCATGCATGCTGGCAAGATACTCACTGCCGTTCATGGCATCACCGTGCCGGAGATCCTGAGCCGGCCGTGAGCCGTGCGTGTTCTACCCTGCTCCAATTGCTAGCTTGTTGACGTTAGCTTGATGACGTCACATGATGTCATGACCACGTCACCCACACATTATGCCCGTTTTCATTTAGAAAAATAAATCCAGAAATACTATAGGAATACGCCACGCCACCTATAACTAGCATCCATCCACCGTTTCTACGTTTTAACTCCGTTTCAACCCGTTCAACTTGCGTTAGATTCATAACGACGTAATTTGCGCATTAGTAACAATGTTTTCATATATTTAGCTCTGGAATTTCATGGCTTAAATCCTAACTTAAATAATGATTATGCAACTGGATTTTACAAATAAAATATGATTAATTTTATTTTAGTTTTCCAATTCAAATATTAACATGGTTAGTTTCTTATTTACATGAGTTTCTAAATTCGAAGTTTTGCTTAGTAAACATGTTATATATCAGATAAACTCGAGTAGTTGCTTTCACATCACTTAATTATATGACATTCTTTACAAATAAGCTATGAGTAGTTTTACCCGGCTTTTGAATTAAATTATGTTTCGTGTTTTAATAAATCTATACATGTTTTTGCTCAATTAAAATAAATCAAGTATATAAATATAGCCTTTTCTTTAATATAATATAAAAGACTCGGTAGTCGTTTCTTTCAAACCGTAGCTCCGATTAGCGTGCTTTTCGCGTCTATGTGATCATGGCGAGACGTAGAATCGGTTTACAACTTTTCCATCTTGTTTAACTATTGATGGTGTACTGTTCTAATTGTAGCTATAGTTTGCTTTGTGTATGATTGCATGGATGCTGTGTGGTGCTGTATGATCATGTCCAGACGGTGAGCTTTACGTTGGTGATCAAGATGTAATCTTTTGGAGGTTAAGAATGAGAAAAAGATATGCTCAGAGTTCAAGGCAAGTATAGCATGGGATCATCCTTGTTTCCTATTCACCTTTAATACATTTAATTCATGTGCATGTGTCTACCTTGTTACCACTAAGGATATCCTAGCTTTTGTATCTTGTACCTTGACACCCATGGGACATTGCATTGGGTAGTATTTTTGCTAGTGCTCAAGATAAATAACCATGATCTGTAACTTGATTAATGATATATGCAATAAACGTTTAAAAGATGCTTTATAGCAACATGACTCAAGGGGGCTAGAGCATGGGGTTATTTTTGGTGCTCTAGTTTCTCTCCATAAGGACTTATCTGTAAGCGAACATCCGGGACTTACAGTACAACTGTGAGGGCTATATGGCTCTGGCTTTAGCTCAGTATGAGGACGTTTTCTAGCTTGTTAGAGGTTACCCTTGTGGCGCAAATGGGGTAAAGCAGACTGTGGATCCCTGCGTGGTGTATCACACGGACTGACTTCTGAAACCTAGCGGCCCTAACTTGTTAGACGAACCTTTGAAAGGCTTCATAGTGAACCCTGCCTGCTCACCTTGGGAGTGTTTTGGGGATTGGCCGCCCCGGGCATATGGGCAATCACGACTCACAGTGAAAGTGTACAACCTCTGCAGAGTGTAAAACTGTTATAACAACCGTGCTCACGGTCACGAGTGGCCTTGGACCCTTACAGAATAAATGATGATACTAATGATAATGATAATACTGATGATATTGATGCTCAATAATGATTATTGTTTCTTGCTATACATTATTCTCGTTTACATGATCATGAGGTTATTTGGGCTTATGGAAAACTTGTTGCTACTCAAATGCTAAAAAGATGACTCACTAAAAGCTATTGCAGTAAACCCGTGTCAAACCTTTTGAGCTTCATGAACCCCATGATATATTTGCTGAGTTCGACATGGACTCACTCTTGCTATTTCCCACACCTCAGGATAGTCTCTGGAGTTTTTAGGTTTGTGATCAACCAGTCAGTTTGTTCCTGGAGTGAAGTCTACACCCGGTGTTCGGAGTTGTCTTTCCGCTGTGTTGCTCTCTAAGGTATATTTTATACTATTGCGTTATGTATATTAAGCATTTGTCTCTTGATATTACACTTATCTGTGGCTATATGTGAGATTTGTCTTCTTTATTTCACATATAGTGTATGTCTGGTTTTGTCCTTAAAACCGGGTGTGACATTTTTGGTGGCTAATTCAAGCGAAATTGAAACCCCAAGAAATATATATTTACCTTGGAGGTCATTGGAAACCTCCTAGAAAATGCATATTCTTGAATGCTAATTCAAGCCACCATGGTAATTTCATATTTTCTTTAAGTGCTAATTCGAACTACCAAGGTAATTCCTCATTTCCTTGGGTGCTATTCAAAACCACCAAAATAATTCACATCTAGAGTACAAATATTGGTATTATTTTCTATATACTTTATCAAACTTAAAAAATGCATGTTTGACTCCTCGGGAAGCAAGATGTGCATTTAGTTTAGGACAGATGGAGTAGACTGTAAGATGAGGTGTATATATACACATGAAAAGCACTTCTCTAATATTTTAGGTGCCTGAATTTTAAGATAATTTCAGGCAACACTGTTGTACTGCCGGTTAGTACAAGTATATTGTCATTTTTCTGATTTGTTATTTGTCTTTGTGTCATAACATATCATATTTTTGTCCTTTTTTGACTATAGGAATAATTGTAAATTGTTAAATTGTCTTTGTGCCAACACATATCAGATTTTGTCAGGTTTGTGGTTTTTGTCTAACGGGTTTTTTATTCTCGAACCCAAAAATCGCATATTGTGTTTACAAAAATTGCAATGAACTAAAACTGTAATTTTAGTATAAAATATATGCAATAATCATCACCTGAAAGAAAGAAAAACTAACATCCAGGCACATGAAATTTATCAAACCCCCATGAAAAGTGGTGTCACGTTATAAAACCCAAGGAGGCCCTTAGTTGTCATTTTTCTTTTGCTATACAAAGGTCCTCTAATTAATCCTTTTATCATGGGGTTGCTTGTCCCTTTTATATATTATGCAATTGTTTTGTTGCAAATTATTTGCACAAAAAGAGTCAAAGGGAAGATACTGTTGAAAACATTAAGGGCATGTTTTGATTTTGGCACTATTTATGTTTGTTGACGAATATATGCAATCTGCACCATCGTATATCTCAAATTAAAGCCCCAACGACCAAGTATATATTCGCCCGCCGGTAAAGTTGAGCGCGAGGTATACGTTATTTAATATACTAAGAGGACATAGATATAGTATATATTTAAAACTTTATCGTTGATAGCAAATATGCCCGTGCGTTGCCACGGGAGAAAAAATTATCAAATGTTTATGAAAACAACAGGAATGAACATATCTTTTTATGTTTTATCATTTTTATCTATATATCTAAACCTACCAGGCCATTTTTTTGTCTACCTCCAAGTAAGTTGGACAAGGAACGTAATCTAAATCCCTATAGAAAAAATAAAGAGTAGAGATCTATTTCTAATAATATTAAACCACGATAAGTTTTTTTAGTTTAGATCTTTTTCTTCTGTTTTTTTCCATAAACGCTGACTTTTTTTATTTTTGCCATAGAGATCGTATCCTCATCCGCCATAATTTTTCTTGCCTTTTTCTTTTTTGTCGTATAGACTCTTGGTATGGGTCTCTTTTTTTCTGTTTTTTCGACACAAGTATAGTTAGGAATCCTATTCTAATCCAAATAGATACCTCCTAGTAAGTTGGACAACGATTGTAATCTAAATTCATATAGGAAATAAAATAAGAGTAGAGATCTATTCCTAATAATACTAAATACTAAACCACGATAAGTTTCTTTAGTTTGGATCTTTTTCTTCTATTTTTTCCATAAATGCCGACTTTTTTTGTTTTTGCCGTAGAGATCATGTCCTCATTGACCACAAATTTTTTTTCCCTTTTTTCATTTTTAGCCGTACAAACTCTTGGTTTGGGTCTCTTTTTTTCTTTTTTTTCTTTGTTGCCGTAGAGAGATTGCGTCCTCGCTAGCCACGATTTTTTTTCTATTTTTCTTTCTCTGCCTTAGAGACTGTGTCCTCATGGGCCACGTATTAAACCATGATAAGTTTGTTTAGTTTTAGTTTGGATCTTTTTCTTCTGTTTTTTCCATAAACGCTGACTTTTTTCTTTTTGCCGTAGAGATCATGTCCTCATTGGCCTCAAATTTTTCCCTTTTTTTCTTTTTTTCCGTACAAACTCTTGGTTTGGGTCTCTTTTTTTCTTTTTTTCTTTTTTACCATAGAGAGATTGTGTCCTCGTTAGCCACGATTTTTTTCTGTTTTTTTTCTTTTTCTGCCTTAGAGACCGTGTTCTCATCGGCCACGTATTAAACCACGATAAGTTCCTTTAGATCTTTTTCTTCTGTTTTTTCCATAAACACCGACTTTTTTTCTTTTTGCTGTAGAGATCATGTCCTCATTGGCCACAAATTTTTTCCCTTTTTTTTGCCGTACAAACTCTTGGTTAGGGTCTCTTTTTTTCTGTTTTTTCTTTTTCTTTTTTTGCCATAGAGAGATTGTGTCCTTGTTGGCCATGATTTTTTTTCTGTTTTTTTTTCTTTTTCTGCCTTAGAGACCGTGTCCTCATTGTCCGCGTATTTTTTTTGTCAAGGAACCTATGTCCATATATCATAAATAAAACTTGAGACATGTAGACAAGAGATTTGAATTAGGATTCCTATTCCTATTCCTATTTAGTTTATTCAGGGTCGGAGAGATCTATTTGTCTTAACTATTTAGGGTCATATAATTCTAAACGGAAGAAACTCTCGACTACCGGTAGTTAGAGGGAGGTGGACGAAAAAAATGGCCAAAAATTTTGCCTCTTTATTATTAGGTGTATATATATATAATATAGATATAGATATAGATATCGATTTTACTCTTGGGATCTATTTTGATAAATCATAATGCACCGCCCTATAATTTTGATCAAACCTACTATAAATTTTAGGAGTAAGGAATTACATGTACCTAACCCTATCCGTGCTAACGGAAGAAACAGATCGCGCATGCGCTGTCTTGTGCCGGCCTGCCGAGTGCCGATAGACTAGTTCTCAAAAGGTATAACAGCGAGCGATAGAATGAGCACGAGCACGCATGGTCAGCTCTGCTAACGTGCCCACCTTTGTGTTCGGTGAGCCGTGAAATAAACAATCTGGTACACATATCTCCAGCTTGCCGAGACCAATCAGCTTACAAAAAGCCAATCGTCTCATAAAGGGCAAAAAAAAAAACACGAAATGGTGAAGACATCTTTGTTTTTTCTCTGATACTGTAATAAGTAATCACAAGGCTAGATACATTATGGATATTGGCCATTCTTTGAACGGCAAAGTTCATAGAATCTTCAAAATTAAGTTTGAAGGCTATGGCAACTCTTGAAGCCCTAGTGAACACAATAACTTTTCTTCTAAACAAATCAACGAAATAATTTAATTAGGATCACCATTCTTGGTGAACGGTGTCATTGGCGAATGGTGCAATATAATCTACTCAACAAGTGGGCTTGATGGGCACATGGCTAGCCAATCCATCTATTTAGTTCGAACTTCGAAGTACAAGAGAGAGCGAGAGAGAGAGAAAGAGAGAGAGAGCTCGATCGTTCCTTCACTAACTGCGTCAAAGACGATGGCGAGAAGAAGCGTCTCTTCTTTGGGAGGCAGCAGGCCCTCCATCTTCCAGGTTAGTGGTCGACCAGTTTTACTCTTAATTTTTGGATAGACTGCCGATGCTTTTCGTTTTCTCTAATTAATGTATAAAATTTCTTAGTAGTGATCAGTACAGGTATAGAATAGCTCATAAAATATATATAGCTAGATAGATAAGCATCCATTTAAAATCATGCTTTAATTTAGTTCTGTTCTGAGTCCGACATCTCTAATAACTTCATAACTGAGTTTAAAAAAATTATGTTCACATGTATGAGTTAAAACAAATGCTCAATAGAAGCATATTTCACATAGAATTTAATTAAACTAATTTGATGTTCTAAATGTTGGTGTTTTCTATAAACTTGGTTAAAATCAAAGAGGTTTGGCTTAGGATAAAGTCAAAATCTTACTATTACTGATTAGAGGCTCCAATGGAGCCTCCACGTTAATCCTCACCAGACGCGCTAGGAAAAAAAGATAAATCCTTAAAATTCTCACAATAGTCAGAAACATCTGGCCTTTGATTTTGTAGACACTAATCATCATCACCAATAATAGCCATTGTATCTATTGTAGTTTATTAAAAAAATTACCCACGAATGCCATTATGAAAATACCCTAAATTAACCCCCTAAACTTATATATTAATTACCTGACTTTGCCATTATAAATCATAACATTGGTATTAATTAATGAATACTCACAACATACGTAACAGATCAATTGAAAAGAAAAACCCGATTATATTATATTATTCCTCTCATCCAATCTCTCTCGCGTGGTATTAGCAAAGCTCAGCCGCCACTCAAATATAGTCGCCGACCATGAACCAGAATAAAAGTATCTAACCTTTTCATCCTGCGTGCGTGCTAGCTACGTACGCGGCGGCGCTTCCCTCCCCAGTCACATTGTGCCGCAGGTTCTTGGCAACCCTGGCCTGTGATGATGTGATCGAGATCTATATCTACAGCCTAGGTCGGTTTCTTTGGAAGTAGTAAGTAGTCGCTGTCCTTTTATTGCCTGATCGATCTCCTATTTAATTTGATCTTGGGCGTACAAGGTTTCGTACATCAGCAGGAGCAGCATGCCAGATTTGCAGAATATCATGCATGCATATGGGCTGTGTTCAGTTCCCTGAAAAGGGGTAAAAAAGTATTATAGCACGTTTTGGCTTTATTTGGCAAATAGTGTCCAACCGTTGACTAATTAGGTTCAAAACGTTCGTCTCGCAAAGTACAACCAAGATGTACAATTAGTTTTTGATTTCATCTACATTTAATACTCCATGCATCACTACAGGAAACTGGCTCTTTGCCGATTGCAATTTTCTTTGCCAACTGTTTTTTTTCGACACTTGGCAAAGAGGTCCTTTTGCCAACTGGAATTTCCTGCAATCGGCAAAGCAGGATTTGCCGACTGCCTGGCTTTGCCGACTGCCAGGCAGTTGGCAAAGCCATGTCTTTGCCGACTGCCAGGCAGTTGGCAAAGAATTACAGTCGGCAAAGGCAGGCCATGGTTGACGCCATCCACACCGTCACCTTTGCCGACTGCCACTCCGTCAGCAGTCGGCAAAGTTGCAGGCTTTGCCGACTGCCATCATCCCTGGCAGTCGGCAAAGGCTCTTTGCCAACTGCCACTGATGTCAGTCGGCAAAGAATTAATTTTTTTTTCGATTTTTTATCCCAGTTTTTTTGTGTTGCCTTGCTACAATAAGTACATGATATATTCCAAGTTTTAGGTCATTTTGATTTATTTTGCTATATTCCATTGATTTTTGCTATTTCTTTGATTTTTTCCGGCAGCTCTAGATTTGAACTGTAGATACATGAAATAATGGAATCCGGCGATTTAGAAAATGATATTCATGATGTTTGGAGCATGTTGAGGCCGTGTGCGGGGCCTCACGTGAAATTTCGACCGTGTTGGTGTCAGAACACGCCGAGGCACGCGCGTGAAAAGTGTTTTTAAATTTTATAAAATCGAATCGGAGTCCGATAATGACGAAACTTGACGACGTGTCTTGCCATCGCATGCGGAGGCTGTGGTAAAAAATTGAGAAAGTTTCGAGCAAGTGGCGACGTCAGGTGGCTAAAACCTGGACATCTCCACATGTGATAACAAGTTAGCCACCCGACGTTAAGGTTTTAGCCACTCGACGTCGCCACTTGCTTGAAACTTTCTCAATTTTTTACCACAGCCTCCGCATGCGATGGCAAGACACGTCGTCAAGTTTCGTCATTTTCGGACTCCGTTTCGATTTTATAAAATTTAAAAACACTTTTCACGCGCGTGCCTCGGCGTGTTCCGACACCAACACGGTCGAAATTTAACGCAAGGCCCCGCACACGGCCTCAACATGCTCCAAACATCATGAATATCATTTTCTAAATCACCGGATTCCATTATTTCATGTACCTGCAGTTCAAATCTAGAGCTACCGGAAAAAATCAAAGAAACAGCAAAAATCAATGAAATATAGCAAAATAAATCAAAATGACCCCAAACTTGGAATATATAATGTATTTACTGTAGCAAGGCAACACAAAAAAATTGGGATCGAAAATCGAAAAAAAAATTAATTCTTTGCCGACTGCCATCACCGGCAGTTGGCAAAGAGTCTTTGCCGACTGCCAGGAAGGATGGCTGTCGGCAAAGAATTTCTGAGAAAAAAATAAAAAATAACCTTTGCCGACTGCCAGGGAGCAGAGCAGTCGGCAAAGTATTTTTAAAAAAAAATTAAAAAAATAATTTTTTGAAAAAAATAATAGACCTTTTGCACAGGCTATCTAAAAACACAACCTGGGCCTGGGCCTGGAAAGTGGCTTCGGGCCTCTAATCCCTCCATGTAACAAATTATTTTATAGATTTTGTTAACATTATTATCCATGGTGGCATGCGGATCCAACTGCCAAGATGGATCTAGTAACAGTGTAGGTGTTGATCAAGGTCGTTAATCTTGTCCATAATCGTATATCATTCTTAGTAACTAGCAAGTTAAATAAATCAAGTTTTATATAATATATAAATATTATTTATTGTTAATTGTTTGAAATAGTAGATAAATAAATATACACCTGTATGTAGGAAAGAAAAATAATTAAATAAAAAAGAAAATCAGGTAACCCGAACGCCCAGGCCAGTGATTAGGTTCAAAATGTTCGTCTCGCAAAGTACAACCGAGCCGTACAATTAGTTTTTTATTTTATCTACATTTAGTACTCCGTAGATGTATCACAAATTTGATGTGACGAGAATTTTTTTTTGCATAATACATTTTTTGGCCTGGCCCACTAGTTAGAAACCCTAGGCCTTTTGTTCCCCCAAATCCCAAAAGAGAGGCCGCCGCGCTCTGCTCTCTCCCCCTCGACTTCAATTTCCAATCCATCATGGCGCGCTCATGGTAGCCGAATCCAGCGGCCGCTTCTCCTCCAAAGCTCTCGTCCCCAAATCTCCCACTGCGCCGCGTCGTCCGCCCCCAAAGCATCGCCCGCCCTAGCAACCGCGCGCCGCCCACCACTGCAGTGCCGTCCCACCCGCTGGCCCGCCCGCCTCCAAAGCGTCGCCCGCCCCAGCAGGTGCGCACGCCACCCACCACTACAACGCCTGTTGCCGCGATCCCAAATCTCCCTGCCTCCAAAGCTCCCTGCCCCTCCCATCGTAGCCAGAAGAGGACCACGGGGCCGGCAGCCACGGCGTCCGAGGGTGGAGCATGCGAGGTGATATGCTTTTCTTCCCCTCCCATTTCCCTCCGCTCAGCCCGGCGCTGGTTCGTGCTATTTGGGTCATGGCCAGTGCAGCGCGGGTCCGTTCACCATATGGACACTACTGGAAACTCATATTTCCTTGTCGGTTTTTCCTCACCCGACAGAATTAATACGTAACCAACAGAAAAATATACATTTATATTGTCGGTATATGAAAACCGACAGAAATAATATGTAACCGACAGAAAAATAGACATTTATATTGTCGGTACATGGAGACCGACAGAAATATTATTCAACCGATAGGAAATTTATTAAATTTGTGTCGGTATGAATATTTTTTTGTCGGTTGTTTTGTACACACAGGAAAATTATGTGCAAAATTAGCCCACCAAATTTTCCCGCCTGTAGCACCCAAGTTGCCGCCAGGTTCTCCCACCAATTGGACCCAAGTTGGGCACGAAAAAAAAACTGAAATCCACTCACGCTCAAGTTTCTGGCCACAAGTCACGGACGTGCTGTCCCTCAAGAAAGCCCCACCGGCCAGAGAGATTAATAAAAAATAATAAAACGTTCCGGCCAAGAAAAAATAAAAATTCCCAAATGACTTCTCTTCCCCGCATCGTGACTTCTCTTCTCCAGTTCGCGACTCACCACGCAGCTCGCGTCCCTCACCCGTGCCGCCCCTACGCCGCCACCTCCTGCAGCGCCGGCCGGCCGCGCGTCGCCAGGGGCTCGGGTGCCTGCCCTCGCGCCGCCATCCGCCCCCATCGTCTGCCGCCGTCGTCCGCCCCAACGGCCGCCGCCGGTGCTAGGTGCTCGCTCCCCTACGGGTACACTTGAGGTACTTCTTCTCTCTACTACTGCTGTGTTCATGGGTTCTTCAATCCCGCGACCAAGTTGCTAAAACCCATAACCCTAATCCCCAGATCTGCTTGTGGAGAGAGGAGGAGGAGGAGGAGGAGCCCGTGATGGAGGCCTAGGTGGAGGAGGAACACGGGATTCAGGTAAGGATAGGTCTATCGTAATATTGGGCGGTAGATAATGCAGTGTTAAAAAATTCAATGTTGAAGAGTTCCAAACTGATGTAATAGGAAATCAATTTGGTACAATTGCTCAATAGAAATAAATATATGGATGAATACCAAAGCACCTAATAAAACTAAATCACAAGGGTTAGCAATTAATAAAGCTTACATCTTCTAAACCAGTGAAAGACCGGATAGCCTGCGCTCATGTAGGCAGTTGTGAAACCTGAAAATCGCATATACAATCCTCGGTTACAATGATATATACTGGCTTCCTGTAAGAAGGAAAATTAGAGGCTTAGTGATGTTGATGTCATATTCGAGAAGCTTAGTGATGCCTCCTCATGAGAGTCTGGCAGATAGGAAGGATACAACATTACAGCTCACCTAGAGTCTCCTGAGTCTGAACCCATGCAAGCTGGCCAAAGTCTGAACTTTGTAGGTTTATTCTTTTCCTCTGCTTCAGTCTGAAGATTTGGTAAAGGTAGGGTGTAACAGCATGTTGTTTTCTGGTAGGTTAATGTTTTCACTTTTCAGTGCCACCTTTTTCTACTTATTTAAAAATGGTTTCAGCGTAATTCATTCTTTTTCATAAAAGAAATGATTTTCAGTACAATCAGTGGGAATATAAAATTGAGTCGGTGGAATAAAAACATCTGACCACCCTGGGATCTTAGCTAGAGTTGTTTCATCAATCATTAGAATAGTTATATCTAGTGTTCGGAACATAGAGCAGCTGATTTGATCGACTTCCCCAGCTTTCATGAGGGACACAGAGAAGATTCAGAATGGGCACTGTTTAATTTCCTGCCCACTTAAAAAAAAGAGTTTTAAAAGAACTACAAATGCTAATTCAAGATGCCTGAAAAATTGAAAATTTTGCTTCTAGGGTGGCCCAATATCTTGAATTTTACATCAGCCAGATAGATCTTCATGTCAAAATTGTTCCACACTGGTAGGGCTACTTCGCTGTAGCTTTGATTCCTTTGATTTGACTGGTTTCATTTTTTTTTGTCCTTGCTTCTGTTCCACCGGTTTGCTTTACACAAAGCACAGAAGACAATGGGGGGGCATCACTTTCACTTAGGTGGCAATTGGCAAACATGCACCAACCGACCCTTTTACTTTCATAGGCAAAAGACATCCAAAAGAGCACAAATATTAGGTAGATACATACAAATACACTGTAAAATTTGGTAACAGAGACATGTAGATAACAGATTTGCCCTGTGAAACAAATTTTTTTTGAAAAAAAAATCATGGATCGGAATCCCTATGAAATAAAACTTTGGAATCTGCAGAGCATGTGTGGTGTGTTCCCACATTGACTTGGATGTTTGTTAGACTTGGTGCCCACACACTGACTGTGTCCATCAGACAATAAATAATTCCACCGAGTACACCGTCGCGGCTCGCCAGCGCTACGGGGAGACGTTCGACCCCACCGCCGAGCCCCTGGACACAGACCTCCTGCAGAGGTTGGGACCAAGGAAGCAGCACGGCCGCTACTACATGGCCCACAGCGCCCTCGACCCGTCCCAGGTTCCTACGCTGACCCAGGTTCGATCCACGCCCACGAGCTCCAGCGACATCCTCGTAGCGCCCCGGCGGCAGTCAGCGTCACAGGTAAGTGCCGTTTCGTTCGTCGTTCACTCGTTTCGCACCTGTACATACAATCAACACTGCAGATGTAATATTGCAGGCCCAGATGGAGGCCAAGATGGAGGAGAGGATCGCCACGTTGCACTTGTGTGGTTGTTATTGTGACATATATGTGAGATATATGTGATGTTGTGCGTTATTGTGATATATGTGGTGATGTTGGCGACAAATGTGATGAAATTGTGATATAAATGGTGCTACCGGTGCTTCTAGTGAAATTGGATTATAATTTGTGATTTTGCAGGGTTTTGATGCGAGAAAACAGGAAACAAAAGCAAAAAAAAAAATTCCAGCTTTCCCGACTGTTTACAGTCGGCAAAGCTGGGCAAAAAAAACCCCGGACAGAGTCTTTGCCGACTGCAATGGGAGGCAGTCGGCAAAGAGGTCAAACCTTTGCCGACTGCAACTCCGAAAGCAGTCGGCAAAGAACATTTCAAAAAAATATTTTTTTCTTTCTTTGCCGACTGCAACTACAAAAGCAGTCGGCAAAGAACATTTCAAAAAAATATTTTTTTCTTTCTTTGCCGACTGCAACTACAAAAGCAGTCGGCAAAGAACATTTCAAAAAAAAATTTCTCTTTCTTTGCCGACTGCAACTCCAAAAGCAGTCGGCAAAGAACATTTCAAAAAATATTTTTTTTCTTTGCCGACTGCAACTACGAAAGCAGTCGGCAAAGAACATTTCAAAAAAAAATTCTTTCTTTGCCGACTGCAACTCCAAAAGCAGTCGGCAAAGAATATTTCAAAAAAAAATCTTTCTTTGCCGACTGCATCTCCGAAAGCAGTCGGCAAAGAACATTTCAAAAAAAAATTCTCTTTCTTTGCCGACTGCCGAGCTGGCGGCTAGTCGGCAAACAATTTTTGAAAAAAAATTCTTTGCCGACTGCCGAGAAACCAGCAGTCGGCAAAGCCTGCCATTAGGGCTGACGGCGCCACGTGGCTTTGCCGACTGCTGGCATGGCAGTTGGCAAAGCCTTTGCCGACTGTGTGCCACGTGGCAGTCAGCAAAGCCACCTTTGCCGACCCAGGCTTTGCCGACTGCTCTTTGCCGACTGCCACGTGGCTTTGCGGTCGGCAAATCCTTTGCCGACTGGGTTTATGCCTTTGCCGACCAGGGCAAGCAGTCGGCAAAGAGGCGTTTTCCTGTAGTGCATGTATCGCAAGTTTAATATGACGGGGAATCTTTTTTTTCATAGTACTTTTTTTTTGGAACTGAACACAGCCATGGTTGCATGGACGAGCTAGCTGGTGCTGGCCAGGTATGCCCACGTACGACAGCTGAAACCGGCGGCGTCCTTTTGCGCGTAAAGCAGGAGTATGCGTACTTGCCTGTTGCCGCGTCGATCCGCACTCTTCAGCAGATGACGGATAGCACCGGTAGGTTGTGCACGCACCTACGTATCTACTCCCTCCGTCCCACAAAAACTGTCGTTCTAGGAGTTCTCACGCAGACCAAGGCCAAAGGAAAAAGACATACGTGCCCCTACTCTTCTCTGTCGCGCACATGGTCATCTCTGCCTTCCTCGCCATGGATGTTCAGTCGCTGTTGCCCTCCCCATGCTGCGTCAGCCCCCATCTCCGGTTCCTCCGAGACCCCATCTCTGGCTCGTCTGCGTCGGGCACCATGGGCAAAGGCAGCGCCATCCGCGACCGCTCCGCGTCAGGGCATTGTGGATGGGGGACGGGGCGGATCTCGGCCTCCAAGCCAAGCAGCGGCGTCTCCCCGCCGTCAATGGAGCAGAAGGGGAAGGTGGCACCGACGAAGGAGAAGAGAAGCCAGCGGAGGTTGGGGGCCGGATGGATCTCGGCTGGTTGGATCTCGGCCGGTTGGATCTCGTCTACCCGTCGCCTCGCGCGGTGGAGCAGATGAGGGAGGGGCTAGATCTCAGCCACCTACCGTCGCCGGTGGAGGAGATGAGCAGGGCGGGCGCTGGCCTTCTACCGGCGGAGGAGAAGGGGAGGGGGGCGCCAGGGCAGGAGAGAGAGAGAGATGCCGAGATTGGAGTGGACGAGCGGATGGCTCAGGGCGATGCAGCCTAGGTGCGGTTATAGGGAGCAGTGTGGGACCGATGCCTCCGATGACACTCTTTCTGGGACAGCTTTCGGATGCTACAACGACGTTTATTTCCGGACGGAGGGAGTATATAACTTATTGTCATTAGTATATTATATATTATAAAGAAGGGTTACATATGCAGAAGATATATGCTGCTGTGTGATGGAGCTCTTGCACCACTGGCCCTAGAAGATTGATGACAGTTTGGGCGTCCTCTCCACCGCACGATCGCATGCCATGCATCCAGGTCAGAGTTGGTTCGAGTCAGCATGCAAAAGTCTCTTTTGACATGTCCCTGTTCATCTGGCTTATAATCCATCTTATTCGGCTTGTTTTTTCAGCCAGAACAGTATTTTTCTCTCACAAAAAATCAGCCAACAGTGTTTTTCAGCCGGCTTATAATTCCAGCCGAACGGGGCCATGTCCGCACGATCGCATGTCCTGCTCACGTCACTCCTT
The DNA here is from genome assembly GCA_022457205.1 of Saccharum spontaneum. NCBI lineage: Eukaryota > Viridiplantae > Streptophyta > Magnoliopsida > Poales > Poaceae > Saccharum > Saccharum spontaneum. The sequence continues at coordinate 10,058,761 of CM039598.1, forward strand.
CGGTACCTGCTGAAGTTTGCAACGAGCTTTACAATCTTTTCCCAGCTGCTCCTTTGGGTTTCATTTGTTGGCAACTGCTAGGGTACTCCTCCTAAAAATGTTACGAATCTCAAAGCACTGATTAAAGAAATTAATAATTTTCTGCTTGATTTGTTGCCTGGGTCACGCTTGGATCCAGGCCGTTCAGGTCCAACCCAGCCCTAAGTCCTCTCTGTATCATACGTGCCCATCCCCGCCTCTCCTGTGTGGCTATGGCCGCGCCGTGGTCATCGTCTTGCTGCACTGCGACCGCTTCGACTAGCGCTCTGCTTCATCCTACCACTACCGGAAACCGGCACTTTGCCAAGTGCTAGATGGTTTGCCGAGTGCAATTTTTCGGACACTCGGTAAAGAAGCTCTTTACCAAGTGCAAAAAAAACTTGGCAAACAAGCTCTTTCCTAAGTGTTTTTTTGGCACTCAGCAAAGAAGGTCTTTGCTGAGTGTTTTTGGTTTTACACTCGACAAACAAGATTTACAAAGCATATTTTGAAGCAGTAAATTAATTCAAATGAAAAAGTTTTTAACTACAAAGTTATATAGCTTCTCAAGATCTACAACTTTTATTTTTGTCATTTCTTCATTCGACAAAGCGATAGCAACATTGTTCACAAAATCTACATCTATCATATAGTTTCATGAAAACTAAAAGAGAGATCTCTAAGTTTTATAAACAATGTTACTACCACTATATCGGATGAATAAATGACCAAAATAAAAGTTGTAGATCTTAAGAAGTTATACAACTTTGTAGTTGAACACTTTTTAATTTGAATTAATTTTGCCAACGAAAAGTACGTCTAAATTTCTCAAATTTGAATTTTTCAAATGACCTCGGATGGAGAAACTATCAAAATGAAAGTTGTAGATCTCGAAAAGCTATGAAACTTTGTAGTTGACAATTTTTTGATTTGAATTCGTTTAGGACCTCAAACAAGTAATTTACACTCGATTTAGTATAATATGTGGGGAACCAAAACGGAATCTGCACACAAGTGATAGTGTGGTGCAGTGGTAGAGGGGGTATATGCAAGCGAGAGGTTGTGGGTTCAAATCCCGCCGGCCACATAGCGTGTGAATTTTGCGCGAAAAATGCTACGACTTGTGAATTTTTTTACTAGTTTTTCGGGGTTTTTTCGGTTCATTCTTTGCCGAGTGTTTTTTTAGCACTCGGCAAAGGTTTTACCGAGTGTTTTTTTAGCACTCGGTAAAGGTTTTGCCGAGTGCCCGAAATAAAGCACTCGGCAAAGTCCTCTTTGCCGACTAAAATTTTTACCATATAAGATGTACTAAGTGTAGCACTCGACAAAGGCTTTACCAAATATTTTATGGGACACTCAGCAAAGCTCCTGAGTCCAGTAACGTACAAGCATCAAGCAAGGGCGTGCCGTGGTCGGTTGGTGTCAGCCGGAGTTGCTGCAGGCGCCGGTGGCGGGCGCTATTCATCCACGCCACGGCCACGACAGCACCGCGCCGCCCGTTGACTACGCAGACGCCGGCACTGATGCCGATGCTGACTACGTGGCTTCACTCAAGACCATGATTCGTGACTAGCCCACAACTTAGATGGTTTCACAACGTAGCGTTTCTGGGTCCAGTTTGTGAATGGATATATTGCTCGTGTTTTGATTGGGTGATTTCCGCAAAGCGCAGTGTCTGCAGGGCCGGTGGCAGCTGCTGTACAGCACCGCGTTCTCGTCGCGGACGCTCGGCGGCAGCCGCCATGGCCCGCCCACCGGCCACCTCTTCCATATCACGCTCGGCTAGGTCAATGTGACACAGTAATTAGGCGACGAACTCGAAGCCATCTATTAGCACTTCTTCTTCAGCTGGAAGCTGACACCACCGAGCTCCGTCTGCCGGTTGCCGCTCGGTCGCTGCTCAGAAATGGTCACGGCGGCGGCGGCGGCACGGTCTCCTTCGTCAATCACTAAACGAAGGGCAGAAATGAATAGCAGACGGTGACTTTACTTTAGGGCCAGGGCTGGATTGGATGGGCTGGGTCCAACCGTGGCCCAAACAGAAAATAATTAAGAAACAAATTTAAGACTTTAATTAGTTGCTTTGAAATTCGTGCAATTTTTTTTTTTGGGGAGGAATACCGGAGCAGATATCTCATTTGTTTACCTAAAGCAGCAGGCCTTGGGGCCTATTTTGATGCTTTGATTTTTCTTTTCATTTGTGACTGCATTACAGTTGTCAATTATATTTTCTGTTTTCAGTTTTTAGGTAGAGTATAAAATGTCGTTTGGATATTTTCCCACCCGTATTATGTTCTCTCAAGAAAATCTTAATACAGGACAGAACAACGAACACGGGACGGGACCAGCGTATTCCGTTTTCTCATTAAGGACAGAACCAGGCACAGCTTAAGCAAAAGGGAACCAAAAAGCGTGGAAGCATTCTTCTTACCATTTCAATGAAAACAGGACTGAAAACGGTTGAGGCATTCTCCTGACTGTTTTGCTAGTCGTACCCGTATTTTATATGGGAATTCCTGCCAGAGGGCAAGAAGCCCCTACTGTGATAAATTTAAAAAACTGAAACAGAAAAGTACGGTAGAGTACATAAGTAGAGCAGAGCAGAGGGGGAGAGCTCAGGAGACAAACAAGGAAAGAAAAAAAATCATAGAAATTACAAATGAATCTAAAAGGGGAATAACCTGTTTTTTTGCCCCTGGGTGGGCTCCCAGCAACGCATCGCCCCAAGCCCAGATCTGCTCGCGCGGTCTCCCGGCGGCTCGGTGCGAACCCCGCCACACAAACCCCCCGCGACGAACTTCCGGCAGTGCCGCGCCACCCGACGCGAAGGCGGCCCACATCTTCCCACTAGGGACCCAAGAGGCCTCCCAGTGACGTGACTCCCTTCCCACTATGGCAGAGTCCAAACGATGACTATGGAGGAGAAGTACGATGTAGTCATGTAGATGAGGACGGCAGACATGTTGGCGAGGACGTCTACGGTGGCGCTGGCACAGACGGGAATTTTATTTATTTTGTATTCACTGAGTTTTATTTATTTTGTATTCACTACTATTCACTGCCGGTTTGCAAACCAACGATGATTATCTCGATTTTTACTGCCTAGTTTCACCGCCGCTCAGGAAAACCAATGGTGAAAGTGGGGTTAGGCCCAGCGGTGATGAGAGCATCTCGAAGAGTTTATCTAAATCCAACTCTCTATTTCTCCATCTAGAGAGTCATCTCAAGAGGCTTCGCTCTCTATATCCACTGTGTCTCCAACAAATTTTCTAAATCTCACTCTGTATATTTTAATGGGTCTGCTTTTTATCTCACTAAAATGAGGACCCCAGCTGTCGTATGCTTCTCTCTCCCCTTGCCTTCTCTCATAGACTATGAAGGCACCAGATCAATCCATTCTATTAGAACATCAAGCGCCCTTCGGGCGCCCTACAATGATTTGAGACGCAGTTAAGATACTAAGTACAAGTATATTCAATATTAATGTGGCACAAGAGTAAAGAGATCATATGATACCTAGCACACTACCATGAAGCATTCGCAAACAACACAGGTTGTATGGCCACCGCAGCTATTATGGTTATATGTGTTGGAATTTATATGGGCTTGGCCCAATAACTAATTGTGAAATTCCTAATAAATCTCAAAGGCCCATTCATGTGAGCAAGAGGGGATGTGGGAACTCTTTAGTACCACCTTGCTTGTGGAAGTGGAGGTAGTCATACTTAAATATGCAAGTCCTCCCCACTTCCTCAAGTCTAGTGTGAGGAGGAGTAAGAGAAGTCCACACGCGCGCGCTCGCTCGCCTCGCCTCGCCGGGCCGGGCGGGGCGCGGGGCGGGGCGAAGGGCGCGGGTGCGTGAATGGTCCGCCGAAATCCGGCTCCTCGCTTTGCGGGAGCGCGGTCTTCTTTTGCTGTTTTCGTTTTTTGGTTTCTTGGCCTTCAAGTTGCATGAGTCCTAACCGGTTACAAATTAAGAGTCCTAAATCAATTTAGATCGTGATCGCGACACGAGATTGGTTGGACAGGACTATATAAGCAACCTGCCGGCCACGCCAAAACGCATCCAGTTAATCCTAGGGTTTTTGCCTCTACTCGCTATTGCGCCGCCGCTGTAGCTACTCCAGTCCGATCGCTTGCGTGCACCAGCGACCGGGTGAGCAGGTCTCCGGAACCCTCGTCTTTGCGATCCTGCACCGGGAGAAGACGAATAAGGTTTTTGGGAAGCGTTCTTCGCGCGACTGCTCCCAAAGCTTCCACAACGGCTCGTCTTCCGAAGGGTGCATCGGCGCGTCGGCTTCGTCGTGCTAGAGCTCGCGGGATCGTCATCAAGGATACTCCTCCGCCTCTCATCGACGACTTTGACGACGACTTCAACATCGACGACATCGACATCAGCGATCTCGCTCCATCACCACCGCCAGCTACATCTTCAACACCATCTACTACTACTACAACCGAAAGGTATAATTCTCGTGATCTAATTTTGACGTTCGTACAATCTAATCTATCTGCTGGACTATCAATGCTTGTCATGTTGATGCTGTGGAATATGCTGATCTGCTATACTAGTATGCCATACATGTTTAATCTAGTTCTTATATTTATCATGATTTATGTTCTAGATTTAATCATGCTTTTAATCTGGAAATTGCCTAATTCGTTAACAATCCAAAAACCTTATTATAGGCTGTTTCCAGAATTATCTATGGCTAGTTTTGTTGACGCGCTGAGGCCGGAAAAGTTTTCTGGTGCGCATTTTAAAAGGTGGTCTGTCAAGGTCACTGATTGGCTTACTGCCATGAAAGTTTTCTGGGTCAAAGATGGCATGCCTGAGGGAAACATCTCTGATGAAGATCAGAGAAAATTCCAGGAAGCTAATGATATCTTTGTGGGAGCTGTGCGTAATGTGCTTTCAGATTATCTATTTGATACTATGATGCACTTAAGAGACGCAAAGGCTTTATGGGATCATCTGAATGCAACTTATGGTGCTTCAGATGCAGGCAAAGAGCTGTATACCATGGAGAGCTTTAATGACTACAAGATGGTTGCTAACAAATCAGTAGTCGAGCAAGCTCATGAGATCCAGCGCCTGGCTAAGGAACTTGAACTCCTTAAATGTGTCTTACCCGATGAGTTTGTGGCTGGGTGCATTATTGCTAAATTACCTTCTTCATGGAGGAATTTCGCCACAAGTCTCAAACACAAGAGACAGAAAATATCAGTTGAAAACCTGATAGCATCTCTTGATGTCGAGGAAAAAGCTCGGGCTAAAGATAGCATTGAGAAGGGGAACGAGGAAAAATCTAGCGCCCACTTTGTCCAGAGAAACCATGGCAAGAACAAGGGAAAGCCTAAGCAACCTGCTTTCAATGCCAAACAAAATACTGCCTTCAAGAAGAAGAAGAAAGACAAAGCAGAGCTACCTTGCTTCGCGTGTGGAGAGCTTGGTCATTTTGCTAAAGATTGTCCGGAGCGAGCGGACAAGAAAGAGAAAAAGAAAATTCACCTCGTGACTGCTAGCAGTGCTGATGACGGGTATGGTAATTTTCCTACTGTACTTTCAGTGTTTCAATCTCCAAGTTGGTGGGTTGATACAGGTGCTAATATTCACGTGTGTGCTGATATCTCTTTGTTTTCTTCTTACCAGGGGCTCCAAGGTTCCTCCGTCCTGATGGGGAATGGGTCACATGCTTCTGTTCGTGGTGTTGGCACGGTAGATCTGAAGTTTACTTCGGGAAAGATCGTGCAGCTGAAGAACGTACAGCATGTCCCTACTATTCGCAAGAACCTTGTTAGCGTCTCCCTTCTATTGAGAGATGGGTTTAAGGTAGTGTTAGAGTCTAATAAAGTAGTCATGTCTAAGCATGGACAATTTATTGGTAAAGGCTATGATTGCGGAGGCTTGTTCCGCCTATCTTTAGCAGATTTTTGTAATAAGTCAGTGAATCATATTTGTGGCACGATTAATGATAATTCGAGTGTTTGGCATTCTCGCTTATGTCATGTTAACTTTGGATTGATGTTACATTTGTCTAGTCTGAATTTAATTCCAGATCTCACTATTGTCAAAGGTTCTAAGTGTCATAGTTGTGTGCAATCTAAGCAACCTCGAAAGCCTCATAGGGCAGCAGAGGAGAGAAACTTGGCACCTCTAGAACTCATACATTCTGATCTTTGCGAGATGAATGGTGTGTTGACAAAAGGTGGAAAGAAATATTTCATGACTTTAATTGATGATGCAACTAGATTTTGCTATGTTTACTTGCTTAAAACTAAAGATGAAACGCTAGACTACTTTAAAATCTATAAGGCTGAAGTTGAAAATCAACTAGAGAGAAAAATTAAACATCTAAGGTCAGATCGTGGTGGTGAATATTTTTCTATATTATTTGATGAGTTCTGTGCGGAACATGGTATTATTCATGAGAGGACAGCTCCTTATTCTCCCGAATCTAACGGGATTGCCGAGAGGAAAAACCGCACGCTGACTGACTTGGTGAACGCCATGTTAGACACTGCTGGTCTATCTAAGGCATGGTGGGGGGAAGCTCTATTGACTGCGAGTCATGTCCTGAATAGAATTCCAAACAGAAATAAAGAGACAACTCCATATGAGAATTGGATTGGAAGGAAACCATCACTTTCATACTTGCGCATGTGGGGATGTTTGGCGAAAGTCAATGTTCCAATTTCTAAGAAGCGTAAGCTTGGACCGAAGACTGTGGATTGTGTCTTTCTAGGATATGCTCACCATAGCATTGCCTATAGATTTTTAGTAGTAAAATCTGAAGTTCCTGATATGCATGTTGATACAATATTTGAATCTCGTGATGCTACATTTTTTGAAAATATATTCCCTATGAAAGATATGTGTAGCAATGCTAGATTTTCCTCTGAGATAGCTCCTGATTTTACGGTACCTATTGAGTCTTCTATTGAATCATTTGAGCAACCACCTGAAGAAGTCTTTGAGGAGAATGACAATGAAGTTCCTGCGAGGAACAAGAGACGAAGGATTGCAAAATCCTTTGGTGATGATTTCATTGTGTATCTTGTGGACGATATTCCTACTTCTATTATAGAGGCATATGCATCTCCAGATGCAGATGATTGGAAAGAAGCTGTTCGTAGTGAGATGGACTCAATTCTTTCTAATAGAACTTGGGAGTTATCTGAGCTACCTTTTGGTTGTAAACCAATTGGATGTAAGTGGGTGTTCAAAAAGAAGCTTAGGCCTGATGGTACTATTGACAAGTACAAGGCTCGGCTTGTGGCTAAGGGTTATACCCAGAAGGAAGGCGAGGATTTCTTTGATACTTATTCACCTGTTGCTAGAATGACCACTATTCGAGTGCTACTTTCTCTGGCTGCCTCGTATGGTCTTCTCGTTCATCAAATGGACGTGAAGACAGCTTTCCTTAATGGAGAGTTGGATGAGAAGATTTATATGGATCAGCCAGATGGATTTGTGGTAAAAGGTGAAGAGCAGAAGGTGTGTAAATTACTGAAGTCTTTGTATGGCTTAAAACAAGCACCTAAACAATGGCATGAGAAGTTTGACACTACTTTAACTGGTGCGGGCTTTGCTGTTAATGAAGCTGATAGGTGTGTGTATTATCGACATGGTGGGGGCCAATCTGTTATATTATGTTTATATGTTGATGATATTCTAATCTTTGGAACAAACATTGATATTATTAATGAGGTCAAGTCTTTTTTTTCAAAAGAGTTTTGACATGAAAGATCTAGGAGAAGCTGATGTAATTCTAAACATTAAGCTGATTAAGGAAGATAGTGGGATTACCTTATCACAATCTCACTATGTTGAGAAGGTCTTGAGCCGTTTTGGCTTTATGGATAGCAAGCCTACTTCAACACCTTATGATCCTAGTGTGATATTGAGAAAGAATAAGAAGATTGCTAGAGATCAATTGAGATATTCTCAGATAATTGGTTCACTCATGTATCTAGCTAGTGCAACCAGACCAGATATCTCTTTTGCCGTGTGCAAGTTGAGTAGGTACATGTCCAATCCGGGTGAAAATCATTGGCATGCACTTGAGAGGGTCTTGCGTTATCTCAAAGGTACAATGAGTTTTGGGATTCACTATTCTGGGCACCCAGCTGTGCTAGAGGGATATAGTGATGCGAACTGGATTTCTGATATTGATCAAATCTATGCTACTAGTGGGTATGTGTTTACTCTTGGAGGTGGCGTAGTGTCATGGAGGTCTAGTAAACAGACTATTTTGACTAAATCTACCATGGAAGCAGAACTTACTGCTTTGGATACAGCTTCTGCAGAGGCAGAGTGGCTGCGTGAGCTCTTGTCAGACTTGCCGGTGGTTGAAAAACCAATACCGGCTATCCTTATGAACTGTGATAACCAAACAGTGATCACTAAAGTAAATAGTGCTAAGGATAATGCGAAGTCAACAAGACACGTTAAAAGACGTTTGAAGTCTGTCAGGAAGTTGAGAAACTCCGGAGTAATCACTGTGGCTTATGTGCAAACAGACAAGAACCTGGCAGATCCTTTTACCAAAGGACTATCACGGAATGTGATAGAAATAGCATCAAGGGAGATGGGTTTGAGACCCATATGAGTTTACAGTAGTAGTAACCCAACCTTTTTGATCGGAGATCCCGTGACTTAGGATCTGGGAAGAACAAACTATTGGTAAACTGAGGAGAGTATAATTATAACCCTCTCTATGTGAAGATGCAATACTCTCAAAGCGTTGAGGCACTGTATGGTAGGTTGGCTAATGCCTTAACATGTTTTATTGGCTTTAACAAGCGAAGATGCTGTCCTACAGAGTATTCTTGAAAGAACATGCCTATATGATTTTGACTGTAGAACGTCGCAGTCTATGAGACTTGGGTGGTCTCTAGTAAGATCATGAAGAGACCAGGGAGTACGACGTATATGCTCCACCCACGGAGTAAGGCTATTAGTAGCCAAGTACTAGTTTGATTTTGAGCAAAGCTTATTCACACAAAACTTGTAATTCAAGGCATAGTCCATTGTTCAAGTTGTGGATGAGTGTAGCTTGAGATTCTAGGCGGAAGTTCAACTTCACAGTCTCTGCCGAAACACTGGTATATCAAACAGTAGTGAGAACAGGCAAATCTCTAAATGGGTATTTGAGATCTGGTGGGGGATTGTTGGAATTTATATGGGCTTGGCCCAATAACCAATTGTGAAATTCCTAATAAATCTCAAAGGCCCATTCATGTGAGCAAGAGGGGATGTGGGAACTCTTTAGTACCACCTTGCTTGTGGAAGTGGAGGTAGTCATACTTAAATATGCAAGTCCTCCCCACTTCCTCAAGTCTAGTGTGAGGAGGAGTAAGAGAAGTCCACACGCGCGCGCTCGCTCGCCTCGCCTCGCCGGGCCGGGCCGGGCGGGGCGGGGCGAAGGGCGCGGGTGCGCGGCACCTGCGTGAATGGTCCGCCGAAATCCGGCTCCTCGCCTTGCGGGAGCGCGGTCTTCTTTTGCTGTTTTCGTTTTTTGGTTTCTTGGCCTTCAAGTTGCATGAGTCCTAACCGGTTACAAATTAAGAGTCCTAAATCAATTTAGATCGTGATCGCGACACGAGATTGGTTGGACAGGACTATATAAGCAACCTGCCGGCCACGCCAAAACGCATCCAGTTAATCCTAGGGTTTTTGCCTCTACTCGCTATTGCGCCGCCGCTGTAGCTACTCCAGTCCGATCGCTTGCGTGCACCAGCGACCGGGTGAGCAGGTCTCCGGAACCCTCGTCTTTGCGATCCTGCACCGGGAGAAGACGAATAAGGTTTTTGGGAAGCGTTCTTCGCGCGACTGCTCCCAAAGCTTCCACAACGGCTCGTCTTCCGAAGGGTGCATCGGCGCGTCGGCTTCGTCGTGCTAGAGCTCGCGGGATCGTCATCAAGGATACTCCTCCGCCTCTCATCGACGACTTTGACGACGACTTCAACATCGACGACATCGACATCAGCGATCTCGCTCCATCACCACCGCCAGCTACATCTTCAACACCATCTACTACTACTACAACCGAAAGGTATAATTCTCGTGATCTAATTTTGACGTTCGTACAATCTAATCTATCTGCTGGACTATCAATGCTTGTCATGTTGATGCTGTGGAATATGCTGATCTGCTATACTAGTATGCCATACATGTTTAATCTAGTTCTTATATTTATCATGATTTATGTTCTAGATTTAATCATGCTTTTAATCTGGAAATTGCCTAATTCGTTAACAATCCAAAAACCATAGATTACATGATCCTTCACTGCATGCATGGCTACTGTAGCCATTATTGTTCTATCCGGGCATACGTTACATGCCTCAATTACAGTTCAAGATCAGAATTCATGACCACCGAACACTATAGCCAGTAGCTTGAAATGCCATTCTAAAGATACCGCAACCATTAGAGTAGATATATAATGCTACAAACTAAAAGAGTGGTGAACTTTAGTTGCAAATGAGGTTTTAGATACATGTAAATCGTCACTGCACTGCAACCGGCAGAGGCAAAAGCATTGTGACCTTCCTTTGATGATTAATTCTCTTCAACCGCACTGTAAACAGGAGAGGTAAAAACCTGCCTTCAATACTAACCATGATGGCTCCATCACTTGAGCTCTGCCTTCAATACTAACAGTACCCCATATCCTGTTTTGCCCGGTTGGTGTTCTCTGGATCCACGTCGTTTCGAAGCTGCAAAACTACTGCAATTAACATCACCATGAACACTAATATGTGTTTTATTCTTTGTATCCACCAAACTGATAAACATTAATTATATACAACATCACCATTGGGCCTCACATTCAGATTTTACAAATAACTAATGGAACCTTTTTTGTGAGGACAAGTTAATCAATTTGAATCTAAAAAGGCCAAGATGGATGGATGAGAAGCGATGACCACCAGCGTTCAAACAATGCAGCCTGGTCAACAATCTATTTAGAAACCTTAGTAAGCTCTTCGGAGAAAAAACAAAGGATTGAATGTGCTAAAAAACTATTTTGTAATTGTTGAGAACCTAACTCTGGGATGAAATTAGATTGAAATAGTTGATAGTTAAGATGCATAGTACCTAACTGAAAATATGTATCAACCAATGTAGTAGTTATTTAGTAACACAAATAGATATGTCAAGATCTGTTTTACAGTTTTTTTTTTCATCCAACAAGATATTGAACATTTGAAAAATCTATTTGAACCAAGTATGGTGAGAAAGCATAGAAAATCGGTAAAAGGAAAAAGAATGAGACCTTGCTGGCTTGTGATAAAGCTTGCAGAAACCATGGTATTGGTTATGGCTTGCTGCCATGGTGATTATGCCCATAGACACTTCAGTACAGTTGTCCCTGCCATCATCTAACTCTGTAGTGAATGCTAACTAAATAAAAACTCTTCAACAGACAATTGAACTTGAGTTAGGTAAATAAAAAAGTTGGTATACAATATGCTCATAGCATCTCTGAGGACAGGCCCTCTAGCTCCATTTCCTTGAAGTCTGACTAACAATATTCAGTCAATGTGGTTCCTCCTCAAAGCAGATCAGAAAAGAGAGAGCATCCTTGTTCATTAGATCTCTGCACTGGTAATCAACAACAATATCAACTGTAAGTACAATTTTTTTGGACAAAAACTGAACCACCTTGTTTAGAGTTCAGATATCAGCTTAGCACATGCCTGTCCCTGCTTGTGGCTGGTAGACAGATTGCAAATAGAGAAGTATGTGCATTGTAGATCTCTCTTTATACGAATATGCAGTCGACGAAAAGAGCAGTAGGTTTATTCAGTGATGGCAAATGCCAGGTGCTGAGTGCTGACCAACAGACCAATACATGGTCTTACACAAAAGGGCTGGCTGCAACCATAACTGGGTGGAGACAAATGGTGTGTGTTCTATTTTTGTGATTAAGCATTTGCTTCTCTGTGAAGAGAAAAATTATTAGAGGCATGACTAACTGATATATTAATCAAAGGCATAACAGACATGTCCCTGCATGTCCGCGATCTCTCAACAAGTGTGCTATTGGTCAGCACTGGCATGCCATGGAGGAGGTGGTTCTTACCGCTCCTCACTTCCCGGCATGAATCTGGTGGAGCCCATCGTGGATCTAACAGCTGGCGCCGAGATCCACGCAGAGCACTGCGGCCACACTTTTTTTTTCTAGAGCAACAGCGAAGAACGAAGCAGGCAACGGGAGTGGATCTAAGCAGTAGAAATGGAGAAGGGAAGCTTATTGCTGGTATTGTAATGGAAGACAATGACCGCTTGAGAAGAGGCGGGCAAGACCTTGTGTGTTGTCGGGTACAAGGACGTGATGAGGAAGACGGAGATCCCTCTATGGACCGAGGAGCAACAACGGCGCTCATGCTGGCATGGAGGCGGCGATGGGAGGAGAGGGTAGGGAGGGTCCAGCGCTACCCCCTCCTCTGCCGACCATGACCAGGTTGGGAGCTGGCGATGTCCCCCGATTACGCGTCTCCTAATCTTGTGCGCCCTCGTGCCGTAGAGTCCATGCGGCTTCCATCTCGAGCGACGACTGTGTGGAGTCACGAAGGAGGGGTGGAGGTGCGGAGGAGGCAGCGGCGGCAACAACGACAACGGGGAGAGGAGAGAAAGGAGGGATCGAGAGGTCAGGCTAGGGTTGCGGGGTGGGAAGGGGTTGGATTGCAGGTTGATTATGAGAACTTTAAGGGTTTTTTTGCAAAATAGACAACGACAGGTGTCAGCACGCGAAGGAGCCACCAATGCTCCGAATTCTGTGGTGGAAGCTGAGCCTAGTGGGTTTTAATCAACTCTGATTCATCAACACGGAGAGAGAAAACACAAACGCACACCGACCGGGGTAAAACTAGCATTCCGTGTGCCCGTGGCGGTGCTCGGAGCAATGGACGTCATGATAAATCTGCATGGGAAGGGGTAGCAGGATGAGATGTATCATGTATGCAAGGCCATGGATGCCGAGTGGACATGGACCGGAAGAACCGAAGAAGCTAACAGCGCTGTGGGCGGATGCCAAGGTGCAGGTGCCTGCTTCATCGCTGGTGACGGCGACCTCACCTAGCATTGCATATATATTTCTTCGAGAGAGTTTGCACGAGCAGGAGAGTAGAGGCCCACATGGCAGAGGAGAGGTGCGCGTAGGATTCGCTCTCGCAGCGCGGATGGCGAGCGTACGCGAATCAGAAAAGATGGCAACCGGAAACTCCGGGATAGAAGAGGGAAAATGGAAAACCAGATAAACAACCTGTTGGACGTGTTTTTTCCCCTCCAATCAGTAAATCGGGCATCACGGAGGTGTTTCATGGAGGTGACTACCCATAGAAACTATGGGTTGTATCTCAGAGCAATTCTAGCAGCCTCGGTAAACACCTCCGTGATGCCACCCCAATTAAATTTCGACCCATGATTTTCTTCCACCTTCGCACCTCCAGTTTCATCTCTTTCTCTCTTGTAATACTAGTGTAATCTCCCTGCGGCAAACCGGCAATACAAACTCTAGGCGAGCTGCAAATTGTCATCAATGTCTCCTGTCGCATCTACAGAAATATAGATATTTCTGAAGGACCGAAAACGACTACCAGAGGGAGGTGAACGGGAGCCGTAAAATTTCTCTCGAAATATTTGGCCGCTGTCCCAAAATCACCGCCAAACACAGGCGAGTTGCCATGGCTAAGATACCCAAGCCAACTGACGACGAGAGTACCTAGATCAATTACTCAGAATAGTAGAAATCCAACACAACAGATAAAACTCAAATCGGAGCTCAAATAAATAAAACGCGATTGAAAACGTAAGCTCGAGAATTATATCCAATCACAGACCAGGGGAGCTGCTTGTTTCTGTTGGGCGCTGACGCATGGCACTAGGCTCTGTTCGTTGCTTGAATGGAGACCTGATGCACCATGATCCACGAACAGAGAACACAAGAAGCAACGAGAAGAACAGAGACAGAAACAAGGGACTGCAGTCAGGGGTTGGCGCACGCCTGCAACACAAGCAGAGAAACAGCAGCACCAAGTGTTGCGCTAATGGGAGTGCTCAGGCTCGACGAGAAGCCCACCAAGGGCGAGCACTGCTGTGCTTGTTTGCTCGGCACCGGTCCTGCAGAAAGCTGGAAGATCGAGCAGGGGCTGTGCTGCTCGGCTTCCTGGGTCTGCTTACGCACGAGAGGGAGAGAGATGCGGATGGAGGGGCTGCACTCCACTGCTCAGAGAACGACGCCGGCGTGGGTCGCTTACGCACGGTTGCAGGGGCAAGACCAGGGCCGCACGGCTCCTGTGTCTGGTCCGACACAGCTCCTACCGCTCGGTTGGGATAGCAAAGCACTAGCAGCGAACCTACAAGAGCCAAGCACTAGAACTGACGAGCAGCAAAAGGGAAAGGATGAGCGCTGCTTCTAGGAAGCAAGCACGGCACTTGTGCACCGGCTCTGGTAACGCTCCTGTACAAATCCCATGAGCCAGCACCTCAACCCACGAAGAACAGATGAACAATAGAGCTACGAACAGGAAAGAGGTGCCCTAAAAAATCCGACGAAAAACAGAATTGACACAGATGCAATTTGACTAGGCACAAATCTATTCCCCAAAAATCATTGCTCGGGATTAACTTAAACTCTAGGAAATCGAGATCAAACCGAAGAACGAAAAAAGGGGAAAAACTCAAGAACACAGTGACGAAAATCGCAGACAAAATAAATGAATCCTGGAGGACAACTGGACCGTCTTTTTTGTTTTTTAGCCCTTTTTTCGAAAGATTTTCTCAAATACGCCCCTGACGGAAAGATTTCAGAAAATGGACCCAGGGCTTGGCGCCATCCACGCTGGCGCCAAGGTAACACAGCTTGGCGCCGTTGATGTTGGCGCCAAGCCCCCATGCCACTTGGCCGACGACGCCGAGCTGGCACTGACGTGGCGGCAGCTTGGCGCTGTCACCATTGGCGCCAAGCTTGGCGCCATCGTAATTGGCGCCAAGCCACGACGCCAAGACCCTGTTTTAAGTACCCAAATTTACCGTGAGATGGACATGTTGAAATTTGTTAAGTCTTGATATTTACTAAGGTTTAGACATATATAAATTGGCTAAGTCTGAAATTTTACCATGAGATGGACATATACAAATTTTACCATGACTTAGATATTTAAAATTTTGGCTAAGTCTTTAAATTTACCATGAGATTAAGTCTTTAAATTTTGCTAAGTCTGGAATTTACAAATTTTGGCTAAGTCTTTAAATAACCAAGTCATGGTAAAATTTGTATATGTCCATCACATGGTAAATTTGAATACTTAAAATTTTACTATGAGTTGGATATTGTAAAATGGCTTCATGTTATGGATTTGGATATTCAAAATTTTACTTGGGGCCAAAATTTAAAGCCAAAATTTGCATAAGCCCATTTCATGATAAAATTTGCATATGCCTATCAAAATTTTACCATGAGATGGACATATGAAAATTTGTTAAGTCTATAAATTTACCATGAGATGGGTCGTGTTGGAATTTGTTAAGTCTGAAATTTTACCATGACATTGACAAATTTGATGCTATCCCATGTTAGTTGATATTCTAACATATTCAGGCCGGAGCAAAAATCCTAACTACCTAATTTTACCGTGAGATGGACATACAAAGCTCTAAATTAATATGACTTGGACCCTAATTTTTCTATGAGATGGACATATAAAATTTTGGCATAGTCTTAATATTTACCATATGATGGGCAACGTAGAAATTGGCTAAGTCTTGAATTTTACTATCACTTGACTATGCTAGAATTTCACTAAGTCTGGATTTTTGCTATGATTTGAACATTGACAAATTTAAAATTTTATCATGACTTGGATATTGAAAAGGGGCTTCATGTTTTGGACTTGGATGTTTTGGACTTGGATATTTAAAATTTTACCATGACTTGGACCTTAATTTTACTATAAGATAGAATTTTAAGTCACGTAAAAAGGGCTTCATGTTAAGTCATGGAATTAGGTCTAAGTCATGGTAAAATTTTAAATATCCAAGTCTAAAACATGAAGCCCTTTTTCAATATCCAAGTCATGGTAAAATTTTAAATTTCTCAATGTCCAAATCACAGTAAAAATCCAGACTTAGCCACATTTCCATCCCCATCCCATAGTAAATTTAAAGACTTAGCCAAATAAATCTGGATTTTTGCTATGGCTTGGATATGTTAGAATACCAACTACCATGTGGTAGACATATGGAAAAATAGTTTTTTAACATGACTTGGACATTTACAAATTTGAAATTTTACCATGACTTGAATATTGAGAAATGTGACAAACTCTAGAGTTTTTACAGTGATTTTCTATTTGATCACTTAGAACAACCTTGAAATACTTAGGATAAAAAATGATATACATGGTAACAGGTCTATGACGCCAGGGCGCCAAGCTTGGCGCCAAAGTAAAAAAGACGGACAACTGGAGGATTTGGGCCTCCATTCCCGCTCCAAAATCACAGCTTTGTTACACAAATTTGGAATTTATGGACTTCTCTCAAAAAACCTAAGGGGAGGAGGAACCTAGGGCAAGGATGAATGAAAATGAAGAGGTGAGGGAGATGAGAGCTCTCTCATCCTATTTAATAGGGCTATTACATAATCCCAGTTTTGTCCCTACATATTTTGAGTCGAACCACTTAAACCGATGGCGTTATGGTCTAGCCCGAGCTAATCTTCATCCAACGGTCACCGCGCCCTTCATGAGATAGCTTCGCTTCGACGCGAACACCTCGATGCCGCTATGTGTCATCCATTCCTTCTCGGAACCTCTGCTCGGGTTTTAAGGCCCAAACCTGTAAAACCGGCCACTGATGGTTTTGAGGCCCAAACCACCAAACCGCCCGTGAGTAGCGTACTTCATTCGCGTCCCCCGCCACTCGACATGTGTGACTGCTATCCTCGACTGGCCGTCTGCCAAGTCCTCCTGAGCCCCGCTCGACTCGCACGTTTGTTGTCTTGACTCAGTCAACACAGTCACTCTCATGTACACTTGTGCTTGTCGATGTCCTAGATGTCAGCCACTGCGGCTGGTCACCGGGCCTCCTGGTCCCTCAGTCTAAGACTCACGTCCGTCCTTCACTACTCCCGGTTTATCGGCATTGCACGTCCCTACTTGACCTTCACCTTACCGTTGACCACCGCCTCCGAGCTTCACACCTACACACCACAAGCAAAGAGACATGTTGCACAACCCAACTCACGTTAAACTCAACCTAGACCGTGGATCACGTTGACAATCACTCATCACAAAACGAACTATAAGGGCACATATCAACTTTGTGTTCGCAATTTCTATTTCTAAGGCTACAGTCACTCTATTTTTTTAACATTTCTTGAAAAAAGCGAGCGTGTCTTTATGAGGATTCAAACAAGGCCAGCTCACGTGACCGCTCCTTGTTCTGTATTACTCAAATGAAAAAATAGTTGCAAATAACATACACGAGTTCATTTATCTCCAACGGAGAATTTTGTAATTACGTTGGTGCAATCAACCACAGCTATCATCCAAGTAGCGATGAAAACGGACGGAAACGGACGGAAAAACCCTATTTCTACTTCCGTTTCTATATTTTTTAGCGGAAACGGGATCGGGTTCGGAAAATACGGGATCGAAAACGGAATCGGAATATGCGGACATACGGAAACGAACAAATACGGATGGAGAGCCGGAAAATTAAATTAAGATCAAATAATATAATATTCTCAAAGTATACATATATAAAGTCATGTAATAATATATACAAAGTTTAATATTCATTTACATGCTATGTACGTGAACATAACATGCATATTTGGTGATTCATAGTTATATTAACATAACATAAGGACATGTAATTGTTGAACATGTTGAGCATAGATTGAAAACGGGATAAAAACGGAATAAATACGGGTCTATTCCATATTAAAACGGGATTACTCGGAAACGGACGGAAAACACCATTTTCTACTTCCGCAAATACGAAAACGGGATCTCATAAATACGGAAACGGACGGGAAAATATAGAAAACGGAACGGGACGGTACGGGAAAAATTCCGTCCGTTTTCATCCCTACATCCAAGGCCACCCGGGGTTTGGTACTAGTAGTTCATAAATTCCTCTTTTTCCGTGGCGATGGTCCCAAGAAACTTCACAAAACTAAGGTGGTGATTGGGATTGCTCCGCTCCTATTTTTGCAGCTCCGCTCTGGCTCCGCATTGTCAAACACCCCTAGCTCCAAGAACCTCACTCCACAAAAAAGGTGGAGCTGGAGGCCAACTTCACGTTTTTTTGAAACACCTCAAGAGGTACTCTAGTTTTTAGAGTTTTGTACTCCCACGTGAAGTTATGGGGTAATTACCCGCCTTGCCACTCATTAATCACCGATTAGTTTCCCTGATTAGCTCCGTCATCGTCCATTCTATGGTTGCCGACAACATGTCTGTCCCAGCAATAAACATGTCCTTTGGCATGCAAACACAATGTCAGTCGTCCATCGATGATGCAAGCGTATATACAGTCGAGGAAGCAATGGCATGCACTTGTCTACTCTCGTGTTATATATGACGTCGTATGTATCTTACCGTTAGGATGCCTTTGATCTGGCTACGGCTGCCGAACATGCTCTGGTGAGCCTTTTTTCTCGGAAAATATCAAGTGTTATTTCAAGCAGGGCATAATGGACCATTTGCGTGGAAATAACCTATTCCTGAAGCTAGAGCTCGGCTGTGTGCCAAACAGTACCACCTGCTCTACAAACTCCGTTGTGAAGCTGCTGCATGGTGGAGTTCGTGGAGCGGAGCAGTCCCAAACACCCTCTAAGAGTAACAATCCAAAAATTTGTGTGCTGTCATGTCCACGTGACCATGTGAAAATCATCGGTACATGGAACTGCTATTCATATCATATTGACAATTGGGCCGGGGTTTGCAGTTGTCTTGATCTACACAGCTCCATCTTCTAGGTAGCAGTTGCAGTCTTAGGTGCAGTTGTCTACTTGTTTGGCACACTGAGCAGTTTCAACATTTACAAGGTTTTTAATAAGCTAATTTTCGAAAAAATGGTTTTTAATGAGCTGTGTGTCAGTATCTGTTTTTGTTTGCAACGAACAAGTTGGGGTGCAGAGCACAGAGCAGATTGGCTAGGTATTCGATTAGTTTTTCAGCACACTACTAGTTTAACTGGTGTAACTGTAAACTAGGGACGGTGATATTTACGTGACAGCAGCTACCAGCAGCCTGTGGCCCTAACTTGAATTTGCACAAAAAGGACAAGGATCAATCCATGAATTGTATTATTTTTATCTACATCAAAAGAAGAAGAGGAAATAAAAGAAACTTCACCAACTAAGAGTAATAATCCAAAAGTTTGTGTGTGTTGTCATCTCCTTGTGACCATGTGAAAATCATCGGCACATGGAACTGCTATTTCATATCATATTGACAATTGGGGTTGCCAGTTGTCTTGATCTATACAGCTCCATCTTCTAGCTAGCAGTTGCAGTTTTAGGTGCAATTGTTTACTTGATTAGCAATGCAGTCACCGAGCAGTTTCAACATTTACAGAGTTTTCAATAAGCTGAGTAAGCAGTATCTGTTTGTTTGCAGTGAACAAGCTGGGTGCAGAGCACAGAGCATGCAGATTGGCTAGGTGTTCCATTAGTTTTTCAGCATACCACTAGTTTAACTGGCGTAACTGTAAACTAGGGATGGTGGGATGTTTACGTGTCAGCAGCTACCAGCAGCCTGTGGCCCAAATTTGCACTAAAAGGACAAGCATCCAATCCATTAATTGTATTGTTTTTGTTTACAACAAAAGAAGAAGAGGAAATTAGACAGCCTTGTTTGAGGCAAGCATCAACCGTCTACGGCATGATGTTGTGATTTCAGGAAAAACAAGAACATGTGAGGCATCATAACCATGCAGACAGATAGCTTTGGTAGTTATCGAATTATTTCCTGTGCAAGGTAATTGGTACTGTGAACCGATGGGTACCATACATTGGACAAGTAAATTTTTTGTAGGGCATGCTCTCGTTCTTTTTAACACAACAGCAGCTTTCATGCTATTTGTTGGTTTAAAAAATGTATTTGTGGAGTCTGCAATCTAATCCCTTATGGCTTGAAAATACACTGTAGTTATTAGGAGTTAAATAAGAATGTTACGACGCAGTCCACTGGAAAGGGTATTTATTTCCTGGTCCACCACCTCCATGTAGATTACATAAAAGTCGAGATCGGCCCATGTTTTTTATACATTCTTGTTACAGTAGTATGTACTACCCGCACTGGATGGCTGCTCCATAGACCATAGTAGTCCATACCCACCGCGTCAACGCACGATGAAAGCGAGTCCCGTTCTTCTCAGGTTCTGAAGGGAGCAGCTTTGGAATTGGAGGATCCTCCGTGCAAGCCTCGATCTGTCCCCCCAACAGGTTAGCGATCGATTCTGTCATTCACTGATTTCTCTCCACCCATGCCAAAAGCACTTCCATACCGCCTTAAGCTAGTAACCTCTGCTTGCTGATCCGTGATTAAGCATGTTATAGATGGGTCTCTGTGCTAGTGTCTGTACAAATAAATTTGGAGTAGATGACTTGGGATCTAACCCGGCCAAATAGGACCTTATGGAACGTAGACACTCTCCATGATGCTGGTTGATAAGTTTGTTTAATTTGTTTCGGCTTCCTGCTTCTGAGTTGTATAAAAGCTAGCATAAGCTGAAATAAACTAGATTTAGCCTAGATTTGTCCTCTCTGCCCTTGGATATATATACTACTTGTGTGGTAGGAGATGGGAAATTGGAACAACATATCTGTTGTGAACTAAAGTATACTAGTACAAAGGATCGAATCATTGAAGTTAAGACAATAAGCACTAAGCGGATGCTAGCATGATCTATATTATTGGCTTACCATTTATCATATTTATAAACGCACAAATCAATATAGGTTTTAGTGGAAAGTATTAATAGCAATTAAATGTAGTTGATGATATATTGATCTAGTCTTAGTATTTTGTGTGAACATAAGCTTAAAGCAAACACAAACGTTGTTAGCGTTCAATCAAGTGGAAGAATGTTAGAATGTAGTCTCCATTAATCGAGACCAAGCTAGCACACAAGTTAAGGTCCACCCACCACTACAGAGAGTATTTTCGCGCGGTGGTCAAAATCGATTTTCAGAGGTGAGCACCGCATCCATCCACCTCTAGCAAATGGTCACTAAAAACTTCAAATCAAAAACTTGTCAATAGAAAACATGTAAATCTGGTCGATCGCTATATCTTTAGTATTAACTATGTGAACATTTAAGGTCTTTAAAAATTCCAAATTTTTAATTTCCAAATCTATGAACTTAAAACACATATTTAGAACTCAAAATGACTTCAAATAAAAAATTCCTCAACGACAAAGTTATAGACTATATTGAGAACTACAACTTTGGAATAGGCCATGTTAACATCTGAGTTTGTTTGGCTGACACAAATGCGAAATTAAACTAATGGCCTCGCCATGACTACATCCCTCTATCTAAATTTGCAAGTACCCTACAAAGACCCTAATCAAGATTGTAACTAGGGGCCGAGCTAGTGAGAGCTCACCTACACTAGTCTTGTGTGTAAGGTTACACAAAAGTAAGCAACTAGAACTCAAGCAAGCATAAGGGAGCTCCTACAGAAACTAATGAGCAATGGTAAACACTAGGCGCGAGCTACTCTAGTAACTACTACTTGAGCTACTGGAGCACAAGGACAACGACAACACTAGGCACAATATAAACCAAGTAAAGAGCTAGTGTCAAGGAGAGCAAACCGAATCAGAGACAATGGATGACATGATGATTTTTCTCTGAAGGTTCGGTGGCTTGCTAACCACATACTCCCTGTTGAGGTAAGTCCAAGGATTGCCGATCCTCTTGCTAGTTCCCAAGCTTGCAAGCTCGGACTACCACGTAAGGTAGGCTCCAACATGAGCACTAGACTCAATCCGGCCAATCAACTTGGCACTCTCCATGCGTCCTTCTACTAGAGTTGCCTTCGTCTTCCTCCGGCGGGGACAAGCACAAGAGCCTGTAAAAATCCTTCTACGGAGCTACCACATAATCTTCCCGGAAGGAGCCACTTGCCACCAAGCCGTTTAGGAGGTGTCAACCTCCATAAGTAACAAGCGCTCAAGATTGCCAACTAATCACTAGTGCCACTAGATGCTATCTCTCAGAAGCAAATGCACTAGATCACTCCAATCTCACTATGAATGTGATCTCAACTATGCATATGTGAGTGGAGGGATAACTTTGGCTCCTATATGTGTGGTTAGTGTCAGTGTTTGGTCCCGTGGGGGTCCTAAGCCGATGAGTAAGTGCTGCGTGTCCCTAACCTGGATGGTGATGCATGGGGAATACACGGGGGTTTATCCTGGTTCGTTCAAAAGAAGGCCCTACGTCCAGCGAGGAGGGGAGAGTTTTGTATTTCCTTGCACCGAGGTGCTTGCGTAGGGGTTACAAGCTGTGAGAGAGGGCACCGAGCCCAAGTCTCAAAGGGAGAAAAAGAGTACAAGGGTGATTGCTTGAGATGTTGATCTCTGAGTTGTGTGCCTTTGCTTGCTAGCGCATGGCCTCTGACTTGCCTCTTGCTTCGTGTCCCCTTGTAGAGCCCTGGCCTGCCCTTTTATAGGGTAAGAGGAGGCCGGGACGCCGGGGGTGCCTTGAGGTGAAGTTTTGTCGATCCCTGTAGAGGTGGCTGTAGCAACGTGCCTCAGGAATGGCTGGCCATCCCCGGACACCATGATGACGTCAGGGATGAGGTGGTGAAAAGACCTGGAGTCCTGTGCCATGTCGGTTCTTCTTTCTTGCTGACCGGTGATGGGCGTCGAGGTCGGGTCAAGGCTGGATCGAGGCTGAGCGGATAAGGCCGAATCCCCAAGATTGTGGGATACAGACCTTGTCATAGCCTTCCTCGAGGGTGGTCGGTGGCGAAACAGTGCGCGGTAAGGCGTGCATAGTGACAGGTTTTCACCTCCCATCCCGGGATGGGTGGTAAAAAAAGTGAGGACTGACACAGGTGTTGTTCCCACGTCGATCGCAGCTATAGCCATGGCAGTGGGGGTTAGTAGGTAGTTGCATTAAATGTTCTAACTTTTGACTCAGAGTAGGTGGGTAAGATGGGTCGAGCGATTCGACCCGGGGTCGTGCGAGTCGGAGTCTGCCGGTAGTCGCGATGCCCTATCGAGCGAGCCTCGTACGAATCGCGATGCGGTCGAGGCGTCCCGCCGAGGGTGCCTCATACGAGTTGGAGTCGGAGCGCGGTCGAGACGTTCCATCGAGCCGGCCTCGTGCGAATCGGAACGTGGTCGAGGTGTATCATCTACCGTTTTTTAGCTTTGCTGTGTTGGTGTATTAGTGTTTCGCTCTTTTTTATCGTTGATTATGGGTACCCCTATACTATTGGTACCGAAAGTAGCCCCCGAGTCTTTGGGTGAGTGTGGTCCACTTGCTCAGAGGCTTTATCAGTTAATGAATTGGAGTCATAGCATCGTAGCCTTTTCCGGTGGGGGCGCGCGAGCGCACCCGCCGGGTGTAGCCCCCGAGGCCTTGGTGGAGTACTTGGACTCCTCCGAGGTCTTTTACATGCTCTATTGAGGAATCGGCCTCACATCATGGGGTGCTCTGTTGTGTTCTCCCCGTTTGATTTTTGGTTTCTTGCGGCCGAGCCCCCGAGCCTCGTACGTGTGAGGTCGATCAGAGTCTTGACCGTCTTTTATCATTCGACCCTCACGCTCCTTTCTTAGAAAAAAGGAGGAGGGGTAGGGGACGTCGTACTACCCTCGCTTGGGCGAGTTCCGATGGCCTCTGATGAGCTACTAACAGGGGAATTCGAGTGTGAGCCTGTGCTCTATTCGATAGGAGTCGGCTAGTTGCCCAAAGGCGCTCTCAAGAATGCCAAAGAGTAGTTGCGTGGATCTCGATTCCTTATGATGGGACTCGAGGCGCTCTCAAGAATGACACATAGGGGATTCCTAGCCTCGAATACGTCTTGGGGTGCCTCGAGAGCGCGGCTCGAGCCCTGGCCATGTATGGGCGCATCCCTAGTTGTCCCTAACTCTGTTACTCGAGGGATGCTGTCGAACCCTGGTCGAGGGCCAGCTTCCGCCCCCTCGAGATTCATACCGGGCTCGGAGCCCGTTACCCAGGCGTCTGCGGATCCTTCCCCTGCTCGTTTTCGGGAGTGCTTTTTTAGGAAGGGAAGCGGGATCAGCGCGGTAGTGGGCGGCGTGGTGTGATGGTTACGACGTGGATCGCGGCCACATGCCCATATCTGCGAGTTTTGAGGAAACAGTTAGGTAAGGGCATTGAATGCAAAAACTGCTCCTACCTTTTCCTCACAGGCCCTTTGCATTCTCACCCTCCTGCCTTAGATTGCTTTCCTTGCGCCCTTCAACCTCCATCCAGCGCCGCCGCCGTCAACCGCGTGCGTAGTTTTCTCGGCAATGATGGTGAGCAAGAGCCAGCTCCTCCCTGCCGACGCCTGGGCCGCCTCCTTAGTAACGGAGAAGCGGTTGGAAGAGCTGGTCCGTGACAGACTCCTGCGGCCGAAAACGAGCCAGACTCATCCGGAGTGGAGGGCTCCGCCATCTGACCACCGGGAACCGGCGCCCCCGGAAGGATACGTGGTGAGTTTTGTCTGCTTTCATGAGAGGGGGTTTGGCGTGCCGGCCAGCCCCTTCATGCGCGTGCTCCTCCACTACTACAAGGTGGAGCTGCACCATCTCACCCCCAACGCCGTCTCGCAGGCCGCCATTTTCACGGTGGTCTGTGAGGGGTACCCGGGGATGGATCCATAGTGGAACCTGTGGCTCCATCTCTTCAGGGCGGAGTTCTTCGCCAAGAAGGCGGGAGAGCGGGGAGTGCGGCGTGCGGTGCCCGCGGGGAGCTACGTGCTGCAGGTCCGGTCCGGCCGGAGCGACCAGTACATCCCGGCGCAGCTGATCTCCTCGAACAGCGGCTGGCACGACGACTGGTTTTACCTCCGCAATGACGATGGTCAGCTGCCGAGGTACACCGGTCGGGTGCTGGTCGCTCGAGAGGAGAACTGGTCATATGACGTGGTGGATGACGAGAAGCCGAAGCTGGACCCGCTGCTCGACGCGCTGTGGAGGCTCCGCTAGCGCGGACTGACGGCGGGAATGGTGGCCGCGGCATTCCACCGTCGGAGGGTGATGCCGCTGACGCATCGCCAACTCCGGCTCGACTAGATGACGCCGGAGGCGCCGCTGGAGGGGAGCAGGATGTCCCACGAGTCCCTCCCCCTCGACGAGGTCGCCCGGCGTGCGCGTCGGATGGTGGGGAGCTTCAAGCCAGAGGAGGTCGACAGGGTGCCGATGCGGCCTACCTAGGGATTCGAGCCCCTGGTAAGCGTCGTCGTTAGCGTTTTTTGAGATTGCTTGTTTTCTGATTCCTTTTACTGATTTAGTCGAGGTCTGTGTACAGGACTTGTCAGCGGTGAAGGAGTCACGGCCGCCGCTTCTGGAAGACCAGCCTACTCGGGATGCTCGATGCCTCTTGGCGTCCCAACAGAAGAAGGCGAAGGACGCCGCCAAGAAGTGCCAGATCCACAAGACCCAGGAGCAGGAGGCGCTGAAAAAGCGTCGACGCCAGCAGAGCCTCGACGGGCTTCCCCTTGAGGAGTCTCCCTCCGAGATGGTCTCGGGGGAGAACGATGACGACAGTGACGGGGACGACGACGCCTTGTCACGGTATGACGCCGCGACCGGTTTGGCGGACCTTCCCGATGTGCGCCCCTTCTTGGAGCCCATTGGGGGTTTGACCTCCTAGGCGTCAGGGCTGGCCCCGGTAACCGTCGAGGTGGAGGAGGAGCCAAAAGAGGCAGGGGCCGGCGCAGGACCCTCGACGGGAGGGGCCGCCTCATCCAGGACCCCGCAAGAGGGGTCGATGGCGCTGCCCCCGCGAGCCCAAGCTCCGCGGGCTCAGGCGGTGGCTGGGGTGGCGACGTCATCGTCGACATCCGGGACGCCGTCAACAAGCGTGAGGACTCAGGGTCAACTAGCCTCGGCGGCGCAGAGGGCTCAGGGGGCTCCGTCGACCAGGGCCCCAAGGAGCGCCCAGCCGGTGGGAGGTCCGGCGGTAGGGCCGCCGCAGGCGCCGTCGGCAGTCTCTGGGGGACCGGGGTCTAGGCCCTTGGTTCCCATTTCTGGGTAAGTCTATTCCGCCCTGTCTTTTTTGTGATCGGTGATCACATTTTTTGACATGATCATTTGTTCCTCAGGCATAAGCGCAAGGCGGAGCTCGCGGGTCCGACCCCCGTGAAGGCGCTCCGGTCAAGCGCCGCCGTTATAATGCGGACGACGGCTGACGTCGTCGCCTGGGTCACGGAGTGCCGGGCCACGACGGAGCAGCTCAAGTAGTGGGAGGCGGCTGCCTAGACGGCGACGAGCGCCCAGGCGGCTGTCGGTTCCGTCCCTGTCGCACAGGGGTCGGAGCCGTCAGAGGTGGCGGCGCCTAGCACTGGCGGGCCGGAGCCTGGGTCGACGCCGACCGCCCAGGCCTCCGTCGAGGCCGCTAAGGCGGAAGCATCCGTCCATGACGCGGGGCGGACAGATGCAGAATAGGAGGTGGTGGAGGTCCTGCCGGAGGCGGGATAGACGGCTGCGCAACCGGAGGAGGTGCAGCCGCAGCGGGACCAGCCGGCAGTCGAGGCAGAGAGTGGGGCGGACGCACCCCCGTCCGTTGTCCCGGTGGTGGTGCCGGTGGTCGAGGCGAAGAGTGGGGTGGACGTGCCCCCGTCCGTCATCCCGGTGGTGGCGCCGGTGGTGGAGGCGGCAGCCCCGGCGCAAGGGTCGACCTCGGCCCTGATCGACCTTACCCTTGACGACTCCCCTGTTGGCAAGGGGAAGCAAGTGGTGGGCGTCAAGGGGGCAAAGGCCGCGGATCAGGTTGGTCCTCCTACAACGGTCGAGGGGGCCGAGGCCGCGGATGAGGCCGGTCCCTCTGTGGCACCGGAGAGTGACCTGGCTGAGGCGCCGGCCACATGGTCGGACCATGCCAGGCTGGCCCTCGTGCGGGCGAAGGAGGAGCTACCGTGCTGGGGGAGGTCGACCCTTGAGTTTAGGGATGTAGCCAACCCTAGCGCGGAGCCTGTCTTTGTGCTCGACGACAGAGATGAGGTGCACCACTGGGAGTACGTCGAGGGTCTCCAACAGCACAAGATGCGATCTCTTCGTGTGGCTTCGGAGGCCCTGGCACGGGGTATGTCAGACGCTTTTGAGGTAAGTCGGATTTGGTAGTCTTTCGTTCTTCTCTTTGTCCCTGTTCCCTGATTCTGATTTTTTGATTTTGAACCGTGGTCAGGAGCTCAAGGAGCGTTCCTGCCGTAAGTCGCTTTTCATTCGCAATGAGAGCGGCGTGTGGGTGGCGCTCTCCCGTCAACGGGCTCTTGTCGAGGAGGCCAACCAGCGGCTCTCCCGACAGAGCACCGAGGCGGCCGATCTTCGCGCCGCTTATGCGGCGGTCAAGGAGGAGGCGGCACAGGCCCGGGTGGCCGAGGCCACGACACGTGAAGACACGGCAAGGGCCCGGGAGGAGGCTGCTAAAGCCCGTGAAGACCTCACGCCGTTATTAGCGCGCGTGAAAGAGCTTGAGGAAGATGTGGCCCTTGTCAGCAGGTGTCCGCTCGCTTGGGGGCCTTGAAGGACGAGGTCATGACACTGAGCGGAGTCGTCCGAAAGAGGGACGAGGCCCTCTCGAACGTCGGTCGAGAGATCAAGGTGTTGAGGGCGACCATTCGTGGCAAGGATGACACTCTCCAGGCGCTTGAGAGGACGTGCGGGGGGCTCCGTGACGAGGCCATGGGTTGGCAGACCCACTCCGAGGGTAAGCTTTTGGCTATGCAGTGGCCCTGTGAAACAATCCTGCATTCCGTGAAGGGAATGCCACAGATTCGACGTGTAATAGATGAACAAGTTCATGCCATTACCCAAATCTCAGTCGAATAACAGAGTCATACACGAATATCAGAGTACAAATAGAAGGTTTACATTAATTATTATCATCGCCACGCAGGGCGGAACATGCTCACACACAGCAACCGGAACAGCTTCTCGAAGATAGCAGCGGAACTAGGACTCCTCGCACCAAGCTTGAGCGCAGGGTGAACCCCTGCTCCTCCCGGTCGTCCTCCTCGTCGTACTCGGGCTCCGAGCCTGCCAAAAATCTATCAGTACACTTGGTACTGGCCACGCATCGCCCACCCTATGATGCATTTGCTTTGTGGAACTGGATGCAATTGGGGTTGAGAAGAGAAACCTATCTTTGGCTGTGGCTTCCTAGGCGAGTAATCAATATTTTAATAAGTTCAACAAAATTAACCCATCTCATTCACACATGATATCCCATCCCAGCACACATCTCCACATCACATCTCATCTCACTCCCTCATCGGCATGGACAACTCCCTCTCGTCCATGTCTCAACGGCCAAAGCCGGATCACACACTGAAATCCCGGGGAAGGTAGAAAGACTCCTCTCTCTAGTCAAGTGAAACTATACTTAGGAAAGGTCCATAGCCGAAAGGTTCGGCATATGTATAGATCGATAAACCAGAAACTCTGCAGAGGTTTACACATCCCACCAGACAGCTATCCTCGACGATGCCTCGTCTAAGCTGATTCCGGGGCGCCTTCCGACTAGAAACGGTACCACCCTATTACTCAGAACTGGGGCCGTGTCGGAGTACTACCGACATGCTGAGACTGTGAGACGTGGCCCCTGGGTACTATGCTGTCTTGGAAGGGTGTGGGTCCTCTTGCCCGTACCTCCCTACACTATCTGCTAACCTCTCAATAGTAGTGGCACCGCCCTAGCAAGTCGAACGTCCGTCTCCTCCCCACAGAAGCAAGTGGGTGTGCAAGGATTCCTAAGACCTGGTCCACAGACGTAACAGTCCTTAGGGTGACTAAGCAGGATACCTTCACAAGGGGAACCCATTTTCCGCTCAACGGAACACCCGGCACCCCGTGCCATCACAGCACCTCCCATCCCGGGGTTTCATCCCACGAAGACACTCCACCCCGGGACCTCTCCCTATCACATGTACCCGCCATAGGCACTTCACATGGCGAACGCCCAGGTAGCATCCTCCGGCAAGACTCGTCCTCATGACTCGTCGTAGATCCTGCTCGGTCGACTCGACCCTCACCACACGCACCCAAGACTCACGCCGAGATCTCCCCAAGTTTATTACCAGGTTATTAGCAAGTTTACAGCACCTCGTGCCTTATCTCAAGCGCCTCTCACTCACCAACATCACTTCACAGATATAATGCAAGTAAGAGTAAAGTAGAATTAACAAGTAATAAAGCAGTGTCTAGCCTAACAGCAGGGTGAGCAGGTCTGTTAATCTAACATATATAGCCGCGCTAGCGGCTCCTATAGAGACGCACAAAGAAGCAACTGAAAACCAAAAGATCCAAATACACTCAAGCATAGGCCTATGACGTAGAGCTTATTTTTAGAAAAATTTGGGCTCTGGTTTGGTATTTTTCTGAGCTACGGTTAATTAATTATGAATTTTCGAAGATTTAAATATTATCTGAAAAAGAAAAACAGGGAGATTAACCAGGGCTTGACACATGGCGGCTTGTGATTGGCTGCGGTGAACAGAGAGACTGACAGGTGAGACCGGTCAACGTTGACCAGGTCAACGGTCAACGGTCAAAGTTGACCGGGCCGGGTCTGGGCTCTAGCGGGCCGGGTCAGGGCCGGATTTGGGCCGGGTTGGGCCGGCCCGGCCCGGACACGTGGCGCTCGGTGATAAAGCCACGTCGCTGTTTGGGCCTCTACTAGGCTTGAGTCCACAGACGGGCGGTTCGCGGTGGTCTCCGAGTGAGCAGTCCATGCACCGAAGGCACAGTCCGTGGTGGACCAAGCCTACCTACCTTTTTCCCTCCCTCGGCTCACAGTGGTCTGGGTTCACTGAGCTGCAGCCGTTCTTTCCCTTCCCCCCTCTCTTCTGCTCACGCGGTGGCGCCCTGGGAGCACGGTGGCTCCAACGGGGTGAGGCGCTCGGCGGCCCTCCAACTCCTCCCTCCCCCTCTCTTGTTGTGCCCGAGGCGTTCCACGAACCCACGAAAGGTCTAGTGTCCCTCCCTCCATCTCTACCGAAGGGTGTCGACGGGAACGGCCCTGCCATGGCCGTGCTCTGGCTATGGCGGGCGTGCTCCGTGCTTACATGGGTGGCCGGCGTTCCCGAGCTGTTGGGGCTCGACGATGGTAGCGGCTCAGCCGTGTACGTGCACGAGGCGGGTGCAGCGTGGAACGGAAGAAAAAGCTCATCCCTAGCCATTCCCGGTGCGGGCGTGGCGAGGTGACGCCAATGGCGTCCACGGCGGAGTGGTGAACAAGCAGAGGATGGTCGGCGTTGAGGACTCACCGGGGGCTCATGGGGGCTAGGATGGCGAGGCAGCGGTGAGTCGAGGCCATGGCGAGTCGATGCCGAGCGGGGAGGACCGCACCGTCGTGGTTGTCGATTGAGGCGGCGCTCCAAGCTCCGCAGCGGCAGCTCCGGTGCCTCCGGCGCTCTACGCGGTCCCGGCATTCCTCTTCTCCCCTCCTTCCCCTTCTACTCGGGTGCAGCGCGTGTGATGCGGCCACGAAGTGGCTGCGTGGTGCAGTGGACGGGCGCCGGTGTGGCCGCGGCTCGGCTTTTATAGCCGGCTTCCGGCCATGGCGAACGGCGAACGGCGATGGGGCAAAAAGAGGGTACGTGGATGGCGATCGGGGTTCCTAGCTAGGGTTCTCGGGGGCGCTTGGCGTGTAGTTGAGGGGCTCGAGCTTGATTTCGAAATTGGTCGGTCAAAAAGAGAGTGGAGCCATGGCGTCATGGTGCGGGCCTCGGCTGCGGTGTCAGCACGGCGGGTGGGGCTGTAGAGGCGATGAGGTGTTGTGGCTTGTGGTCGTGGCAGCATCTGCGCCCTTCCACTCCAACCGCTCGGTGATCAGTGGCTAGAAGAGGGCGGCGGTCCTGGGATCCCAGCGGGTCGCGGCGCTCGGCTCCGATTGCAAAAAGCAGAGGAGCAGAGGAGGTGAGGTGGGGGATGACGGTGTGGCCCATCTGGCAGTCGCAGCGGGGAGGTCACACGGTGCAACGGCGTGCTGGGGGGGCAGGCTGGGCCGTGAAGCCAGGCCGGCCCATGCGCACGCGTGAGCCCTTGGCGAGCGGGGCCTCTACTACGATCGCGGCCAGGCCCACTGATGGGCTGGCCTGCCTGGGGTCAGAGCAGGTCGGGCTGCGCTGCTGGGCCTGGTTGGCGGCTCCAGGCCGAAATGGCCCCTTTGCCATTCCCAGATTAGGTCTAGGTCTTTTCTATTTAGATTTTCTATTTCCCATCCTATTTTCTAACTACACCTTGGTCCCTATATGTAAATGCTTATGTGCCAATAAGCATCCACCCTTAGGGAGGGGTAGTCCTCTAGAGTTTAGGGTTGGTGGGTCCAAGTCCAAGGGCAGGCACTTAGGTTAGGGGTTAATTAATTAATTACACGATTAATTTCTTAAAGCATGTTTAATCTATTTGTTTTTAACTAGTGGTCGATTTTATTAGCAATACATAAAATCAAATAAGAAACAACTCACAAGTATTTAATTAAATGCAAATGCTAAACAACTAAGTGGGTGCTACTTGTGCAACTACATGGGGTTTTTCCTATATGCAACTCACCAAACATGGGTTTGTTTGCGAAAAAATTTTCAGTTGCGATTTTGGGTTTCGGAAAAACTAGGATGTTACAGTCCTTCCCCCTCATTGGAATCTGTCCCGAGATTTAAAGCGTGACATACCTCTCGAACAAGTAGGGGTAATGGATCCGTAACTCTGACTCTTTCTCCCATGTTGCCTCTCTCTCAGTGTGATTGCTCCATAAAACTTTGCACATCGGTATTGTAGTGATGCGGGTGTCTTTGGTTGCTCTGTCAAGAATCTGAACTGGGTACTCTCGGTACTCAAGCGTATCCTGGATATCCAGTGCATCTGTGTGAACCTGTTCTTCTGGTAACTTTAGACACTTGCGGAGCTGTGACACATGGAACACGGGATGTATACCTGCTAGATCCTCGGGCAACTCAAGCTTGTACGCTAGCTTCCCAATTCTTTTGCAGATACGATAGGGACCAACGTAACGAGGGGCTAGCTTCCCCTTCACATGGAACCGAAAGGTGCCGCGGAGAGGCGAGACCTTGAGATAGACATGGTCTCCGACCTGGAACTCGAGGTCTCTCCGACGGTTATCTGCATAGCTCTTTTGTCGGCTCTGGGCAATCCTCAAATTTTCTCGCACTTGAGCTACTCCCTCCTCAGCCTCCTTGATCTTAGCAGGGCCAAAGAACATTCGCTCACCTACCTCGGACCACATCAATGGGGTTCTGCATTTCCTCCCGTACAGGGCCTCAAATGGTGACATCTGAAGACTAGCCTGATAACTGTTGTTGTATGAGAACTCTGCATGCAGTAAGCTTTTCTCCTAATCTGACCCATACTTTAGTACGCAAGCTCGTAGCATGTCCTCGAGAATCTGATTCACTCTCTCTGTTTGCCCATCTGTCTGAGGGTGATAAGCGGTGCTATAGTCAAGACGAGTGCCAATCGACTTGTGCAAACTCTGCCAGAATCTAGACGTCCACTGTGTCCCTCTATCAGATATGATGCTAACAGGCGCTCCATGAAGTTGAAGAATGTGCTCAATATACAGATCTGCCAGCTTCTCTACACGGTAGTCAACCTTGACGGGTACAAAGTGAGCTACCTTGGTCAACCTATCCACTATAACCCAAATGGAGTCATGTCCTTTCGGGGATCGTGGCAATCCCACGATGAAGTCCATAGATATGCATTCCCACTTCCACACGGGTACATCTAGTGACTTCAACAAACCAGCTGGTCTCTGATGTTCAGCCTTAACCCGGTTGCATATATCACATCTGGCTACATGACTTGCAATATCCTTCTTCATATCCTTCCACTAGAACATCTTCCTCATATCGGCATACATCTTTGTACTGCCAGGATGGATGCAATACTTAGAGTCATGTGCTTCTGTCAGGATTTCCTTACGGATGGCCTTATC
Organism: Saccharum spontaneum; assembly: GCA_022457205.1. NCBI lineage: Eukaryota > Viridiplantae > Streptophyta > Magnoliopsida > Poales > Poaceae > Saccharum > Saccharum spontaneum. The sequence goes on from CM039598.1 coordinate 10,091,946, forward strand.
AGACGGTACACAGATTCTGTCATTGCACCAACACACTCCACGTTCATCTACTCGGAACTCAGGGTACTTGTCAGCTTCCATCCACTCACGCAGTTGCAAGATCTCAGGGCATTTCTTTTGAGCCCTATGAATATGGTCCATTATGCCGCATTGCACTCGTATCTCGTTCAACATGCCCTTGGGTATGATCTCGAGGCGAATTTCGTCCATCTCCTGACGTAGCTCGAATGGTAAGACTTCCATGGATAGACTGTGGCAATAGCTCTTACGGCTCAAGGCATCAGCAACTACGTTGGCTTTTCCCGGATGATAGTGAATTTCCAGGTCGTAGTCCTTGATCAACTCTAGCCATCGACGTTGTCTCATATTCAGATCCTCTTGGGTGAAGAAGTACTTGAGGCTCTTATGATCGGTATAGATGTCGCATTTGTTCCCAATCAAGTAGTGTCTCCAAATCTTCAGAGCGTGCACAACAGCAGCTAGCTCAAGATCATGTGTTAGGTAACGCTGTTCATGGTCCTTCAACTGGCGGGATGCGTAGGCAATGACCCTCCTATTCTGCATCAGAACGCAACCAAGTCCCTGTCTGGATACATCACAATAGACCACGAAGTCCTGTTGGATATCGGGCAAGGCAAGAACAGGAGTGGTGGTGAGCTTCTGTTTCAGAGTCTGGAAACTGAGCTCACACTCGGGTGTCCACTCGAACTCATTGGTCTTCTTCAGGAGATTGGTCATGGGCTTGGCTATCTTAGAGAAGTTCTCGATGAATCTGTGATAGTAACCAGCTAACCCAAGGAAACTGTGGATATCTATCGGGTTGCGGGGCTGCTCCCACTCTTTCACAGCTTCTATTTTAGCGGGATCAACAGCAACACCCTCAGCTGTGAGTACATGGCCAAGAAAAGCGACTTCCTCGAGCCAAAACTCGCACTTGCTAAATTTTGCATACAGCTGATTTTGCCTCAACTTCTCCAGAACCACTCTCAAGTGTTGCTCATGCTCTTCGGCGGTGGATGAATAGACAAGGATGTCATCAATAAACACCACCATGAACTTATCCAATTCGTCCATGAACACCTTGTTCATCATGTTCATAAAATAGGCCGGAGCATTGGTGAGACCGAAAGACACAACGGTGAACTCATACTGCCCGTACCTAGTGACAAAGGTTGTCTTAGGGATATCTTCCGGTTTGATCTTCATCTGATGATACCCAGATCTAAGGTCAATCTTGGAAAAGAACTTGGCATCCTTCAACTGATCTAGGAGGTCATCTATCCTTGGCAGAGGATACTTGTTCTTTACTGTCACAGCATTCAAATTCTGATAGTCAATGCACATCCTCATGGAGCCATCCTTCTTCTTCACAAACAAGACAGGGGAACCCTAGGGTGAAGCACTGGGTCTGATGTACCCCTTGTCAGACAATTCTCTGAGTTGTTTCTTAAGTTCCTCCAGCTCATCGACTGACATGCGGTAGGGCCTTTTAGCAATGGGGCCGGTACCAGGCAGCAAGTCAATCACAAACTCAACATCCCGGTCAGGTGGCATACCCGGTAACTCCTCGGGGAACACATCAGGGTATTCGCACATGACGGGCACCTCCTCAACTGATTTGGCCTCCAGGGCACTCATCAAGGCATCTGTCCTTTTGTGGTGCGGCTCACATCTGATTACTCGGCCACTCGGATGTGTAATCTCCACATATCTAGGTGAGCAAGATATTACTCCCTTGTGCAGAGTCAACCAATCCATACCCAAGATAACATCTAGACCTCCTGACGGAAGTAAGGTGAGATTGGCTAGAAAGGGGCAACATTCTATAGTGATACTCACTCCCTTACAGATTCTAGTGGATCTGGTGGTACCTAAGGGGGATATGGTGTCTATGGGTACACTCCGTGGTGTAACTGGTATGAGATGCTCTTGTGCAAACTTAGATGATATATAAGAACATGTAGCACCAGAGTCAAAAAGAACCGATGCTAAAACTCCCTATACCAAAAACATACCGTACACCGCGTCGGGGGCATCCTGAGCATCCTCTGCGGTCAAGTGGGTGAGACGGCCGCGGGTGGCTCCCACGGTGGGCTTGCGTGGTGCTACCGGGGTCGGTGCCTGCCTCGCAGGGGTCTGCATAGGTGTAGCCTTCTGTGGACAGACCATAGACTTGTGACCCGGCTGGCCACAGGTGAAGCACGCGAAGGGCACACTGCCTGCGGTGGTGGGCGCAGGTGCCTTCCACGTAGTCGGGCTCGGGCTCTAAGTAGGGCAGCCCTGAGCGGGGCGGTGGTAGTTGGTAGAGTAAGTGCCACCACCACGACTCGGAGCAGCTCCCTGGGCAAAGCGAGAGCGGGACTGCGGCGGAGTAGAACCACGCTGCCTCTAGGCCAGGGTGCGAGAGGAACCCTCGCCCCGACGCCTCTTCTCCTTGCGCTCCCTCTGAGCATCAGCCTCCAGGCGATCCCTTTCCATCTCCAGCACCTTGTTGATCATCTACCGGAGGGTACGGCACTCATGACCTGAGAGGGCGATCTTGAGGCACGAGTTCAGCCCCTTCTTGTAGTGGTACATCTTCTTGTCGGTGCTGGTCTCCTCAGGAGCGTACCGCATCATGCGATGAAGCGGGTGGTGTACTCCTGCACCTTTAGAGTCCCCTAGGTGAAGTTGCGGAACTCTTCCACTTTGGCATCCATGACTCCCTCGGGCATGTGGTGCTCGCGGAAGGCCTCAGTGAACTCTTCCCATGGGATGCTCCTGGGGTCATCGTGGGCATCACAGTAGCCATCCCACCATGCGCGTGCAGCGCCAGTGAGCTGGTGAGCGGCGACCCCCACACACTCCTCATCAGTGCAGGTAGTGAGGTCCAGCTTCTTCTCGATCTCCCGCAACCAGTCAGCGGCGATGGGATCATCGTCAGCGTAGTCGAAGGTAGGGGGCCTCAGCTTGAGGAAACCCTCCAACTTCCTCTGGAAGTCATTTGGCTGCCCTCTGTGGCGGTGTAGGATTCCCTCAGCCAAAGTCTCCAGAAGTCGGGTCTGGCGGTCCATCACCTCTGCCAGCTAGGGTGGTGGTGGCGGCGGTGGTGCATCTTCACCAAGCGCAGCATTCTCTTCCCCCGGCTGGGCGGCTCCAGCCCCACCTCCAGGCTGAGCGGCCCCTGCCTCTCCAGCGGGTTCCACGGGGACAGGTTCGCCCATGGCAGCGAAAAACGGCGAAAGGCGCTCCACGGCCTCCTCCACGGCCACGGCCACGTCCACGGCCCATGGGCGCCGGGGAAGGCGGGCGGTTGTTCAGACGAGCGGAGCGGCAGCAAGACATCTCGCTGCATGGTTAGGTCAAGATCGATAGTTATTAAGTGGTTACACAATTTGATCATAATTCTTAAAAGATTGCTATCCAACACTCAATACAAGAAGACGATAAGAACCATAAGACGCAATAAGATCCAACAGTCAATACATGGTTTTGTTACAAAGTGATGTCTCCAGTAGCTACACTTGGCAGACTCGCGGGAATCGTGCTACTCGCAGGCAGCTCAAAAGGTGGACAATCTACTCTACTCTGAGGGCTGAGTCATGTCTCATGGCCACGCAGGGCTCATCAAGGTTACTAGTACATTATTACATGATCACGAGAGGGTAACTACTCCTGTCCAAAAGTGACGGGTGGTGAAGACAGTCCATCGGTAGAAGCGGAAGCCTTGGAAGTGCGGTCCATGGCACGGAGCTCATCGTCGGTGTGGTGGATCCTCGCAACGCGGGCAAGAGCGTGCTCCAGCATCTCAGTCCGTGGAATCTGAGGGTAGTCCGCGGACGAACATGCTGCTAGGTTGAGCTTGGTGGGCTCAACGTGGAAAGTCTGCCTGCGCGGCTTCCTGCGCGTCCCAGGCGGAAGAGGGTCTTGTATCATCTCGATCTCCTGGACACGCTTAGCATCAGCGATGACCCAGGCCTGACGGAGACGGTTCACCTTGTCTTGGAGGAACTCGGTGCACTTGACGTAGTGGGTGAGGTGGTGCTCGTTGTAGGTGGAAGCAACGACAACTCTCTCTGCCTCATCCTCCAGGGCATTGCAGTGATCCCGCAAGCCACACCTAGCGAGGGCACGCTTCTTCTCCTTCTCCTGAAGCTCCTGTAAGATACGCCTCTGACGCTCGATGCGATCCTCGTACTCTAGCAGCTGGGAGGACAGGTAGTCATTGCGGAGCTCATGTTCCAACACCTTGTCCTTGAGCTCGGCAATCTCTGCCTTGAGTATCCTCTCACGGGACTCGTGGAGGACCTCCATCTTGCGGGAGTTCTCGCGCTCCATCATGAGGTCGCGAATCACCAACTCACGCTTCCACTCCTCCTGGGCTAAGATATCATCGTGCTAGAACTGGAAGTCTCGAAGGCTGCGGTTCTGTGACTCCACCTCCATGATGTAGTGGTCCTAGGCAAGGATGTACTGCGCGGAGGCACTCAGACAGGGGTCGACCTCGACACGCGTTGCGTAGCTAGCAGCAGCATCTTGCGGCACTGTGACCTGGTTGAGGTTGAGGGCACGGGGCAGCAGACGGTAGGGCCCAGTCTAGAGGTAGTCGTGTGCGTCACGCATCACGCTACGGAGAGCCGTGCGCGAAATGGACTACACGCAAGCAGCGACGGAAGTCTCCACAGCCACCTCCTCGAAGGCGTGAAGCACGGGTACGTATGCGCTGGCAGGGACCCAGAGGTGGACGACGACATGACCCTGAAGAAGTCCGTCCGGTCCAGCCTCACCTCGGCACACGCACGTGATCCTCTTAGTGGGGACGCCCAGCGAGTCCAGCACCCCGTACAGGATCGTGGCGAACCCACGGTAGTCTCGTGCGTCAACAGCAAGCTCAACAAGTGGAGCCATTGCAAAACAACCGTAAAAACAGAGTTAGCAGGTTATTCCTCATAAGGTAACCAGGTTATTCCTCATAAGGTAACCAGGTAGAACTGAGTAAGTCTGAGTCACAACACGATAAGATCAGGCAAAATAGAGGTATCACATAGGAAATCCAACTATGTGAGTCAAGTAACTCGGGGTGAAGCAAAGCGAAGTAGAGGAAGGTAGCCTGAAGTGAAGTGAAGTCGGGCGATGGAGAGCGATGATAGGTAAGAAAGCAAGCAATATTTGTGGTAAGACGTGTGAAATGAGGAGAGCCATGCAAGAAAATGCAGCATGGTTGGTAATATAACCGAAGGTGTTTAGATTCGTGCCTATTTCTATCGGCCAATCCTAAGGGTTCGTCCTAGGGTCAAGCAGGGCTCTGGTACCAACTGAAACGATCTTGCATTCCGCGAAGGGAATGCCACAGATTCAACGTGTAATAGATGAACAAGTTCATGCCATTACCCAAATCTCAGTCGAATAACAGAGTCATACATGAATATCAGAGTACAAATAGAAGGTTTACATTAATTATTATCATCGCCACACAGGGCGAAACATGCTCACACACAGCATCCGGAACAGCTTCTCGAAGATAGTAGCGGAACTAAGACTCCTCGCACCAAGCTTGAGAGCAGGGCGAACCCCTACTCCTCCCGGTCGTCCTCCTCATCATACTCGGGCTCTGAGCCTGCCAAAAATCTATCAGTACACTTGGTACTGGCCACGCATCGCCCACCCTATGATGCATTTGCTTTGTGGAACTGGATGCAATTGGGGTTGAGAAGAGAAACCTATCTTTGGTTGTGGCTTCCTATGCGAGTAATCAATATTTTAATAAGTTCAACAAAATTAACCCATCTCATTCACACACGATATCCCATCCCAGCACACATCTCCACATCACATCTCATCTCACTCCCTCATCGGCATGGACAACTCCCTCTCGTCCATGTCTCAACGGCCAAAGCCGGATCACACACTGAAATCCCGGGGAAGGTAGAAAGACTCCTCTCTCTAGTCAAGTGAAACTGTACTTAGGAAAGGTTCATAGCCGAAAGGTTCGGCATATGTATCGATCGATCAACTAGAAACTCTGCAAAGGTTTACACATCCCACCAGATAGCTATCCTCGACGATGCCTCGTCTAAGCTGATTCCGGGCCGCCTTCCGACTAGAAACGGTACCACCCTATTACTCAGAACTAGGGCCATGTCGGAGTACCACCGACACGCTGAGACTGTGAGACGTGGTACCTGGCCCCTGGGTACTACGCTGTTTTGGAAGGGTGTGGGTCCTCTTGCCCGTACCTCCCTACACTATCTGCTAACCTCTCAATAGTAGTGGCACCGCCCTAGCAAGTCGAACGTCCGTCTCCTCCCCACAGAAGCGAGTGGGTGTGCAAGGATTCCTAAGACCCGGTCCACAGACGTAACAGTCCTTAGGGTGACTAAGTAGGATACCTTCACAAGGGGAACCCGTTTTCCGCTCAACGGAACACCCGGCACCCCGTGCCGTCACAGCACCTCCCATCCCGGGGTTTCATCCCACGAAGACACTCCACCCTGGGACCTCTCCCTGTCACATGTACCCGCCACAGGCACTTCACATAGCGAACGCCCAGGTAGCATCCTCCGGCAAGACTCGTCCTCACGACTCGTCGTAGATCCTGCTCGATCGACTCGACCCTCACCACATGCACCCAAGACTCACGCCAAGATCTCCCCAAGTTTATTACCAAGTTATTAGCAAGTTTACAGCACCTCGTGCCTTATCTCAAGCACCTCTCACTCACCAGCATCACTTCACAGATATAATGTGAGTAAGAGTAAAGTAGAATTAACAAGTAATAAAGCAGCGTCTAGCCTAACAGAAGGGTGAGCAGGTGTGAGGTTGCAACAAGGTAAGTGGCTCAGAAAGCAGTATACTACCATGCATCCTATCAGTTATATTATTGCAAGAAAGTAAAGCAATAGCAATTCCAGGTATTTGCAATGCGTAATAGGATCTACGAATGGGTGGGGCGTGGCACCTGGCAGGTCATCACCCAAGTCGTCGGTGTAGTCGAGGTCAAACTCCTCAGTCGGTGGCTCCTCCAGGTCTGTTAATCTAACATATATAGCCGCGCTAGCGGCTCCTATAGAGACGCACAAAGAAGCAACTGAAAACCGAAAGATCCAAATACACTCAAGCATAGGCCTATGACGTAGAGCTTATTTTTAGAAAAATTTGGGCTCTGGTTTGGTATTTTTCTGAGCTATGGTTAATTAATTATGAATTTCTGAAGATTTAAATATTATCTGAAAAAGAAAAATAGGGAGATTAACTAGGGCTTGACATGTGGCGGCTTGTGATTGGCTGCGGTGAACAGAGAGACTGACAGGTGGGACCGGTCAACGTTGACCAGGTCAACGGTCAACGGTCAAAGTTGACCGGGCCGGGTCTGGGCTCTAGCGGGCCGGGTCAGGGCCGGATTTGGGCTGGGTTGGGCTGGCCTGGCCCGGACACGTGGCGCTCAGTGATAAAGCCACGTCGCCGTTTGGGCCTCCACTAGGCTTGAGTCCACAGACGGCCGGTTCGCGGTGCTCTCCGAGTGAGCGGTCCATGCACCGAAGGCACGGTCCGTGGTGGACCATGCCTACCTACCTTTTTCCCTCCCTCGGCTCACGGTGGTCTGGGTTCACTGAGCTGCAGCCATTCTTTCCCTTCCCCCCCTCTCTTCTGCTCACGCGGTGGCGCCCTAGGAGCACGGCGGCTCCGACGGGGCGAGGCGCTCGGCGGCCCTCCTACTCCTCCCTCCCCCTCTCTTGTTGTGCCTGAGGCGTTCCATGAACCCACGAAAGGTCTAGTGTCCCTCCCTCCATCTCTACCGAAGGGTGTCGACGGGAACGGCCTTGCCATGGCCGTGCTCTGGCCATGGTGGGCGTGCTCTGTGCTTACGTGCGCGGCCGGCGTTCCCGAGCCGTTGGGGCTCGATGATGGCGGCGGCTCAGCCGTGTACGTGCGCGAGGCGGGTGCAGCGTGGAACGGAAGAAAAAGCTCATCCCTAGCCATTCCCAGTGCGGGCGTGGCGAGGTGACGCTAATGGCGTCCACGGCGGAGCGGCGAACAAGCAAAGGATGGCGGGCGTTGAGGACTCACCGGGGGCTCGTGGGGGCTAGGATGGCGAGGCAGCGGTGAGTCGAGGCCGTGGCGAGTCGATGCCGAGCGGGGAGGACCGCACCGTCGTGGTTGTCGATTGAGGCGGCGCTCTGCGCGGTCCCGGCCTTCCTCTTCTCCCCTCCTTCCCCTTCTACTCGGGTGCAACGCGTGCGATGCGGCCACGAAGTGGCAGCGTGGTGCAGTGGAGGGGCGCCGGTGTGGCCGCGGCTTGGCTTTTATAGCCGGCTTCCGGCCATGGCGAATGGCGAACAGCTATGGGGCAAAAAGAGGGTACGTGGACGGCGATCGGGGTTCCTAGCTAGGGTTCTCGGGTGCGCTTAGCGTGTAGTTGAGGGGCTCGAGCTTGATTTCAAAATTGGCCGGTCAAAAAGAGAGCGGAGCCATGGTGTCACGGTGCGGGCCTCGGCTGCGGCGTCAGCACGGCGGGTGGGGCTGTAGAGGCAATGAGGTGCTACAGCTTGTGGTCGTGGCAGCATCTGCGCCCTTCCACTCCAACCGCTCGGTGATCAGCGGCTAGAAGAGGGCGGCGGTCCTGGGATCCCAGCGGGGCGCGGTGCTCGGCTCTGATTGCAAAAAGCAGAGGAGGAGAGGAGGTGAGGTGGGGGATGACGGAGTGGGCCCATCTGGTAGTCGCAGCGGGGAGGTCACACGGCGCAACGGCGTGCTGGGGGGGCAGGTTGGGCCATGAAGCCAGGGCGGCCCATGCGCGTGCGCGAGCCCTTGGCGAGCGGGGCCTCTATTGCGATCGCGGCCGGGCCCGCTGATGGGCTGGCCTGCCTGGGGTCGGAGCAGGCCGGGCTGCGCTGCTGGGCCTGGTTGGCAGCTCCAGGCCGAAATGGCCCCTTTGCCATTCCCAGATTAGGTCTAGGGCTTTTCTATTTAGATTTTCTATTTCCCATCCTATTTTCTAACTACACCTTGGTCCCTATATGTAAATGCTTATGTGCAAATAAGCATCCACCCTTAGGGAGGGGTAGTCCTCTAGAGTTTAGGGTTGGTGGGTCCAAGTCCAAGGGCAGGCACTTAGGTTAGGGGTTAATTAATTAATTACACGATTAATTTCTTAAAGCATGTTTAATCTATTTGTTTTTAACTAGTGGTCGATTTTATTAGCAATACATAAAATCAAATAAGAAACAACTCACAAGTATTTAATTAAATGCAAATGTTAAACAACTAAGTGGGTGCTACTTGTGCAACTACATGGGGTTTTCCCTATATGCAACTCACCAAACATGGGTTTGTTTGCGAAAAAATTTTCAGTTGCGATTTTGGGTTTTGGAAAAACTGGGATGTTACACCCTGGTGTCGAGGTTCTAGGCTTGCACTAACTTAATGTTTGCGTTCCAGAGCTGGAGAAGGAGCAGCAGGCACTGTTCGCCTACGCGGCCGTGTAGGCCGTTTACACGGCGTGTAAACGCTACTCGATGGGTAACCGTGTAGGCCGATTAGCCGTGTAAAGCCGTGCAAAACCATTTTGACCATTTAAAAGGCCGTTTAAACGGCCGTGTATACTGACTTTTGGCTAAACGATGGGTGACCGACCGTTCACCGTTTAACGTTTAGGCTAACATTGGCAGCAGGCGGCTCAAGCAGCGGCGACCTCTTTCCAGAATCTCTTCGAGGCCGAGGCCCAGCGGACTTAGTTGCTTCAGGGCGCCATCTCCTCGGTGTGCGACGGCCTGGGGGTCGAGCCCGACGCCGACACTGAGGAGGACGCCCCGGGGAACTCCTTCGTCCGCTGGATGGTGGCGCTGGGCCGTCTTGTCCGAGAGAGGATACGAGGCGGCCTTTATCACGACGTGAAGAGGGCACTGGCCGTCGTTCAATCCGGGTTTGTGTATGACATGGAGCTCATCGCTGACGGCTTCATCACGGATCCGGATCGGACAGACAAGGAGAACGAAGCCGCCTGCCTGAACCTGATTCAAGCCGCTGTGGAGCCTGGAAGTCGCCTGGACAATCTTTTCGAGGTCGAGGTGGTTTCGCCTGCCGACGACGAGGGCCTGTGAGCCAAATCTGGGCATGGAGGCCCGTGTAATAAGTTAGTGTTTATAACTGTGGTCGTGGTGGCCTTGGAGGCCTTGAACACTTGGATGTAGACCTGCACTTATTTTTAAGTTTTACTTGAGTTTTTCTTTTTTCTTTGTTGCTCGGTTTGTGTTCTCGTATGATTTACTTGGCGCGCAGTTACACCCTTTGGCACAAGGGAGCAAGTGAGGTACCGTAGCCTCGGAGGCGTGGGCGATCTCGTGGCTCGACTGCCCTCGAGCTTTTAGGGTGTGTTTGCGGCTTTGTAGACGTAGCACAAGGTCACCAATGTTGAGGTCGCGCCTGCGGACATGTCTTGGTGTATGGCCCTTCCCACGGCGGCGTGAGCTTGTGCCGTCCCTTGGTGTTCTGGCTTCGACGTAGCACCAGGTCACCAATGTTGTGGTCGCGCCTACGGACGTGTCTGTCGTGGTAGCGTCGGAGACTCTGTTGATACCTAGCAGAATGCAACAGAGCCACATCGCGGGCTTCCTCGAGCTGCTCGAGGGCGTCCTCTCTCGTGGCATCGTTATTCTTCTCGTTGTAGGCCTTTAGCCTCGGGGATCCGTATTCTACATCAGTGGGGAGCATAGCCTCGGATCCATAGACCAAGAAGAACGGAGTGAACCCCGTGGTTCGACTCGGCGTTGTTCTTAGACTCCACAGGACCGAGGGAATCTCGGCGGCCCATTTTTTCCCATGTTTATTTAGCTTGTCAAAAATTCTAGGTTTCAGGCCTTGTAGGATCATGCCATTGGCACGTTCTACTTGGCCATTTGTATTTGGGTGAGCTACGACTGACCAGAGCACATGGATGTGGTGGTTGTCGTAGAAATCCATAAACTTTTTACCAGTGAATTGGGTGCCATTGTCTGTGATGATGCAGTTGGAAACCCCAAAGCGGTGTGTGATGTCGGTGAAAAAGAGCACAGCTTGCTCAGACCTGATGCTGGTGATAGGACGTGCCTCGATCCACTTGGAAAATTTGTCAATGGCAACGAGCAAGTGGGTGAAGGTGCCAGTTGTCCTTTTCAAGGGTCCGACAAGGTCGAGCCCCCAAACAGCAAATGGCCATGTGATGGGAATGGTTTGCAGGGCATGAGCTGGGAGATGGGTCTGCCTTGCATAGTACTGGTAGCCTTTTTAGGAGCGTACTAACTTGACAGCGTTGGAGACTGCGGTCGGCCAATAGAAGCCTTGTCGGAAATCATTTCCAACGAGGGTCCGAGGCGCTGCGTGGTGACCGCAAGCCCCCGATTGTAGATCATTTAGTAGGCTTCTACCTTCCTCGTTTGTGATACAGCACTGGAGGACACCTGTAGGGCTGCGGTGATACAGCTCTCTCTACTGTTGCCAAAGATCACAAAGGTTTTAGATCGGCATGTGATCTGTCGAGCCTCGATCTTATTCGAGGGGAGGTCCCCTCGGACGAGATGGTTGAGGTACGGAATGCGCCAGTCAGGCTCGGGGTCAGATGGTGGGGTCAAGCCTCCCACCTGCATGGCCTCAGCCCCGGTCGAGGGGGCCTCTACCTCCGGTTGGGGGTCGGGCGACGGCCCATCGACCCCTCCATCCGATTTGAGGTCGACGGACGGTTGGTGGAGGTCTCTCGCAAAAACATCTGGTGGGACCATAACTCGACTGGACGCGATTTTCACAAGTTCATCTGTGGCCTCGTTATACCTGTGTGCGATGTGGTTGAGCTCGAGGCCGTGAAACTTGTCTTCAAGGCGCCGTACCTCTTCACAGTAGGCTTCCATCTTGGGGTCACGGCAGCTCGAGCTTTTCATGGCCTGATCGATCACGAGCTGGGAATCACCTCGAACATCGAGGTGTCAGACCCCTAGTTCGATGGCGATTCGCAAGCCCGTGACGAGTGCCTCGTATTCGGCGACGTTATTTGATGCAGGAAAATGAAGCCAGATGATATAGCGCATGTGAACTCCGAGGGGTGAGATGAAGAGCAAACCCGCACCTGCTCCTATTTTCATCAACGACCCGTCGAAGTACATGGTCCATAGCTCAGCCTGGAGCTGAATAGGGGGAGCTAGGTGTCGGTCCACGCCGCCAGGAAATCTGCTAGTGCCTGGGATTTGATGGCCTTGCGCGGCGCATATGAGAGGGTCTCGCCCATGAGCTCCACCGCCCACTTGGCTATCCTACCCGAGGCTTCTCGGTTCTGGGCTATCTCTCCCAGGGGGAAAGAAGAAACCACAGTCACCGGGTGGCCCTCGAAGTAGTGACAGAGTTTGCGTCGTGTTAAGACGATGGCATATAGCAGCTTCTGGATCTGTGGGTAGCGGACCTTGGTTTCCAAGAGCACCTCGCTAATGAAGTAGACCAGTCTCTGGAAGAGCAAGGTATGTCCTTCCTCTGCCCTCTCGACAACCAAGACCGCGCTGACTACTTGTGTTGTCGCGGCGACATAAAGTAGGAGTGGTTCTCCTGGGGTCGGAGGGACAAGGATCGGCGAGTTAGAGAGTGTAGCTTTGAGTTTTGCAAGAGCTTCTTCGGCCTCGAGGGTCCATGAGAAGTGCTCTGATTTCTTCAGGAGACGGTACAGAGGGAGCGCTTTTTCGCCGAGGCATGAAACGAAGCGACTGAGGGCTGCTAGGCAGCCCGTGACCCTTTGTACGCCCTTTAGATCTCGGATAGGGCCCATCTTAGTTATCGCGGTGATCTTTTCTGGGTTGGCCTCGATGCCACGCTTGGAAACAATGAACCCTAAAAGCATGACTCGAGGAACGCCGAAAACGCATGTCTCAAGATTGAGCTTGATGTTCTTTGCCCGGAGGCACTTGAACGCAACGTCGAGATTGTTTATCAAGTTATCGACTTTTTTGGTTTTGACAACAATGTCATCGACGTAAGCCTCGACGGTTGGTCCGATGTGTTCCCCGAAAACGTGCTGCATGTATCGTTGGTATGTAGCCCCTACGTTCCGGAGACCGAAGGGCATAGTAACGTAGCAATACATGCCGAATGGGGTGATGAACAAAGTCGCGAGCTGGTCGGACTCCTTCATTTTGATCTAGTGGTAGCCGGAATACGCATCTAAGAATGAAAGAGTTTCACATCCCGCAGTGGAATCAACAATTTAATCAATACGTGGCAAAGGAAAGGGAACTTTTGGACATGCTTTATTTAAACTGGTGTAGTCTACACACATCCTCCACTTCCCACTCTTTTTCTTAACTAATACAAGATTAGCTAGCCACTCGGGATGATGAACCTCCTGATGAATCCGGCCTCCAGCAGTTTGTGTATCTCCTCACCTATGACCTTGCGCTTCTCCTCGTCGAAGCGGCGCAAGCGTTGCTTCACCGTTTTGGAGCCGGCCCGGATCTCCAAGGCGTGCTCGACGACTTCCCTGGGTATGCTCGGCATATCCGAGGGACTCCACGCAAAGATGTCGATGTTTGCACGGAGAAAGTCGACGAGCACTGTCTCCTATTTGGGATCGAGGGTGGCGCTGACGCTCAGCGCTTTTCCCTTTGGATCGGTAGGGTCGAGGGGCACGAGCTTGACGTCTTCCGTGGGCTCGAAGCTGCCGGCGTGGCGTTTGGGGTCGGGGATCTCGTTGGCCAGACCGTCGAGGTCCGCCGCCAAGGTTGCCGACTCCAAAACGGCTTCTCCGTGCTCGACGCACTCGACGTCGCACTCGTAGGCGTGCTCGTATGAGGGCCCGACAGTTATGACGTCATTGGGGCCTGGCATCTTGAGCTTGAGGTAGGTGTAGTTTGTGACCGCCATGAACCGGGCATAGCATGGGCGCCCAAGGATGGCGTGGTACGTTCCACGGAATCCGACCACCTCGAAAGTGAGGGTTTCCTTTCTGAAGTTGGTGGGAGTGCCAAAACAGACAGTCAAGTCGACCCGGCCGACAGGTTCTGCCCGCTTTCCTGGCACGACTCCATGGAAGCCCCCGACATTGGGTTGGAGGCACGTCCTCTCGATCCCCAGGAGGTCGAGGGTCTGAGCATAGATGATGTTAAGGCTGCTACCGCCATCCATGAGCACCTTGGTGAGGCGCGTGTTGGCGATGATGGGATCAACAACAAGTGGATAGACCCCTGGATTGGGGACGTAGTCGGGGTGGTCATCACGGTCGAAAGTGATGGCGACCTCGGACCAGTCAAGGAAGTGGGGGATCGTCGGCTGTACGGAGAAAACCTCTCGCCGTTCTCATTTGCGCTGGCGCGTCGAGAGGCGGGTCGAGGGTCCTCCGTAGATCATGAAGCAGTCATGGATTTCAGGGAACCCCCCATCCTTGTTGTCGCCCTTGGGATCTTCCTTCTTGTCGTCTTTCTTGATGCCTATGCCCTCAAAGTACCTCCGGAGCATGTGGCAGTCCTCGAGGTTGTGGTTCGTGGGCCCCTTGTGGTAGGGACACGGCTCTTTGAGCATTTTGTCAAAAACGCCCCCGTCGGAGGGCCCTCGAGGTTTCTTGCGTTCGGTAGCAGCGATAAGCTCACCGGCCGGGCCCTCGAGCTTGCCCTACTGGTTCTTCTTCCGGTTGTTCCTTTTTGAGCCCCGGCTGGAGCCCACGGGATCGTCGACCTTGAGCTTCCCCTTGTCCTGATCACCGCCAAAGATAGCGCCAACTACCTCCTCGCCGGCGGCAAAGTTGGTGATGATGTCAATCAATCCGTTGGCAGTGAGGGGGGTGTTACGGCCCAGCTCTCGGACCAACTCCTTGCAGGTGGTACCAGAGAGGAAGGCCATAATCACGTCAGAGTCGGTGATGTTGGGGAGCTCGGTGCGTTGCCTGGAGAAACGCTGGATGTAATCCCGCAGGGATTCACCTGGCTTCTGCTTGCAACTCCGGAGGTCCCATGAGTTGCCGGGGCGCATGTAGGTCCCCTTGAAGTTTCCCTCGAACACCCTCACGAGGTCATCCCAGTCGTGGATCTGTCGAGGTGGAAGGTCCTCGAGCCAGGCTCGAGCGGTGTCTGACAGGAACAGGGGGAGTTGTCGGATAATGACCCGGTCATCGGTGGCCCCACCCAACTGACATGCCAAGCAGAAATCAGCGAGCCAAAGTTCGGGTTTGGTCTCGCCATTGTACTTGGTGAGAGTCGTGGGGGGCAAAACCGTGCCGGGAGTATTGTTTCACGAATGGCCTTGCTAAAGACCCGGGGACCTGGTGGCTCGGGTGACGGGCTTCGATCTTCTGAGTTATTGTAGTGCCCGCCTCTGTGCACACGGTAACCTCGAGCTACACCGTCACCATGTTTGCGTGTGCGGCACTCGACGATGTTGCCACGGGTGTCTCGAGGTTCACGGTTGTCGGCGACGTGCTCGGGGGCAGGGGCCGCCCGGTTCCGCTAGGCATGCTCGGGATGAACTGAGGCCTCTCTCTCCTGTCGGGAGGGCTCGGCGAGCCACTCCGAGGCTGGCCCGCGCCGCCTCGAGGCAGAGCTCTCGGCCTACTGCATAGCAGCGGTCTCGAGGAGTTCTTGGATTTCATCCCGGGCTCGACGAGCGTCAGGGTTCGATGGCTCGGGCATGTTACAGAGGAGCATGGCGGCGCCGACAATGTTCTGGCTGGCTCGACCGAAAACCGGGGGGGTCGACCGCCCGATCCTCGGCGATGCGACGGTTGACGTCACGAGCTCTTTCTCGAGCTCCACCGCCATGTGCGTGTGTCGCACGTTCATGCTCAAGGGTTTGTTGGAGTAGGCGCAGGTTTTCTCGTTCCTCGTCGAGCCTGTCCTGCAACTCGCGGATTTGCTTGAGCTGCATTCCTTGATCTGCAAGGAGTTGAGCCTCGTCCCGCTCGTCAAGTAGCTCGACATGAGGTGGCGTGTTCCTTCTTTCGACAGGCTCCTCGTCCTCCGAATCCGATGTGCTTACCCCGTCGATGTTGAAGCACTCACGAGTCGGATCGTAGGTGTCATCGGCAGAGTCGGAGTCAGGAGCGCCGAAGTAGTAGTATGATGGGTGTATGTGAGGTCGTCGCCAATCATATCGGGGGTTGTAACGTTGAGGAGCAGTCGCATGGGACTCCGTTTCTGGGGTCTCCGTAGAGTCTAGATACTTGGAAGCCGACGTGGATGCAACAAGGTCCAGGGTGGAGCGTAGATGGTGTCCGGGGAGTTCCTCGTAAGCGCTCATGCTAGTGCTCATAGAGGAAGCGTACGCCCGGGCAACCGAGTCTAGTCCAAACGGGAATGCTGATGAAGGCGTCATTCCTTGTGCCGGTGTAGTCGGACCGGGTGGCGGCGGTGTCGCACCGGACGGGGGAGCGGCGGAACTCCCTGTCGGTATCTTACCCTCAGCCAAGCTCATCCTACACAGACCCTTAGTGAGGAAATCTGGGCTGGCGTCTGGCTGAGAGGCGCCGGATCGGGGAATCCCACCACCCTCCGTGAGGTGATGACGGCGATTGCGCCGGGCTCGTCGTCGTCTGGCGGCTCGTGCCTGACGAGAGCGACGATACCGACGCAGCGCCCCCAGGCTGGGAGAACTCGTGATCCTGATCGGTCGGGTGCCTGGGCGGGAGGAGGACCATGTCGTAGCCGTGGCCAAGCGACATGAACTCCAAACTCCCAAACCAGATCACCGTGGCCAACGGGAGAGGGCGTTCGGGGTCAGCCATCCAGGAAAATAGTGGGAAAACGATGTTGGCACGCAGCTTCTCCTACCTGGCGCGCCAACTGTCGGTGTTTGGTCCCGTGGGGGTCCTAAGCCGACGAGTAAGTGCTGCGTGTCCCTAACCTGGATGGTGATGTAAGGGGAATACACGGGAGTTTATCCTGGTTCGGGCAAAAGAAGGCCCTACCTCCAGTGGGGAGGGGAGAGTTTTGTATTTCCTTGCACCGAGGTGCTTGCGTAGGAGTTACAAGCTGTGAGAGAGGGCATCGAGCCCAAGCCTCAAAGGGAGAAAAAGAGTACAAGGGTGATTGCTTGAGATGTTGATCTCTGAGTTGTGTGCCTTTGCTTGCTAGCGCGTGGCCTCGACTTGCCTCTTGCTTCGTGTCCCCTTGTAGAGCCCTGGCCTGCCCTTTTATAGGGTAAGAGGAGGCCGGGACGCCGGGGGTGCCTTGAGGTGAAGTTTTGTCGATCCCTGTGGAGGTGGCTGTAGCAACGTGCCTCAGGAATGGCTGGCCATCCCCGGACACCATGATGACGTCGGGGATGAGGTGGTGAAAAGACCTGGAGTCCTGTGCCACGTCGGTTCTTCTTTCTTGCTGACCGGTGATGGGCGTTGAGGTCGGGTCGAGGCTGGATCGAGGCTGAGCGGATAAGGCCGAATCCCCGAGATTGTGGGATACGGACCTTGTCGTATCCTTCCTCGAGGGTGGTCGGTGGCGAAATAGTGCGCGGTAAGGCGTGCATAGTGACAGGTTTTCACCTCCCGTCCCGGGAAGGGCGGTAAAAAAAGTGAGGACTGACACAGGTGTTGTTCCCACGTCGATCACAGCTGTAGCCATGGCGGTGGGGGGTAGTAGGTAGTTGCATTAAATGTTCTGACTTTTGACTCAAAGTAGGTGGGTAAGATGGGTCGAGCGATTCGACCCGGGGTCGTGCGAGTCGGAGTCTGCCGGTAGTCGAGATGCCCTGTCGAGCGAGCCTCGTACGAATCGCGATGCGGTCGAGGCTTCCCGCTGAGGGTGCCTCGTACGAGTCGGAGTCGGAGCGCGGTCGAGACGTTCCGTCGAGCCGGCCTCGTGCGAATCGAAACGTGGTCGAGGTGTATCGTCTACCGTTTTTTAGCTTTGCTGTGTTGGTGTATTAGTGTTTCGCTCTTTTTTTATCGTAGATTATGGGTACCCCTATATTGTTGGTACCGACAGTTAGGTTCACAAAGATCTCAGCCTGCTCAAATGGCAGGCCAACCCGCATATATATATAGCCCACCAAGCCAGAAGGGATGTTGTCTAAAAGCTGCAGCCTCTGTGCATGCACCGGATAGCTAGTAAAATCTCAGTGTCATGCACAGGGTTCTGATGGGATGGCACTTTAGACATAGAGGTTTATACCGGTTCAAACGAGGTGTCCTACGCCCAGTGTCAGGTGGTATTCGTGTTGCTGTGTCCCGAGTGTTCAAAATTTGAGCTAGGGCAGTATACTAGAGTTGTGAATGCATAGAGTTGTGCTTGTCTCCTAAGTGGGTTCCCCACCCCGCGTTATATAACCGAGGGGGTGGGGTTAATGCTGTAGTTGGTAGAGAGTCTACTCCCATGTCCGTTATCGTGTCCTACCGCTCTCCCTCAAGGTGTCCCGCCTGACTGGTTTTATGTGTATTGTCTTGTCCGACCTGTTCACTATAGCGATGATTCTCTTGCGCCATCCACCATACCCCACATCTAATACATCGGTTAGTATAACTTTTTGCCGACCAAAGGCATAAGTTGTATGCCCTAAATTCATGTCGCTATGTAAAGAATTGTTGGGACCAATTAATTAAATATGTGTACTGCAGAGGAATACTCCATGGGAGATTTATTGTCATTCGCTTACCCGGAGATGGTCAAGAGGATTTTCCCGGAGACGTTCAACAAAAAGAGGTACAAGGCCACTGTAGAAGTAAGACTGCAGGTCCAAAGCAACAAGTTCAGAGTCTATGGTAAAATCGCTGCGCTCATCAAGGATAATACCAGCAGCTACTTCCGAGTTGGGAGCATGCTCTTGGCACGTACAGAGGGGTTGGATGAGCTGATATGTTCCAACTCGGATGTTAAGGTTCGGCTGGAGAGATCTGTTGTTGTGGTTCCATCTGGTTGGGTACTTTGCATAGATGTGGACCTTCATGTTAAAACTGGCAACAACGGCGAGGCCAACAATTTGAAAGCTACTCTGGACTTCAACAGTAGTACTAATCCGATGACACAGTACCGCACTGTCAGAGGCGATAAAGTTTTTGTGACGGTATCCTGGTCTCCGAAGCTGGACGACGAAGATATTGGCAAGCAACTAAGTCCACCAGTGGAGGTAAATATCCACAGTTCGTTAAAGTTTTCCACCAGTACATAATAATATAGCAAAACTGTAAATGAATTAATTCCCATATCAAGCTGCAGGTCTTCGGAATGGCGTCTGGGCATCCAACTATAGTGTACACAATTGGAGATGAACTGTCATTCATTGAATTCATAATGGCCCTGCGTCGCATTCTCTCCGACCACCGACACCATGAGGATATCTTGGACGGGCACAGATTGTTAAATCTCTCCTCCACCCGAGAACACCCTGTGCTCGCCAGGCAGCGTGGTGAGGAACCGAATCGGTGGATTGAACTCAAGCTGCAAGTTGTGGAGGGCAATGAAACGTCGTCGACAACCCTTTTCATGCGGGACGACAGCGTTTATGTTCATGGTTTCATGAATCAACAACGAGTTTTGTACGAGCTTCTCCGCAACTGGCGCAGCCGCCATATGCTCCCACAAGAATACAGACCCAAAGCCCTATACTGGGACCTCAAATATAGAACCATACTGGGAGCCAAAGGAAGTGATGAAGTCGTGCGTGAACTGAAGGGCGCAGGCCTGGGATGTGTCTTCGTGAAGAAGGCTGTGCGTGTGCTTTCGCGCTACACGGCATCACTTTCTTCTGCGGATGGTGAAAAGGACGCCAGGCTGGCACTGGCGGGCCTGATCTTCATGATCGCTGAGTCTGCACGGATGAATCCTATCTTCAAGTCCTTTGCATGTGAGTGGAACAGCAACAATGGATTCACCGAGCAACTGATGCGTCATTACGTTTGGGGATACTACGGGAACAAGTCAGGCGAGTTGCGGGGATGGAAGAGTAGACAGTATGCCGAACCGGAGCTCCTACCGCACTACCCCATGAAGGATCTAGAAGCCATTTACCTCGTGCTCAACACCCATGAACGCCATGCTGAAAAGGGAGAAAATGGCAAGAATCACCACCAGAAGCCTGATGATGACCCCGGCGATGAGGCTCCTAAAAGGGGGCGGGAGTCCAGCAATGACGACCGCAGATTTAGCAGCTTCTCTAGCCAAACCAATAACACTGCTGGCAGCGGTAGCTGGCGTGGCAGCTACGACGGCTGGTCGCAAGGCGGACCCCACAAGAGGGCTCGCAATGACGATAGCAGTGGCGGCCCGCAAAGCCAGCAAAGGAAAGCCGGCAACGGTGGTGGCGATGAAGGTGGTTCTGCTGCTAGCCAACCAGAGAAAACCGATGATACTAGTGGTGGTGGCGGTGGTTCTGCTGGCCAACCCGGTGGGACCGACAATGCTGGGAGTGGCAGCGGTGGTGGTGGTTCTGCTCGTCAACCTAACGGAACCGGGGACGGAGACCCTAGCGGAGGCAATAGTGGTAGCCATCCCAGGGAGGCTGATGGCGCCCAGTACAACGGTCGACCTCGGGTAGAGCTGTTGACCATGGCCATACGTGCCAACCTTATGGTCGTGGGCATGACCATCGTCGTCTTCGATGGGAAACGAGGCCAGATCATCTACGACTACGAGGAGGAGCAAGGACAACATAAGGAGGAGCAAGGAGACCAGGTATGCACACGATGACTAATGTTTAGTATTGACGATCCATATGAATCCTTTCACAGCTCAACAAAATTAATCAAGTAATTCATGCATGCATGTAGGGAGGATGGGAGGATTTGGTGCTGACTGGACCCGATGTAGGCATCTCTGCATACGGTTGCTTTGTCATCAAAATTGAAACCCCAGCATTAGCCGCTCCGATCAGATGGGAATGGGATTGCTACAAACCGGAGTACGCCGCCCAAGTTGACAAATCACATGTAACTCAACACATCGACGATGTAGCAAAGGTCACCTATGCCGTGATGTCCACTGCCCGGGAGGCCACTGTGCTGGTCAAGCTGCGGCTCAATGGTGGCCACAGCCCGAGTGGCGTCAGCGGTGAAATCACCGCGTTTATCGACGGCTTTGAAGCCAAGAGTGTCCTCTTCAAGCATGCACAGGGGACGGGTCAATGCTTGTCCCCTACCGACGACAATGACTCGTGGTTCCTTCTTCACCTGGCAAGGAATGTGGTTGCGGTGCCATGCGGTAGGGTGCTTCACATAGAGGTGGACCTGCAGATTGTAACGGAAGATGGTAATGAAATTGAAGTGAAAGTTCCTCTCAGTTTCGATAATGGAATTTGTTCGAGTAAAAGTGAAACTGACGATGGCAAGGACGTCGAAGTGGAGGTCACCTGGTACCCAGAGGTAAACATTATTTAGAAGAGATTAATTAATTTGCGAGCACTAGGCACTAGCTGCTGCATGCGGCGGACATTGAAGACTTTTTTTATCATTTCTTATTTTTTAACGAATAGTAATAATATTGTTGTCTACTGACTGATTATTATATACTACTAATCCATTGCAGATCGCACGACCAAGTCACCTACCGGAGCAAATAATAACCATCAAAGAGGCTGAGGAGGAGAAATCTATTACTGCTCCATCATCAGAACAAATCATCAGTGATACACTGGAGGTAAATTAAAGGAGGACTAGCTACTATAGTGCTTGCACTAAACATTGAAGACATTTATTATCACTTTCCTTCTTTTAACTAAACTCTCGGGTAATGCACGCAGGTCAAAATGGTTTCAGGGCATCTAACAGTAGTGTACACCATCGGAGACGCAATGTCGTTCACTGAATTTATAATGGCTCTGCGTAGCATCCTCGCTGACCACCCAGACCGCGAGGATATATTTGATCGCCACAGCAGTTCAATTCTCTCCTCCACCAGAAAACACCCGGTGCTCGCCAAGCAGCGTGCTGAACAACCGGCCAGGTGGATTCACGTCAAGCTGGAAGCAGTGAAGGGAGAGGAAACGTTGTCAACAACCCTACTCATGCGGGATGACAACTTGTACGTCTGTGGATTCATGAACCAGCAAGGGGATTCATTCGAGCTCATCGATAACCCGGATACATCCGCCGATATACTCCCAGTTGATGAATACAATCCCCGACGCCTAAGCTGGGGTGTCGGTTACAGATCCTTACTGGACGTCGACACTGAAGATGATCTTATGAGAAGACTGGCGCGCGTGAATATGGGCCGTGACTTCGCCATGGATGCCGTGCACGTGCTGTCGCGCTTCCCAGCTTGGGTGGATGTTCGTATGAATAATGTTTCGCAGAAGCAAATTATGAACCCTAGGTTGGCACTAGCGGGGCTGATCGTCATGGTCTGCGAGTCTGCAAGGATGAATCGTATCAACGACTTCATTGAACGTTGCTGGAGCAACAACGACATGAAATTGACCAACGATCTGATGCGTGATTGCGTGTTGAATTATGGAAGGATGTCATTAGAGCTGTTGACATGGAAGAGTCAAGGATACACCACCAATCCGGACTCCATTTCGCGGAAACAAGACATTTACCTCGTATTGAACTCACATTGGCGGCTCTGGTTCTTGGGTCTTGGTCGACCCCGGGTGGAGCTGTTGGCCATGCGTGCCGACTTTGGGGTCGTTGGCACGACCGTTATAGTCTTTGACGGGAAACGAGGCCATATCATCTATAGGAAGGAGGAACAAGAAGAAAAGGTACATCATGACTAACCTCTGGTACCAATCCATATGAATATTTCTGCAGTAAAGCAATAGTACTAATGAAGCAAGCAATACATGGTTGCAGGGAATGGTTGATTTGGTGTTGACTGGACCTTACACAGGCTTCTCAGCGTACAGGTGCTTTGCCATCAAAATTGACATCCCAGCCGAAGCTGCAGGTAGCAGCAAAGGGGATGCCAGTGGTCCCATCAAATGGGAATGGGATTGCTATGGTAACCCTTGGGAAGTTGACATGTGGCTCAGGACACGGACCATAATAATCTCTTCAGGCCCCGGCCGCAACGTTATGGTCACCTATGCGGTGATGTCCGACGCCCAGGAGGCCACAGTGCAGGTGAAGCTGCGGCTCAAAGATGGGAACAGCCCTTGTAGCGTCCACGGTCATATCACCGCTGGCATTGCTGACTTCAGAGACCCTATCATCCTCTTCAAGCGTACACTGGAGACAGCTCAGCATTTCTCTCCTACCCACTCGAATGTTATTCAGCTGGCGCGGTCGCTTAAGCTGGCCAGGAATGTGGTTGCGGTGCCACGTGGTCGGAGGCTTCATGTAGAGGTGTTCCTGCAGATTCAAACTTCCAACGAACAAGGGGTTAGTAATAATCCGCGTTTGATCAATATTCATCGCAGCTTCGACAATCACGAAAAGGACTTTCGTCAACAAAAACATCATAAAGAGGACGCTGACGAAGAAGTTGAAGTGACCGTCGCCTGGTACCCAGATTCAAGACGAAGTCGAGAGGTACACACCGAAAACATTGCTGATCACTAGTAGTTGCAGGAGCAAACGTTCAACACATTCCTTATGTTTTCCGTTTGTTTTCTTTTGACTACTCGTCACATATGTAGTCTACTGGTTGATCACGCCATTGCATATGTACTGCAGATCGAAGAAAAGAGTCCGCGGCAACCTGACATATCATACAAGGTCGGGCAGGATGCACAAGGGTTCAGTACATTCATCACTGAGCTCCGTAGATTGGTGGCGGAGCACCCACGCTGCAAGGATCTCATGGCCGATCATCCAACACGGCTCTCCTCCACACATAACCATCCAGTTCTCCCCAGAGGGCGTGTTACAAGAGAAACATACATGTATTGGCCTCACATGAAACCAAAAAGGTTGATTCACATCAAACTGGAAGCGGTGGAGGGTGTGGAGAAAACGTCGTCATCGATAACCCTACTCATGCGGGATGACAACTTGGACGTAATCGGCTTCATCAACCAGGATGGAGATTGCTACGAGCCTGGCTATTCGCAGCTCCCATCAGAATATAAAACAAAATTTCTATTCTGGGACAAGGATTACGGAAGCATACTGTACGCCAGAAGCCTGTTTGAAGCCGAGGATATAATGGGTGCCGCGAAGCTGGGCAAAGCCTTCGCGGAGGACGCCGTGCATTACCTTTCACGCTTCGAAGAAAGGGGGCCGAGTGACAAAGCCAAGCGGTCACTGATGGGCCTGATGATGATGGTGTGCGATTCAGCAAGGATGGAACCTGTCCGCAGAGCCATGGCAGGTGGTTGGAATAATAAAGACGGGGCGGAACTCACCATGCAACAACTGCAGGATTACAGACAGCTGTGGCCAGTAATATCAGGAGCACTGCTGGACTGGAGGGATCACGCCTACCAAGGATGGCCTCAAAATGAGGAGCTAGAGAAAATCGGAATCAGGAGCTCAAACAAGGCACTAGAAGTTGTCCCTGTCGTGTTCAATGATGAGGATCGCATATGCACGTACGGGCGGGCTCTAAAATTTTAAGGGTGCTTCGGCAAGCAAAAAGATAAGGGTCTGTTAAACAAATTTTTAATATCGAAATTACAGTATATAGTACGAATAATAAAAATTACTTTGCAATATATGTATAGCTCATAAAACATAACAATAGTGTAACAAAAAACTAGAAACAGTAATCATTATGATTACCTCAAATAAAAATATAATGCTTCAGTGCCTTGTAAAAAACCGTCTTCAAGCATTTCTTGATACAAAATCTTCAAAAACAGAATCAAGATTAATATTGTCCAAAATATCCTTCTTCATGTTTTCTTTTTTTCTTTTCTGAGCACCCGACAAATGCTTCTTAGGCAACATTTATCATATTCAAATAAATACATTGAATTAGAAATTTATAACCCTAGGCAAATAAATAAATTGAAAAATACTAATCTATCGGTGTGTTGGTGTTGCTTACTGTGAAAGCGAATCGGGTCGGCGTCCTTGCCGTGGCCGCTTGTCGGTCGCCGGGTGAGGACTGAAGAGCGAATCGGCGTCGGCGTCTTCTCTCCTCAGGTAGGATAGCGCGTCGATGGGCGGCGACAGGAAACGATCAAATGAAATTTCGCTTGTGCTCTGCTCAATGGATCAGGTTACGTAGAAATAGGACTGGAAGGAAGAGTTACCTACGGCTTGGGCTGGTTTGTGATGGGCCTTCAAATGTTTATTATGCCAAATAGAAAATTATATGTACTAATTACCTATATGGTCTTAGGCCCCCTAGCTCTTGGACCCCGGCGGTCGCACTGCCTGCCTTCCCCTTAGATCCGGGCCACGTACTAGTAGACCTCGTCTCGACCACCGCAGGTGCATACAGCCATATATATCCACTTCGCCACATTATTACCTTATTTGTACTATATCCCTTTTGTTGTCATAAAATCATGTCGATCGAGGAATGGTTTCTAGTCGTTATGGTGCGTGGCCTGCAACACTTGGTGAATTAGGGCCCACGCATATATTTGCCAAATCAGGTACCCTTTTTTATACTTTTATTTACTTTATAAATAAATAAATCATGTCGTCCAGATGTGATGTGTGTGGCCATTTGAGCTGGTGCTTGAGATTTGATCCTGTATTCCTGTAAACCCGACAGTAAGGGTATCAAGAAACTATATATGCAGATGTAAACACAATTTGTATGAGCATATAATGGTTTGGAATCACAATATATAACACAGCTTGCCATCTTTGTCCTAGCTAGCAGTTGAAATCTGAGTCTCTGTGTCCTGGTATCGCTTATATCATTTCTTTGGAACCTACTGTCATCTGAAGGTTGCAAAATGGGCTTTAATTTGTTCTCTCAGCTGTGCCTTTAGGTTCCATTTGTCTACCTGAACCAGCATGCCTTAGGGCCCATGATTTGATTTTTTTCACTCCTATAACTGCCTTCTAGATGTCAATTTTTTTTTGAAAAATTAGCAGGAGCACTGCTATATCATATAAGAGGGAAGCAAAGCAGTTACAACAATTACATTATTACATTATTAAGACCACTCAGACTCAAGAACATAGAGATAAGTAAGAGGATACTCATGGTGGCAACTCTAGTTTCCCAGTGGTTGTACTGAAGAGACCGAGTTCTTCCTTGATTAGCCCCAAAACTTGGGCCGGTGTTCTCGTTGTCCCCTCCAAGGTTCTCCAGTTACACTATTTCCATATATTCCAAGCTGAGTACATCAAGATGGCTGCCGATGTTTTTTGTTGTGCTGCTGATCTCCCCTGCAGTGACCTCTCCCACCATGTTTTCAAAGTCTGCACATCCTCATCAATGTGGACAATGTGTTCCCCAAACCAATTTTTGACTAGCATCCAAACTTCCTTTCCAAATGGATAGTGAATGCATATATGGGCAGCCGTTTCCGCTTCCTGATCGCAAAGCGAGCAGATTGGGTTGCCAGGCCAATGCCTCAATGCAAGTTTATCAGCCATTAAGATTTTTGCCTGCACTAGTAGCCACGCGAAGAATTTTAGTTTGCCTTCAGCATGAGCCTTCCAGATTGATTCCGCCATTATATTTGAGTAAGATCCCCTGAACTGAGCCAAGTACACAGACTTTGTGGTGTAGGTCCCATGTGCCGTCCACCTCCATAAAATTTGATCATCTTGGTCGTTGAGTTGCCGGGCTGTTACTAGGTCCCATAACTTCACAAATTCTCCCATCTGTTGCACAGTCTCCATCCTCCACAACCCCTGGTCCAGTTGTGATTGCGTAGGTCGTCCTTCACTGTTTGGTTTTTCCTCCAAGCCAAGGTGTACAGGTTTATATCAATAGGAGCTTGACCATCAAGCCACGATGAATGCCAGAACAAGGCTTTATCTCCCCTGCCCACCGTGACCACCGTTGATGCTCGAAAAAGCACTCTATCCACTGAATTGCAGGGTGCAGCAGTCCCTGCAGAGGGCCTCTCTGGACTTGCCCACTCCTGCCACAGCCATCTGAACCGCAGTGCTCGGCAAAATCTATCCTGGTCAAGAATGCCGAGCCCACCAAGTATTTTTGGTCTGGTTGCTTTTGGCCATCGAACCAGACAATGACCCCCATTTGCCGAAGCTGCCCCCTTCCAGAGAAACGATCTTCTGATATTGTCGATCTTCCTGATCGCCCATTTTTTAAGGCGAACACTGTCATGAAGTGAACTGGTATAGACGTGAGCACTGAATTGACCAAGGTCAAGTGCCCAAAACGGTCCACGAAAACTTGGCTTTCCAGGCCGAAAGCTTGGAGGCTATCCTGTCAATTAGCGGCTACACATCTATTTTCCTCAAACCTCTAGTGTGCAGCGGCAAGCCTAAATATTTGCAAGGGAAATTTTTGACCTCACAAGGGATGGCGTCGAGCAACCCCTCCAGTTGCATGGATGTACAAGCCACAGGGTAAATTGCACACTTGGTGAAATTTGTGACAAGACCCGAAGCCTGTGCAAAAAATGTTGCTAAGATCCGCATCACCCCCTGTATCTTCTGTCTATTGGGATTAAGAAATAAGGCCGCATCATCTGCGTACAATGACACCCGCAGCTTAACTGTCCTGTGTTGAACCGGCTGTAGTAGCCCAATTTGGGTGGCCCTGTCAAACATCTTCTGCAACGGGTCTATTGCAAGGACAAACAACAGTGGCGACAAAGGGTCGCCTTGCCTGAGACCTCGACCGTGCCTGAAAAATTTTCCTTTTGAGCCATTGACGAAAACTCCAGAGGAGGCTATTGAAATCAAAGCCGTGACCCAAGCACGCCATCGATTACCGAAGCCGAGTCGCTGCAACACCTCTAGTAAATAATCCCATCTGAGTGAATCAAATGCTTTTGTGATATCCAATTTAAAAAAATATTGCTGGGTGCTTTGCCCTGTGGAGTTCTCGGATCGTGTTCTATGTATATAGAAAATTATTATGGATGCTTCTCTTCCTTATGAATGCACTCTGGCAAGGTGAGATCAGGTAGTTCAAAGAGCTGCCTAGTCTGGTTGCCAACAATTTAGATATCAGCTTTGATACACTGTGGGTGAGACTGATTGACCTGTAATCTGACAGAGATGCTGCATCAGCCTTCTTAGGGACCAAAACAATGTGTTGTGTTTACTAGCTTCAGGTGCTGATCATGTTGATGGTAGAAATAGGTAGCCGCTGCCAACAAATCCTGCTTGATGATGTTCCATGCACTTTGGAAGAAAACTCCAATGAACCCATCTAGTCCAGGAGCCTTTTCCAATGGCAAATCTTTGATAGCTGCATGCAGCTCATCCATCGAGAATTCTTCCTCCAAATGCTCCAGGTCGTGTTGCTGGATATTCAAAAATCCTAGTTTAAGGTGTGAGTCCGGGGTGGAGGGGCGCCGAATAGGTTGCTGAAGTGAGTGTGCGCCGCATGGCACTTCTGCTGGTGAGTGAACACCATTCCGCCTTCCCCCTGAAGTGACTGGATGTAGCTTTTCCTTTTTCGTGCATTAGCCCTTAAGAAGAAAAGTTTGGAATTACAGGAAGATGCCTTGATCATTGTTAGCCTGGAACATTGCTTTGCTCTTAGTTTTTCCATTGCAGTCAGCCCCAACAGCCGCTGTTTGATTTGTCTATGGAGTTGCGCCTCCAAGGAACTTAGCGGTCTATACTCCTGTGCAATGTCAAATATCCAGAGCAGCTGCCTCGCTGCAATGATAAGGAGCTTGCAATTGCCAATTTTGCTCCTCGCCCAAACTCTCAGCACTTTGGCAGTTCTGTGCATCTTAGTGTGCAGCCTCAGGAAAGGATTTGTCACTGAGAGGGGTTTGTTCCATGCTTCAGCAACCACTTCTAAGTACTCGGGTAACCTTGGCCAATATGCCTCGAACCTGAAACCTTTGTATTTTGCGCAGTTCGTGTTCCCAACCACCAACAATGGGCAGTGGTCCGAGACCAAAGATGAGATTGCCTGGAGTGTGCAATTAGGTAGCATAATGTCCCACTCACTTGAACAGAAAGCTCTGTCAATTCTAGCGTGAGTACGTCTGTTGGACCACGTGAACTGTCTCCCTTTCAACCCCAATTCCTTTAGCTCAAGATCATCCAGCATCCTCCTGAACGTCCCCATCAAACTCTGATTGACATTCTCATTGCTTTTATCATGGGCTTGAGTGATCATATTTAAGTCCCCGATGACTAACCATTTGTCAGAGGTTAGTAAACTTATTTGCCTCAACTCATTCATAAACAATAACTTGTTGTCTTCCTGCGGTCCATATACCACGGTGATCCATCACTCACACATCGACCTGGTTGACTGGATCTTCGCAGTGACAGTATTTTCCCTAAACTCGGACTACAAAATTTTGTAGTGATCAATTTGCACGGCTAGCATTACACCTCCTCTTGTTGCTTGCGCAAGCAGGAAGGCAAATTCGTCTTCAAAGTCCTAGCCAAGAGTCTCCCCAATGATTTGCGAGGTCACAGATGCAAGTTTAGATTCCTATAAACAGACTATTGTCGGCCTAGTGTCATTGACAAGATCTCTGACCACTTTTCTTCTTGCTATGTTATTGAGCCCTCTCACATTCCAGTTGAGAATTACACAGTGCTAATCAGCCATAAGAACTGCCCAAAACACAATTGCAGATGCTTGTCCAGGTTGCCATTGGGGACACAGAGAAGGCATTTCTTGAAGAGCACTTAGGATACAGGCAGGCCCCTCCAACCTCACTAGAAACTTGACACAAACACACTGGATACAAGCTAAGATTGCCTCCATGTACGGCGAGCCAAAGCACACACCAACACACTCTCAGATGACTAGGTGCCAAAGGGAAAAGAGGAAAGTACATATTGGGGGGGACAACATGGAGAGGAAAATAAACACACAAACCCAAGGAATCTTGTGCTGGAAAGGCATCAGGCAGTGCCCTCCAACGCAATTGATGCCAGGAAGTCATCCCTCATTGCGTCATCCTCAATTCCAAACATCTCCATGAAACCCCCCACAACATCTTGCTTGAGTGGTTTAGTGAACTTTTCTGTGAACTCTGCGTGGGCTGCATTGCTTGGGGCTGTTCCTGTGAACAGAACACCACTTTTTTATGAACAGTGCTGTAGCCTGCTCCTCCATGGTAAGATTAGTCTTTGGTTTGGCAGCGAGCCTTGCACTCTGCTTGACTGGTAGTAGCTAGCTCTTCTCCTTCTTTCTTTCTCGCTACAGTCTTTTTATTGATCACCGGGGTTGACAGTACTGGTGGTTGAACCGGCACCAGCAAATCCTGTGTAGATAGGTCTGCCATAGCTTCAGGTTGGTCCTGTGTTCCCAGCAAGGTGGCTTCCTCCACAGGCTAGGATGGCACGGCTTCCAGGTCGACGGCCCCAGTGTCCTAGATAGACACAGCAGGTAGCTAGACAACAGTAGCAGAAACATCAACATCCTCGGTGGTAGTCGCAGCTATGAGCAGCGGCCTGGAGCCCAAACTCTCCTCCAACATTGGGTCCTCCCAGTGAGTGCGAGGCAGTAGCATCTGCGGTGTCTTTGTCATGAATGCGAACTCTTGATCTTCACTGGCATCTCTAGCGCTTCTATTGCGACCCCCATGGCGACCATGGTGGCTTGAGGAAGCACCACAGTTTGCCCCGGTGTCGTGTCGCATGCCAAAGGATCCCTGCAAACCAGGGGCAGCATGTGGGAAGCGGTGGACACCCAAACTATGGTCCCTGAAATCACCTTCATCACCGTCTTCATTGGTGTCTCTGTGTCGTGGTCCAAGCCTTCCGTGGAATGTGCATCTCCTCGCACCTTCACCATAAATAACCCCCAGGTGCCAGGCAAAGGGGATCTTCCTGGGCCATGGCTCAGACTCCAGGGACGAGAAGTCGACGTACCCAGTTCCATAGCTGTTTGGTTCAAAGGCATAGTCCAATATCTCATGAATGTGAATGAGGACCACGTACTGCAGCATCTCCGCTGGTCCAGCTCACCTTGGTGGGGGGATCTGTGACCCCCAGCTCTAGATAGTGAGTAAATTGTCCTTCCATCTGTAGCGGCTCCTCAATTTGCAGAGATCCCTGCTTTGGGATTAGGCTTGGTTCTGCTGTCCATACCCAAGAACAGTGACAAGCTTGCTCTTTTTGCACTAAGCTTGATGTTGTCGATCTCCTGGCGTGGAGCAGCGCTTTGAAGTCGGAGCCTAGAGGAGGCGTCGAGACACAGACACCAAGCTGCTCGTGAGCTGGAATCCGGCGAGGCCCCAGTCTAGACTTGACCGACGTCTGCCGCACCTTTGCCGAAGTCCAGGGGCCGTGACCAGGGGGCGCTCATTCGTAGAGGGATCGTACGAAGCCCCGGCCCCTGGACGGGACACGACGGCATTGCGGTAGGACAGAGGCCGGCCATGGGGGACCACCACCAAGGAACGCAGAGGAGCGACGGCCCCCTTCGCTTTCAACATGGCCGGGATCCTGCTGCGGAGGAGGGCATCTTGGCAGGCATCATCCTCCACATGAGCAAAGGCTGCTGCAGGCGGATTCCCCTCTTGAGGTGATCCCACAAGGGAATCCGGAGATACAAAAAAGCAGAGGTCCAGGGAATCGACGCCAGGGACTAGATTGGGAGGAGGACTGGCCGGGGCGGTAGGGGAACTTGGCCGACTGGGCGCTTAGGCTGGGCGGCGAGGGCGAGCTGGATTTGGGGGACGGAGAAGGTGACGCAGAGGTGGAGTGCGTGGATGGGGTGATGTGCAGAAGGTGACGCAGAGCTGGATACGGGACTAAAACTATAATGTACCTCA
This sequence comes from Saccharum spontaneum, assembly GCA_022457205.1. Lineage (NCBI taxonomy): Eukaryota > Viridiplantae > Streptophyta > Magnoliopsida > Poales > Poaceae > Saccharum > Saccharum spontaneum. The sequence goes on from CM039598.1 coordinate 10,123,599, forward strand.
GCATTTAATATCGGCCTAGAATTAATTGATTTATTAAATAAAATGTGGGCTTAAACCCATATAATATTCAACAACAGTCGCACCCAACGCCCTCCGCACCCGACATCCTCCTCCTCACTCGCCCTCCTCTCTCTCTCTCCTCACCCTCTGTAGCAAGCAGCGGCGGCACGTAGGGTGGCCGCCACCTATGGCGGTGGCACTCGGGGCGGCCACCATGTGCGGATCCGGCGGCTTGTGGGCGAGATCTGGCGAGTGCGCATCTCTTTAAGCTAAACTCGGTCCTCTCTTTCTCCATCTCTCCTAGCTTCTCTCTCCCTCACTCTCTTTTTCTCCCAGGGCGAACGGTGATCCGCCCGACTGCAACGGGTGTTGCTCATGCCCCACCGGCGGCGGATTTGGCTGTAGTGGGTGAGTAGCGTCAATGGTGCCCAGATCTGCGAAGGCTATGGCTGCGGGGCTTGGATCCAGCGAGCAGCGGTGACAGCGCCGGATCTGGCCATCAGAGATATGGATCCGGCCCACAGTGGTGACGATGAACGAGGTGGTGGCGGTGTAGACGCGAAGTGCGACAGAGGGTTCGATTGGGCTCGATAGCAAGCTCGATTGGGCTAGCTCTGCCTTTTTTATTTTTTAAAATTGATTAATAGAGGTGGGCGTCGTTAATCGATTAACTGAGGCAGGCAAAGCAACCGCCTGCATAGGTCTCTTTTACGATGACATTTGATTGAAGGCGGTTGCAATGCTCGCCTCCATTAATCAATTTTGCCCACGTCCACTAAGCTTTGTGTAGTAGTGGGATATGCTCCTATATATTCTCTTGTAGCACTTAGGCGACCCTCTTAATTCTTTTTTTTGAAGGGAAGGGGGATTATATTAAAACTCAGCAAAGTACACCCCTAAATTACACATGAAAAAAATCTGAAATAAAAAATAAATAATATTCTATCCAGATTCTTCTATCGTCTTCTTCCCCAATGGCTTTCCTCGAACACCAGAGCCAAAGTTCAGTCTTTATGCTGAATCCAATGACCAACCCAAAATATTGGGTATGCTGCAAGATCCAACACTTCAGAACCAATTCAAAAAGTAACTAAATTGATGAAAGCATATCAGCAATTGCATCGTCGGGTACAACATAGAATGCGAATACATTACCTCCAAATCTTGATTTCCTCTCCGCGACCATCGACAAAGAGATCGATGACCTGGAGTAGCTATGCTCGTTGGGACAGCCCAGAAGCACCCCTCCCATTGCAGATAAAGGCCACAAATTGGCTGCCTGCTGATGAAATCGATGCCAGCAACGGCGATCTCATCGTGGCAATCAACGAAGTCATCGCAGGAAACATGACCGCGCTCAAAAATTAACTGATTTTGTCGAAAGATATTGGACTAAACCCTAAGCAACTAGATATGAATCTGTGGGGAAAATGGATGGCCTCCTCTTCTTGTTCCCAGAAGATGGTAGCGAGGGAAGAGTTGCGGCAGGTGGCGTCTCGGTGGCAGTGGCTGCGTAGGGTGAGACACATCTCAATCACTGTCCTTATTGAAGTAGGCGTGCAACAACGACAATTACAGCTGAAGATTACCCTCTTAATTCTTACAATGGCATAAAAAGTCATTTCAACTTGCACTGATGAAAACTTAAAGTAAATCGTTAATGCCATTGTTATGTGATTAGTTAAGAGAACATTTTTCCATGCTTGATAAGCCATGCTGATAACATCGTTAATACCTGTTGTAACCTAGCATTATGCTCCTTTTTGTGTAATTTAGACTTATAGTGGAACGCACTTTATCGATACTGAATTATTTGTTTATAATAGCTTGTATTGTCATGTACAGATAGACTTGAGAGATTCTGTTTATTTTTTATGACGGCTGAGGTGGATAATTTGGATACCAATTAAAAGTTGTTACTTTATATATCTTTCATAATGGCATATATGGGTAATTTGAACACAAACTTAGGTGTTACTCTGCATTATCTTTCATAATGATGCATGTCACACCCATTTTTAAGGAACAAATGGAATGCATAGTCTTATGTGCGCCCAGAGATCAATCACACATAAGATGACAAATATAAATAGTATCATCACGAATGTTTATTACATAACAAATAATATCACAGAGTCTTCACATAAATAAGCGGAAACATAGTATAAATATTGTGGTAGCTGGCTCCATAACACAGGCACGTCAACTGGTTGACCTCAAGTCTAGTAATCTTCAGGAAAGTAGTAATAGTAATCACTATTAGCACTTTCGGGATTCCATCCTGTGGTGGGGAATGCAAGGGTGAGCACAAAAGTACTCAACAAGTGTAACATGGGGTTCATGTAGCTCAAGTAGGATAGTCACTGGTTCAACTGCATGTAGCTTTTAGTTGTTCATGTTTTAAGCAATTGAGTAGCAACAAATAGGTAATAATCCCATAATAAACACATGATCATGTAAAGAGAATAATGAATAGCAAGAACAAGTAAATTAATAGTGATCTCTATTCCGTAAGGGTCCAAGGCCGCTCGTGTCCGTGAGCACGGCTGATATACCAGTTTTACACTCTGCAGAAGTTGTACACTTTCACTGTGAGTCATGATCCCCAAAAGCCCGAGGTCATGACTCCCCATTGGACAATCAAGTTTCACTATGAAGTCTTTCCGAGGTTCGTCTAACAAGTTAGGGCCGCTAGGTTTCTGTGGCCTGCAAATGTAGAGCCCCCTTCCTTATGGCACAATGACACGCAACCTATACTCATAAGGACAGGAGCCGCACTACACCCAACCCGGAACACAACCCCTTTTGCGCCATAAAGGTAACCACTAACAAGCTAGAAAAGGTCCTCTTATATGACTAAAGCCAGAGCCATGTAGCCCTCACAGCTGTACTGTAAGTCCCGGATGTTCGCTTACAGATAAGTCCTTACGGAGAGGAATCTAGAGATAACTCTAGCCCTCTTGTTCCCTGTTGCTAAAAATCATCTTTTAGAGTTATTGCATATATCATTAGTCAAATTACAAGATCATTGTTTATGTGAGCACTAGCCACTACCCATTGCTATAACCATAGGATTCAAGGAACAAGATCAATACTAAGGCATCCTTAAACAAGGAGACACATGCAGCATGAATTAAGTGAATTAAAGTGAGTAGGTAACAAGGATAATCCCATGCTATACTTGCCTTGATCTAGCTGATCCTGTTGATCCGACTCGTAATAGTACTCTTGATCACCAACGAACTGATCACCGTCTATTCTTGATTAACACGTCAACAACAATCATCCAAGGGCAATCATGCAAAGCAAACAAAGCTACAATTAGAACAGTACACCAACAGCAGTAAAATAATATGAAAAGTTTTTAAAACAAATCTACATCGCTCTAGGATCACACAGACGCGAAATTCATGCAAATCGGAGCTAAAACGGAAAAGTTATGATTTAAACAAGATTTACTTTATTTAAGTAATAGATTAAATCTAACCTCGAATTTTAAAAGTGTAAAATCTACTATACAGCAGTACTAATAGATAGAATATGAAATTATGAACCTAACGCAACTTGAACGGATCAAATCGGAGTTAAAACGGAGATTTTATGACCTAAATAGATCTAGTGGCAATTCTGTAAATAGCTGAAAGCGTATTTTCATTTAAACCGACTAAAATTACGTTTTCAAAACATCAAAGCGTAAACCAGCAAAGGCGCCATGGACCGCGGGTTAACCCTTTAAAAACCCCAGGGGCTCTTATGCAAAAGAGGCAGGCGAAGGGGTATCTCACGATATAAGCCGTCGGATTAGAAACGAACGGCCGAGATGGAATAAAGGAGAAGAGAAGAGGGGATTCCGGCCACCAACAGTGACCGGCGGCGGCGGGTTGAACGGCGGCGAGCAATTACTCGCCGGCGTTGTCAAATCCGGCAAACTAGCGCGCAATTTGCTGAACCAAGAACACAGGGAGCAAGAGCAGGCGATCGCGAACTCACCTAGACGGATCGGGGCGGCGAAAATTGGAGGGGAACACCGCGCGGCTACCAATGGCGGGCGGAACTCCTCTGTGGACGATGACAAGAGGTAAACAGCGACCAAATTAGCAAAGGAAGGAAGAGAAGTATTCGGCTACTCCAAAATTGATCTCAAAACCCAACATTGGCTTACGGGAACCACGGAACCGAAGAACTCGTCAAATCAAACTAGGCGGCGTCGGCTTGGATGGCGGCAGCCGGGACTTGAATCGTGGGCGATGGCTTGCGGCTAAGATTCGATGGAGGGAGGCGGTGGAGACGGCCGCTATTTATGAGAGGCTCACCGACGTGCGGAGCAAGCCAGGGGGGAAAGCGGTGCGGCATCGGACTCCTTCAAGGTGTCCGGCTCGAACACGAGCGGGAGGAAGGGGACGACCCGGAGCGGCCGACATGTGGGCCCGGGACGTCAGCGAGACAGGCGAGAGGGGCGCGGCGGGCAGCTGCTGGCTGGGCCGGCCCACCTTCGCGGCCCACGGCCAGGAGGGAAGGGGAGCGGCTGGGCCGAAAAGAGAAAGAAAAGGAGCTGATTACGACCCGAACTGAGAAAGAGAATATTATTTTCCTTTTCTTTTTCTAATAATTCAAATACATTTCCAAAAGAGTCTTGAAATAATTTTCTTTTTAAAATAAAAACCAATCACCCAATTAAAATATGCAACGGCATGTATGCTCAAACACTTATTTAACCCTATATTTGATTTTATTTAAACAAAAATATTATTTCACTAGGTTAAAATGCTCACAAAATTGCGTAAGTAATTCAAATTCCCTATTTAAAAATATTCAAAAATTTAGGGTGTTACAATGCAGGTATATAATTTATAAAAAAATATGATGGGGTTATCTAAAATTTTCTTCCATAGTAGTAGACGTGACTAGCTTAGAGACAAGATTAGGGTGGATTATTTTAGTTATTTGTCATATTAGGTGATTAATTTAGATGTAAATTCACAGGGTTATTCTAAGTCATCTTTCGTAATAACAAAAGTGGATAGTTTATACACAAAAATTTAGGTGGTTATTTTGAATTATCTTTCATAATGACATAGATGATTTTTTTTATAAAACAAAATAGATCCAATGACTATTATAGCAATGGTGATTAGATTATGTCAAATTAATTAAAGGGCATATGTTTCTGTTTATTGTGAGAATTTCTAAAGTTTATCTTTTATTTTTCTAGCGGGTCTCTGCTGGGAATTTACGTGGAGGTTCCTAATTAGTAATAGCAAGATAAGATAATTGGCAAGAATTGTGGATTTGTGGTAAAGAGTAGCATCTTACTATTACTAATTGGAGGCCCCAACGGAGCCTCCACATTAATCCTCACTAGATGCGCTAGAAAAAAAAGATAAATACTATAAATTACCACATTAATCAGAAACATCCAGCTATCAAATCAAAGACTCTAGCCATCTATAACCATTGGATCTATTTTGTTTTCTACAAAATTACCCACCTGCCATTATAGATAAAAAATAATTTTTAGAATGGAGAGATTATCAATTGGTCGTACGTGAGAATTGACGATCTTTTTTGTTTTCAAGGAAATTACCCACCTGCCATTATAGATAAAATAAATTCAGAAGGAAAAAAATTTTACCGTTTGGAGAGAATCTTGATTGGTTGTATGTGAGAATTGATGACAGTTAATGAAATATTAGATGAGTCGTCACAAGGAAAAGGAACCCATATCGGTACTAATAGAGCAAAATATCTTTATTATTAAATTATCATTTTCTGATGTTCATGATTAGTTAATAAAATATCAGATGAGTCTTACTAATCACATTCACTTGATAATGTATTAATTAATAAAATGTAACATGTCAGAATTAGTTAACAAAATATCGGTACTAATAGAGCAAAATATCTTTATTATTAAATTATCATTTTCTGATGTCCAAAATTAGTTAATAAAATATCAGATGAGTCTTACTGATCACATTCACCTGATAATGTATTAATCAATAAAATGTAATATTTGTAGTACCCATCACGTCCTGTTAGTTAATTTATTAATAAAAAATCTGATATTAAGTTAAAATGTTAATGAAAAACAGAGTAATCTATCGGCCCTAACAAACAAGATACATGCAATGTGTGTTGCACTTAACACTTTAAATTTAAATCTAAATTATGTACCTCTGCCATTTATAAACTAAAATTCAAAATAACTCTAAAATTTGTATCTAAATTACCTACATTTATCATTATGACAGATAATGACAATATAATGTAAAACATTTGATTATCTAAATTATCAACTTTCTCTGTTATAATAAATAAATAAATAAATATATCTCTAAATCTACATGTAAATACTAATATAGTTAAGCTATTATTATGACAAATAAATCAATAACCATTGTTGTTTAAATAAGTTTACTATACATTGAATAAAGCATTACTCCATATCAATACTAACAATCACTACACAAATGATTTCACGAAGCACCACCCATTTATTAACGGAGGCGGGCACACTAGGCGGCCACCTCCGTTAATCCGTGACAGGGCTCGCGGCGAGTGCCTGCCAACGGAGGCCTCCATAAGTTCACATTAATGCAAACCTTCCGTCGGAGGCAGACACTTTGCCCACCTCGGAAAACCCAACATCTCATAAAAATCTCTAAAACATACTGCCGCCAACCAAAAAAATATGTCAAATCTATTATTAATAACTAACTAATCTATTTTTCCAGTTTGGTCAAAAGAATTTGAAAACAAATCTGTCATACGGTGGTGGAATCTAATCTCACTAATAGATACAGACTACAATCAAACACCTTCAAGGCTTCAATGCACGTTGATGCACAACGTCATCACATGTGACCTTCAAAAGCATAAACTACAACGATAATGACAAGATAAACAATGTAATCTATCAATGATCCTGCTTTCTTGCACATGTAACCTTTCCATGAGAGAGAGAAAGATAGAGCAAAAGCTATGTTGGAGAACATCTCGTGCCAAACCTAGGAAGTCATCTACACTAAAGAATTGATTATGAAAGAAGCGGCACAACATCTAACCCGGATTGAAACATAATAATGTTAGCACCTCCATTTCAAGGGCGCAATAAATACATATTGTCATACGTCTAATGGAAGGCCCACGAGAGGGCCCAAGCCGGCTAGGCCTTGGCTGACCACGCAACCAGGAGGGGGGCACGACCACCGGAGGGGCGACCTCCCACCGCACCACCAACATCCAGATCTGGGAGGATTCTTCCTTGGAGGATAAGTTTAGATTACTTAGGGGCTAAGTCTCCCAGGACTATAAATAGAGAGGCTATGTAATCTTTCAATCTTAAGCAAGAATAGAGTAGGCCAAGGGCCTTCTATCCCCTCCCCTGCCTTCTAAGCCTCGGTCCTCTTCCCTACGCCTCTCTGTCCAGTGCCGCCTCCTCTCTCCCTGCCTCCCTACAGCTGCCGCTCCCTAGCCGTAGCACGCTAGCCCCCCTCCTGGGGTTGGGCTTTGACACTAGTATATCGGAGACCAGATCGATCTGATGGCCACCACCACCAAGATCATCAACATAGAGGAAGTCCACAACAACGCCCACAACATCATCGATCAATTCACAAAACTGTTTGACGAGTACTTCGCTACACCAATAGCAGATCCACTCCAACTAGAGATCACACCAACGGTGCCAACTGCACCCAAAAGAGGAGCACCAACAACAACACCCTCCTTACAACTTCCTCAACCGATAGTAGATCCAAAACTACCTTCGGGTCAAATCTCTGCAGCACCCATACTCACACCAAGGTCGCCTACAACACCAACACCGACCATGGCTCTAGTTACCTTCGGCGACATCAACAACCTCCAGCCCTATTTCAACAAGAACAAAGAAGGGTGCATCATCTTCAGCACGGAGGCAGCAACCTTTGGAGCAGTTGTCTTCCTCAAGCCTTGTCAACGACCAAGCAAGGCCGCAACATGAGGACACGCTGCCAGGAGAAGGGGGGAAGAGATGTCATGCATACGTCTAATGGCTAGGCCTTGGCTGACCGCGCCACTAGGAGGGGGCCGCGACCAGCGGAGGGGCGACCACCCGCCGCGCCGCCAATGTTCAGATCCAGGAGGATGCTTCCTTAGAGGATAAGTTTAGATTACTTAGGGGCTAAGTCTCCCAGGACTATAAATAGAGGGCTATGTAACCTTTAAGCAAGAATAGAATAGGCCAAGGGCCTTCTATCCCCTCCCCTCCCTTCTAAGCCTCGGTCCTCTTCCATGCGCCTCTTTGCCCAGCGCCGCCTCCCCTCTCCCTGCCTCCATACAGCCACTGACCCCCAGCCCTAGCTCGCCAGCCCCCCTCCCGGGGTTGGGCTCTGATACATATCAAATAATTTCAAAGATGCAAAGGCAATGTGTTAAGGAATTCAGAGCAACGATGACTTAATTATGTTGGGGACATCCATCCATGAAGCAAAAGATGAGAAACCAACAAATGACAAGCCAGACATCAATGGTATGACTTACAATTCGCCTCAAAATTTTCATCAGACAAATCAATGAAAGACTAAAATTTATTAAAACAATTGAAGGTACACATCTAAATATTCAATACTCAATCATGTTATTAATTTTTATTTGTACCTGAACTAACCATTTAATATTGTTATCCACACAATTCAATTCCTACAAAGGGCAGTCCAACACACTCATATACTACGTAAAGTCGGACAAAAAAATGAAGGAAAAGAAAACACCCAACTGTAGAATCAATCTACCACGATGATCTCTCTCAATCATGCCAATGCTAATTATATATATATATATATATATATATATATATATATATATATATAGTGCAGTTGGTGAGTGCTAGCTCGCCGAGTCACCAGGTCCTGGGTTCGAAGCCGTCTCTCTGCAGAATTTCTGCGAGGGTAAGACTTTGCTTCAGTTATTCCCTTCCCCAGACCCCACTCGTGTGGGAGCCTCTGACACTGGGTCTGCCCTTTATATATATATATATATATATATATATATATATATATATATATATATATATATCTGTGTGTGTGCGCGCGCGCGCGCGTGTAACTTCGGATTCAAATAAAAGTTATTTGTACGAAGTAATTTTTAATAGTTAATACATATTAAATAAGAATTTATATTGCTTAAGTGTCTCAAAGTTATACCATGCGGGAGCACGGGTTGAGAGACTAGTGTTCTGAATTCTAGATTAGACCCATGTCAGTCACCCTGTGACGAGTTGTTGGAAGTAATTATTAAGTTTCTCTGTTTCTGTCATGCATAGGAATACACCATGGGAGATTTATTGCCATTCGCTTACCCGGAGATGCTCAAGGCGAGTTTTCCGGAGATGTTCAAGGAGACGTCCATGGCCACTGTACAGGTCAACCTGCGGCGGGTCAATAAGAAGCCCATGGACAGTGTCTATGGGAAAATCGTTGCTTTCATTCGAGATCAGCACAGGGATAGTGTTTCCTTCCAAGTTGGGAGCATGCTCTTCACACGTACAGAGAGGACGGGTCAGAATGTTGGCAGCTCGAAGACGAGGCTTGAGTTGGCGAGGTCTGGTGTTGTGGTGCCTTCTGGTTGGGTACTTCACATAGAGTTGGACCTGTATATTAAAACTGGCAACAGCAGCGACGTCAACAATTTGAAGAAAAATCTCAACTTCGGCAAAATTACAAGACAATGCATTGATGCCAACGGCGACAAAGCTGAAGTGGTCATCTCCTGGTCACCGGAGGTACACAATGAATATATAGGCGAGCAACTAAGTCCCCCCGTAGAGGTAAACATCGAACAGAATGGCAACCACTAGTTGCTAGTACCTGCTACACTGTACTCTATAACAACATTAAAGATATTAATTGTGGCTTTCCTCCTTGCAACTAAATCCCATGCTGCAGGTCAAAATGGTGTCTGAGGAATATCTAACTGTAGTCTACACCATCGGTGATGAACTGTCGTTCACTGAATTCATAATGGCTCTACGTCGCATTCTCGCTGACCATCCAGACCGTGAGGATATATTGGATGAACACCCAGATTTCTTAAATCTCTCCTCCACCCGACAACACCCTGTGCTGGCCAAGCAGAGTGCTGGACAGCCCGCAAGGTGGCTCCACATCAAGCTTCAAGTGGAGGGCAATGAGGCCGCCCGCTGGGCAACCCTGATCATGCGGGATGACAACTTGTACGTCTGTGGCTTCATGAACCAGCAAGGAGTGTATGGGCTTGTCGACACTGATGAGAAGAGCAAGTTGATGCTCCCAAAAAAATACTGTGACATGGATGTGCAACGCCTAAAGTGGACCGTCCAATACAAATCAATTCTGGGAGCCGGAACTCAAAAAGAAGTCATAAACAAACTGGATTGCGCGCATCTGGGCAAGACCTTCGCCGATGACGCCGTGCACAAGCTCTCGTGCTACAGCGGAGCGAATGGTGAGGAGGACTGCGCCAGGAGGGCACTGGCGGGCCTCATCGTCATGGTCTGCGAGTCAGCAAGGTTGAATCATCTCCACGACTCCATTGTAGCTGGATGGAGCAACGGCACAGGATTCACCAAGGAACTCATGCGCAATTGTGTGTGGGGTTATGGGAAGAAGTCGGAGGAGCTGCGGATGTGGAAGAGTGGAGGGTACGCCCAAACGCCGCAGCTACCGCATCCTATTGAGGAGCTACAAGCCATTTACCTCGTGCTCAACACTCGTCCACCAAAAGATAAAAACCAATTGCAAGCAGAAAAAAACAATCAACATGGGGAACCCAGCAACGCCGGTAATGATGGTGATTCTACTAATAAGCCCGGGGGCACCAGCAGAGGTGGCGGCCATCCTAGCGATGGTGGCCATGCTAGTGAACAAAGAGGTGGCTGCAATGGCAAGGCCTGTATCGATGGCAGCGGTGGCAGTCCTCCTGCTAGCAAATCCGAGGAGGCTAGTGACGCTGGCAGCGGTGGCGGCCGTGATAGCAAATCAGGGGAGGCTATCGATGCCGACAACAGCTGTGGCCCAACCAGTAGCTCTGGCGGTTCTGCTAGCCAACCTGGGGAGGCTGGTGATAGCTCTGCTAGCCAACCTGGGGAGGCCGATGATGACGCTGGCCTTGGCCGAGGCAATAGTGGTAGTGGTGGCCAACCCGGGGAGCCTGACGATGACCAGCTGAGCCATGGTCGACCCCGAGTGGAGCTGTTGGCCATACGTGCCGATCTTCAGGTCAAAGGCACCGAAATCGCCGTCTTCGACGGCAGACGTGGCCAGATCATCTATAGGAAGGAGGAGATAGGACAAGAAGGCCAGGTACTTTTTTTTTTAGATAATGGAAAATATCCGGCTTCAGCCTTCTTCTAAGAAGAAAAAGCATCAGTCCAAACTTATTACAGTAGCTCACACATAATTTAAACTTATTACAGGTTCAGAACTAAAGTTCAAGACGGTAAATAAAGGACCATCCATGCGATGCGAAGAACTCCATGGCTTTCGATTCTAATAGCTTGCAAGCGTCAAGAATCCGTTCCTTGTCGTCATCCGAGCGCTGCAACAGAGCCCAAAATCGTAGCCAGTGTGTTCCCCTGAAAAGAACCTGCAGAAAAGTTTTTAGGTGACCTTTATCAAAAACCACATCGTTCCTTGTGATCCATATTGCCCAGCAAAAAGCCGCAGCCCCAGTCAATAAAAGAAAATTATGATTGGAACCTCCTAGCTTTGACCAACTATTGAAAAGATGGTTCGTGTTTCTTGGAGGATTAATGCCAAACAAAACAAACACAGCACGCCAAAGAAATCTGGCATAATGACAATCAAAAAATAAGTGTTGGATAGTTTCAGGTGTGCTACAAAAACAACAAGCCTTACTACCATTCCAATTTCTTTTAGCAAGGTTGTCTTTTGTTAGTATTACCCCCTTCTTTAAGAACCAAAGAAAAATCTTAATCTTCAAGGGCACTTTCATATGCCAAATTTCTTGGGTAACCTTAATCCCATTATTGACTAGGTATTTGTACATGGATTTAACAGAAAATAAGCCATCATTATTTAAGTTCCAAATGAAAGTATCCCGACCCTCATTTAAGTTAATAAAAGCAACTCTCGCAACTAGACTTTGCCATTCCAACAACTTGCTCCCAACTAGTGCCCTTCTAAAAGACACATTGAGAGGGATGGAATTAAGTACATCAGCCACTGTTGCTTGTTTCTTTCGCACTATATTAAATAAATTCGGGTATTGGATTTTTAAAGGTTGGGAGCCCAACCATTTATCTTCCCAAAATCTAATTTGAGTTCCATTGTCTAGTTTAAACTTCCCAAGACTTAAGAAAATGTCTTTGACTCCCAACAAACCATTCCAAAAATGAGAAAACCCATTTTTCTTTTCAACTTGACTTAGAGTCTTGTTCTTTAGATACTTGTTCCTTATTAACTCTTGCCAAGTGCCCTCCTCATTGCAAAGTTTGAAAAGCCATTTGCTCAAAAGACATTTGTTTTGTAAATCTAGGTTCTGAATTCCTAAACTACTTCGATACATACATACATATATAGATCTTTCCCAGCAATATTGATGGAGCAATAATGTGTACATGTAGGGAATGGTTGATTTGGTGCTAACTGGACCCTACAAAGGCATCTCGGCCTATGGGTGCTTCGCCATTAGTATTGACATCCCAGCAGCCGCAGGTAGCTGGAGTGGTGATGCTGGTGGTAACCTCGAATGGGAATGGGATTGCTATGACCCAAAGTACGCCGCCCAAGTTGACGAACCACCAGTGAGGCACACCATCCACACTCGAGATGGCTGCAGAGAGGTTGCAGAGATCACCTATGCGGTGATGTCCAACGCTCTGGAGGCCACTGTGGAGGTATTGCTGCGGCTCCAAGATGGGCAGAGCCCTGGTGGCGTCTACGGTGCAATCACCGCGTACATCGGTGACTTTCCAGACGGGAGTGATCTCTTCAGACGTACACAGAGGACAAGTCAGTTATGCTCCACCTCCCTTAATAATGATGGCTGGTGGTGCCTTGAGCTGGCAAGGAATTTGGTTGCGGTACCATGTGGTAAATTGCTTTGCATAAAGGTGGACCTGCAGCTTGAATCTTCTAACATCCGTTTGGATGGTACTCGGAAATTCAGCAATGGAGTTTCAACTGCACCAAGTCTCAATGTCGACGGCAATGAAGTTAAAGTGAACATCACCTGGTACCCGGAGGTAAGCATTGAAGAGAGATCTGTGAGAACTAGCTGCTGCGCCGAACATTGAAGACATGTTTTATCACTTCCTTATTCTTTTAATGAATAGTAATAATCATGTTGCCTACTGACTGACCTTATTATATATACTACTAATTCACTGCAGATCGCACGACCAAGTCACCCACCGGAGCAAATAACCATCAAAGAGGCTGATGAGGAGAAATCTATTACTGCTCCGTCGACAGAACAAATCATCAGTGGTACATTGGAGGTAAATTAAAGGACTAGCTACTATAGGGGTTGACGCTAAACATTGAAGACATTTATTATCACTCTTCTTTTAACCAAACTCTGGGGTAATGCATGCAGGTCAAAATGGTTTCAGGGCATCTAACTGTAGTGTACACCATCGGAGACGAACCGTCATTCATTGAATTTATAGCGAACCTCCGTTGCATGCTCGCTGACCACCCAGACCGCGAGGATATCTTGGATGAACACCCAAAATTCTCAAGTCTGTCTTCCACCGGAAAACACCCAGTGCTCGCCAAGCAGCGTGCTGAACAACCGGCCAGGTGGATTCACGTCAAGCTGGAAGCAGTGAAGGGAGAGGAAACGTTGTCGACAACCCTACTCATGCGGGACGACAACTTGTACGTCTGTGGATTCATGAACCAGCAAGGGGATTCATTCGAGCTCATCGATAACCCGGATACATCCGCCGGTATACTCCCAGTTGATGAATACAATCCCCGACGCCTAAGCTGGGGTGTCGGTTACAGATCCTTACTGGACGTCGACACTGAAGATGATCTTGTGAGAAGACTGGCGCGCGTGAATATGGGCCGTGACTTCGCCATGGACGCCGTGCACGTGCTGTCGCGCTTCCCAGCTTGGGTGGACAATCGTATTCGTATGAACCCCAGGTTGGCACTAGCGGGGCTGACCGTCATGGTCTGCGAGTCTGCAAGGATGAATCCAATCTACGACTTCTTTACAAGTTCGTGGAGCTGGAGCAACGAAGATTTCATGGAATTCACCGACAGGGGATCAACCGAGGATCTGATGCGTCGTTACGTGTTGAATTGTTATGGGAGGATGTCGCGCCAGCTGCTGGCATGGAAGAGTAAAAGATACGCCAACTCGTACCCCACTTGGCAGCTACGAGACATTTACCTCGTGCTCAACTACCGTTTGGATCCACCTCATCAGGCCAGCGGCGCCGAGAGGAGCAGCAGCCACGGCCGTGGCACACGAGGCACTACTGGGCATGGTGGACGCAGCTCCATGGACCTTATTTGGTCGCGACGCGGGAAGAAGGCTGACGGTGCCAAGGGCGGCTATGGTCGACCACGGGTGGAGCTGTTGGCCATGAGTGGCGCCGACCTTGGGGTCGTTGGCACGACCGTCACGGTCTTCGACGGGAAACGAGGCCATATCATCTATAGGAAGGAGGATCAAGAAGAAAAGGTATATATTTTACATCGTGTCTAATCTCTGCTACCAATCCGTATGAATCTTTTTTCACACGAAAGCAATAATAGAGTATTAATAATTAAGGATGAAAACGGTCGGAAACGGTCGAAAACGAACTTACGATATAGAAAAACGAAAGCGGTCGGTTCGGGATATTTCTACATTTAGCAATTAAAGAGTACAAAAAATGGTTAAAAATGGTTGTGAAATCAATTGAAACTGACAATTTTTCATATTAAAAAACGGTTCATAATATAGAAAACGAAAACGGACAATTCGAAATATTTCTGTTCCGTTTTCATCCCTATTAATAATCAATCAATGCATGGTTGTAGGGACCAATGGCTGATTTGGTGCTGACTGGACCCTACACAAGCATCTCAGCATACGGGTGCTTTGCCATCAAAATTGATATTCCACCGCCAGGAGCAGCTGCAGGTAGCAGCAAAGGTGATGGCAGTGGTTCCATCATATGGGAATGGGATTGCTATGACCCAGAGTACGCCAAGGAAGTTGACGAAGGACCCAGGACTCGCACCATCAGCTCTTCATCAGGCCCCGACCGCAACGTTAAGGTCACCTATGCGGTGATGTCCAACGCCCTGGAGGCCACTGTGCAGGTGAAGATACAGCGCACAGATGGGAACAGCTCTTGTAGCGTCCACGGTTATATCACCGCACGCATTGGTGACTTCACACATCAGAAGATCCTCTTCGATCGTACACAGGAGACGGCTCAGCATTTCTCTCCTACGGAGTCACGGGTGCTTCAGCTGGCCAGGAATGTGGTTGCGGTGCCACGTGGTCAGAACCTTCTCATAGGGATGCACCTGAGCATTGAAACTTCCAAGAACCAAAGGGTTAGTAAGAAAACACGTTTCGATTGTTTTCTCACCTTCGACGACGATGGCAGTCCTAGTGATGGTAGTCAACGTCGTCTTGAAGCGGACGGCGGCGTTGAATTCGAAGTGACCGTCGCCTGGTACCCAGATTCTATTAGTGCTTCCTCAAGACCAAGTCGACCAATGGAGGTACGCACTGAAAACATTGCTGAGCACTAGTTGCTGGGGCAAACGTTCAACACGTTTTTCTTATGTTTTCCTTTTGTTTTCTTTTGACTTGTCATCGTCTATTGATTGATCACTACGTACTACATATGATGTACTGCAGATCGAAATGAGCCAGGAACCTGACATATCGTACATCGTTGGGGATGATGCAGAAGGGTTCAATAGATTCGTCACTGAGCTGCGTACATTGGTGGCGGAGCAGCCACGCTGCAAGGATCTCATGGCCAATCATCCAGAGCTCTCCTCCACACGTAACCACCACCCAGTTCTCCCCAAAGTACGTGTTATAAGAGAAGAATACAGGTTTTACATCAAACCAGCAGAAAGGTTGTTTCGCATCAAACTGGAAGTAGTGGATGCCGTGAATAAAACGTCATGGATAATCCTACTCATGCGGGGTGACAACTTGGACGTAATCGGCTTCATCAACCAGAACGGTGTTTGCTACGAGCTTGGTAATCCTGGCTCTCAGCAGCTCCCACCACCACTAGGATATGAATCAAAATGTCTAGGCTGGGTGGACGCGGACGAAGCCGAGGAAGTGGGCCCCGCGAAGCTGAGAAAGGACTTCGCGAAGGCCGCCGTGCAGTGCCTTTCGGGCTTCGCAGACGTGGGGCCCCCTAACAACGCCAAGCGGTCACTGTTTGGTCTGAAGATCATGATCTGCGATTCGGCGAGGATGGAACCTGTCCGCGAAGCCATAGCAGCTGGTTGGAATAAAGGCGGAACTGCATTTACCAAACAATTGCAGAACTGCAGACGGATGTGGCCAGTAGTGTCACGAGCACTGCTGGACTGGATGGATCACGGCTATGAAGGCTGGACTACGCTAGAGTCGATGGGAATCACGAGCTCAGAAGCTGCACGAAAGACTGTCCCCCTTGTGTTCAATGATTATGATCGCATATGCGCGTACTAGACCTCGGTGACCACCGTACGTGCATGCAGCATACATACCGCTTCGCCACATTACGTTATTTTTTCTACTGTATATATCCCTTTTGTTGTCACAAAATCATGTCGATCGAGGACTTGTTTGTTGTCGTTATGGTGCGTGGCCTGCAACCCTTGCTGAATTAGGGCCCACGCATATATATTTGCTAAATCAGGTTCCCTTTTTTATTTTCTTCTTCTACTTTTATTTACTTTATATAAATAAATAAGTCATGTCGTCCAGACGTGATGCATGTGACCATTTGAGCTAGTGCTTGCAATTTGATCCTGTATTCCTGTAAAGCCGACAGTAAGGGTGACATGAAACTATATATGCAAATGTAAACACTATTTGTTTCAGCATGTAATGGTTTGGAATCACAGTATATAATACAGCTTGCCATCTTTGTCCTAGCTAGCAGCTGAAATCTGAGTCCATGTGTCCTGGTATCGCTTATATCATTTCTTTGGTACCTACTGTCATCTGAAGGTTGCAAAATGAGCTTTAATTTGTTCTCTCAGCTGTGCCTTTAGGTTCCATTTGTCTACCTGAACCAGCATGCCTTAGGGCCCATGATTTGATTTTTTTTCACTCCTTTTTTTTCGAAAGATCCGTTACCGGCTTTCATCGAACTTAAGAAAAAAGCAATTTACAACCTATCCTGGCGGCTCAAGACGGGCCGCCAACATTTTCACTCAGGGCTACATGAAAGCCCCTCGCCACCCCTAGACTTAAGGTTACATAAAAGGATAATCTATCTTAAAACAAACCTATCTACTACTGGGGGTCTGACTGCGCCGGGAGCAGTCGACCAAGATCACGGTATCCTGTGAAGGCCCAGGTACGCGCCTCATCCAGGATAGAATGTAAGACCTGCTGGACAGTTCTCTCATGTTTCCTGAACACACGTTCATTCCATTCTCGCCAGAGTTCCCAGATGGTCAAGATCGTCAGTGCACTTACTCCCATCCGCTGCGTGTTGGACACCCCATCCAGCGTTGCAAGGAACCAAGCTTCTAAGTCATCATTTCGTGGCCAGCTATCAGGGAGCAGAGAGGGCACCTGTACCCATTGGCTTACCTGGCTCCAGACCTGTCTGGCAAAAGGGCATTCGCAGAATAGGTGGTGTGCCGTCTCCAGTGAAAGGATCAAGATGCCCAAGAGGGGGGTGAATTGGGCTTTTCTAAAAATTAATTACAAGAATTAAATCCTACAAGCCGGAATTCACCCCTAGTGCCTACTTGTGTTCCTAGAGATTCTACCGGTAAAAGTTTTGCACCCTAAGTTCCAATCCTAGTCTAGCATGGCAATTCTAGGAAAGTAAATCAAGCAATGAAAGTAAATACGAGAAAGTAAATGCTTGAAAGTAAGGGCAAGGAACACGGCGATGTTTTCCCAAGGTATCGGAGAGTCGCCACTCCCCACTAGTCCTCGTTGGAGCACCCGCGCAAGGGTGTAGCTCCCCCTTGATCCGCGCAAGGATCAAGTGCTCTCTACGGGCTGATTCTTCAACACTCCGTCGCGGTGAATCGCCCAAAACTGCTCACAAGATGAGTTGGGTCATCCACAAGCTCCGCCGGATGATCACCAAACTCCCAATCACCACCAAGCCGTCTAGGTGATGGCGATCACCAAGAGTAACAAGCTAGAACTCTCACTTGACCACAACGAGCCTAATGAGAAGATGAATGCACACTTGCTACTCTCTATTCACTAGTGAGGGACTCTCAAGCTTTGATTCACAAATCACAATCCTCACTAGAGCTCTTGCACTCCCTTGCACTCCAAAGGTGTTTCTCAGCTGAACAAATGAGCAAGAGACCTCTAAAAGAGGTGGTGGGGATGTATTTATACACCCCACAGTCAAATCCAACCGTTACCTGCCAACTCAGCAAAATACGAGGTGACCGGACGCGTCGGTCGAAGTGACCGGACGCGCCGGTCGCTCGTAACGGTCGAAAACCTGAAATAACGGCTGAGTGACCGGACGCGCCGGTCAGGGGTGACCGGACGCGTCCGTTCGTGCAGGGAGCTTACTGTACTCTGACCTGACGCGCGACCGCGTCCGATCAGTGATGACCGGATGCGTCCGGTCATCAGAGTACCTTACTAGAACGTGACCGGACGCGCCGATCACACTCCAGTCGCGTCCGATTAGGTGATTTCCCTCAAGTGACACGTGTCAGCCTGAATACCACGTCCGGTCCTCGCAAGGACCGCGTCCGGTCAACAGCGCTGAAACACAGTCGCGGTTTAGAACTGACCGGACCCGTCCGGTCATACCAGACACCGCGTCCGGTCAAGGGAAAACGTCTCTAAACACTCCGAAACGCGACGCAACTTGAACCAAGTTGCTTCCAACTGAACTTTGAGCTATTCTAGAGCTTCCTAGTGCTAAGTTTGACAAGTGTGCACCACACCTAAACATAAGACTCACCTAGGTCAAGCTACTCGCTCGTGCCCCCCTTTATAGTACGGCCAAAAGAGAAAACGAAGATCCTAACGACTATTCCGAATATAACTCAACACCTTGACATCCGAAACTAACCGTCCTTAATCTTGACGTCAATCCTTTGAAAACCGAAACGATTTCCATCAAGAGGCATGAATACCATAGTGCCCAAAGCAGTTATCAACCCCATGACCTAACTTACCAAAGTTTCTGCAAAAACACACGTTAGTCATGGTAATAAAACGTTGTCATCAATTGCCGAAACCAACTCTCGGGGCCTAGATGCTTTCAATCTCCCCCTTTTTGGTGATTGATGACAACACTAAGATTCAGAAGATAAGAGTTGAGGTTTTCGAACATGCTTGGTTCACATAAGCAAGAAACAATAAGCACAAGGGGTTAGGAATTGCTTATGTGCCCCAAGCCAACAGTGTGTACTCATAAGATAAAACAAAAAGCGTTAGTACACATAAAAAACATAGCTCAAAAGAAATCGGAGTAAGGCACGGAAGCACAGCCTTATGAGCTATAACCAAACAAGTGACATGATTTAAAAAAGGTGACTAGATAGACCACATAGACTTAAAGTACCTCACACGACCCCATGTCACAAGAATGCAAGTACTAGAATGTAAACAAGATGCATGAATGTAGCACACAAATAAGAACGAAAACCCTCTATCAAAACTCCCCCTGAATCTACTCTCTCTCTTCCCCCCTTTGGCATCAACCGCCAAAAAACTAAGCTAAGGATCTGATGGGGGAACAGACGGAGTCAAGTCGGGTGCCGAGGAGCGCGGAGTGATCACAAACTGAGAAGTATGTTCCTCGGACTCGGAGCTGTCAGGCTGACCCTCTGAAGAAGCACGCGGCTGTGAAGCGGTCTGGGTCTGAACAACAGGAGCAGGTACTGACGAAGAAGTAGCAACTAGTGGAGTAGTCTCTGTGACCTGAGCCTGAAGTGAGCCAACAGCTGAGGGATCGGTCGAGGCAACTGACGAAGGTATAGTCTCTGTAGTGCCCGTCCCTGTCACAGGAGGAACAGCTGCCTCTGAAGCGGACAACCCTGAAGAAGTAGCTAGAGTAGTGTGCGAGGGCATCGGCTGACCAGTCAACTCGTTGTAGGTGGCACTCAAATCAGCAAACGGTGTGTTTGTCATTAAGTGAGGGCGAGGCTGGTCTAAAGGAGTAAACCCCGTCTGAATAGGCGTGTAACTCGGGGACTGGAACGACTGGGGGGACCTGCTGCTGTGGAGAGGTGAACTGAAAGCTCGGCTATCCCTGACTCTGAGGTCCACTGGACTGTAAAGATGGAGTCAGGACAGATGCAGGTGGAGGTACCCCAACTGCAACCAAGTGACGCAGGAGCTCTAAGTACTGCTGCTGGTTTGCTGCCTGCTGTCGATGCATCTCGACCTGCTGACGCTACATCTCGACCTGCTAGCGCTGTATCTCAAGCTACTGCCTCTGGAACTCATCCTATCGAGCCTATATCTGAGCAAAAGCGGCAGCTGTGTCCTGAGCCTGTCTCTGTATCTGAAGCTCCTGTCTCTCCTGTACCTGGGTCAGCCTCTCAAGAATAGCCACCATGGCTGGGTCTGAGCGGGAGGCTGAACCAGAGCCACCAGCCTCATGGTCGTGAGGCCTAGGAGACCGATACCTGGGGATGGGCTGATAATCCTCATCAGTGCTGTCAGAGGCCTCATCCTCAACAGGATCAGCAGGCTGAGCATCTAGATCTGCAAGCTCTGCCTCAGCAAGACCCTCAACGGTCACGTCCTGCTCAGCCGCTGTCTCTGGCACCTCAGGTCTCTCTCGCTGTCCTGGCACTGGGGCCTGCTCTCTGGTGACAGAAGCCCACAGCTGACGGATATCATACTCTGGAAAGACAGTGGTAGTGCCTGATATCTCAGCTCTAATCTCAGAAGGCAGCTCAAGTGAAGATCTGATGATGAAGCATATCCAATGAGCATAGGGCAGCTGACGGTGTCCCTTGAAGCCTTCTGCCAAGGTGTCCTCCATCTCACATAGCATAAGATCCCATATATCAAACGGTGTTTGTGAGAGAAGATGGTGCACTACCCATAACTGCATCCGGGCCAGTCCCTCTCTATAGCCCAGCCTCGGAAGAAGAGTACGTCTGACAATGGCATCCAAGACTCTGGCAAGAGGTGTCAAGCTGGCGGGTGTGCGACGAGACCCTTCGCCAAAAGGCTCACGAAAGCAGGGTCGGATCAGATCAGTAGGGGGCACTGTCCCGCCGTGAGGGCATCTAGGTGGAGCAGTCTGACCAAAGCAAAGCTGATGTATCTTCATGTCTGAAGCTGGGAGTCTGAGAATCTCCCGCACTCGGGTGCTGTACAATCTGCGGTCACGGCCACGGAATGCAAAGTGAATGAACTCATGTGCCGGGTCAATCCATAGTGAGGCATAGAACTCCCTAACCCAAGTGCCACAGTAAGCTCCTATCCGTCCAAGAAAATCTGATAGGCCTGGAAGGAAGGACAGGTGCGGACGGAGCTGCTCACCCACTACCTCAACAAGAGTCTCAATACGACAGACCCTCTATGGTCGAAAAGCAATCCCACTGTCGACATATGCTCTGTAGAAATCCTCCTGTAGAGGTGTATAGAATCCTTCTGACGCTCTAGAATCCCTCACAGGTGGGAACCACCGGCTGACCTCAACGAACCTCAGGGCTTGCAGCTGACGTGCTGTAGCTCCCCTCAAGTCAAAGTGCTCGACTGGGGGCGAACCTTAAGCCCTGGGAGGTGGACGTCCTCCACGACGCTGGCCCTCTAGCCTAGGAGTCACCTGAGCTCGCGTACGTGTAGAGCGACGACGTGGTGGAGTCTGGACTGGCTGCTCCTCTGTCTCCTCTGGAGCCTCTGCAGGTGGATCAACTCACATAGCCTCAGTATCCTCTGTCCCCTCTGTGCCCTCTGTGGCCTCTGTACCGAGCTGTCGACCTTCAAGATGAAAGCGACGCTCGCCAATGTGAATACCACTGCTCCTGCCTCCCCTCTCTGCCTGCTCTGCTGCATCAGCAACTGCCTGAGTGATCTCTGCATCTGTAAGAGTCTTCTTCTTCTTTCTAGCCATAACCTTTATGCGCTTACCACGCGCAACCTCAGACAGACGAGGAGGACTCTCGTCCCCGTCACCAGGAGCACCCCCGGCATTCTTGCAGCGAACCATACTGACTGACTGTCGAGAACCTCTGAAAGATGATGTACTGTCACTCAAGAGGCTTGGCCTCAATCCATATCCGCAGGCTTGGCCTCGGATTAAAGCACTGAACTGCTGTCACCCCGACTCACCGACAAACTCGCTGAAAAGATGGAATAGATGGATCTACTATAAGCAACATATATAATCTAAAAGGTACGAAACCCTAAGGATAGCAAGCATATAAGATGAGATGAGAATCGAACAGCGATGACTACCTCGGATCGACGAGAAACCGGTGACGAGATGAGATTACCTAGTTCGCGAGATTTCCCGAATACGCCGGATGAGCGCTGATTTGCCGAAACAAGAGATAGTTAGAATTTCAAGAACAAAATTACGGCAAACCCTAAGGAGTAGATTAGGGTAACGTGAAGGAACCTCACAGAGAAGACGTCGCGAAGGAGCCTCGACGACGAACGGCCGAAACGAAGTTGCGTGAGCCCTAGGGTTAGGGTGAGGGCAAACTGTGAGGTGGTCACGGTGGTCAACCGGAGGATTGCAGCGAGGAAAAAACTCGGTGGCACGAAGGAGGAGGACGCTCGACCTGGATGGCGTAGACGTTACAGCAGCGCGGCGTGGTGGCGCGGCGAGCGGCGCACGAAGCGGCGGTAGCGCGGGTGAGGGCGATGCGGCAGTGCGGGCAGGGGCGGTGCGGCAGCGCGGGCAAGGGCAGTGCGGCGGCTCGACGCGGCGGAGGACGGCGAGCTACGGTGGAAGAGGCACGGGCACGGCAGCGCTCGACGAGACGACGAATAGGGCACGAGAGCAGCGGCGGATAAGAAAAACGGATCGAGGACGAAGAGTTATATGAGGACTCAGATCCGCTCGGCGTGCACTGACCGGACGCGGTGGTCGAATGACCGGACGCGGTGGTGCAGCGTCCAGTCACACTCCAATAAGCTCCTAGAGCGACCGGACGCGTCCGGTTAGGGCTGACCGAACGCGGACAGAGTCCGGTCGAGGGTCATCCGGGAAATTCATCGCGCATGACCGGACGCGGTGGTGGGTACCGGGACCGGACGCGGTGGTCAACAGCGACGCGTCCGGTCAAGCGTCCGGTCACACGGTCAAGAGAAAGTCTTCGGGATGACCGGACGCGCTGGTGGTCGCCGGGACCGGACGCGGTGGTAAAGCATCACTGCATCCAGTGCAGCGTCCGGTCCAGCGTTCGGTCACGGTTTTTCGCCTTTCTTCAATCCAATCTTTGACGCGACTTCTCCCAATCAAGTTCTAATCCAAAGAGACTCAAATAAACACCAATTAGAACCTGATATGAGTGACCTCACTCAAACCCTCAAGTTTTTTCAAAATAGTTTGCCTTAGGCTAGTATTGTTTTTAGGAAAATAAGCAATAACCACCCGAGGAGCAACGTATGGCCATGCATGTAACACCCAATATTTTCCTAATTTTAAAAATAGCTTAAATTGATTTATTTATGCATTCTTTTTTTTGTGAGCATGGAATATCTTTTTTATTATTTTATTAAAATCTAATATAAGGAGTAGAAACATGTCTTTGTCCTCATGCTGCTGCATACTTCTTTGTTTGATTTGGTTTTTGCTTTTATTAAAAATTTATATGCTTAACTAATTGAAAATTTGCTTTAGAAAGAAAAGAAAAAAAAAAGAGAGAGAAAAAGAAAAATCTTCTCGGGCTCGCGGCCTTGGCCCAGGCGCCGCCGGCCTGCTCCCCTCTCCTTCCCCCGCTTTGGGCCGGCCCAGGCGCAGCGTCCACCGCAGCCCAAGCCCACGAGCGCTTCCCCCCCCTCTGTTCTCTCGCTGCCAGTGGCCCCCACCCGTCAGCTCGATCTCCTACCTCCCGCCGCTCTCTTCGGCCGAGACGACGCTCGCCCCCGCGCCCCGCGTCCGCGCGATGCCCGGCTGCTGCGACCAAGCCCTCCCTTTCTTTCTCCCCCGCTGCGACCGCGTCTCCGCCCCCGGCTCAAAGGCCGCTCGAGGCGTTCCCGCACCCCCCGGTCAAGACGGCGCCCCGCCATTGACGGCATGGAGCCGAGCTCACCACGAGCTTCACCTCTCACTCCCCCATCTTCCCGGGCATTATAAGGAGCACCGTGGCCTCCTTCCGCCTCCCCTCGCACTCTTCCCCCGCGCCCCCACCGCTCGGAACACCACCGGCAGCGGCGACCTTCACCGCCGGCCGCTCCCCACCGTCGCACGCCGTCCACGCCTCACCCCGGCCTCCAACGACGTCGTAAGTGGAACCGCGACCCTCCCCTCTACCTCCCGGTCTGGTTCGCGGGTTGATTGGGTCGCCTGGGCCGCCGATTTGGGTAGCGCCGCCGTGTTCGGACTCGCCGCCGGCGACCCGCCGCCGTGGCACTGTGCCAGCCGGTTTTTCCCCCCCCTTCTCTCTCCCCTGCTTCTAATCGCAGCCCTCCATCGCGGGATCGACGGCTCAGGAGCAGCCGTACCCCTTCGTTTGTAAATTTTGCTTAAGAGCCCCCCAATTTCGTTAGAATCCCACCCGCAGTCCTCAGATAAATTCAAAATCGGATTTTCTTTTCAGATTTAATTTAATAGAGTTCCACTTAATTACAAGTTTGCCACTGCATTCAAATGCTTATAAAATGCACAGTTTAACTCCGATTTAACCCATTCAAATTGCGTTGGATTCGTCTTCTTGAGCTCTACGTAGTAGAACCTTTGTCAAGTAGTTTTGGGAATATTTACGTTAGGGTTATAATTAATTAATTAATTCTCTATAGAAATCTTTAGAAAATCATAACTTCCACGTTTTAATTCCGATTTCCGTGGACTTTACGTCTGTGTGATCGTAGTGACGTGTAGAATAGTTCTATTTACTTTTCACATCCTTTTTCTATTGATTGGTGTACTGTTCTAATCCTATCTCTGTTTGCTTCGTGCATGATTGCTCGGGTACGCTTGTGTGGTGATGTTTCCCCGAGTATAGACGGTGAGCAGTACCTTGGTGAGCAAGGGCAGTGCCTTGAAGACCAGCCGTGCCAGCAGGATTTCGATAATCACGGCAAGTATAGTTTGGGACTCTCCTTGATTACCTATTCACCAAATATAATATAATTCATATGCATGTGTCCTTTTGTTACCTATTAAGGATGCCTTAGTGTTGATGATCAAACACCTTGATGACCTTGGGATGTGTGCATTTGGGTAGTACTTGCTAGCGCCAATATTATGACCATGATCTCGTAACCTGAATGATGGAATATGCAACAACATTAAAATATGATTTTTAATTACTGTTAAAAGGGGGCTATTGTATCTGCCTGTTTTCCAGATGCTCTAGTTTCTCTCCATAAGGACTTATCTGTAAGTGATCACCGGGATTTTATAGTACAGCTGTGAGGGCTACATGGCTCTGGCTCTAGTTGCTTTAGGGACCTTTTCTAGCTTGTTAGAGGTTACCTTAATTGGCGTAAGAATGGCTCGACGAGCTGAGTATAGTGCGGCTTCTGTCCACATGTGTGCAAGCTGCGTGTTATGCGCCATCTGGAAGAAGGGCTCTATATTCCCTTGCCGAGTGAATCTAATGGCCCTAACTCGTTAGACGAACCCTAGAGTAGCTTTATGTGAATTTACGATGTTTGGGCCTTGCAAACCTTCTCATCAGTAAATCATGACTCACAGTGAACGTGTACACCTCTGCGCAGAGTTTAAACTGGTATACTAGCCGTGCCCACGGATACGGGTGGCCTTGGGGATTCTTATGGAATAGATGATCACTTTTGGTTACTATTTAATTCTTGTTGTCATGTACTATTCTTTATTCTTGTTTACGATTGATCATGTGGTCATGGGATTTATGCTACCTTGAAGCTAATAAATGCTAATCATGTTTCACTTAAAAGCCCAATGCAGTTCAACCAGTGTCAGCTTTTGAGCCTCATGAACCCCTTACTATACTTGTTGAGTACGACATGTACTCACCCTTGCTATTTCACAACACCACAGGTTGGGCACCAGATCAGGAATGGAATGACGATTATCGCTATGAGTATTAGGCTTGTTGTCTGCCAGTCGACATGTCCCTGTTATGGAGCTTCCGCGATAGAGTCATATTAGTTATTACTTTTTATGTAAGACTATAAGCTATTTATGTTGCTTTATGTAATAAACATGGTCATGATGCTTTAATAATTTGTCAACTTATGTGTGCGACCGTTTCCTGGGGCGCACATAAGGTTTTCATACATCCTATTTGTTCCTTCAAAATATGGGTGTGACAAATTGGTATCAGAGCCATTGTTGACTCTAGGACGCAAGCCTAGTAGAAAAATGGTCGATCTAAGGTTTAGAAGATGCCACGAAAACCTTGCTCTAGAAAACCCTGATTTATTTTCTATGCCTCGCCTTATCTATGCTTCTCATCTCCACCTTGTTTATAGTTTTTAAAACTCTGATCTCATCTTACCTTGCTATGCTCCTAGAAATCTTTTCTTATTTTTAGGAGATGAGTTTTAGAATCTTTACCCCTAAAATAAGGAGAGTAGTAGAGTCCACAAGGTTGAGATATGATTGGAAGTGTGCCCTTGTTGTCTTGTTGAATTGTTATTATGAAAGATGCTTGATTTGGATCTTGAATGATTGCAATGACGTTGTAGACTTGTCTACGATTTCATTTAGATACAGGGTTAAGGCATAAGGACTAATGATTACATAGTTGGGTTGGCTTCTTTCAGCCCTGCATGTTTCTTTTTGGGAAGTAGCTATCAATATCCTGATCATAACCTTTCTGTATCTGTCCAAGCAATTTCTTTTGCTTTATCTTTTAAACCGTATAAGAGATTCTTGGACTTGGGAAGATCTAAACCTTGAACATTGTTTTGGAAAGCAGATGGCAGCCAGAGGCAGGGGTCGCAGGGGTGGCAATCCACCACCTAACCCACCAGTCACCCTGGAGCAGCTCATGCAGACCCAGAACAACCTGATGCAGATGATGATGCATCATATGCAGAATTCACCTGCAGGACCACCGCCACCTGTCCAAGTGAGGGACAAGCGTGGTGAGTTCATGAAGGGACGACCCCCAACTTTCTCCCATGCTGCTGATCCTCTGGAGGCTGATGATTGGCTACGTGCGGTGGAGAAGCAGTTGAACATAGCTCAGTGCACTGACTTGGAGAAGGTGCTCTATGCTTCTGGCCAGCTACAGGGTGCAGCACAGACCTGGTGGGAGTCTTACCAGGCTGCACGACCCAACAACGCTCCAGCCATCACTTGGGAGGAGTTTTCCAGAGATTTCAAGGCGCGTCATATTCCAGATGGCTTAATTGAGCTAAAGCAAGAAGAGTTCAGATCTCTTAGAATGGGCTCTATGACTGTCAGTGAATATCATGATAAGTTTTCTCAGCTGGCTCGTTATGCTCCTAGAGAGGTGCAAGAAGATGTTGACAAGCAGCGCCTGTTTATGAAGGGTCTTTACTATGATCTCAGATTGCAATTGGCTGGTAACACCTATGATAATTTCCAAGCCTTGGTGAACCACGCTATTGTGCTTGACAATATGCGCAGGGAGCAGGATCGGAAGAGGAAAATGCAAGGGCAGGGTTCTGGGAGTAACACCCGTCAGCGGTTCGGTTCACAGCAAGGCTCTCAACAAAGGTTTCAGGGCCCGGTTAGTCAGTGGAACCGGGGTCAGCACCCTCAGAACCAGCAGCAGTATGGTAATCAGCGTCCACAGCAGCGCCATCAGCAGGGTGGCCAGCAGACACCCAGAGTTGGAAATCCCAATTCCACTCCCCTGAAGAGTAGTGCTCCTAACACCCCCAACAAGTGCTATGTCTGTGGTGATGAGGGACATCTCTCCTACAATTGCCCAAAAAGGCAGAACCAACAAATCCCTCAAAGCCAGAACGGTAATCAGAAGCAGAGGTACCAGACGCCCTCGAACACTGGGAGGGTGAACCATGTGTCCGCAGAGACGGTGCCGGAGGAGCCAGAGGTTATGCTCGGTACGTTCGATGTCCGTTCCATTCCTGCTACTGTTCTCTTTGATTCTGGAGCTTCGCATACTTTTGTTTCACAAGCATTTATTAAAAATCATAGCATACCTGTTGTGGCCATGAAAAATCCTATAATAGTAAATTCACCGGGAGGGACTATACCAGCTTCATACTGTTGTCTCCCAATTAGTCTATCCTTGAGGGGGGTAGACTTTAAAGTGAGTCCCATAGTGTTGAGAACAGCTGGAATCGATCTCATCTTGGGTATGGACTGGATGATGCAACAAAAGGCTGTGATTCTGTGTAAGGAGAAGGCAGTAGAACTGGAATCACCAGCTGGAGGCCGAATCAAGGTTGAGGTTGTAGTGCAGAAGCCTCAGACAGCCGCAGTGAACCAGCTAGAGGGCGATGCAAACCCTCAGGACCATGTTGAGGATGATTTCCCAGATGTTTTCCCAGATGAATTGCCAGGTATGCCACCTGACCGAGACATTGAGTTTATTATTGAATTACTACCTGGCACTGCACCCATAGCTAAGCGTCCATATAGAATGGGGGTTAATGAGTTAGAAGAACTTAAGAAACAGTTAAAAGAATTGCAAGAAAAGGGGTTTATTCGCCCTAGCTCTTCACCTTGGGGTGCACCCGTGATCTTCGTCGATAAGAAAGATGGTACTCAACGGATGTGTGTTGATTATCGATCTCTTAATGAGGTCACTATCAAGAACAAGTATCCCTTGCCAAGGATTGATGACTTGTTCGATCAATTAAAAGGCGCTTGTGTATTTTCTAAGATCGATCTTCGATCCGGATATCATCAGTTAAAGATTCGAAATTCTGATATACCGAAAACTGCATTCACCACTAGGTATGGGTTGTATGAGTACACAGTTATGTCTTTTGGGTTGACCAATGCACCAGCCTACTTCATGTACATGATGAATAAGGTGTTCATGGAATACCTCGACAAGTTTGTGGTGGTATTCATTGATGACATACTGGTATTCTCGAAGACCAAAGAAGAACATGTTGAGCATCTGAGATTGGTTTTACAGAAACTTAGAGAGCATAAATTGTATGCTAAGCGGAGTAAGTGTGAGTTTTGGTTAAAGGAAATCTCTTTTCTTGGGCATGTTGTCTCTAACGGAGGAATAGCTGTGGATCCAAGCAAGGTGAAAGATGTGTTGAATTGGAAGCCACCTACTGATGTAAGTGAGATCCGTAGTTTTCTTGGGTTAGCTGGTTATTATCGGAGGTTTATTGAAGGATTCTCCAAAATTGCTAAACCCATGACAGCTCTATTAGAGAAGAATGCCAAGTTTGTGTGGTCGGATAAGTGCCAAGAAAGTTTTGAAGAGTTCAAGAAGAGATTGACTTCAGCCCCGGTGTTGATATTACCAGATTTAAGCAAGAAGTTCTCCATCTATTGTGATGCATCTCGTCAGGGATTGGGCTGTGTCCTGATGCAAGAAGGTAGAGTTGTTGCTTATGCCTCTAGGCAATTGAGGAGACATGAGTTGAATTATCCTACTCATGATTTGGAACTAGCAGCAGTGGTTCATGCCTTGAAGGTCTGGAGACACTACCTAATTGGGCATAAGAGTGACATCTATACTGATCATAAGAGTTTGAAGTACATCTTCACCCAGTCTGATCTCAATCTGAGACAGCGTCGTTGGTTGGAACTAATTAAGGATTATGATTTGGATGTGCACTACCATCCAGGAAAGGCAAACGTTGTTGCGGATGCACTTAGCAGAAAGAGATATGTTAACAAGCTTCAGGCCACACCTGTGTCTAACGAGCTGTGTGCTGAGTTTGAGCATCTGAATTTAGGAGTTGTTACTAATGCTATGGAGATAGAGGTGACTCCTACCTTGGAGGAAGAGATACGAAAAGGTCAGACAGAGGATAAGAAGCTAAAAGAGATAGCACTGAACGTAAAACATGGAAAGTCGCCCGGATTTAGCATTGATGAACAGGGTACTCTTTGGTTGGGAAAAAGGATTTGTGTGCCTGAAATAAAAGCCATTCGTGATGCAATTTTACGGGAAGCACACGAATCAGCTTACTCCATTCATCCTGGTAGCACCAAGATGTATCTGGACCTGAAGGAAAAGTATTGGTGGTACGGAATGAAGAGAGATGTGGCAGAGTATGTGGCCATATGTGACACTTGCCAGAGAGTGAAAGCTGAACATCAGAGGCCTGCTGGATTATTGCAACCCATGAAGATACCTGAATGGAAGTGGGATGAAGTGGGTATGGATTTTATCGTGGGTTTGCCTCGTACTCAAAGAGGTTATGATTCGATTTGGGTTATTGTGGATCGTTTAACTAAAGTGGCTCATTTTATACCTGTCAAGACTACCTATCATGGGCCAAGGTTGGCAGAACTGTACATGGAGAAGATTGTTTGTTTGCATGGAGTTCCTAAGAAGATTGTGTCTGACAGAGGTACACAATTTACATCTCATTTTTGGAGACAGGTACATGATTGTTTGGGAACTAAGTTGAACTTTAGCACAGCCTATCATCCTCAGACAGACGGACAGACTGAGCGAACAAATCAGATACTAGAGGATATGTTGAGGGCTTGTGCATTGCAATTCGGCACAAGTTGGGATAAGAGCTTGCCCTATGCAGAGTTTTCATACAACAATAGTTATCAGCAAAGTCTCAAGATGGCACCGTTCGAGGCTTTGTATGGGCGTAAGTGTAGAACACCTTTATTCTGGAACCAAGCAGGTGAATCTCAGGTGTTCGGGACAGATGTGCTTAGAAAGGCTGAGGATCAAGTAAGAATAATACGGGAGAATTTGAGAATTGCACAGTCTCGTCAGAAGAGTTATGCCGATACTCGGAGAAGGGACTTGGTCTTCGAGGAAGGGGACTATGTATACTTGAAAGTATCACCCATGAAAAGTGTAAAAAGGTTTAATATGAAAGGTAAATTGGCTCCAAGGTATGTTGGTCCATTTAAAATCTTGAAGAGATGTGGGGAAGTGGCCTATCAGTTGGAGTTACCTGAGAGCCTTTTAGGTGTGCATGATGTGTTCCACGTATCCCAACTTAAGAAGTGTTTGCGAGTACCTGAGGAACAAATACCTTTAGAGGAGCTTACTGTCAAGGAGGACCTCACCTATGAAGAATACCCGGTTAGGATTTTGGAGACAACTGAAAGAGTCACAAGAAGCCGGATCATTAAAATGTGCAAAGTTCAGTGGAACCGGTATTCAAAAGAAGAGGCAACTTGGGAGAGAGAGGATGAACTGAGGAAGTCTTTCCCTCGGTTGTTTGAGTAAGTTCCCGTCCAATCTCGGGGACGAGATTTCTTTTAAGGGGGGTAGGATTTGTAACACCCAATATTTTCCTAATTTTAAAAATAGCTTAAATTGATTTATTTATGCATTCTTTTTTTTGTGAGCATGGAATATCTTTTTTATTATTTTATTAAAATCTAATATAAGGAGTAGAAACATGTCTTTGTCCTCATGCTGCTGCATACTTCTTTGTTTGATTTGGTTTTTGCTTTTATTAAAAATTTATATGCTTAACTAATTGAAAATTTGCTTTAGAAAGAAAAGAAAAAAAAAAAAGAGAGAGAAAAAGAAAAATCTTCTCGGGCTCGCGGCCTTGGCCCAGGCGCCGCCGGCCTGCTCCCCTCTCCTTCCCCCGCTTTGGGCCGGCCCAGGCGCAGCGTCCACCGCAGCCCAAGCCCACGAGCGCTTCCCCCCCCTCTGTTCTCTCGCTGCCAGTGGCCCCCACCCGTCAGCTCGATCTCCTACCTCCCGCCGCTCTCTTCGGCCGAGACGACGCTCGCCCCCGCGCCCCGCGTCCGCGCGATGCCCGGCTGCTGCGACCAAGCCCTCCCTTTCTTTCTCCCCCGCTGCGACCGCGTCTCCGCCCCCGGCTCAAAGGCCGCTCGAGGCGTTCCCGCACCCCCCGGTCAAGACGGCGCCCCGCCATTGACGGCATGGAGCCGAGCTCACCACGAGCTTCACCTCTCACTCCCCCATCTTCCCGGGCATTATAAGGAGCACCGTGGCCTCCTTCCGCCTCCCCTCGCACTCTTCCCCCGCGCCCCCACCGCTCGGAACACCACCGGCAGCGGCGACCTTCACCGCCGGCCGCTCCCCACCGTCGCACGCCGTCCACGCCTCACCCCGGCCTCCAACGACGTCGTAAGTGGAACCGCGACCCTCCCCTCTACCTCCCGGTCTGGTTCGCGGGTTGATTGGGTCGCCTGGGCCGCCGATTTGGGTAGCGCCGCCGTGTTCGGACTCGCCGCCGGCGACCCGCCGCCGTGGCACTGTGCCAGCCGGTTTTTCCCCCCCTTCTCTCTCCCCTGCTTCTAATCGCAGCCCTCCATCGCGGGATCGACGGCTCAGGAGCAGCCGTACCCCTTCGTTTGTAAATTTTGCTTAAGAGCCCCCCAATTTCGTTAGAATCCCACCCGCAGTCCTCAGATAAATTCAAAATCGGATTTTCTTTTCAGATTTAATTTAATAGAGTTCCACTTAATTACAAGTTTGCCACTGCATTCAAATGCTTATAAAATGCACAGTTTAACTCCGATTTAACCCATTCAAATTGCGTTGGATTCGTCTTCTTGAGCTCTACGTAGTAGAACCTTTGTCAAGTAGTTTTGGGAATATTTACGTTAGGGTTATAATTAATTAATTAATTCTCTATAGAAATCTTTAGAAAATCATAACTTCCACGTTTTAATTCCGATTTCCGTGGACTTTACGTCTGTGTGATCGTAGTGACGTGTAGAATAGTTCTATTTACTTTTCACATCCTTTTTCTATTGATTGGTGTACTGTTCTAATCCTATCTCTGTTTGCTTCGTGCATGATTGCTCGGGTACGCTTGTGTGGTGATGTTTCCCCGAGTATAGACGGTGAGCAGTACCTTGGTGAGCAAGGGCAGTGCCTTGAAGACCAGCCGTGCCAGCAGGATTTCGATAATCACGGCAAGTATAGTTTGGGACTCTCCTTGATTACCTATTCACCAAATATAATATAATTCATATGCATGTGTCCTTTTGTTACCTATTAAGGATGCCTTAGTGTTGATGATCAAACACCTTGATGACCTTGGGATGTGTGCATTTGGGTAGTACTTGCTAGCGCCAATATTATGACCATGATCTCGTAACCTGAATGATGGAATATGCAACAACATTAAAATATGATTTTTAATTACTGTTAAAAGGGGGCTATTGTATCTGCCTGTTTTCCAGATGCTCTAGTTTCTCTCCATAAGGACTTATCTGTAAGTGATCACCGGGATTTTATAGTACAGCTGTGAGGGCTACATGGCTCTGGCTCTAGTTGCTTTAGGGACCTTTTCTAGCTTGTTAGAGGTTACCTTAATTGGCGTAAGAATGGCTCGACGAGCTGAGTATAGTGCGGCTTCTGTCCACATGTGTGCAAGCTGCGTGTTATGCGCCATCTGGAAGAAGGGCTCTATATTCCCTTGCCGAGTGAATCTAATGGCCCTAACTCGTTAGACGAACCCTAGAGTAGCTTTATGTGAATTTACGATGTTTGGGCCTTGCAAACCTTCTCATCAGTAAATCATGACTCACAGTGAACGTGTACACCTCTGCGCAGAGTTTAAACTGGTATACTAGCCGTGCCCACGGATACGGGTGGCCTTGGGGATTCTTATGGAATAGATGATCACTTTTGGTTACTATTTAATTCTTGTTGTCATGTACTATTCTTTATTCTTGTTTACGATTGATCATGTGGTCATGGGATTTATGCTACCTTGAAGCTAATAAATGCTAATCATGTTTCACTTAAAAGCCCAATGCAGTTCAACCAGTGTCAGCTTTTGAGCCTCATGAACCCCTTACTATACTTGTTGAGTACGACATGTACTCACCCTTGCTATTTCACAACACCACAGGTTGGGCACCAGATCAGGAATGGAATGACGATTATCGCTATGAGTATTAGGCTTGTTGTCTGCCAGTCGACATGTCCCTGTTATGGAGCTTCCGCGATAGAGTCATATTAGTTATTACTTTTTATGTAA
Source organism: Saccharum spontaneum (assembly GCA_022457205.1). Classification (NCBI taxonomy): domain Eukaryota; kingdom Viridiplantae; phylum Streptophyta; class Magnoliopsida; order Poales; family Poaceae; genus Saccharum; species Saccharum spontaneum. The sequence goes on from CM039598.1 coordinate 10,157,964, forward strand.
GACTATAAGCTATTTATGTTGCTTTATGTAATAAACATGGTCATGATGCTTTAATAATTTGTCAACTTATGTGTGCGACCGTTTCCTGGGGCGCACATAAGGTTTTCATACATCCTATTTGTTCCTTCAAAATATGGGTGTGACAATGCAATAGAGTTTTGTGAACCCTTAGGAGCGTCAAATGCTCTCTCTATTCATGGACGAACACAGAGGTTGCTCAAAGTCAATCCGAAAAGAAACGACAAAGCAACAACCATGCATATGCAATGCAATACAAGTAAGTAAAACTAGGTTGCTTGTCAAGATTGATCCACGGTTAGGCTTCTTCACTCCTCCAAAGGAGGGTTATCGTAACCGTGTTAGACAAGCCCTAGATGCATTGCGGGAAATTTAAACATGACATATAATACAATGCAATGCAAGGGACAACACAAACTCATTTTTTAAAGTTACTAGAGTCAAGCACATTAAGTTCACTTCTCAACCTACAAAAAGTAACCTCATCTAAGGGTTTAGTAAAGATATCCGCTAATTGATTTTCACTTCTTACACCTTCTAGTGAAATATCATTTTTAGCAACATGATCTCTTAGAAAGTGGTGGCGTATATCAATGTGCTTGGTGCGAGAGTATTGTACCGGATTATTAGCAATTTTAACGGCACTTTCATTGTCACATAAAAGTGGCATCTTTTCAAGAACAATTCCATAGTCTAGGAGGGTTTGTTTCATGTATAAGATTTGTGCACAACAAGCCCCGCGGCAATGTATTCCGCCTCAGCGGTGGACAAAGCCACACTATTTTTCTTTTTAGATGACCAAGATACTAAAGACCTCCCAAGCAAATGGCACCCTCTGGATGTGCTCTTTCTATCAATTTTGCAACCGGCATAATCCGAATTGGAATAGCCAACTAGTTGGAATCTAGCTCCTTTGGGATACCAAAGACCAATGCTTGGGGTGTGCTTAAGATATCTTAAAATTCTTTTTACGGCACTTAAGTGAGGTTCTTTAGGGCACGCTTGAAAGCGAGCACACATGCACACACTAAACATGATATCGGGCCTAGATGCGGTAAGGTACAACAAGCTACCAATCATAGAACGGTAGAGAGTTTGATCAACCGATTTACCTCCCTCATCTAGGTCGAGATGTCCATTTGATGGCATTGGGGTCTTGATTGGCTTATATTCTTCCATCTTGAATCTTTTGAGAAGATCCTTGGTATACTTTTCTTGAGAGATGAAGATCCCTTCTCTCATTTGCTTGACTTGAAAACCAAGGAAGAATGTGAGCTCACCAATCATAGACATCTCGAACTCCTTCGACATCAATCCACCAAATTCCTTGCAATACTCTTCATTTGTTGATCCGAAGATGATATCATCAACATAAACTTGACTGTCACACCCATTTTTAAGGACAAAAATAGGATACATAAAGTACTCATGTGCGCCCCAGGACATGATCGCACACACAAGTAGACAAATTACATAGTATCATCACAGTGCTTATTACATAGCGAATAAATATTTAAGACATAGTCTTGAATGATAAATAATAATAACTAATAGTAGATCTCCAGCGAAAACTCCAAACACAGGGACACGGTTGACTGGTTGACACCAAGACTAGTACTCATTACGATAATCTTCCTCATAATCTTCATCTGTTATGGTGGAAATAGCAAGGGTGAGTCCATGTCGAACTCAACAAACATAACACAGGGTTCATGAGGCTCAACAGGCTAGACACTGTTTGACTGCGTTTAGCTTTTAATCATATAATTAGCAATTGTGTAGCTTCAAGATAAATCACTTCCCATTAAAGAACCAATGATCAATTGTAATAAAGATAATGAATAGAATTAACATGAGCATAATAATAATCAACAATAATTAAATATGATATAACAATTATGATCAACTATTCCATAAGAATCCCCAAGGCCCCTCGTATCCGTGAGCACGGCTAGTATACCAGTTTTTAACTCTGCGTAGAGGTGTACACTTTCACTGTGAGTCATGATTTCCAAATGAGTGGGGAGATCAAGCCCAAACACCGGAGAATCATATAAAGCCATTCAAAAGTTCGTCTAACAAGTTAGGGCCATTAGATTCACTCGGCAGGCAGATGTAGAACCCCCCTTCCTAGTGGCACAACAACCGCAGCCTATACACACTAGGCCAGGGGCTCGCCCTACACCCAATGTGGCAAGCCTTTCTTACGCCATTTAAGGTAACCACTAACAAGCTAGAAAAGGTCTTTTAAACAACTAAAGCCAGAGCCATATAGCCCTCACAGCTGTACTGTATATCCCGGTTATCACTTACAGATAAGTCCTTATGGAGAGAAACCAGAGCATCAAAATAATACACATGCTCTAGCCCTCTTTTAACAGTAATAAAATCATCTTAATGGTTGATTGCTTAATCCATTAATCAAATTACAAGATCATTGTTCTTAGTTTAAGCACTAGTAGTAGCTACCCATATGCATTTCCAAGGTTGACAAGGAATCAAGATAACAAACACTAAATTATAATCTCTAAGGTTGCCAAGGTAAGCACATGCACATGTATGATAATTTCAATGTATAGGTAACAAGGATAGTCCTGTATTATACTTGCCTTGATCAAAACTCTCCGAGTGATACCGCTGATATGGTTCAAAGTAATACTCCTGATCGTCCAGATACTGCTCACCTTCTATACTCGATCATCAATCAACAACATACATGCATCCAATCAAGCATCCACGAAGCAAACAAAGAGATATAATTAGAGCAGTACACCAACAGTAGCAAAACAGTAATAAAAGTTTATAAAACTCTTCTATATGTTTCTACGATCACACAGACGCAAAGATCACCAAATTCGGAGTTAAAACGTGAAAGTTATGAATTTTCTAAGATTTCCTATAGATAAATAAATACTTAATTATAAACTCGAAAAATAAATTATCAAAATTAACTGTACAACTACACTAACATGTAGAGCTCGCAAATACGAACCTAACGCAACTTGAACGGATCAAATCGGAGTTAAAACGAAGATTTTATGACCAAAAGAATCCAAGTGGCAAAACTGTAAATACCTGAAAACGTATTTTTGATTTAGCCGGAAGAAAATACGCTTTCAAAACATGAAAACATATTTTCAACAATACGCTATGGATGGCGGGTTGATTACTAAAAAGTTGAGGGTCTCTTTAGAAAGATTACCCCGCGAAGGGGTATCTTCTAATCTGGGCCGTTGATTCAAAAACGGACGGCTCACAATCATCTTCAACCCTACAGTGATCAATCCGACCTTCACCTCCAAGTCCGGCCGGCGGTCTCCATTGCCGGCGTCAGGAGCTCGCCAGAAAACTCCGGATCCTCCTCTTCCGACAGCGATTCTCCCCTCAACCAACACCATTCGAAAGAGAAACTTCCCCTGAACCTATCCACATAGCTTAGGAAAGCTACGACAGCTCGAAATCGGGATGCGGCTTGGATAGGGCGACGGCTCCATTACCGGCCGACGGTGAGCTTCAAAAGCTCTCTTCTAAGCCCTCCTAACCAAAATAAGAGCACAAGAGGGTAGAGGAGACAAGTGCGGACTCACCAACGCGACGAGTTAGACCTCCGATTCACCCGAAGGCAACCACCCCAACGACCGACGCCCTCAACGAACTCAAACCCTAGAACTCATCTTCTTGCGGTGGAACTCACGATTTTAGATGAAAAACGGAAAATAGAGGGTCAAGGCGTCCTATTTATAGCCTCAAATCGTTGATTTCGGTTAACATATCCTGGATACATGATTCGGTTGCGGTTCGGTTGGAGGGTGTTCGACTCCGGTCTGGTTACGAGGAAGAAGAAGACGGCCGACATCGGGGCCCCACCGGTCAGCGACCAAGAGAGGGGAGGGGAGGCGCGGCTGCCGGCTCGGGCTAGCTTGGGCTGAACAGGGCCGCGATGAAGCTGAACAGCCCACGCGGCCGCTGGTGCTGAGGAGAAACAGGCCTCTGCCCGATGGCCCAAGGGAGAGGGAGGGAAAGGCAGGCCGGCCCGGGTGGGCTTCCAGGCCGCCGGCTACACAGGTAAGTGGTTTTATTTTTTTTTCTTTTCTAATTTTCCAAACACATTTTCAAATCAAATTTTCCTAAACCAAATCAAATAAAACAAATATATCCACACCACAAAATAAAATAAATGCAACAGCATGAATGCATCACCAAATAGTTTTTTAAAATTTTAATTCCCCTTCTCTAAATTATTTAAAATTTATTACTCCTAAAATTTGGGTGTTACAAATTCTACCCCCTTAAAAGAATCTCGTCCCCGAGATTGGACTGCTTAATCAAACAACTGCGGATATGATTTCCTTAATTCATCCTCTCTTTCCCAAGTTGCCTCTGCCTCTGAATATCGATTCCACTGCACCTTGCACATCTTAATAACCCGACTTCGAGTAACTCTCTCAGCAGTTTCTAAAATCTTGATCGGAAATTCTTCATATGTAAGATCCTCCTTAACAGTCAATTCTTCTAAAGGTATCTGCTCCTCAGGCACCCGTAAACACTTCTTAAGTTGTGAAACATGAAACACATCATGCACTCCAGATAAATTCTCAGGCAACTCTAATTGATAAGCAACTTCCCCACGTCTAGCAATAACTTTAAATGGTCCAACATACCTTGGTGCTAATTTGCCTTTCATGTTAAACCTCTTCACACTTCTCATAGGTGACACCTTCAAATAGACATAATCACCTACCTCAAAAACTAAATCTCTTCTTCTATTGTCAACATAACTCTTCTGACGAGACTGTGTCACCCTCAAATTCTCACGAATCACCCGCACTTGATCTTCTGCGTTTCTAAGAACATCTGTACCAAACACCTGAGATTCACCTGTCTGATCCCAAAATAATGGAGTCCTACACTTACGTTCATACAAAGCCTCAAACGGTGCCATCTTAAGACTCTGTTGATAACTATTATTATAAGAGAATTCTACATAAGGCAAACTCTTATCCCAACTGGTTCCATATTGCAATGCACAAGCTCTCAACATATCCTCTAATACCTAGTTGGTCCTTTCAGTCTGCCCATCTGTCTGTGGATAATATGCTGTACTAAAATTCAATTTTGTTCCCAAAGATTCATGCACAGCTTTCCAAAAATGCGACGTAAACTGTGATCCTCGATCAGATACAATCTTCTTTGAAACTCCATGCAAACATACTATCCTCTCCATATACAACTCTGCCAATTTTGGTCCATGGTAAGTAGTCTTAACTGGTATAAAATGAGCAACTTTGGTTAACCGATCTACTATCACCCAAATACAATCATAACCTCTCTGAGTACGTGGTAACCCTACTATAAAGTCCATACCAACTTCCTCCCACTTCCATTCAGGAATCTTCATTGGTTGCAACAATCCAGCAAGTCTCTGATGCTCTGCTTTCACCCTCTGACAAGTATCACACAATGCCACATACTCAGCCACATCTCGTTTTAATCCAACCCACCAATATTTCTGTTTAAGATCCAAATACATCTTAGTACTACCAGGATGAATAGAATAAGCTGACTCATGAGCTTCGTGAAGAATTGCCTGTCTAACAGTTTGATCCTCAGGTACACACAGCCTCTTTCCAAACCACAAAATCCCATTATCATCCATTCGAAAGCCTGGTGACTTACCAATCACTATATCTTCCGCTATCTTCTTTAGTTTCTCATCCTTCAACTGACCCTTGTAAATTTCTTGCTCTAAAGTAGGCTCTATCACTAATTCCATTGTATTAGTAACAATTCCCAAATTCAAATATTCAAATTCAGCACATAACTCACTAGTCATAGATAACGTCCGTATCTCATTGGCATAACTTTTCCTACTAAGAGCATCAGCTACTACATTAGCCTTACCAGGATGATAGTGTATCTCAATATCATAATCCTTAATCAACTCTAACCATCTACGTTGCCTCAAATTCAGATCTGACTGAGTGAAAATATACTTCAAACTCTTATGATCAGTGTATATATCACTATTATGTCCAATCAAATAATGTCTCCAAATCTTTAAAGCATGAACTACAGCTACTAACTCTAAATCATGCGTAGGATAATTCAACTCATGCTTTCTCAACTGCCTAGATGCATAAGCCACAACTTTGCCTTCTTGCATAAGAACACATCCCAAACCTTGACGAGAAGCATCACAATAAATAGAAAACTTCTTGCTCAAATCTGGCAAAACCAATACAGGCGCTGTAGTCAACCTCTTCTTCAATTCTTCAAAACTAGCTTGACATTTATCAGACCACACAAACTTGGCATTCTTCTCTAACAGAGATGTCATAGGTTTAGCAAGTTTAGAAAACCCTTCGATGAAGCGTCTGTAATATCCAGCCAATCCCAAGAAACTACGAATCTCGCTAGCATCAGTAGGTGATTTCTAAGTCAATACATCCTTTACTTTACCTAGATCCACTGATATCCCTCCATTAGAAACAATATGACCAAGGAAAGAAACTTTCTTCAACCAAAATTCACATTTACTTCGTTTCGCATACAGTTTATGCTCTCTGAGCTTCTGCAATACCAACCTCAAATGTTCAGCATGCTCTTACTCCGTCTTGGAAAATACCAGTATATCATCAATAAACACTAGAACAAACTTATCCAAATATTCCATGAACACCTTATTCATCATGTACATAAAGTATGCAGGTGCATTGGTCAATCCAAACGACATAATAGTATACTCATACAATCCATACCTTGTAGTAAAAGCTGTCTTTGGAATATCAGAGGCACGAATCTTCAACTGATGATAACCAGAACGTAGATTAATCTTAGAAAACACACAAGCACCTCTCAACTGATCAAACAAATCATCAATCCTGGCCAAAGGGTACTTATTCTTGATAGTTACCTCATTTAGTGACCGCTAATCGACACAATCCTCTGACCACCATCTTTCTTATCAACAAAAATAACTGGTGCACCCCAAGGTGATGAACTAGGTCGAATAAAACCTTTATCTTGTAATTCTTTAATTTGTTTCTAAAGTTCTTCTAATTCATCTACTCCCATCCTATATGGTCGTTTGGCTATAGGTGCAGTTCCAGGTAATAATTCAATAAGAAATTCAATGTCTCGGTCAGGTGGCATACCTGGCAATTCATCAGGAATGACATCCGAAAATTCCTCAATCACTGAATTCTCTTTAATAGCATCTTCAAGCTGATTCACCACAGCGGTTGGCTGCTTCTGCACTGCTACATCCACATTGATTTTATCTCCATCAGGTGCAGTCACAACTACCACTTTCTGCTGACATTGAATCTCTGCCTGATTTTGTTTCATCCGGTCCATACCCAATATCACATCAATACCAGATGTCCTCAACACTATAGGATTTATCTTAAACTCTACCCCCCTTAAAATCATACTAATTGGAAGACAACGATTACTGGTTTGCATAGTACCTCCAGGTGAGTTTACTAAGAGAGGTTCTTTAATAGCTAGCATGGGTATACTATGCATTTTAACAAAAATGTTGGAAATGAATGTATGAGATGCTCCAGAGTCAAAAAGAACAGTTGCAGGAGTGGAATGTACATTGAACGTACCAATCATAACTTCCGGTGCATCATGAGCTGTATCAGAAGACACGTGATTCACCCTTCCAGTACCAGATTGCCTCTGGTTGCTCTTCTGGCTCTGAGGAGTCTGCTGGTTCTGCTTCTCAGGACAATAGTAAGATATATGTCCCTCTTTACCACAGATAAAACATCTAGTAGGCGTACTGGGTGCACTATTCTTCATGGGGGTAGCATTGGGATTTCCAGTGCGAGGAGTCTGCTGCTCAGTCTGCTGATACTGTTGACGTTGTGGATATGATGAACGCTACTGCGACTGATTACTTTGCCAATTTTGGGACCACCTCTGATTTGGATTGCGATTCCACTGACTAACTGGTCCCTGAAACTTCTGATGAAAACCATGCTGAGAATTAGTGCGCTGACGGTTGTTGCTTCCTGAGCTTTGTCCTTTCATCTTTCTCTTCCTGTCCATCTCCCTGCGCTCATTATCAAGCACAATAGCTTTATTCACCAGCTCTTGAAAACTAGCATAGTTATTCCCCTTCAATTGCAAGCGAAGATCATAGTAAATTCCCTTTAAGAAAAGACGCTGCCTATCTGCATCTTCCCTCACTTCATTAGGAGCATAGTGAGCCAACTGTGTGAGCCTGTCATGGTACTCACTAACGCTCATCTGTCCCATCCTGAGGTTTCTGAATTCTTCTTGCTTAAGCTCAATTATACCTTCAGGAATATGACAAGCTCAAAAATCTCTAACAAACTCATTCCAAGTGATAGGAGGAGCATTGTTAGGGCGTGCAGCTTGATACGACTCCCACCAAGTCTGAGCTGTTCCCTGTAACTGGCCTGATGCATATAACACCTTTTCCATATCATTGCATTGGGCGATATTCAGCTGTTTCTCAACTGCTCTCACCTAATCATCTGCCTCTAAAGGATCAGCAGCATGAGAAAACACTGGAGGGCGTCCCTTCAAAAATTCTCCACGCTTGTCCCTCACTTGCACAGGTGGTGGTCCTCCTGCAGGGGGATTGTTCTGCATGTGCTGCATAAACATCTACATCATTTGATTCTGAGTATGCATAAGTTCCTCCATAGTAATGGGTGGGTTAGCACTTCCACGACCTCTGCCACGACCTCTGCCTGATATCTGTTTCCAAAAACACAGAAAATGAAGTTCAGTACGATCCGAGATGATGTATTCAATAGATAAGCAAAATCTGATTTCTCTGGGCGAATTCCAATTTCAGCAACTCAGTAAAACTGTCATATCTCGAGCTACAGACGTCCAATTCAGATGATCTTTACATGGTTGGAAAGCTTACAAAATTATCTACAACTTTTGACTCACAACACTTCTTCTGATTCTGTCAATAAATTGGCCAAAAACTGAACTTAACCGAAACTGTTTCAGAATTCTAGACTGTGCAGTAACCCCAACTTGGAACAGGTATATCTCTTAGCTATTAATAGATATTAAAGTGATTCTTGAGGGGTTGGAAAGATATAGAAGTCTAATTATTCCCAGTAAAATTTCTTAAATTTCTCATGAACGGATTTTATGTTATTTCTAAAACATCCCAGACTGATCCAAAAATCAGCAATGGACAGAACTAAGTTCACCTCATAACCAACTAATATATTTTGATCAAACTTAATATTCTTAACCATGGAACTTGTAGGCATGTCTACAAAACTTCAGCACACATTACAAAGATCTAAATCACACATTATCATAATAACAATCCATCAACCACACAATTGTTCACACCACAAACTGACTCTCAAAACAATCTAAACTTAAAATTGACTCGCAACTACTATCGTTCCTATTACATAGGGATTTTTCCTATTTCCTAATTAAGCTTCTCCTAAATCTTGGAACGACCTAACTCCGCCCTTAATTGGTCAATCTCCTTATAAGCTTGCTCCTTAAGTTCTTTTTCCTTCAGCAACTCGTCCTTCAAATCCACCTCATGGAGAGCCAATTCACGAGCTAATCCCACTGTAGCTTGTAGAGTCAAGGATGAATCATCTGCAAGCAGCACGGTCCAAACACCCTTATCATGTAGGAAACAAGGAAAGTGCCGGAGTGCACCCTGTAATGTCTTATCCGAGCGTAGACCATGGTAATAAACAAACGCATTGTAGGCGACATCCTCCATGCTTGTTTCTACGATTGCCCGGCTCACTCGGGTAATGAACTTTGACTCCACCTTAGGCTCCTTAGTGGTAGGATCCCTTTTTTTGACCCATAACTCCGTTTCCCAATAGGAATCCATCCATGGATGACTATATTCCGTGCTACGATACTCCAACGTAGCTTCCCAGTCGTAGTAGTAGTTGTCCAAGGTTCTTATCAACATATCATGGAAGAACGCATCAGCTTTAGGAACCATGATATGAAGCTTCGTGGTCCACCCCATAACTACATCCTCCATTGGTGTGTCACCAACTCTTGATTCAGCATCAGATAGCTCTTGGTCACCATCTTCATATGTCTCCTGGGGTTTGAAACGGGCAACGTACTGTGCAGCTGACAGACGAGGATGAGGAGGCATCTACAAGATTTAGACATAGATTAGATAGAATCAATGTATTTTCGCAATAGAATAAAGTAGAGGAAGCATAAAACTTTAGTAATTAACAAGGTAAAAGGAGGAAGCATGAAATAAGTGAAGTATGGATGCTATTAACGACCATTCTAACTAGGCTTGCGTCCTACAGTCAACACGGCTCTGATACCAATCTATCACACCCATTTTTAAGGACAAAAATAGGATGCATAAAGTACTCATGTGCGCCCCAGGATATGATCGCACACACAAGTAGACAAATTACATAGTATCATCACAGTGCTTATTACATAGCGAATAAATATTTAAGACATAGTCTTGAATGATAAATAATAATAACTAATAGTAGATCTCCAGCGGAAACTCCAAACACAGGGACACGGTTGACTGGTTGACACCAAGACTAGTACTCATTACGATAATCTTCCTCATAATCTTCATCTATTATGGTGGAAATAGCAAGGGTGAGTCCATGTCAAACTCAACAAACATAACACAGGGTTCATGAGGCTCAACAGGCTAGACACTGTTTGACTGCGTTTAGCTTTTAATCATATAATTAGCAATTGTGTAGCTTCAAGATAAATCACTTCCCATTAAAGAACCAATGATCAATTGTAATAAAGATAATGAATAGCATTAACATGAGCATAATAATAATCAATAATAATTAAACATGATATAACAATTATGATCAACTATTCCATAAGAATCCCCAAGGCCGCTCGTATCCGTGAGCACGGCTAGTTTACCAGTTTTTAACTCTGCGCAGAGGTGTACACTTTCACTGTGAGTCATGATTTCTAAATGAGTGGGGAGATCAAGCCCAAACACCGGAGAATCATATAAAGCCATTCAAAAGTTCGTCTAACAAGTTAGGGCCATTAGATTCACTCGGCAGGCAGATGTAGAACCCCCCTTCCCAGTGGCACAACAACCGCAGCCTATACACACTAGGCCAGGGGCTCGCCCTACACCCAACGTGGCAAGCCTTTCTTACGCCATTTAAGGTAACCACTAACAAGCTAGAAAAGGTCTTTTAAACAACTAAAGCCAGAGCCATATAGCCCTCACAGTTGTACTGTATATCCCGGTTATCACTTACAGATAAGTCCTTATGGAGAGAAACCAGAGCATCAAAATAATACACAAGCTCTAGCCCCCTTTTAACAGTAATAAAATCATCTTAATGGTTGATTGCTTAATCCATTAATCAAATTACAAGATCATTGTTCTTAGTTTAAGCACAAGCAGTAGCTACCCATATGCATTCCCAAGGTTGACAAGGAATCAAGATAACAAACACTAAATTATAATCTCTAAGGTTGCCAAGGTAAGCACATGCATATGTATGATAATTTCAATGTATAGGTAACAAGGATAGTCCTGTGTTATACTTGCCTTGATCAAAACTCTCCGAGTGATACCGCTGATCTAGTTCAAAGTAATACTCCTGATCGTCCAGATACTGCTCACCTTCTATACTCGATCATCAATCAACAACATACATGCATCCAATCAAGCATACACGAAGCAAACAAAGAGATATAATTAGAGCAGTACACCAACAGTAGCAAAACAGTAATAAAAGTTTATAAAACTCTTCTATATGTTTCTACGATCACACAGACGCAAAGATCACCAAATTCGGAGTTAAAACGTGAAAGTTATGAATTTTCTAAAATTTCCTATAGATAAATAAATACTTAATTATAAACTCGAAAAATAAATTATCAAAATTAACTGTACAACTACACTAACATGTAGAGCTCGCAAATACGAACCTAACGCAACTTGAACGGATCAAATCGGAGTTAAAACGAAGATTTTATGACCAAAACAATCCTAGTGGCAAAACTCTAAATACCTGAAAACGTATTTTTGATTTAGCCGGAAGAAAATACGCTTTCAAAACACGAAAACACATTTTCAACAATACGCTATGGATGGCGGGATGATTACTAAAAAGTTGAGGGTCTCTTTAGAAAGATTACCCCACGAAGGGGTATCTTCTAATCTGGGCCGTTGATTCAAAAACGGACGGCTCACAATCATCTTCAACCCTACAGTGATCAATCCGACCTTCACCTCCAAGTCCGGCCGGTGGTCTCCATTGCCGGCGTCAGGAGCTCACCGGAAAACTCCGGATCCTCCTCTTCTGACAGCGATTCTCCCCTCAACCAACACCATTCGAAAGAGAAACTTCCCCCGAACCTATCCACATAGCTTAGGAAAGCTAAGACAGCTCGAAATCGGGATGCGGCTTGGATAGGGCGGCGGCGCCATAACCGGCCGACGGTGAGCTTCAAAAGCTCTCTTCTAAGCCCCTCTAACCAAAAGAAGAGCACAAGAGGGTAGAGGAGACAAGTGCGGACTCACCAACGCGACGAGTTAGACCTCCGATTTACCCGAAGGCAACCACCCCAATGACCGACGCCCTCAACGAACTCAAACCCTAGAACTCAACTTCTTGCGGTAGAACTCACGATTTTAGATGAAAAACGGAAAATAGAGGGTCAAGGCGTCCTATTTATAGCCTCAAATCGTTGATTTCGGTTAACATATCCTGGATACATGATTCGGTTGCGGTTTGGTTGGAGGGTGTTCGACTCCGGTCCGGTTACGAGGAAGAAGAAGACGGCCGACATCGGGGCCCCACCGGTCAGCGACCAAGAGAGGGGAGGGGAGGCGCGGCTGCCGGCTCAGGCTAGCTTGGGCTAAACTGGGCCGCGATGAAGCTGAACGGCCCACGCGGCCGCTGGTGCTGAGGAGAAACAGGCCTCGGCCCGATGGCCCAAGGGAGAGGGAGGGAAAGGCAGGCCGGCCCGGTTGGGCTTCCAGGCCGCCGGCTGCACAGGTAAGTGGTTTTATTTTTTTCTTTTCTAATTTTCCGTTTTATTTTTTTTTCTTTTCTAATTTTCCAAACACATTTTCAAATCAAATTTTCCTAAACCAAATCAAATAAAACAAATATATCCACACCACAAAATAAAATAAATGCGACAGCATGAATGCATCACCAAATAGTTTTTTAAAATTTTAATTCCCATTCTCTAAATTATTTAAAATTTATTACTCCTAAAATTTGGGTGTTACATTGACAAATGATGATTTCCCCATTAAGCTTCTTGGTGAATAGTGTGGTGTCGACCTTCCCAATGGTGAAGCCCTTCTCAATGAGGAAGTCCCAGAGGCGCTCATACCACGCTCTAGGGGCTTGCTTGAGCCCATATAGCGCCTTGGACAACCTATAAACATGATTAGGATATCTAGGTTCTTCAAACCCGGGAGGTTGATTAACATAGACTAGTTCATTTATGAAGCCATTTAAAAATGCACTTTTCACATCCATTTGATATAGTTTCATATCATGATGTGATGCATATGCAAGAAGGATACGGATGGCTTCAAGTCTTGCAACAGGTGCAAAGGTCTCTTCAAAATCAAGACCTTCAACTTGAGAGAACCCCTTTGCAACTAGTCTTGCCTTATTCCTCACTACTATGCCTTGGTCATCTTGCTTGTTGCGGAACACCCACTTGGTTCCAATAACTCTTGCACCTTTTGGATGCTCTTCAAGTGTCCATACTTGATTGCGGGTGAAGTTGTTCAATTCTTCATGCATAGCATTCACCCAATCTGGATCTTGAAGAGCTTCTTCTACATTCTTAGGTTTAACACAAGAGATAAAAGAGTGATGTTCAACAAAAGAAGCAAGCTTTTGAGATAGAGTCATTACTCCCTTAGTAGGACTCCCTATGATGAGATCTTGTGGATATGCTTGAAGTAGAGGTGAGTTTCTTCTATCAACCACTTGAGGAGGAGGATGGGGAGCATCAACATCTTGAGCTTGTGCCTCGGCTTGTTCATGAGAGACAAGAGTGTCTTCATTTTCAACTCTCTCATTTTTGTCATCATCTTGAGGCACATGTGATGAAGATGGTGGATCGACAATTTGTACATCGTCTTCATCATCTTTTGGCTTGATGTATCCCACCGGCATGTTCTTCATTGCCTCCCTCAAGGGTTCATCACAATTCTCAATTGCTCCTTGGGAGCCGTTAGATTCATCAAATTCCACATCATATGTTTCTTCAACCAAACCGATGGCATGGTTAAATACTCTATATGCTTTGGACTTTGATGAGTAACCAACAAGAAAACCAATATCACAACGTCTTTGAAACTTCCCTAGCTGTTGACGCTTCTTGTAGATGTAGCATTTGCAACCAAACACCCGGAAGAATGAGACGTCCGGCTTCTTCCCATTTAGCAACTCATAGGGGGTCTTGCCAAGAAACTTTTGTAGGAAGAGGCGATTTGAAGCATAGCATGCGGTGTTGATTGCCTTGGCCCACAACTTCTCTGGAGTGTTGTACTCATCTAACATTGTTCTTGCAAGGGTGATCAAAGTATGGTTCTTTCTCTCAACTACACCATTTTGTTGAGGAGTGTAGGTTGAAGAGACTTCATGCTTGATTCCAATTTCATCACAATAAGCTTCAATGTTTGTGTTGTCAAACTCTTTCCCATTGTCACTTCTAATCTTCTTTATCTTGATTTCAAATTCATTTTGAGCTCTCTTTGCAAACTTCTTGAAGCAATTGGCCACTTCGGATTTGTCATGAAGGAAGAAGGTACATGTGTACCTTGAGTAGTCATCCACTATCACAAGACAATAGAGATTTCCACCCAAGCTCTTGTAGGTTGTAGGCCCAAACAAATCCATGTGTAGAAGTTCTAGCACTCTTGAAGTTGACATGTAAGCTTTGGTTGGATGAGTGTTTGCAACTTGTTTGCCGGCTTGACATGCACTACAAGGTTTGTCCTTTTCAAACTTTACATCCTTCAATCCTCTCACTAGTTCTTTCTTCAATAGCTTGTTGAGAGTGTTCATTCCAACATGAGCAAGCCTCCTATGCCAAAGCCATCCAAGTGAGGTCTTGGTGAACAAGCATGTCATCAAGTTTGCATCTTCGGAGGTGAAGTAAACAAGATAAAGATTATTGTATCTAAAGCCTTTGAATATCACTTGCTTGTCATCTATCTTTGACATGTAACACCCAAATTTTAGAGATAATGAATTTTGAATAAATTGGATAACAAATAATGGCAAATTAAAATAATAAAATATATTTGGTGTTGCATTCATGCTATTGCATTTATTTTGTTATGTGGTGTGGATTTGTTTTATTTTATTTTGGATTAGCAAATTTATTTGAGATATTTTTGAAAGCAAGTAAATAAAGAAAAGAAAGAAAAAAAAGAAATACTTACCTGGCGGCCCGATGGCCATTGGGCCGAGGCCTGCCTTTCCTCGCGCGGCCCAGTCGGCCGAGTCAGCAGCTCGCGCGGCCCAGTCGGCCCAGCGCCACAGCAGCTCCCTCCCTCCTCTTTTCTTCCGCTGACGAGTGGGGCCTCCTTGTCATAACCGTCTTCCTCCCGTGTTCGAGGCGGACTCCGACCGGAGCATAACCGCCGCCTCTCCTATTTGGTTTCCGGGATTTACGAACCGAACAAGGCCTCTTGAGGTTATAAATAGGAAGAGGAGATCCTCTAGTTTCCGTTTTTCATCTAAAACGTAAGTTCCACCACGTGAAATCGAGCTCTAGGGTTAGGGTGGTGCCGACGGGATTGGTTGGGCGCGGGTGAGGCTTTCAGGTGGACCGGAGGCAAAATTCTTCGCTTGGGTGAGTTTGTTTTCTTCTCCTCTTACTTCCCATGCTCTCAATTGGTGTTTTGGTGATGTATACCGTAGATTTGAAAGCTTGCCGTGGCCGGCAATGGTGCCGTCGCTCCCGTGCAGCCGCGCGCCATGTTAGGTCTATTATAGCCGGTTTTTGTCGGGTAGTTGAGTTCGCGTGGAGCTTCTCCACCGTTTGGACCAAGTCGCGAGTTGAACAGTGGCCTTGAGGGGGTGAGTCGCCAACTCCGGCCATGGAAGGGCCGCCGGCCATGGAGGGGGTGCCGGTCGGGTTTGGGGAAGAAGAGCTGGAGGTTCACTATAACGTTGCCGGTGATTGTGAGCCGTCCGATTCGAGATCAACGGCCCAGATTAGAAGATACCCCTTCGCGGGTAAATTTCTTAAAGAGACCCTCGATTCTTTTGAAATCAACCCGCGGTCCTTAGCGTAGTTCTGAAAATACGTTTTCATGTTGTGAAGGCGTATTCTTTTCCGGTTTATTCAAAAATATGTTTTCAGGAAATTACAGTTTTGCCACTGGAACTGTTTTGGTCATAAAAACTTCGTTTTAACTCCGATTTGATCCGTTCAAGTTGCGTTAGGTTCGTACTTGCGAACTCTACATGTTAGTGTAGTTGTACAGTTAGTTTTGATAATTTATTTTTCGAGTTTATAATTAAGTATTTATTTATATATAGGAAATCTTAGAAAATTCATAACTTTCACGTTTTAACTCCGAATTTGGTGATCTTTGCGTCTGTGTGATCGTAGAAACGTGTAGAAGAGTTTTATAAACTTTTATTACTGTTTTGCTACTGTTGGTGTACTGTTCTAATTATATCTCTTTGTTTTTTTCGTGTATGTTTGATTGGATGCCTGTATGTTGTTGATTGATAATCAAGTATAGAAGGTGAGCAGTATTTGGACGATTCGGAGTATTACTTTGAGCCAAGTCAGCAGTATCACTTGGAGAGCTTTGATCAAGGCAAGTATAAAACAGGACTATCCTTGTTACCTATACATCGAATTATCATACATATGCATGTGCTTACCTTGACAACCTTAGAGATTATAACTTAGTGCTTGTTGTCTTGATTCCTTGTCAACCTTGGGAATGCATATGGGTAGCTATTGCTAGTGCTTAAACTAAGAACAATGATCTTGTAATATGATTAATGGATTAAGCAATCAACCATTAAGATGATTTAATTATTGTTAAAAGGGGGCTAGAGCATGTGTATTATTTTTGATGCTCTGGTTACTCTCCATAAGGACTTATCTGTACGTGATCATCCGGGACATACAGTACAGCTGTGAGGGCTATATGGCTCTGGCTTTAGTTGTTCAAGAGACCTTTTCTAGCTTGTTAGTGGTTACCTTAAATGGCGTAAGAAAGGCTTGCCACGTTGGGTGTAGTGCGAGCCCCTGGCCTAGTGTGTATAGGCTGCGGTTGTTGTGCCACAGGGAAGGGGGTTCTACATCTACCTGCCGAGTGAATCTAATGGCCCTAGCTTGTTAGACGAACTCTTGAGTGGCTTTATATGGTTTTCGGGTGTTTGGGCTTGATCTCCCCACTCATTTGGAAATCATGACTCACAGTGAAAGTGTACACCTCTGCGCAGAGTTAAAAACTGGTATACTAGCCGTGCTCATGGATACGGGCGGCCTTGGAACATTTACAGATAGATGATCGCTATTGCTATATTATGTTTAATTATTGTTGGTTATTATTATGCTCATGTTAATACTATTCGTTATCATTATTACAATTGATCATTGGTTCTTTAATGGGAAGCGGTTTATATTGAAGCTATTCAATTGTTAATTATATGATTAAAAGCTAACCGCAGTTAAACAGTGTCTAGCCATTTGAGCCTCAAGAACCCTGTGTTATATTTGTTGAGTTCGACATGGACTCACTCTTGCTATTTCCACCATAACAGATGAAGATTATGAGGAAGATTATCGTAATGAGTACTAGTCTTGGTGTCAACCAGTCAACCGTGGCCCTGTGTGGAGTTTCCGCTGGAGAATATTATTAGTTATTATTATTTATCGTACAAGACTATGTCTTAAATATTTATTCGCTATGTAATAAGCACTGTGATGATACTATGTAATTTGTCTACTTATGTGTGCGATCATGTCCTAGGGCGCACATGAGTACTTTATGCATCCTATTTTTGTCCTTAAAAATAGGTGTGACAGATTGGTATCAGAGCCGTGTTGACTGTAGGACGCAAGCCTAGTTAGAATGGTCGTTGATAGCATCCATACTTCACTTAATTCATGCTTCCTCTTTTCACCTTGTTAATTACTAAAGTTTTATGCTTCCTCTACTTTATTCTATTGCGAAAATACATTGATTCTATCTAATCTATGTCTAAATCTCGTAGATGCCTCCTCATCCCCATCTGTCAGCTGCACAGTATGTTGCCCGTTTCAAGCCCCAGGAGCAGTATGAGGAGGGTGACCAAGAGCTATCTGATGCTGAATCAAGAGTTGGTGATACACCAATGGAGGATGTAGTTATGGGGTGGACTACGAAGTTTCATAACATGGTTCCTAAAGCTGATGCTTTCTTCCATGACATGTTGACAAGAACCTTGGACAACTACTACTACGACTGGGAAGCTACTTTGGAGTATCGCAGTGCAGAGTATAGTCATCCACGGATGGATTCCTATTGGGAAACGGAGTTATGGGTTAAGAAAAGGGATCCTACCACTAAGGAGCCTAAGGTGGAGTCAAGATCATTACCAGAGTGAGCCGGGCAACCGTGGAGACAAGCATGGAGGATGTCGCTTTCAATGCATTTGTTTACTACCATGGTCTACGCTCGGACAAGACGTTAAAGGGTGCACTCCGGCATTTCCCTTGTTTCCTACATGACAAGGGTATTTGGACCGTGCCGCTTGCAGATGATTCCTCTTTGACTTTACAAGCTACGGTGGGATTAGCTCGTGAATTGGCTCTCCATGAAGTGGATTTGAAGGATGAGTTGCTGAAGGAAAAAGAACTTAAGGAGCAAGCTTATAAGGAGATTGACCAATTAAGGGCGGAGTTAGGTCGTCCCAAGATTTATGAGAAGCTTAATTAGGAAATAGAAAAAAAACCCTATGTAATAAGAACGATAGTAGTTGCGAGTTAATTTTAAGTTTGGATTGTTTTAAGAGTTAGTTTGTGGTGTGAACAATTGTGTGATTGATGGATTGTTATTATAATAATGTGTGATTTGGATCTTTGTAATGTGTGCTGGAGATTTGTAGAGATGGCTACAAGTTCCATGGTTAAGAATATTGTCACACCCAAAATTTCCTATTTTGGGTTGTGCATGAAAAACACTAAATAAAATAAATGATTTCAATATTTGAATAAATTTATTAGATAAGTTAAGTTGCTGCTAATTTAAATATAGAAAATTGTGGTTTTAAACTTTTTCATATTAATTTGATAATTTGGTGTTTGTGTGATGCTTGTCTTTGGTGTTGGTGAGTGCTATTATTTTCAAAATACTATAGGACGACGTTTACTTCTCACTGGAAATTTTTTTGGTATTTTCTGGATTTAAAATTTCAATTTCCGTGAGCTTAATTTTTTTCTTTGATCTCTTCATCAATCTTTTCATGAGTCAAAACTCATTTGGTTGAGTTCCTTATCTCCCCAAGAGTCTCTAGGATTTTTCCCGTGATTTTTCTGAGCTCCGGGCTATTTTTCGCGGCCAAAAAGGTAATTTTAGATTTTCTGGAATTATTTTATTCGCGGAATTAAAATAATCCCGAAATTAAAAAAATCCGAAAAGTTTCCAAACTCTATGACTATATATCTGCCGGCGTAGCCCTCGACGTCCTGATTTCAGAAGTACAACCCTTATCGCGAGCCGCCGCTCGTAGCTCCCTCCACCTCTCGCCGAAGTTCTGCATCTACAGCTTGCGTTCCGGCGAACTTCCGACGAGCTTTTCCGGCCAAACCGTCGCGTCCCGACGCCAGCCACCACCCCCAAGAGGTAGCCCTTGTCGTTCCCTACACCGTGGTGTATCCGTTTGCGTGAATCCATCACCGTTTCATCGAGTTCCCATCTCATCTTGCTTCTCTTCGGCGAGGTTCCACCATGACTGACTGGAGCTCCTCTAAGCCCAAGGTAGAAGATGATACTATTTACAGTTTTGCCACTAATCTTGTTTTGATCATAAAATCTTCGTTTTAACTCCGATTTGACCCGTTCAAGTTGCGTTAGTTTCGTATTTGCGAGCTCTACATGTTAGTATAGCTGTACAGTAGATTAGGGAAATTTAATTTTCGAGTTTATATTAAAGTAATTATTTATCTATAGGAAATCTTAGAAAATTCATAACTTTCACGTTTTAAATCTGAATTTTGTGATCTTTACGTCTGTGCGATCGTAGTAACGTGTAGAAGAGTTTTACAAACTTTTTATACTATTTTGCTACTGTTGGTGTACTGTTTTAATTATGTCTCTTTGTTTACTTCGTGTATGATTGCTCGGATGATTATGCGTTGATGCTTGATGATCGAGTATAAACGGTGCGTAGTTTCTTGATGATCAGGAGTATTATTTTGAGCCAGACCAGCAGTATCATCAGGAAAGCTTGGATCAAGGCAAGTATAACATGGGACTATCCTTGCTGTCCTATTCACTGAAATTATCATACATATGCATGTGTCCTCCTTGACAACCATAGAGATTATAACTTAGCTATTGATATCTTGTTTCCTTGTCACCTATGGATTGTGCATTTGGGTAGTTGTTGCTAGTGCTAAATTATGAACAATGATCTTGTAATTTGACTAATGGGTTAAGCAATCAACCATTAAGATGATTTTATAACTATTGACAAAGGGGACTAGAGCATTGTGTTGTGATGATTGTTGTTGCTCTAGTTACTCTCCATAAGGACTTATCTGTAAGTGATAACCGGGATATACAGTACAGCTGTGAGGGCTATATGGCTCTGGCTTTAGTTGCTTAAAGGACCTTTTCTAGCTTGTTAGAGGTTACCTTAAATGGCATAAGAATGGCTTGCCACGTTGGATGTAGGGCGAGCCCCTATCCTTAGTGTGTATAGGCTGCGGTTGTTGTGCCACTAGGAAGGGGGGTTCTACATCTGCCTGCCGAGTGAAATCTAATGGCCCTAACTTGTTAGACGAACTTCTAAGTGGCTTTATATGATTTCCGGTGTTTTGGGGAGTCGCGAACCCATGCATTTGGATGTTGTGACTCACAGTGAAAGTGTACACCTCTGCGCAGAGTTAAAAACTGGTATACTAGCCGTGCTCACGGATACGAGCGGCCTTGGGGATTCTTACAGAATAGTTGATCACCATTATTATAGCATGCTTAATTATTGTTGATTATTATTATGCTCATGTTAATGCTATTCATTATCCTTATTACAATTGATCATTGATTCATTAATGGGATTGGATTACCTTGATGCTACTCAATTGCTAATTATATGATGATTAAAAGCTAAACGCAGTCAAACAGTGTCTAGCCTTTTTGAGCCTCATGAACCCTGTGTTATACTTGTTGAGTTCGACATGGACTCACTCTTGCTATTTCCCCCACACTCCAGTGTGTAGTAAGATGCTACTCGAAAGAAGGACAAAGGTGTAGTGGAGTTTCCAGAAGACTAGTAGAAGTGCTAGGCATATGTTACCCCCAGTCAGCCGTCCCTGAGAAGAATGGAGCCTGAAGTTTAGTCACCGTTCCGCGATACTCTGATGTAAGTGTTAATATAGCTATGTATACGTTATATAATAACATTGTTTCTGATACTTTTTCATTCTGGCATATGTGTGGACTTCCTGGGCACACATATGATTAGCCTGGTTTTGTTCTTTAGAAAACCGGGTGTGACAAATATTAAGTTTGCTCAAAATATATTAGTTGAATATGAGGTTAACTTAGTTCTGTCCTTTGCTGATTTTTGGATCAGTCTGGGATGTTTTAGAAATAACTTAAAATCCGTTCATGAGAAATTTAAGAAATTTTACTGGGAATAATTAGACTTCTATATCTTTCCAATCCCACAAGAATCACTTTAATATCTATTATGAGTTAAGAGATATACCTGTTCCAAGTTGGAGTTACTGCACAGTCTGGAATTCTGAAACAGTTTCGGTTAAGTTCAGTTTTTGACCAATTTATTGACAGAATCAGAAAAAGTGTTGTGAATAAATGTTGTAGATAATTTTATATGCTTTCCAACCATGTAAAGATCATCTGAATTGGACGTCTGTAGCTCGAGATATGACAGTTTTACTGAGTTGCTGAAATTAGAGTTCGCCCAGGAAAAATCAGATTTTGTTTATCTATTGAATACATCATCTCGGGTCATACTGAATTTCATCTTCTGTGTTTTGGAAACAGATGTCAGGCAGAGGTCGTGGCAGGGGTCGTGGAGGTGCTAATCCACCCATTACTATGGAGGAACTCATGCAAACTCAGAATCAGCTGATGCAGATGTTTATGCAGCACATGCAGAACAATCCCCCTGCAGGAGGACCACCACCTGTTCAAGTAAGGGATAAGCGTGGAGAATTTTTGAAGGGACACCCTCCAGTGTTTTCTCATGCTGCTGATCCTTTAGAAGCAGATGATTGGGTGAGAGCAGTGGAGAAACAGCTGAACATAGCTCAATGCAATGATATGGAAAAGGTGTTATATGCATCTGGTCAGTTACAAGGGACAGCTCGGACTTGGTGGTACCAGGCTGCACGCCCTAACAATGCTCCTCCTATCACTTGGAATGAGTTTGTTAGAGATTTTCGAGCTCGTCATATTCCTGAAGGTATAATTGAGCTGAAGCAGGAAGAATTCAGAAACCTTAGGATGGGACAGATGAGCGTTAGTGAATATCATGACAGGTTCACCCAGTTGGCTCGCTATGCTCCTAATGAAGTGAGGGAAGATGCAGACAGTCAGCGTCTTTTCTTGAAGGGAATTTATTATGATCTTCGCTTGCAATTGAAGGGGAACAACTATGCTAGTTTTCAAGAGCTGGTAAATAAAGCTATTGTGCTTGATAATGAGCGTAGGGAGATGGACAGAAAGAGGAAGATGAAGGTGCAAAGCTCAGGAAGCAACAACCGTCAACGCATAAATTCTCAGCATGGTTTTCATCAGAAGTTTCAGGGACCGGTTAGCCAGTGGAATCGCAATCCGAATCAGAGGTGGTCCCAAAATTGGCAAAGTAATAAGTCGCAGCAGCGTTCATCATATCCACAGCGTCAACAGTATCAGCAGACTGGGCCACAGACTCCTCGCACTAGAAATCCCAATGTTACCCCCATGAAGAATAGTGCTCCCAGCACTCCTATTAGATGTTTTGTCTGTGGTAAAGAGGGCCATCTGTCTTATAATTGTCCTGAGAAGCAGAACCAACAGACTCCTCAGAGCCAGAAGTGCAACCAGAGGCAATCTGGTACTGGAAGGGTGAATCACGTGTCTTCTGATACAGCTCATGATGCACCAGAAGTTATGATTGGTACGTTCAATGTACATTCCACTCCCGCAACTGTTCTTTTTGACTCTGGAGCATCTCATACATTCATATCCAACATTTTTGTTAAAATGCATAGTATACCCATGCTAGCTATGAAAGAACCTCTCTTAGTAAATTCACCTGGAGGTACCATGCAAACCAGTAATCGTTGTCTTCCAATTAGTATGGTATTAAGGGGGGTAGAGTTTAAGATAACTCCTATAGTGTTGAGGACATCTGGTATTGATGTGATATTGGGTATGGACTGGATGAAACAAAATCAGGCAGAGATTCAGTGTCAGCAGAAAGTGGTAGTTGTGACTGCGCCTAATGGAGATAAAATCAATGTGGATGTAGCAATGCAGAAGCAACCAACTGCTGTGGTGAATCAGCTTGAAGATACTATTAAGGAGAATTCAGTGATTGAGGAATTTCCGGACGTCTTCCCTGATGAATTGCCAGGTATGCCACCTGACCGAGACATTGAATTTCTTATTGAATTACTACCTGGAACTGCACCTATAGCCAAACGACCATATAGGATGGGAGTAGATGAATTAGAAGAACTTAAGAAACAAATTAAAGAATTACAAGATAAAGGTTTTATTCGACCTAGTTCATCACCTTGGGGAGCACCAGTTATTTTTGTTGATAAGAAAGATGGTGGTCAGAGGATGTGTGTCGATTATCGGTCATTAAATGAGGTAACTATCAAGAATAAGTACCCTTTGCCCAGGATTGATGACTTGTTTGATCAGTTGAGAGGTGCTTGTGTGTTTTCTAAGATTGATTTACGTTCTGGTTATCATCAGTTGAAGATTCGTGCCTCTGATATTCCAAAGACAGCTTTTACTACAAGGTGTGGATTGTATGAGTATACTGTTATGTTGTTTGGATTGACCAATGCACCTGCATACTTTATGTACATGATGAATAAGGTGTTCATGGAATATTTGGATAAGTTTGTGGTAGTGTTTATTGATGATATACTGGTATTTTCCAAGACAGAGGTAGAGCATGCTGAACATTTGAGGTTGGTATTGCAGAAGCTTAGAGAGCATAAACTATATGCGAAGCGAAGTAAATGTGAGTTTTGGTTGAAGGAAGTTTCTTTCCTTGGTCATATTGTTTCTAATGGAGGGATATCAGTGGATCCAGGTAAAGTAAAGGATGTATTGAATTGGAAACCACCTACCGATGTTAGCGAGATTCGCAGTTTCTTGGGTTTAGCTGGATATTACAGACGGTTCATTGAAGGATTTTCTAAACTTGCTAAACCTATGACATCTCTGTTAGAAAAGAATGCCAAGTTTGTGTGGTCTGATAAATGTCAAGCTAGTTTTGAGGAATTGAAGGAGAGGTTGACTACAGCGCCTGTTTTGGTTTTGCCAGATTTGAGTAAGAAGTTTTCTATTTATTGTGATGTTTCTCGTCAGAGTTTAGGATGTGTTCTTATGCAAGAAGGCAAAGTTGTGGCCTATGCATCTAGGCAGTTGAGAAAGCATGAGTTGAATTATCCTACACATGATTTGGAGTTAGCAGCTGTAGTTCATGCTTTAAAGATTTGGAGACATTATTTGATTGGACATAAGAGTGACATATACACTGATCATAAGAGTTTGAAGTATATTTTTACTCAGTTAGATCTGAATTTGAGGCAACGCAGATGGTTAGAGTTGATTAAGGATTATGATATTGAGATACACTATCATCCTGGTAAGACTAATGTAGTAGCTGATGTTCTTAGTAGGAAAAGTTATGTCAATGAGATAAGAACATTGTCTATGACTAGGGAGTTATGTGCTGAATTTGAATATTTGAATTTGGGAATTGTTACTAATACAATGGAATTAGTGATAGAGCCTACTTTAGAGCAAGAAATTTACAAGGGTCAGTTGAAGGATGAGAAACTAAAGAAGATAGCGGAGGATATAGTGATTGGTAAGTCACCAGGTTTTCGAATGGATGATAGTGGGATTTTGTGGTTTGGAAAGAGGCTGTGTGTACCTGAGGATCAAACTGTTAGACAGGCAATTCTTCGCGAAGCTCATGAGTCAGCTTATTCTATTCATCCTGGTAGTACTAAGATGTATTTGGATCTTAAGCAGAAGTATTGGTGGGTTGGATTAAAATGAGACGTGGCTGAATATGTGGCATTGTGCGATACTTGTCAGAGGGTGAAAGCCGAGCATCAGAGACCTGCTAGATTGTTGCAACCAATGAAGATTCCTGAATGGAAGTGGGAGGAAGTTGGTATGGACTTTATAGTGGGGTTACCGCGTACTCAGAGAGGTTATGATTCTATTTGGGTGATAGTGGATAGATTGACTAAAGTTGCTCATTTTATACCAGTCAAGACTAATTACACGGGAGTACAATTAGCTACCTTGTATATGGAAAGAATAGTCTATTCGCATGGAGTTCCAAGGAAGATTGTGTCTGATCGAGGTATGCAGTTTACGTCACACTTTTGGAAAAGCTGTGCATGAATCTTTGGGAACTAAATTGAACTTTAGTACAGCATATCATCCACAGACAGATGGACAGACTGAAAGGACCAACCAGGTATTAGAGGATATGTTGAGAGCTTGTGCATTGCAATATGGAACCAGTTGGGATAAGAGTTTGCCTTATGCAGAATTCTCATATAACAATAGTTATCAGCAGAGTCTTAAGATGGCACCGTTTGAAGCTTTGTATGGACGTAAGTGTAGAACTCCGTTGTTTTGGGATCAGACAGGTGAATCTCAAGTGTTTGGTACAGATGTTCTTAGAAATGCAGAAGATCAAGTGCGAGTGATTCGTGAGAATTTGAGAGTGGCACAGTCTCATCAGAAGAGTTATACTGATAATAGGAGAAGAGATCTAGCTTTTGAGGTAGGTGATTATGTCTATTTGAAGGTGTCACCTATGAGAAGTGTGAAGAGGTTTAACATGAAAGGTAAACTAGCACCAAGGTATGTTGGACCATTTAAAGTTATTGCTAGACGTGGGGAAGTTGCTTATCAATTAGAGTTGCCTGAGAATTTATCTGGAGTGCATGATGTGTTTCATATTTCACAACTTAAGAAGTGTTTGCGGGTGCCCGAGGAGCAGATACCTTTAGAAGAATTGACTGTTAAGGAGGATCTTACATATAAAGAGTTTCCGATCAAGATTTTAGAAACTGCTGAGAGGGTTACTTGAAGTCGGACTATTAAGATGTGTAAAGTACAGTGGAATCGATATTCAGAGGCAGAGGCAACTTGGGAAAGAGAGGATGAATTGAGGAAATCATATCCGCAGTTATTTGAGTAAGCAGTCCAATCTCGAGGACGAGATTCTTTTAAGGGGGTAGAATTTGTAACACCCAAATTTTAGAGATAATGAATTTTGAATAAATTGGATAACAAATAATGGCAAATTAAAATAATAAAATATATTTGGTGTTGCATTCATGCTGTTGCATTTATTTTGTTATGTGGTGTGGATTTGTTTTATTTTATTTTGGATTAGAAAATTTATTTGAGATATTTTTGAAAGCAAGTAAATAAAGAAAAGAAAGAAAAAAAAAGAAATACTTACCTGGCAGCCCGATGGCCATTGGGCCGAGGCATGCCTTTCCTCGCGCGGCCCAGTCAGCCCAGTGCCACAGCAGCTCCCTCCCTCCTCTTTTCTTCCGCTGACGAGTGGGGCCTCCTTGTCATAACCGTCTTCCTCCCGTGTTCGAGGCGGACTCCGACCGGAGCATAACCGCCGCCTCTCCTATTTGGTTTCCGGGATTTACGAACCGAACAAGGCCTCTTGAGGTTATAAATAGGAAGAGGAGATCCTCTAGTTTCCGTTTTTCATCTAAAACGTAAGTTCCACCACGTGAAATCGAGCTCTAGGGTTAGGGTGGTGCCGACGGGATTGGTTGGGCGCGGGTGAGGCTTTCGGGTGGACCGGAGGCAAAATTCTTCGCTTGGGTGAGTTTGTTTTCTTCTCCTCTTACTTCCCATGCTCTCAATTGGTGTTTTGGCGATGTATACCGTAGATTTGAAAGCTTGCCATGGCCGGCAATGGCGCCGTCGCTCCCGTGCAGCCGCGCGCCATGTTAGGTCTACTATAGCCGGTTTTTGTCGGGTAGTTGAGTTCGCGTGGAGCTTCTCCACCATTTGGACCAAGTCACGAGTTGAACGGTGGCCTTGAGGGGGTGAGTCGCCAACTCCGGCCATGGAAGGGCCGCTGGCCATGGAGGGGGTGCCGGTCGGGTTTGGGGAAGAAGAGCTGGAGGTTCACTATAACGTTGCTGGTGATTGTGAGCCGTCCGATTCGAGATCAACGGCCCAGATTAGAAGATACCCCTTCGCGGGTAAATTTCTTAAAGAGACCCTCGGTTCTTTTGAAATCAACCCGCGGTCCTTAGCGTAGTTCTGAAAATACGTTTTCGTGTTGTGAAGGCGTATTCTTTTCCGGTTTATTCAAAAATATGTTTTCAGAAAATTACAGTTTTGCCACTGGAACTGTTTTGGTCATAAAAACTTCGTTTTAACTCCGATTTGATCTGTTCAAGTTGCGTTAGGTTCGTACTTGCGAACTCTACATGTTAGTGTAGTTGTACAGTTAGTTTTGATAATTTATTTTTCGAGTTTATAATTAAGTATTTACTTATATATAGGAAATCTTAGAAAATTCATAACTTTCACGTTTTAACTCCGAATTTGGTGATCTTTGCGTCTGTGTGATCGTAGAAACGTGTAGAAGAGTTTTATAAACTTTTATTACTGTTTTGCTACTGTTGGTGTACTGTTCTAATTATATCTCTTTGTTTGCTTCGTGTATGTTTGATTGGATGCCTGTATGTTGTTGATTGATAATCAAGTATAGAAGGTGAGCAGTATTTGGACGATTCGGAGTATTACTTTGAGCCAAGTCAGCAGTATCACTTGGAGAGCTTTGATCAAGGCAATTTTAAAACAGGACTATCCTTGTTACCTATACATCGAATTATCATACATATGCATGTGCTTACCTTGACAACCTTAGAGATTATAACTTAGTGCTTGTTGTCTTGATTCCTTGTCAACCTTGGGAATGCATATGGGTAGCTATTGCTAGTGCTTAAACTAAGAACAATGATCTTGTAATATGATTAATGGATTAAGCAATCAACCATTAAGATGATTTAATTATTGTTAAAAGGGGGCTAGAGCATGTGTATTATTTTTGATGCTCTGGTTACTCTCCATAAGGAATTATCTGTACGTGATCATCCGGGACATACAGTACAGCTGTGAGGGCTATATGGCTCTGGCTTTAGTTGTTCAAGAGACCTTTTCTAGCTTGTTAGTGGTTACCTTAAATGGCGTAAGAAAGGCTTGCCACGTTGGGTGTAGTGCGAGCCCCTGGCCAAGTGTGTATAGGCTGCGGTTGTTGTGCCACAGGGAAGGGGGTTCTACATCTGCCTGCCGAGTGAATCTAATGGCCCTAACTTGTTAGACGAACTCTTGAGTGGCTTTATATGGTTTTCGGGTGTTTGGGCTTGATCTCCCCACTCATTTGGAAATCATGACTCACAGTGAAAGTGTACACCTCTGCGCAGAGTTAAAAACTGGTATACTAGCCGTGCTCACGGATCCGGGCGGCCTTGGAACATTTACAGATAGATGATCGCCATTGCTATGTTATGTTTAATTATTGTTGGTTATTATTATGCTCATGTTAATACTATTCGTTATCATTATTACAATTGATCATTGGTTCTTTAATGGGAAGCGGTTTATATTGAAGCTATTCAATTGTTAATTATATGATTAAAAGCTAACCGCAGTTAAACAATGTCTAGCCATTTGAGCCTCATGAACCCTGTGTTATATTTGTTGAGTTCGACATGGACTCACTCTTGCTATTTCCACCATAACAGATGAAGATTATGAGGAAGATTATCGTAATGAGTACTAGTCTTGGTGTCAACCAGTCAACCATGGCCCTGTGTGGAGTTTCCGCTGGAGAATATTATTAGTTATTATTATTTATCGTACAAGACTATGTCTTAAATATTTATTCGCTATGTAATAAGCACTGTGATGATACTATGTAATTTGTCTACTTATGTGTGCGATCATGTCCTGGGGCGCACATGAGTACTTTATGCATCCTATTTTTGTCCTTAAAAATGGGTGTGACATGACACTACCACTTCATTACGTGTGAACAAGCATTGGAAGCCAAGGTCACAAAGTTACCCAACAGATAATAAGTTGAAACTCAATGAAGCAACATAGAGCACATTTGAGAGTGAGTGATCATTTGATATTGCAATCTTGCCTATACCCTTGACTTTGCTCTTTGAATTATCTCCAAATGTGATCTTCTCTTGACATACCCCATTCTCTTCAATGGAGGTGAACATACGAGGATCACCGGTCATATGTTGAGTGTAACCACTATCAATAACCCAATGAGATCCACCAGTCTTGTAGTTCACCTACACACAAGAGATCAAGCTTTTTGTTTAGGGACCCACACTTGAGAGAGACCCTTAACTTTCTCAACTAGTGACTTGGCAACCCATATTTTCTTAGGCCTATTCTTGTTTGGGGGACCCAAGAACATAACTTTCATCTTTCCACTTGAATCTTTTCTTAGCATATAATGAGCATTGAAGGCAAAGGGTCTAGCATGCTTGGGCAAGGGTTGTGGTGGTGGAGTTTTGCACTCATGAGCAAAATGGCCTTCTTGTCCACACTCAACACATCTCTTTGGCTTGGGCTTTGACTTGCTTTGTTATTGTTGAGCTTTAGTCTTCTTCTCTTGATTTGCCAAATAACCAATGCCACTTTTATCCATCTTCATTAAGGTGTTCATGAGTAGCTCACTTTGCAAATATTGGCCTCTTGTGAACTTGCTTAGGCCGGTCTTGAGATGCTCTTTCTCTTGCTTGAGCTTTTTGTTTTCTTCAATAAGTGACTCATTTGTTGTTTGCTTCTCAAGAGCCATCAACCCTTTTAGCTTCTTGTTCTCATTTGCAAGCTTCTCATTTTCACTCTTGATCTTGGCATAATCATCATAGTTGTTTGACTCAACCACACTCTTGCCTTTGCTACTAGAACCTTGCTCAATGCTTTCAATGATCAAGTCATCACATGATATAGCTATATCAAACTTAACAACTTTGTTAGTAGCATCATGTGTCTCAAGAGAAAGCTCATTAGCTACCACAAGACTATCATAGTCAATTTTTAATGTAGTGTATTTGTCTTTTAACGAGTTGTGCCTAGTGATGAGCTCATCATGCTTCTTCTCAAGTTTATCATGTTGATCTCTAAGCTCTTTGTTAGAAGTTTTGAGCTCCTTGAGAGTAGAAGACATAATTTCATTTTGATCTTTGAGCTCATCGCTAGCCTTTTGTGCACTTTTGAGCTTAGATGAGAATGATTCATTTTCATTTTGAAGCTCATCATTTTCATTTCTAGTTCTTCTTATGACTTTAGAGTATTTGTTCAACAATTTTACAAGTTCATCATAAGAAGGTGCGTCATATTCATCATCACTATCACTATCATCATCATCATCACTATCATAGTTTTGTAACTTTCGTTCACCTTTGGCCATAAGGCATAGGTGAGTAGTGGACGATGATGGTGAAGGTGGCGGTGAAGGTGGCGATGAAGATGTTGGTGAAGATGATGGCCCCATCACAAATGCGGCAACCTTCTCTTTCACATCATCGCTCTCATCACCGGAGGACTCACAAGATGATTCAATGTCGGTGAGCCAATCACCAACAATGTATGCTTGTCCTCCCTTCTTCTTCTTGTGGAACTCTTTCTTGTTGCCATCCTTCTTCTTGTATGGCTTGTTTTTCTTCCTCTCTTCTTCTTCATCACTTGAATCATTCTTCTTGCCCTTGTTCTTGTTCTTGTACTTGTCTTTTGGAGGTCTAGGGCATTGATGAGCTAAGTGGCCAAGTTCACCATAATTGTAGTAATCCATCTCCGAGATTGGCTTCCTTTTGCTACTTGTGAAGAATTTCTTTTTCTTGCCATCGAACTTGATGCCACTCTTGTTGAGCTTCTTTAGCATCTTGGTGGTCTTCCTCACCATGAGTGCAAGTGATGCATCATCAATATCACTTTCACTTGAGCTCTCTTGCACCATCATGGCTTGGCCCTTCTTCTTCTTGTCATGGCTAGCTTTGAAGGCCAAGTCTTTCTTCTTGGAAGATGATGAGCCCTCTTCCGAAGTGATGTGCATGTACATCTCATGTGCATTGATCTTCCCCAATACTTGTGTCGGTGTTGCAGTGGAGAGATCACTTTGATGAAGCACGGTGACAATGTGACCATACTTCTCAACGGGAAGAACACTCAAGATCCTCCTTGCAACATCTGATTGGCTCATTTGGGTGAGCCCAAGAGCATTGAGGTCCTCTATAAGAACATTCAATCGAGTGTACATGTCATTAGCACTTTCTTTAGGAAGCATCTCAAAAGAATTGATTTTCTTTAAAGCAATATGATAGCGTTCCTCACGCTCACTCTTAGTTCCCTCACAGAGAGCACAAAGGTTTTCCCACAATTCATGAGCGTTCTTAGCATTACGCACACGATTGAAGATATTCTTGCCTAAGCCCCGGTAGAGTGCATTTTTGGCCTTTGCATTCCACCGGTCGTACTTCTCCTCGTCACCACTTGGGTTGGCGGGATCCTTGATAGCGGGAAGCCCTTGGGTTGCGGCTCTAAGACACCCAACGTCTATGGCTTCGAGGTACGCCTCCATTCAGATTTTCCAATATGAAAAATCATCCCCCTCAAAGGTGGGAGGTGGTCCTTCCCTATTAGACATCTTGCTCTAGGCGGTAAAGCCTAAATTAGGAGCAACTCGGCTCCGATACCAATTGAAAGGATCAAGATGCCCAAGAAAGGTCCTTCTCCAATTGGGCTATTCTAAAAATTAATTACAAGAATTAAATCCTACAAGCCGGAATTCACCCCTAGTGCCTACTTGTGTTCCTAGAGATTCTACCGGTAAAAGTTTTGCACCCTAAGTTCCAATCCTAGTCTAGCATGGCAATTCTAGGAAAGTAAATCAAGCAATGAAAGTAAATATGAGAAAGTAAATGCTTGAAAGTAAGGGCAAGGAACACGGCGATGTTTTCCCGAGGTATCGGAGAGTCGCCACTCCCCACTAGTCCTCGTTGGAGCACCCGCGCAAGGGTGTAGCTCCCCCTTGATCCGCGCAAGGATCAAGTGCTCTCTACGGGCTGATTCTTCGACACTCCGTCACGGTGAATCGTCCAAAACCGCTCACAAGATGAGTTGGGTCATCCACAAGCTCCGTCGGATGATCACCAAACTCCCAATCACCACCAAGCCGTCTAGGTGATGGCGATCACCAAGAGTAACAAGCTAGAACTCTCACTTGACCAACAAGCCTAATGAGAAGATGGATGCACACTTGCTACTCTCTATTCACTAGTGAGGGACTCTCAAGCTTTGATTCTCAAATCACAATCCTCACTAGAGCTCTTGCACTCCCTTGCACTCCAAAGGTGTTTCTCAGCTGAACAAATGAGCAAGAGACCTCTAAAAGAGGTGGTGGGGATGTATTTATACACCCCACAATCAAATCCAACCGTTACCTGCCAACTCAGCAAAATACGAGGTGACCGGACGGGCCGGTCGAAGTGACCGGACGCACCGGTCGCTCGTAACGGTCGAAAACCTGAAATAATGGCTGAGTGACCGAACGCGCCGATCAGGGGTGACCGGACGCGTCCGATCGTGCAGGGATCTTACTGTACTCTGACCTAACGCGCGACCGCGTCCAATCAGTGATGACCGGACGCGTCTGGTCGTCAGAGTACCTTACTGGAACGTGACCGGACGCGCCGATCACACCCTAGTCGCGTCCGATTAGGTGATTTCCCTCAAGTGACACGTGTCAGCCTGAACACAGCGTCCGGTCCTCGCAAGGACCGTGTCCGGTCAATAGCGCTAAAACACAGTCGCGGTTTAGAACTGACCGGACGTGTCCGGTCATACCAGACACCGCGTCCGGTCAAGGGAAAACGTCTCTAAACACTCCGAGACGCGACGCAACTTGAACCAAGTTGCTTCCAACTGAACTTTGAGCTATTCTAGAGCTTCCTAGTGCTAAGTTTGACAAGTGTGCACCACACCTAAACATAAGACTCACCTAGGTCAAGCTACTCGCTCATGCCCCCTTTATAGTACGGCCAAAAGAGAAAACAAAGATCCTAACGACTATTCCGAATGTAACTCAACACCTTGACATTCAGAACTAACCGTCCTTAATCTTGACGTCAATCCTTTGAAAACCGAAATGATTTCCATCAAGGGGCATGAATACCATAGTGCCCAAAGCAGTTATCAACCCCATGACCTAACTTACCAAAGTTTCTGCAAAACACACGTTAGTCATGGTAATAAAGCGTTGTCATCAATTGCCGAAACCAACTCTCGGGGCCTAGATGCTTTCATCCAGGTTTCAGATGTAGAGTTGGCAAAAGTATTCATCGGGCCAGCCACGTACTTGCAATCTTGCTGCAGTCCAAATTCTATTCTGAATGAAGATCCAAGTAAAAAACTTGCATTTCGGCGGCGCTTTGGTGTCCCACACCTGTCCTGCAGTTGCACTGCACTCCCTGCCCATGTTGTGCAAGGCATATGCTGACCTTGCCGAGTATGAACCATCTAGGGTCACGATCCATGAAATGGTGTCGTGCTACAGTCCCCATAGCATGATGTACTCATGGATGAGCTCCCCGATTAGATCGTGGTCAACATCAGCAATCCATCTATCATTCTGAAGCGCCTGTGCCACAGTCCTGTTTTTCCTTTTGCTATGTCTGTAAAGCAGCGGGTAGTGTGAGGCCAAGGAGGCCTTCTTACCATCGCCGAGCTGAACCACCATTGCCGCGTTAAAGACCGCTCTGTCATCTTCTGTTATAGGTAGTTGTAGGCCCTCCCAAGCCCGTGGCATGGAGTCCCAACTGAACAAAAGCCATCTCAGTCTTAGTGATTGGCTGAAATGATCGAGGTCTTTAATGCCAAGGCCTCCATATGGCTGTGGGGTACACACTTTAGGCCAGGCCACCTTACATTTTCCACCAGTTAGGTCCCCATCCCCTGCCCAAAGGAACCACCTCCGTAGCTTATCGAGCTCCTTAATGAACTTCTTTGGCGCCTTCATCACAGTAAGGAGGTAGACTGGCTCAGAGCTGAGCACCGATCTCACAAGTTCACGCCGCCCTGCCACATTGACAAGCTTGCCTTGCCACCCTGCTGATTTGGCCTTGGCTTTGTCTTGAATGTATTGTAGGTGAACCAGCCTTGTTCTTCTCAGTGTAAGAGGAAGTCCCAGATATTGGATTGGGAAGGATGCCCGCTGCCCAGAGAAGTCGGCCAACACCTCATCCATGTTGAGACCCGAGCATATGATTGTCACGACAGAGCTCTTGCACACATTGATCTCCAGGCCAGTAGCATCACTGAAGGCTTTCATCATCCGCATAATGCAGCTCACATCCTCCTTTACCGGGTTAGTGATGATCATTACATCGTCCGCGTAAAGGGACAGTCAGAGCCTTGCCTAGCGCCCTCATAGGGGCGTCAAATGGCCCTCTTCAGTTGCTATCTCGAATAGCTTGTTGAGCACGTCCATCGCCAGTATTAAAAGATATGGCGACAAGGGGTCTCCCTGTCGCAACCCTCGAGAGTGGCTGAGCTTCGGTCCAGGAACTCCATTTAGCATGACCACTGATGAGGAGTGTCTGAGCAGTGCAGCAATCCAATTGGTCCATCTCGTGCTGAAGCCTCTTGCTCTCATGAGTTCGAGCAGGTACTCCCAAGAAACACAAAGGCTTTACTGATGTCTAACTTCATCAGGCTGACTGGGGTTTTAGTCTTGTGGTAGTGCCTGGCAAGTCCTCTGACATAGGTAAAGTTGTCCTGAATGCATTTGCCTCTGATAAATGCGCTTTGCGAGGTCGAGATCAGCTCATCGATGTAGACTGATAGCCTTGCAGCTAGTACCTTAGTGACTAGTTTGGCAAATGAGTGTACAAGGCTTATAGGGCGGAAGTCCTTAGGCTCAGAGGCAACTTCCACCTTTGGAATCAATACCACCTGCGCGCCATTCACATGCGGAAGTGAGTCACAGTGCAGGATGAAGATGCTGTGAAAGGCGCTGACAACATCATGTTTGATTATTTCCCAGCAACTCTTGTAGAATTCACTGGTAAAACCATCCGGGCCTGGCGCCTTGCCACAGGGCAGACTCTTGACCGCAAGCTGTATCTCCAACTCTGAGAAGGGCCGATCCAGTTCTACCCCCTGACGTTCCACGAGCCTTGGTAAGTCCAAGTTGTCCCAATTGAAAGTTCTAGCCCGTGGCTTCTTGGTGCCCATGAGGTTGACAAAGTAATCGTGTAAGATCTCTTCCTTCTCATAGTGGTTCCAGGTCAGTGTGCCATCATGTTTCTTCAGTGAATATATGTATTTCCTTCGCCTTGCACTCATTTTGAGGTGGAAGAAATGGGTGCAAGCATCATCGGCCCTGAGCCAGTTGATTCTAGAGGCTTAACTGCCTTCCAGATGTCAATTATATTTTCTACTTTCAGTTTTCAGTTAGAGTAAAATGTTCCACTTGTCCTACTACTTCAGATACCATCCGGCCAAGCACCCAATTCCATAATACACGTCCAATACTATTACGTGGGTCGTTAGGATCGAGAGGATTGAGGAGGAAGAGAGGAGCGGCGGTGGAGCTACAGTACCCGCGGGTACTGTTTGCGTGAGAGAGGTCGAGGACCGGCGGCTAGGGCTGTGAAGGGCGCTGGGAATGCCAGCCGCGGGGCTTCGCCCACGGCCGGTAAGAGAGAAGGTTTTTCCTTCTAATCTCTTACTTGATTAGATTGATACATCTCCTCTCTTTATATAGAGAAGATGTCTTATTTGACCCCGAAGCACGCGACTAATTAACCCTAACGAGCTAAGGTCCAATAGACCCTTGACTCTTCTAACAAATACCCTAAATACTATTGGGTTCAGCATGTAATGGTTTGGAATCACAATAATACTGTTGTCATCTATTTCCTAGCTAGCTAATGAAATCTGGATCATCCTGCACTCCTGCTCATGTCATTCCATTGGTAGCAACTGAAGTTGTTTTACTTTCTTTTCCCAGCTGCTCCTTTGGGTTTCATTTGTTTACATGAAGCAATAGGCCTTTGGGGCCTATTTCGATGCTTCGATTTCTTTTTATTTGTGACAGCCTTAGGCCTGTTTGGATACAAAGTATTATTGAAGTATTAGAAAAATACTTTGGTTTTTAGAAGTTACTAGCAAATATGCACGTGCGACACGCACGTGTTTATTGTTTCGATTAATAATATATTGTCCAAATTATATATGAATATGAAATTATGAACTAATTATCTCTTACTCAGATTGACGCCATCAACATCGATATGCGACAATAGAACCATATATTAAGTATATGATACGTATATAAATAGACAAATAAATAATCTACGACCTGCTAGGTTAGCTCATTTATGTCACTCGTGTGTGCCACGGGAAACTCATTGCAGCCAGTACAATTTGGCATCGTCTAGCACTTTGTACGTAGCAGATAGAGCCTCCTGGACTCGAAACTCGATCGTGCACCCGAGCTTCCAGACGTACCATGGCCGTCCTCAGCGGCGTATGCGGGAGCACAGGTCCTGGCGGCCGGGTGTCATTTGAAAACAAATACAATAAAGGCCAACACAATATTCCAAGGATTACCGTCAAACAAAAAAAACTCCGGCTAAGCAAAGAGCACAGAAGACGTGAAAATGAAGAAAGATAGCAACCAGCGAGGCAAATATCAGCTTCAAAATCTTTTAAGGACACGTATGACATACGTGACGGACGAGGACTTATGAACCAGTAAGGGATACGTGACGGACGAGGACTTATGAACCAGTAAGGGATACGTGACGATGAGGTCCCTTTTTCCCTTGCGCAGACAAGGATTGTACCAGGACACCGACCGAGGAGGTCTCGCTCTCATATATATATATATATATATATATATATATATATATATATATATATATATATATATATATATATATATATATATATATATATATATATATATATATATTGCTAACTTGCAGACGAGTATTGCTAACTTGCTTGAGAGCAACCGGTCGCTGTAGCTGAAGGTTCGTGATCTTGCTGATAAACTCACACACACACCACACAACGCCCCGTCGCTCTCTCATCCTCCTAAGACTATGCAGATGTGGGTTATTTGAGGAACATCCTTCTTTCTCAATTTTCTCCAATCTTTTAAACATGGTGCAGTGCACATTGCCATGCCATGCCTAAGGTTAATTAACATGCTCCCTCTCTCTCTAGCACACGCATGCAGAGTCGGATGACGCAATCATAAACTTTTTCAATCCACCGTACTTGACACTGCAACGAACTCTGTTTCTCTCTCCACGTGACTGAACGTCAACGCAGGATAGTTTACAGGAAGGGAAAAAAGAGAGGATTCCTGACTCATAAACCAGTATGGCATACGTGACCGACGACGACTCAAACAAATCCAAATATTTTCTTTACGTATCATGCTAGGGGTCTTACATGTAAGATGTAAGATCATGGATAACGGATGACCCATATAACACGACGTCTAAATCCACGGTTATAATAGAGGGAGAGCCTCCTAAAAAACTCGCTCTTTTATAGTAGGATTGGGTGTTTGGATGCAACAAATCTTATAGTCTCTAAAACTATGGTTTTGTCAAAATTGTAGAGCTTTGGAGTTTTAAAAACTCCACTCATGACCTCTTTTTTTTAAACCACGTTTTTTTGTCTCTTTGGCTTATAAAACCATAGTTTTATGATACTACAGTTTTCGAAAACCGTATCATCCAAATAGGCTCTTTGTCAATTATATTTTCTGTTTTCAGTTTTTAGGTAGAGTATCCGCCGTTGGTCCTTCAACTTAACTCAGTAGGGAAGAAAATAGGATAGGACAATCCTGCTCCAACCAATGCCGTTTCCACATTTTCCCACCTGTACATTCTGTTTTATCAGGAAAATTCGATTACAGGACGGAACCAGGATAACGGGACCGCCGTGTTCTGTTTTCTCCATACAGGACCGAACCATGAACAGCTTAATAAAAACAGGACTGTGGAAAGTGTTGACGCATCTTTCTGACCGTTTTAATAAAAACGGGATTGAAGAAAACAGTTGAGGCATTCTCGTGGATGTTTTGCCAGCACCCGTATTTTATACAGGAATTCCCGCCAGCTTTGCCGTTCTTGTTACTGCCAGCTTGATACTGCTACGCTATATCACCCTGGGTCCTGAGATATATAGAACTACTGCTCTGCAGCTGACTAAAGAATATCTTACTCTGTAGGCACTTTGAGTTAAGGATGAAAACGGTCGGAAAACTCCTTAACCATTTTCTACTTTTATATTTGAATACGAAAACGAAAGCGAAAACGGTAAAGCCGGACACGAAAACGAACGCGAACTTACGGAATCGAGAATTTCGAAAACGAACTTATTCGAGCGAAATTATGTCGAACACGGTTGGTATACGAAAATTCAATACGGAATACCGATCCACAATGCATAACAATTAACAAGTGTCATCGTGGCAAATTTTGAGTGCAAGAGAGCAGACTTATCAATTTGGTTTCTTTGACAAGAGAAAAAAGAAAAGAAAAAAGAAAAAAGAGAAAAATTTGAGATGCCATCGGTACTAGACTAGAAAGGATAGCAACAACGCCTGACCCATCTAGCTCTCTCTCTTTTGGTTAGCCCAGTCACATGCAATACAATAACAGCGCCGCGTGAAACCAGATGCAGCCATGCAAGCATACATCACCGTGCGAGGTGATTAGTCCTACCTCGACGACTCAGGGAGGCGCCACGGGGGTGAGCTGCATATATAATGCGGCCAATGAGCATCAGTGCTCCACACTTGCTTTTACCTAGTTGCCTGGACAGTAATGATTGACAACAAAATTCGGTTTAAACTGAATTTTGAATTCGGGATATTCCGAATTAAAAGTAGAAAAGTAGAAAACGGTCGAAAACGATCGGAAAATGTCTAAACCGTTTTCTACTTTTACATTTGAAATACGAAAACAAAAGCGAAAACGGTAAAGTCGGACACAAAAATACGAATTCGATCGGATAAAATACAGAAAACGATGTGGTTCGGTTCGGGATATTTCCGTTCCGTTTTCATCCTTACTTTGAGTTACGATAATTACTATGCTAATTTATGAGATTATAGTAACTCCTTACTATGTGATTTACTATAACGTTACAGTAAATATCCTCATATGTTATAGTAACCCAACTATTATAAATATGTATTGATATTATCGTAAATTAGTATATAAAATTATCGTAGTAGTATATGTTTTTTTGGAGTGGATATTAGTAGTATACGTAGCACATGTGGTGCCTCAAAAAAAGACCTTCTGCGTGGAAGCCCATTTTTTAGGAGTTGTGCGTAGAAGCTAAGCTGCATGTGCTCGGCAGCACAGCAACGACTAGCAGGTTCGTGTGGACCGTGGCATGTTTCGGCCCAGTTGATGAATAGCATGGCAGAGAAAGCAGCGTTCGTGGTCCGATCAGGTTTGGTCGTTCCTGTCATTTGTTTTCTTTCTCATTTTTTTTTCTCTTCGTGATGATTAAAAAATAATATTCTCTGTCCCATTTGTTCCATAGTGTTATGGTACTTCTCATATCCAAATTATAAGTCATTTTGTCTTTTTAGATATATAGCTTTTAATATATATCTAGATACATAGGGTTTCATTTATCACTGGTGCAAAACTGATATTTTCGATATTTCAGTATCATCGGTCAGGGACGATATAAAATTGGTATCAACCGAAAATTTGTGAATTTGAATTCAAACTACTAGAATTTCATTTCATGAGATCGTATAAGTCCAAATCTGAGTTATTGAAAAAAATTATTATTTGTCAACCACCATCATCCCAGCCACCACGCTTTGCGCTCGTACTCGGGCTCATCCCTGTCAAGCATGCCCCAAAAGTGTTATATCATCTTATTTCTATACTGTTTTCTGTTGTTTTTGAAGTAAAATAGTTTAGAGATATTCTACATTATTTTTCTATACAAATTAAGGTTTTTTCTTTTTAAATTTTGGCTGGAATTTTTCTATCGCCAATAGATTTTTGATATTTCTAATTTATCATTTATCAGTCACCACCGATATATTTTTTAAACAATGATAATATAAACCCTAGAAATAGAATTATTCAGGGGAACGGAGAGTGTACATTGCCAAATAGAGGAGTTAATAACCTAGGAAGGTTATTACATAATCAACAATCATAGATATACACATAATTACTCCTAATACCAATCTCAGTTGGGGGTTCACAAGAGTATGATTCTCTTTAAAGTTACGACACGTTAGCAAATTTGCTTAGTTGGCATGGTATTTATGAGGAAGAGATAAATAGAGTTTCAACTCATGCATCACGTTAGCAACAATGAAAAATTCATTGAAACTGATTTGTTTCATTCTCATGTGCTCTCGAGGATCTTCTGCGCAAGATAAACAAATAAAATTGTATGCAGTTAGAAGGCTATATATATTTCATATGCCACATTTGATCATAGCACCATATCACAATTAAGTGATGTGGCTAGCATATGAAACTAGATGAAACTATGTACTGAGATGGATTGTTTTATTCACCTGTAAAGTTGATGTGGCACTCTCGGTAATTGTGCATTGGAACTCTGCATTAAGATTTGCCAAATAGCTACAACGTTTGGTAAAATAATGATGAACTAATTACTTGCTAATCAAGATTTCTTAAAAATCTAGGGTACATCTGTACGTGTTACACCATTTAATGACTTCGCTGATCTCAAGAGCCTGTAATGGCAGTCTCAATCCAGAAACTAGGATGGTTTCTAGGGGTATACATTAGGATGCCAACTAAAAGTAAAATGGTGGTGTCGGAAGAGAGAGAGAGAAGAAATTGGTCTCTTATACAAAAACTATGTCTACACGAGGAAGAAATATGATAGATGGCAGATAGGTGAAGATATGTGATTGGGTAAAAAACTATTTTTGAAGAAACTATATAATTGGAATACTATGATTTATTTGTATAGTGTCTATATACTCAAGTCTGGAAATTATCTTGTAATCTTTGGGTTAGAACTGTCCAAACAACCCGTGTATTCCAATCATAAAGACTAAAGAACACCACACTTGTGAGCATAAGGATGCCTTTATGCATCTGGTCGGCTATGGACCAGATCACATGCCTTGTCACACAAAAGTTTATGGGATTGTTGTCAGTCGCGCAAAATTCCATGGGCTGAACGCGGAAGAATGGAAATTTTGAATGGACTAAGCCATTTGTAATCAGACTGCAAAACTTTTTTGGGTACTTCTAGTGGGAGGACTGTTAGGTTGATCTCTACCGAGTTGGCCCAACGGCCGACTCGGGCCCTGATCCACGCCCTGTTCGGGGCGTCCAGCCCAATATGACATGGCTGGTGGGCCCCTGTCACGCAGCGCCATAAATAGGAGGTGGGGGCTAGGACACAGCGAATGAGGTTCACTGCTACAGTAGTGCCCCACCTCAATCCCTAGTCCGATCGAGAGGGAGAGCTGTGAGCGGCGGGAATCTCCACCACCGCCGACACCATCTTCACCACGCCGATGTCCACGCCGCTACCGGGGATGTCACTGCTACTCCTTCACCTAAACTCGCGCCACCGACACCAACAGCGTCGATGGCGAACTCCTACACCAAGGCCATCGGTTTGTTACCTCCACTCATCCTCTCTCTCTCTTCCTCTGTCCTCTCTCTCCCTCTTTCCAGTTCGTGTCCCTCTCCCTTTAGTCTTCTCTCTGGTATGTCTACTTGTTTATCCCAAATGCAAGAGTTCTACCCGCCACATCTACACCTAGAGGTCCTATCAACGCTAACAATGGTATCAAAGCTAGGTTGTCCAGATCTAGCGTGTAGACTCAATTTGGTTAAGAAATCGAATAGAAAGAAAGAAGAAAATGAACTCGATTCGGAAGAAATCCCCTAACCCTAACCCTAAGATAGAAAGGTCGGCGGATGGAGGGGCCTACCTTGTTTTTCCTCACCGCCGGCACTACCGCCACCGTGCAGGAGGATGCGATGCCGGTCGCTGTTGCCACGCGCAGCAAGGAGCCGAGCCGCCGCTCGCCGCAGCCGCTTCACACTGCGTTGTCGCGCGCGCGCTCGGGCTCAGGGCACTGTCGCTAGACCGCTCGACGGCGGCGCGCTCACTTTTCGGTGAGGGAGCACGCCGGCGAGGGGACCTGCGGCGATGCCGCCACCCTCGGTCGCCACGGGTGGCTGTCTGCTACTGCTGCTTCTCCGATGCGACGCAGTGGAGAAAAGGGAGGAGTAGCCGACCGGCTCAGGCTCGGCGGCACCACCCCTCATCGGCAACAACGGTCACCGAGGCTGTCGCCAGCACTGAGAAAGAACGGAGGGAGTGAAGAGAATGAGGGTTAGGGTTTCAAGGGAGATGGCCTGCGGTTTTGATCCGCCGAGAACGGCACCCAGCCGTTCGATCGCGATGAGTGGCCAGCAGCGCTCGGGCCACACCAGGCCCAGGCGGGTGGGCGAAATCCCGGCCTAGGCCCACGTTGCGGCCTGGGCGTGGTGGAGGCACGACGCGAGTGCGCACAGGCGCTGCTGGGCCACTGTCTTTTGTTTCCCGTGGGCAAATGCGTGAATGGGTCGAGGGCTTATTTTTCCCAGGCCGGGCCAAAAATGAAGAAACAAAAGTGTGGCCACGGGCCGAATGCACACGTGCACAGGGTTTGCTATGCTGCGTTGGCAGGTCAGGCCGTTTTCCGCGGCTGGGCCGCGGGCCGCGCACGTGCGTGAAGTAAAATGGGCCTCGGGCCGATGTGCAACTGCACGTGAAAAGGCTTTTGGGCCATTTTCTCGAGGGCCAAATAAAGAAAAGATGCAGTATAAGTTTTACTTTAATTTCAGAAACAGTTTGGATCAAT
The DNA here is from genome assembly GCA_022457205.1 of Saccharum spontaneum. Taxonomy (NCBI): domain Eukaryota; kingdom Viridiplantae; phylum Streptophyta; class Magnoliopsida; order Poales; family Poaceae; genus Saccharum; species Saccharum spontaneum. Next base: position 10,201,406 of record CM039598.1, read on the forward strand.
TTTTGTTAATTTTAAATGTTTACCTCTATTCAATTTGATCCAACGGGGTATTTTGTTTAGAGAGTAGATAAGTACAAGTGATGCTTGTGAATAAGTATTATTTTAAGAGTATTTTCAATGTTTACGCTGCAAAGTTAAAGATTATTGTCTTCTCATTAAATTCGAACCAACGGGAGAATTTAATTTGAAGAGCAAATATAGTTATTCAATAAATGATAAAAAAGTTTATCCTCCAATTAAAATTGGAACCAACGAGAAAATTTTTAATTAGAGGAATAGTCGGCTTATAGTTAAGATAAATTATAATATTATTATTTTCTGACCAACGTTGATGATAACAATATTATAAGTTTATTTATGAGTTTAAGTTTGAAGTTAAATTATGGTATTGTTATTTTCTGACCAACATTGATGATAACAATATTATAATTCTATGATTTTTATGTTTAAAGTTTAAATCTCTAATAAATTTTGCATCAAAGTGACTAGTTTTTTTAGAGAATAGATAAAGATCAAGGAATGCTCTTAAACTAGAGACATGTATTTTCATGTTTTTGCTGCAATGAAGTTGATTGTCTTTTAATTAAATTCAAACCAACGGGAGAATTTAATTTTGAGGAGCAGTTCTATGTTTTCAAGATTATTGAGCTTCTATACATTAATTCCATTTCTGCCCAACGGTGATGTGGAATTAATGTAGAAGAATGATTTTTTATTATATTTCTGCCCAACGGTGATATAGAATAGAACATAAAGATTTCAAAGTTTAATGAGCATTATTGTTGATTATTATTGAATATTTTTTCAGACAAAAGACCTCCATGCTTTCATTCTTAAAGGAAATAAGAAAAATGAGCTGAGTACTTATGACTCAAAAGTTGAAAAGTGTAAGCTTTGTAAGCAAGAAGGTCATTGCATCAGAGGCTGTGTTCTCTGTAAAGAATGGCCTGAAAGAAAAGGATTCAGGGACATTGATCCAAGAAGATAGAGTAATAAAAGTTCAGTTCTTAAATGTTTTTCATGTACTCTCTATCAAGATGAATTTATTTTTAGTTCAGTCATTATGATGAGAATTGTAAAGATACATATGCATGTTTAGTTTGACCAACATCGGATTAAGCATGTGTGTTAAACAGTATTCGGATTTATTTCTGAATTTGATGATTGAATATGAGCCAATCCTGGCATTTATATCCGTTCAAGGGAATTATCTCGCATAATGGGAAAAGTTTGTGATAGAACCCGCATAGCGGGAAAAGTTTGAGAAAATACCCGCATGGCGGGGTAAAGTTGGCATAGTACTTATGTTAATCAATCCTGCATGGTGGGAAAAGTTTGGCATAGTACTTATCCTGCATGGCAGGAGAAAGTTGTGATGACTCATATGCTTTTAGTGTATCCCGCACAAGGAGAAAAGTTTAGGGTAGCTCTTATGCTATCCTAGTATAAGTTTAAGAACAAAAGGAAGTTGCAAACGAACCTCATGATAAGAATGACATGCAAGCATGACTTGCAAAAGTACTGATAATAAGAGGACTCTATTGAGTTCTTGAAGTGAAATGAAGAAAAAAGTACTTTCATACGAACTAAGAAATAATTTCATTTTGCATGATGTAACCATTGGATGAAGTAAGTAATCAAAGTTTTCTCATTCACAAGAGTTCTGAATAGTTTTCGAAATTATGGTAGAAAAGTTCATACCACATTTCGAGGGGGAGAAATGTGAGATCAATTAAGAAAGATAATTAAGAAAGATACATCCCCATACTTCAGATAATGCAATGCATACTATGCATTGAAGGCAAGAGTGATATATAAAAGATAAATGTGATCGTCGGGGGAGTAAGACGGTCATAATAACGATACCCCTAAAGTAAAGAAATAGCTAAATAATTCCTAGACCTTTTACAGTTCAGAGTTGTTAAGACAGTGCTAAACACACTATATGAGTTTTAGCAGATTAAACCCAAAATGAGAAAGTTTGAAGATGGGACAATCTAGGGAAGCATGTTACAAAAGGACCTAACTCCGCAAGGAGGATGAATAATATAAATAAGGATCTTGTTACACAGGACCTTGTAGAATCAATTATCTTTTGGCAATAAAGGTCAAGAAATGCTAGTAGCTAAGGCTCCAGAAGTCTCAAAGAATAAGAGAATTAGATATATCTGATTATTATAAAGTCTATATTAGTGAAATTCAAATAGAAAGTGATTCCACCTCATTTGAAGAAGCCATAAAAGGCGTTCACTCATCCAAATGACAAGAAGCAAAGGAAGATGAAATGAAATCGATAACACCAACAATGTTTGGAACTTAGTAGAAATTCCTAATGGAGCCAAAACAGTAGGCGTAGTGGGTCTACAAGTCAAATGTGACTCTAAAGGGAATATAGAAAGATATTAATGAGCACCAATAATATTTTGGGATCTAGAATAAATTCCTAAGGAGCCAAAACAGTAGGCTGTAATGGATCTACAAAACAAAATATGACTCCAAAGAGAATATATAAAGATGTAAAGCGCGACTTGAATCGAAAGATTTTGCGCAAAGAGAATAAATAGATTACAATGAGTGCTAGTGGCATATCATGATCTGAGTTACATCAGATGAAAGTAAAGACGGTATTCCCCAATGGGATTTGTATGAAAATGATTACATGACACAACCTAGAGGTTTTGTCATGGCAAAAAAAAGAACATAAGGGATGTCACCTATAGAAATCTCTTATGGACTAGAGCAAGTCTCTAGACAGTGGCAATTAAAGTTGAAGAGTCAATTAGATATTTGGGTTAAAGAGAATGAGAGGACAATTAAGTTTGTACAAAGTTATAGAATGGAAAATTCATTTCATAATCCTATATATGTGGATGACATTTTACTTGCTAGTAATGATGTCAATCTACTGCTTGAGAAGAAGTTCTTTTCCTCAGTTTCTATAAGAATGTCTCGGTAAAATATCTCTCGTTATAAGAATTGAAACTCACCGAGATAGAAGAAAGAGGTACTTGGACTATCGCATGGTATACTTAGAAAAGATTCTAAAGAAATAAAGTATACATGCGAGAAAACCTGCATCTGTTCCTATAGTAAAGGGTAATAGTTTTGGGAACTTTACTGTTCTAAGAATCAACATGAAATAGATCAAATGAATATGGTACCATATGCTTTGGTTGTTGGAAGCTTAATAAATGCACAAGTATGATATTACCCTGACGTAGTTCACGTATCTGGGTTATTTTGATAAAAGTCCAGTCCAGATATAGATCACTAGAATGGAGTTAAGAATGTCGGCCTCATGCTAAGAAAGAAAGAACAAGTACTCTCAAATAGTTGTGGGTACAAATGTTAAATTTTGGCGAGATATTTAGTGAAACCCACATAGTAGCTAACACTCGCAGTTAGAGTTTTATTGTGGAAAAACTCCATAGAAACATTTTTAGTATCATCAGTGATGTAAAGTTATAGTATAGCATGTTAGGAGACCACGGGACAGGCAAAATGGTTAAGGAACTTGTACCCGGAATTGATAATGGTTGACAACAGCAATAACCATTTAAGTAGTTTGCTCCTATGACAACGGGTTAAGTGTGCTGCCAAACACATTGACATTAAAGTTATACGTTGTAAAGGAGAAAGTCTGGAATCATAATAAAAGTATTGAATGTAAAAGTAACAAGCAAGTGCTTGTGGATCCGCTTACCAAAGGCTTACCACCTAGTGTGTTCAGAGAACACACAGTCGACATGGGTTTACGGAAAAGCCTATGATTTCCGGACAATAAAGGGCCCAAAAGTTAAAGAATCTGTTTCAGAACAGATACGTATATTGTAGCTGTTAAATCTATCGGCGATTGACCGTGACGATGAGGCACGCTCTATGCACTGATCTGTGATGGAATGGTAAAAGAAATAAGTGTAAAGTTTAAGTCTAAAGTTTAAATTATGAGCTCAGATCAATGGGGAGAATGTTAGGTTGATCTCCACCGAGTTGGCCCAATGGCCGACTCGAGCCCTCATCCACGCCCTGATCGGGGGCATCCAGCCCAATATAACATGGCCGGTGGGCCCCTGTCGCGCAGCGCCATAAATAGGAGGTGGGGGCTAGGACACAGTGAATGAGGTTCACTGCCACAGTAACTGCCCCACCTCCATCTCTAGTCCGATGAGAGGGAGTGTTGTGAGCGGCGGGAAGCTCCACCACCGCCGACACCGTCTTCACCACGTCGACGTCCACGCCGCCGCCAGGGACGTCACTGCTACTCCTTCACCTACACTCTCACCACCAACACTGATAGCGTCGATGGCGAACTCCTACACCAAGACCGTCGGTTTGTTACCTCCACTCATCCTCTCTTTTCCTCTGTCCTCTCTCTCTCTCCCTCTTTCCAGTTCGTCTCCCTCTCCCTTTATTCTTCTCTCTGGTATGTCTACTTGTTTATCCCAAATGCAAGAGTTCTACCCACCACATCTACACCTAGGGTCCTATCAACGCTAACAAGGACACCACACAAAAAAAATCAGGGCACTTAGCTTGGCTACGGCTATCATGGTCACTATATGTGGCCACACACTGAACAACAGAACGAACATATATCTTTTTCACAGGTGAATACAAAGACATCATTGGTAAAGAGAGATCATGGAGATCCACCATGAACAGTGAAAACATGACTCCTGCCTAAACTTCCATATAATGCCAGTCACCTTCATCGAATCATGGCCACACCGGCCAACAACCCATTGTCGATGTAAAACATTTGAATTTAGCACTAAGCAGTTAAAAAGGAAGAGACCACTACAAAATGTTCTAATACCGAACTCAGTTGAAGCTTAAAATTCCACATATAAATCCTTTTTTTACCCTACCAACCCCACAACACTACATTCAAATTGTAGCCTATATAAGCATAGCCACCCCATGCACAATGCAAAATCAAGCGATCTGCCAACATGGCAGGAAGAAGAGCTTCCACGCATGCAGAAGCACAAGCACTCGTCACGATGTCATGCGTGGTGGCACTCGCCATCGCGCTGTTCGCGCCATGCTGCGCGGCATCTTCGAGGTCACTGCTGGTCTCCTCCTCGTTCGCCGATGCACCGGAAGGCAGCCAGCAGGCCGGTGCCCAGCCGCCGGCGCCGTTGGTGCTAGAGCCGCAGCCGGCGGCTGCAGATGCCGCAGCCCCGCCGGTGGGAACTCCGGAGTCCGCCCCTGTTGCTGACGCGCCGCCGCCGCTGACGGGCCCCCACGGCCAGCACGTGAAGAGCAAGCATAAGGACCACGAGAAGGCAGCGCCACCGAAGCCCAAGCACCACCACCCGAAGGCACCGCCCAAGCACCACGGGCACCACGCGCCTCCGCAGCCGGAGCCAGAGCCGGCCGTTTCGCCACCGGCGCCGCTGCCGGAGCCGTACGGCGGGCAGCCGACACCATCAGCACCGGCGGCCGACAGCCCGCACGGCCAGAACCCGCCGTGGCCGTTCCCGTGGCCGCGCCCGCCGGGCACAGGCCAGTGGCCGCCGCTGCCGCCGTTCCCGTTCCACCCGCCGCCGCTCCCCGCGTGGCCGCACCCAGGGAACAACCCGTGGCCGCCTCTGCCGCCATTCCACCCGCCGCCGTTCCCGGCGTGGCCGCACCCCGGCCCGGGCGGCAAGTGGCCGCCGTTCCCGTTCCACCCGCCGCCGGTCCCGGCGTGGCCGCACCCCGGCCCGGGAGGCAAGTAGCCGCCTCTGCCGCCGTTTCCTTTCCACCCTCCGCCGAGGCCAGCGTGGCCGTGGCCTCGTCATCCAGGAAACCCGTGGACGCCGCCGTCGTCCTTGCGCGGCAGCGGCGATGGCGTCCCTGCGTCGACGGTGCAGCAGAACCCCAAGAACTGACGCATGCGCGCGCGCTCTTTTGCCCGGATAACACGAGAGGAATATTATTATATATAAATAATGAATTTGTTTCAGCTAAAGGAGAGATCGATCGATGATTCGTATACTCTGTAAAAGTAATTATGATTTGTGTTAATTTGATCAGGCTCAAGAGCCTTGATTAATTGATTATGATATGAATAAAATCAGACCAGAAGTTTAATGTTCTTGCGATCATCCGTTCGACGATTTCAGGAAAAGTATAGATCATCAGAAATTCAGCCTGATGGGCCGAGATCTGAAGTCTTGGCCGGACTTTCTCTTCTGCTGCCTCTATATTTCTATCTAGGCTTATTGGAGCGCCTTTTTTTTTACTTACAAAGTGAAAATTCCTTCACGTTTCTATACCGCGTTGGAATGATTTTTTTTAAAAAAAAATTACGGCCTACTTGCTAGCGTTCCGAATTCTACTACATACCGGATTTATTTTTTTTTGGCTCAAAATGTTTTCTATGAAATAGAATGAGTTCCAAAAGGGAGTTTCAAAAAAAAAAGAGAAGAATGAGTTGCAAAAGGGTGTGGCTAATGTCCGGACGCCGGCGCCTGCTGCTCCATTTCACGCACGTTGACGCGCACGTGTGAACCTCCGCACCTTTCGTTCGGACACCGCACGACCCCTCTGCTTCCCGCGACCGCGTGCACATGGGGCCATGCACCCCTACCTCCATCCCCCTCTGCTTCCTACGCCCGTCGCATGCACGGCGCCCTAGTAGCTCCCGTTTCACGCGCCCGGGACCTCCTATGCCCCTGCCTCCACCCACCACCGCTTCCCACGCGCATGCACGATGCCCCATCAGTTGCAACAGGCGGGTCCTGTTGCATGTGCAACACCTGATTTACTTTTGCAACATTCAGATGAAACACTTGCGATATACATCCGAAACAGCTGAAACACTTGCAAACACCTAAAAACACTTGTAAAACACGTGTGTAGCCATTGTAAAACACATGCAACATCAGATGAAACACTTGCAACATACGTATGAAACACTTGAAACATACTTTTGCAACATACATGTATATGCAACATCCATATTTACTTTTGTAACATTAAGATGAAACACTTGAAACATACATCTAAAATAACTAAAACACTTAAAAACATATGATTGCAATATACGTATATTATCATTGCAACATATACAACATCCAGATCAAACACTTGAAACATAAGTTTGAAATGCCTGAAACACTTAAAACACGGCGTCACAGGCGGCCATGGCCTACCTTGTGGGGAACTGTGGTAGCCAACAAGCTCAGGTCAGGGGAACATTGACCCAGCATACACCTCCGCTGCAAGACGTCGGCTCGTCGCTCCTGAAGCGATTCACTCGCGCCTGCTCGTGGCACAAGCTCACGCCCGTCGGTGAGGCCCCGCTGCTGCTCTGCTACAATTGTCCAGCGCCGTCTGCTTGTGGGGGACGGGGCGTGGTGCAGTCGCCGACGCGCTGCGGCGCGGTGGGGGGATGGTCACGGCACGCAGTGTAAGGAAAGGGGTGCAGCGGGGTGGAGTGGGGTGGGCAGATGCGTGGCGGTGCCGCGACACCAATGCGAGTGAGGAAATTTTCGGAGATGTAAGAGACATAGAGATGAGCATGCCTGTTGGGCATGTCTGTCGCACAGGCCCAGGAAAGAAAGGCAGCGTCCGGACTGGACGGACGCCCATGTGCAAGCATTTGCGGTTGCAAAATCGTTTGGCTCGTTCGTTGGCTAGGTTCCGTATCAGGACGATGCCAGCTGCGCAAACAATATGTCGTCCATTATTTAGATAAGACGTGACAAATTTGTCTAGAAGTTTTTTTTTGACAATGAACGATTCTATAATTAATAGCAAGAAGCTGCGAGCAACCTTACAGAGTTCAAGGTTACAGATTGAAGTGCCTCTTGGAGAGTGCACTGGTCATGAGTTGCACTAAGGCAATTACATGTGAGACCTGGAGAAACATGTAAATGTGATTCTACTAGAGCTTGCCTAGCAAGAACATCAGCTGTCTGATTTTGAGTTCTTTGAATCCTGCAAATTCTTATGTTTCTGTGAGCCGTGGAGTTGCTAAAGATCTGGGTGTAGTACTTGATTCTCTATTGTGGTGCTGTTCATTCAGGAAATGCACCATTTGTTGGCTATTTGATAGGAAATTGACCTGTTGAAGACCCAGCTTGTCAGTGATAAGCGGCATCTATCAATGTATGTAAAAAAGACAGATCATCTTTAATTTGAAACGGAGGGAGTAGGAAACAAACAGCTGCTGGATACCTGCGCAATGGCAACGTTGGAGGTTGGTCACACTGTCAACCGGCAAGAGATCGAAACGCACCCGGCGAATTGCAACACGGCGCGGCGGCCGCTTCTGAACGCGTTATGATCGACCTACTGGTGCTGGATGCCTGGATGCTGGTTGCTGCCGATGGTTGGCTGGCGTTTGCATGCATTGCACCTCTGACTTCCGGCGCGTGGAGAAACTGAAGTCGCGACGCGTTATAGCTGACAACCGATATATGGCAGTTTGCTACCAGCAGGAGTCCTTGAATGCAGAGAGTCAGAACGCGACATCTCCTGGACGTCGGAAGGAGAACTGGAGATTGATCCATATCCATTTGTTTATTTGTGTGTATATAGACATCGAGATTCAGATTCTTTAGTCTCCTGCCTCTTATTTAAGCACCCCCAGCGCTCTTCTCAGCCTCAGTCCAATAACGTGGACAATGCTGTTGCAATTGGTCCACTGCTAGTGCTATAGTGGTAGAGCTAGCAGATCAAACAAACCCTCCTCTTGACTAGCAAAGAAAGCGTGAGACATCGTCATTTTCGTGTTTGGTTGTTGGGAATCTTGGGATGGAGAAGAGTTTCAGTGTCAGTGGTAGGGATGACGACGACGAGGTGTGGCCGTGTGGGTGCACGACGCATCCGTGGATCACCGCCCGCGGGAGGCCTCCCTCCCGCGCCACCACCGGAGCCTGGAAGGCCGCAATGTTCATCGTCTGTGAGTAGTCAGATGGAGCTCCATGCACCGACCTGTTAGTTACCGTGTAATTTTCTTCCCAAGATGGGTGCCGATTTTGTTATCTTTATGCATTAGGGATTGAGTTCAGCGAGAGGCTGAGCAATGCAGGCCTAACGATGAGCCTGATGATATACCTCACCAAGGTTCTGCACGAGGAGATGAAGGTGGCCGCCAAGAACGTCAACCACTGGATGAGCGTCACCACGCTCATGCCCTTGCTCGGCGGATTCCTCGCCGACGGCTACCTCGGCAGGTTCTCCACCGCCATCTACCTACTGGTGAGCACTCAGCTCTTGATCCTTCCCCCTCCTCACACACCACGGCTCCACGCGACAGCCGAAAGCAGGGTCCTGATGAGCTCTCATTATCGCATCAGGGTCTGGCGGTCCTGGCGACGACGCAGCTGGCGCCGGTCCTGAATCCCGACCGCTCGCCGCGCCTGCACGAGGTGCTCTTCTTCGTGGGCATCTACCTCGTCTCCAACAGCACGGCCGGCCACAAGCCGGCGCTGGAGAGCTTCGGCGCGGACCAGTTCGACGACACCCACGCGGGGGAGCGGGTGCGCAAGATGTCCTTCAACTGGTGGAACTGCGCGCTCTGCGCGGGCGTCCTGCTCGGCATCACCGTCGTCGTCGTCGTCTACGCGCAGGACAGCCTCGGATGGAGCGCCGCCACGCTCGTGCTGGCCGCCGTCATGGCCGCCTCGCTCGCCGTCTTCCTCGCCGCCCGACGGACCTACCGATACAGGGTGCTGGCCGAGGGCAGCCTGTTAAAAAGTATGATTGGTACCTCTGTATGAAAACCGTAGATCCGCCTTGGACAATAGCGTCGTGACCTCGCCGTCAACGGTGTCGAGGCAGCTCCGGCTCCGTGGCGAGGTGCTCTGGTGATCCAGAGGGGGCCGGTGTAGACCTCGTTGGGGCGACGGCGGTGGTGAGGCACATCCCGTCGCTTACAGCACCACCTTAGATCGGTTTTAGGGTTACTATAGGTGGGAGTGGCGGCTCACGGCGAACCTCGTTGGTCGAGCCACTGGCCCCCACCTCTCTCTTATAGTGTGCTGCGCGACGGGGGCCCACCAACCCGTTGAACGGCTGGATACCCCCGATCAGGGTACGATCAAGGCCCTGACTCGGTCGTTGGACCGAGTCAGGAGGAGATCAACTAACATTCTCCCCCTTGATCTTATTTTATACTTTAACTTTAAACTTTGACTTTGATTGCTTTCACTTTTATTTGTTCCATCACAAATCAGTGTATAGAGCATGCCTCATCGTCACGGTCAGTCGCCGATAGATTTAACAACTACAATACACATCTCTGATCTGAAATAGATTCTTCAACTTTGGGCCCTTTATTGTCCGGAAATCATAGGCTATACCATAAAACCCATGTCGACTGTGTGTTCTCTTAACACACTGGGCGGTAAGCCTTTGGTAAACGAATCCGCAAGCACTTGCTTGTTACCTTTACGTTCAATACCCTTAGTATGATTCCGGACTTTCTCCTTAACAACGTATAACTTTAATGTCAATGTGTTTGACAGCACACTTGACTCGTTGTCATAGGAGCAAAACTACTTAAATGGTTATTGTTGTTGATAACCATTATCAATTCCGGGTATAAGTTCCTTAACCATTTTGCCTGTTCCTCAGCCTCATATCATGCTATATTATAACTTTACATCACTGATGATACTAGAATTGTTTCTTTTGGAGCTTTTCCACAATAAAACTCCAACTGCGAGTGTTAGCTACTATGTGGGTTTCACTAAACATCTCGCCAAAAATTAACATTTGTACCCACAACTACTTGAGAGTACTTGTTCTTTCTTTCTTAGCATGAGGCCGATATTTTAACTCCATTCCAGTGATCTATATCTGGACTGGACTTTTGCCAAAACAACCCGGATACGTGAACTGTGTCAGGGTAAGATCTTATCTTTGTGCTCATTAAGCTTCCAACAGCTGAAGCATATAGGACGTCCATCTATAACAATCTTACATTGCTTTTGGAACATTAAAATTCTCAAAACTATTACCCTGACCATTAGAACAGGCATAGGTTTACCCGCATAGGTACTTTATTTCTTTAGAAACTTTTCTTAGCATGCCTATGCGATAGTCATAATACCCCTTTTCTTCTATCTCGATGAATTTCAATTCTTTTAACGAGATACATTTCACCGAGAATTTTCTCATTGAAGCTTGAGGACAAAAACTTCTTCTCATGCAGTAGATTGACATCACTATTAACCATTAAGGTGTCAACCACACAAGATTAGGAAATGAATTTCCCTTTCTATAACTTTGTACATACGCAATTGTCCTCTCATTGTCTTTAACCCAAAATTTCTAATTGACTCTTCAACTTTAAATGTCACTGTCTAGAGATTTGCTCCAGTCCATAAGAGATTTCTACAGGTGGCATCCCTTATATTCTTTCTTTTCATGACAAAACCTCTGGGTTGTGCCACGTAATCATTTTCATACAATTCCCATTGGAAATGTTGTCTTTACTTTCATCTGATGTAACTCAGATCTTGATGTGCCACTAGCACTCATTGTAATCTATTCATTCGCTTCGCGCAAAACTTTTGATTCAAGTTGCGCTCCACATCTTTACATATTTCCTTTGGAGTCACATTTTGTCTTGTAGACCCATTACAGCCTACTGTTTTGGCTCCTTAGAAATTTATTCTAGATCCCAAAATGTTATTGGTATTATCAATTTCATTTCATCTTTCTTTGCTTCTTACCACTTGGACGAGTGAACGCCACTCATGGCTTCTTCAAATTAGGTGGGATTACCCTCCATTTGAATTTCACTAATATAGACTTTATAATTATCAGAAATATCTGATTTTCTTATTCTTTGAGACTTTCTGGGGCCTTAGCTACTAGCATTTCTTGACCTTTATTGCCAAAAGACAATTAATTCTATAAGGTTTCGTGTAACAAGATCCTTGTTTACATTATTCATCCTCCTTGCAGAGTCAGGTTTCTTTGTATCATGCTCCCCCAGATTGTTCCATCTTTAATTTTCTTATTTTGGTTTCAATCTGTTAAAACTCATATGGTGTATTTAGCACCTATGGTGCATTTAGCACCACCTTTAAAACTCTGAACATGTCCAGTATAAATACTAGCTAACTATGCTTTCTTTCTGTTGGAACTTTAAAAGGTCCATGAATTTAGCTATATCTTTACTTTAGGGGTATCGATATTATGACCGTCTTACTCCCCCGACGATCACATTCATCTTTTATAGATCACTTTAGTATGCATCGCATTGTCTGAATTATGGGAAAGTGTCTTTCTTAATTGTCTCACCTTTCTCCCCCTCGAAATGTGGTATGAACTTTTCTACCACAATTTCGAAAACTATCCAGAACTCTTATGAATGAGGAAAACTTTGATTACTTTCTTCATCCACATGATTACATCATGCAGATGAAATTATTTCTTAATTCGTTGGGAGTACTTTTTCCTCATTTCACTTCAAAAACTCAACAGAGTCTTTTATCATTAATGCTTTCGCAAGTCACGCTTGCATGTCATTCTTATCTTGAGGTTTGTCTATAACTTTCTGTTCTCATTAAACTTATACTAGGATAGCATAAGAGCTACCCAAATCTTTCTCCCTGTGCGGGATACACTCAAAGCACATGAGTCATCACAACTTTCTCCCGCCATACAGGATAAATACTATGTCAAATTTCTCCTGTCATGCAGGATTTATTAATATAAGTACTATGCCAACTTTACCCCGCCATGCGGGTATTTTCTCAAACTTTTCCCGTCATGCGGGTACTATCACAAACTTTTTCCCGCCATACGAGATAATTTTCTTGAAGGGACATAAATACCAATATTGTCTCATATTCAAACAACAAATTTAGAAATAAATCCAAATATTCTTTAACACACATGCTTAATCCGACGTTGGTCAAATTAAACATGCATGTCACTTATTACATTTCAAATCATGATGATTAAGATTAAAAATTATAATACTTATTACAACTTTTATCATTTTAAAGAGTACATAAAAGACATCTCTTAAAATAAGCTCTTATTGCTCTATTTCTTTCTTGGATCAATATCCTGGTATTCTTTCTTTTGAAGTCATTCTTTAAAGAGACCGTAGTCCCTTACACAATGGTCTACTTTCTGTAAAAATTACACTTTTATCTTCTGAGTCACAAGTACCCAGCTCATTTCCTTTTCACCCTTCAAGAATAAAGGCATGAAGTTCTCTGTTTGAAAACATTAATCAATAATCAACAATAATAAGCATGAAAATAACCCTACATTGGTCTGGTTAAAGACATGCACATTAAACTTTTAAATCTTTATGTTCTATTGTATATCACCGTTGGGCAGAAATAGAATAAAACAACATTCCTCTACATTAATTCCATATCACCGTTGGGCAGAAATGGAATTAACATATGAAAACTCAATTATTTTATAACCCTCTTCAAAATTAAATTCTCCCGTTGGTTCGAATTTAATTATGAAGATCATCATCATCATTGCAGCGGAAACGTGAAAACACACTACATTTTGCTCGCTCTGGAGCATCTTTTGTCTCTCATCTATTCTATGAAAAATTATTCACTTTGATGCAAAATTCATCAGAGATTTAAACTTTAAACATAAAACTCATAGAATCATAATATTGTTATCATCAACGTTGGTCAAAAATAACAATATCATAATTTTCTTTAAACATAAACTCTTAAATAAACTTATAATATTATTATCATCAACGTTGGTCAGAAAATAATAATATTATAATTTATCTTAACTATAAACTGTTTATTCCTCCAATTTAAAATTTCCGTTGGTTCCAACTTTAACTGGAGGATCAACTTTTCATCATTCATTGAATTGCTATAATTGCTCTTCAAATTAAATCCTCCCGTTGGTTTGGATTTAATGAGAAGGCAATAAAACTTTAATTTTGCAGCGGAAAACGTTAATAAATTCCATAATTCTATTTTCCAGATACTCTTAGAATTCTTTACTATTCTCTGAACAAAATTATCCTTCGATAAAAATTGTATAGAGATTTGGATCAAAAAATTGACTCAAATTCATTATCAAAACATTTCTGGAAAATAGAAAACAATTTCTCTCTTTATTTAGCCATTTTGGCCCAGCATTGAACACCGACGGCCTTCTGCAGTCGAGCACGGCCCGTAGCGCCGCCTGTGCGGCCCAGCGGCCTGCACCTCTCTTTTTTTTTTCTCAGTGGCCAAATCGGCCCGCCAGTCTTTCACGCCTGCGGCCAACCGAATTCGGCCCGGCCCAACCGCAGGAACGCTCCCTCCCCCGCGCCCAGGCCGTAACCTGGGCCTGGGCCGGGAAAGCGGCCCAGCGCCTTCGCCCGCCTGGGCTCAAAGTTGGCCCGAGTGTTCGTAGCCGTCGATCAGGATCCGACGGTCGTCCATTGATCTCGCGTGATCAAAACCGCGGCTGTTGACCGGCTCCCAAAACCCTAGCCTCATTTCATCTCTCTGTCTTTCCTCTCTCGTCCAGAGGCGACTACCGGCCCGACGGCCCCGGCGAGGAGAGAAGCCCGCAGCGGCACAGCCGCCCATGGCAGCCGGAGGAAAGAGCTCGCAGCGCCGTCGCGGGGCCCTTCGCCGGCGAGCGCGTTCCCCGCGAGGGAGAGCGCGCCGCCGCCGAACGGTTTCACGACGATGCCCTTTGCCCCGAACTCGTGCGCACGCGGTGGTCGTTCCTTTGCTCTACGGCGGCTCTCCCGCGCGGCGTCCATGTGACGGCCGACGGTGGTGACAGGTAAGATATCCCTTTCCTCTCCGTCCTCATCTTTAGGGTTAGGGTTTGGATCTTCCCCTTCGGATTTAGGGTTCGGCATCCGACCTTTCCCTTTTCCCCTTTCTGTGATTTGAATGGATCTTTTCTGTTCTTGCCGTGCGCCGGTGCAGAAACAGCGGTGCTATCATCTTTTCCCCTTCGCGCGGTGGCGGAGGTTTTTCTTTCTTCTTTTACCCGGTTAGGGTTAGGGATACAGAGGCAACCTTGGCTCCGATGCCATTGTTAAAAAGTATGATTGGTACCTCTGTATGAAAACCGTAGATCCGCCTTGGACAATAGCGTCGTGACCTCGCCGTCAACGGTGTCGAGGCAGCTCCGGCTCCGTGGCGAGGTGCTCTGGTGATCCAGAGGGGGCCGGTGTAGACCTCGTTGGGGCGACGGCGGTGGTGAGGCACATCCCGTCGCTTACAGCACCACCTTAGATCGGTTTTAGGGTTACTATAGGTGGGAGTGGCGGCTCACGGCGAACCTCGTTGGTCGAGCCACTGGCCCCCACCTCTCTCTTATAGTGTGCTGCGCGACGGGGGCCCACCAACCCGTTGAACGGCTGGATACCCCCGATCAGGGTACGATCAAGGCCCTGACTCGGTCGTTGGACCGAGTTAGGAGGAGATCAACTAACACAGCCCGCTCACGCCACCGCTCCGGGTGCTCGTCGCCGCCTTCAGAAAGAGGCGACTCCGGCTGCCCGACTACGACGCCGAGCTGTACGAGGTCCAGCCGCCGCAGGGTGTCAACAAGAGGCTGCTTTGCCGCACCGACCGGGCGATCGCGAAATGCAGCAATTGCTCCATCGAAATCTAGAATTGATGCGACAGTGTCTCGTACGTGGCTACGTGAAGGTTCCTCGACAGGGCGGCTATAGTGGAGCAGGGCGTCGGCGAGGGAGCGAGCGGAGCGTGGCGGCTGGCGACGGTGACGGAGGTGGAGGAGACGAAGCTGGTGGTGGAAATTATCAAAAAAAAAAAGCTGGTGGTGGCGACGGTGCCCATCTGGGTGAGCACGCTCAACTTCGGCATGACGGAGGCGCAGGGCTCCACCTTCTTCACCAAGCAGGGTAGCGTGATGGACAAGCGCCTGCGCCTGCGCCTGGGCGTCAGCGCGCGCTTCGACTTCGAGCTCCCTCCGGCGTCCATGTTCGCGCTGTCCGCAGTGGCCATGATCGCCACGGTGGCGGTCTACGACAGGGCGCTGGGGCTGTGCCTGCGCCGCCGCGGGGGCGAGCGCGGGCTCAGCATCCTGAAGCGCGTCGGCGTCGGCGTCGGCATGGCGTTCTTGACCGCGGCGCTGGGCGTCGCGGCTGCGGTGGAGCGGCGTCGCCTCCTCCGGTCCGCGGCGTCGGTGCTGTGGCTGGTGCCGCAGTTCGTGATCATGGGCGTGGGCGCGTTCGCGGTGCCCGGCCTGCAGGAGTACTTCTACGAGCAGGTAGGTCCCCGACGGCATGCGCAGCCTGGGCGTCGGGCTCTATCTCAGCGTCTTCGGCGCGGGGACGTTCCTCAGCAGCCTGGTGATCACGGCGGCGGACAGCGCCAGCTCCTGCGGAGGCCGCGCGAGCTGGTTCGCCAAGGACCTCGACCGCAGCAGGCTCGACCTATTCTACTGGCTGCTCACGTGCATCGGCGCCGTCAACTTAGCTTTCTACGCGCTGGTTGCTGCCAAGTACTCGTACAAGCAGGCCGTCGTCAAGGTCGACGACGACAGGGTCGATCGGTGACGACTAGTCCGCCGCTGGCGACGTCGAGTACGTGCACGTACAGGCGCGTCGTCGAATGTACGTGCACAAGTGTTGCTTAATTAATTTGTAAAGAAAAATGGCAAACTTGCGCGTCGGCGGCACTCGTCTCGGACTCCGGTGGCGCCGTAGCCAATGCGGCGTTCCCATATCGCGTTTAGCAATCAGCAGTGGACGGACAAGGTTCGCCTTGGGCCTTGGGGTGTCAATACCAAGGGAGGCTGGCGGGGTTCAGGGATTGGGGCATTGGGCTTGGGCCTTGGGGTAGAAATACCAACACTTGACAGGGTTCGGTCGAGTTGGGCTAAAACAAACTGGTGGAAAGAGGGAACAACGGGCTCAGCCTTGGTGCCTAGACTGTCACCTGTTCGTTTGAGTTATTCAACCAAATCAGCAGTCATCTAGCAGTATTTTTCTCTCACAATAAACCAGCGAACAGTACTTTCAGCCGCAATAAACCAGCGAAACGAACAGGCTGTGTGTAGTTCCCTCGTGTCACATTGATTCGCCACGCGCCACGGCACCAACATGTTAAACTCACGCTGGCTGAGCTTAGCATCCATGAAGCATTTATAAAGAATGGTGATGAACGTTTTTTCTTATAAAATAACCAAATTATATAGGAGTAGTTTAAAATGTACTCCCTCCGTCCAAAAAATATAATTCAAATCTTGTCCAAAAAAATATTGTAATTGTAGCCTTGGAGATCATTTTTTTCAATGTGATTCACCTATTAAAAATACAACTACATGTCTAGAAACTACCATACTATATCCATCCATGAGAAGAGCATTCCAGAAGGCAATCATTTCAGAAATAATAGAGGAGGGGTGAATACATAATTTTACACCTACACTAATCTTATCTCGAAAAATGAAATTTATATGTTTTTTCTAGGACGGAGGGAGTTCAATACACTAAAAAAATGATGTGTGCAACAAAACACGTGTACGACGTGGAGCCATAATTTCTGATCTATCTATGACTTAGACTCTGGACTACAATCTTTTTGAGATTGAGGAAATAGTAGCATCTATTGGAAAGGTTTGGTACTCTTTTGGATTCTTTTCGTCTGAGATCCAATCGGAATGACTGAAGAGCTCCTGACGTGACGCACGGAAAAGGACCGCAGAGAATTTTTTCATAAGAATCCAAGTTTTGATAGACAGGCTGATTAGCGTCCCTGTCACGTTTCCATAGCAGCATGCCTTGGCCTGGAACTGTAGACACACCACACCACAAGCAAAATGAGGATTACTCGATTCTGAACGCCTTTTGTTTTCCCAAACTAGTATAAATGCTAACGCCCACGTTAACCATGCATACTCGTCCTTTACGAACATAGGCATGCACATCTTATCTCTATCTTATCTCTACTAGGTAAATACCCGTGCGTTGCAATGGAAAAAAAAATAATACATGATAATATAAGTATGAACATCATACTTCAGTTGTGATGTTCACAGCATCACTATTACATATATCATTGTTACAGACAATGTTAATTCCTTTGATGTCGGGCACTAAGTTAACTTTTCAATTTTCTGTTACAATGTTAAAAAAAACACTAACACAGTTGTCTGATATGGGCGGTGACACATGCAAAATCCTAGCTTTTCTATGACACATGCAGCATTCTCAGGAAGGGTCCAAACTAACATCCTTGTTCAGCTGATCTACTTTTGACTATCATGTAATGGTGAATGGATTGCACCTCCATAGAGTAGCAATACAGGCACCAATAGTCTTACATCAAGCTAATAAAATAGCTGCTGTAAGGCAATCTTTGTCCAAGAACAGAGAGGCTAAGGAACTGACCCTCCAGCAGATGGTGCTACTCAACCTTAGTCAATCCTAAAGGCTCAAACTTTGCGTTGCCATTGGAAAGTGGACACCTTGATCTGTTATAATACCATAATATTAAAATGGACCTTAATATTAGCAAACTGCTAATTAGGATTGAACTGCTAATTAGGATTGATAAAAATAATATGATTCTTTTCTAATGAACTACTAAGATAACTGGAAAACATTTTGCGCAAGGGAAATATACCTTCGCTTGTGTGCATCATATTGTCTGTCTCAAAAGGATCAAATCATAACCAAACTCTTCATTAGGAATTAGGATCTGCACATGATAGAAAACAACAGTGATTTAAAATTTTTCATGGTTCCAAAGCCCGCAAAAATAATCCTCAGGTGACAATTTTTGTTCAGATGCAGAGATAGATAAAAAGCTACAAACCTCATAAGGAAATTGATGTTGTGGTACGACGCCATCCCATGCTTCCAGTGTCACCACTTACTCGATCAGTTCATCGTTTCAACATGGTGTAATCAGTAGCCTCCGTGACTTTAGAGATCATGCTATCACTTGTTATCCCATGTCTTCTTCAATACCAAATCTACAAACAAGTTATGCACAAATGATCTCAAACAAATAATGGCAATATAAATCTTAAAAAATTGCTTAATCTCCTTCCAAACTGCGATTATAGAAACTTTACCATATCAACAGCCCCACTTTAGTATACTACAATGAAACTCTTTAAATGTATGGCTATATGTAAGTAGAAAATAACAAAAACAAGGATCACAATGTTTTTTCCTTAACTTTTTCAATGCATCAACTTGTTGACAGCTCACGTATATACAAGAAGCCAAAAACGGCACATGAAGCTCACTAAAACCACACCAATTTAACAAATGCACTGGATCTTAACCGAGCCGCCGCTGCGTCAGGAACGACTGCTGCCGCGATGCGCATTCAACTGGTCCACTGCTCTTCGTTAGGAAGAGCACGGTCCACGGTCATGCCTGTTCCAGAGCCAGTAGCGAAGATAAGTGCTTCTTCCCGTGACACCCTGTCTGCACCACGATCTGCATAGGAGAAATGAAAAGCTCTCATCTAGAAATCAATTTTGCTATATTAACTAATGGAGGAGAATAACAAATCTGCAAGAAAAATAATGAATGTGACGACCATTGAGTATTCTAGAACGGAATGTTTAGTTGGAGAGTCCACACCATTCATTGAGACGTTGATGCAATTGCCTGCCGGGCACTCTGCAGCTGCAAGCATGCTCGCATCAGATTGCCCTCGTCGTGGTAATGGCGTGCTGCCACTTCATGGCTACGGAGATAGTTTTCTCGATGATGAATAGCATCTTCAAGATCCTCGTGTGAAGCACGAATGTTAGTTCTTGCGTAGCAGTGACAGATCATCGAGAAGACCGTGTATGCAGGCGCACTGGAGGGCTTTGACTACGTGCCTGACGATTCTGACCACAGCTCGTGCACCATCCCGCCGGCGCAGCAAGAGGCCACCCCACACCGGCTCCTTGTCGAAGTCCTCCAACGGAAGCTCCATCTTTTCCTTCGCAACCGTCGAAAGATCCACCAAGGGAGGGCAGCTAGAGCCGCCGCTGCCGCCGCATGGTGGATTGAATCTCGTGTAGGAGCCCCGGGTCACGGATGACCTGAAGGGACGGAGACCCATCCCATTCCCCACCAGAGGAGTCGCGCCTACCGCTAAACGGGCCCAGCCATCGAACCTCCGGTGGGCAGCCTCCGACGGCGTGGAGGCGTCGAGGCCGTCCGGTAGCAGCAAGCGGCGACAGCGGCGTCATCTTTTGATTGTGTGTTTGACGGCTTGATCGGTGACCTTTCATTTCCTTCCTAATTCTCAGTGATTCCGTTACTTCCTTCTACTCCTGTTGATTTGGCGCTTGCCTTCCATGCATGGTTGAGATTTTTTTACGCACGATAAGGAAGGGTTGCGGCAACTTTCTTTTCTGCGGAGGAGGGCTGCGTGAATTTCCTTAGCTGGGTAGTCATGGATCGCAGGGTTGTTTTGGTACTGCCGGGTAGACGTTGACAATCTGTATGTTTTAGTTGTAGAGATAATCCAGTAGACGGCAAGCCCTCCTGTTACTATTAAAAAATCTTATCTCTAGAAAGTGTCTTCGAGAAATGCAATTGGTAGATTTAAAGATCAATTAATACTTAAATCTTGGATATACGATGTCAGCTGCAAGTAATCTAACCAAGTGATTCTTGAATCCTACTACTAATCATTATGTTAATAAGGACATGACTATAGATACTTATTGCCTAGGAAATTCGCTGAAATTTGGCTTATATTGATGCTTATGTTGATTAGTTGTGAGAGAAAAATAATGTTTTTTTGCTTAAAAGTATTGCTGAAGTAGTGCTACAGAACATGGCATAATTTAGATACTCCCCATCCCATAATAAACAAGTTTTTATAAATTTTCAGATAGTTAAGGACATTGGCAAAATACACATGTACCTTCATATCTGTTCCTTGGATTTGGCAGTTATCATTTGTATGCACCCATGATTAGCTTTTGCATTAGGAGACAATGTTTCATTTTTTATAGAACCCTATTTATTTTGGGACAAATTTTATACCTTAGAAAGTTATTTTATTTTGGATAGAGGGAGTAGATGATTAAAACAATAGATCACCATGTCTGGTCGGGTATAATTGTGTAGCTCCTCCAATCTTTTGAACAGTGTCACGGTCATATATGTTCCTTACGGTGAACCTCCAATATAGCACAAGGGCTCATAGTTCTGACTTATTTTATATGTTTAGTGGTGGCAAACAACGCAATCATCGATAAAAAAAACTTCGAGTGACAGGGTCGTCCTGACCTTCTACGTGCTCGTCGCCGCCAAGTACCCGTACAAGCAGACCGTCGTCAAGGCCGACGATGACAGGGTCGATCGGTGACGACAAGTCCCCTGGCGACATCGAGTGCGCCAGCTTCACCGTGTTGATGCCTTGATGGTCATGAAACCAACCACTAGATGTGTTGATTTGTGTCATTTATCATCACATATTCACATTCGTGAGCTTAATTAATCTGTAGAGAACAAATGGCAAACGTGCGGAACGGCGGGCGCCGTAGGCAATGCAGCGGTCCCAGCGTTTAGCAATCAGAGCGGTGGACGGACGGGGTTCAGGGATTGGGGGCCTTGGGCCTTGGGGTGGCAATACCAAAAGCAAGGGAGCCTGGTGGTTGACACTTGACAGGGTTCGGTCTAGCTGGGCTAAGGCCTGTTTGGATCCTCTATGTTAAAGTTAAGCTTAGGGCTAAAGATTAGCCCTCGAAATAAAGGGGCTAAAGTTTAGTCCCATGGTCTGTTTGATACATGACTATAAGGTGGCTAAAAGGTGAAAGAGAGAGGAAAGAGAAAGAGAGTAAAGTCTCATGTTAGCACTTTTAGTCCTCTTTAGCCTACTTTGAAAGGGCTAAGGCCGTGCCCAACGCACCACATTGGTGTGCTGTCCCATATGCCATGTCCGAGTCAGCACTTCAGGTCAGGTAGATTGATAGCTTCGCAGAGTGTCAGTGTTGCCTGCAGAAGAGCCGACCTCCTCGACTGACAAAAGGCTAAGGTTGTGGCTGGAGCATGTGTTGTGGCGAGGATGCACCCAAACGTGACATCACCTTCCCAGTATCGCGCTGAAAGGTCTTGATGGCTAGAGGGGGGGTGAATAGCCTTTTAAAATTTTCTACAATAACAAACTAAACAAGTTTATCAAAACAACAAATAGCGAGATGCGAGTTTTGCTTAGCCTACGGGTGTTTGCAAGCCACCTAACCAATTCACAATTCTAGTATATTTGCACTCAACCGCACAAGTCAAACCGAGGAGGTAACTACCACTACAACTAGCAAGCTACACAAAAGAGCTACTTTAGCAAAGCTAACTAGCTAGCAAAGATAACTAAGAAAGTAATACAAGTGAGAGTTAGGAGGGTATCACCGAGGGGCGAAGTATTGAGCCAACCAATATGATCAACAATGAAAACCAAGACAACCGAACACCGGGATCAATCAATCACAATATGAAAGTGATGACACGAAGATTTATCCCGAGGTTCACGTGCTTGCCGGCACGCTAGTCCCCGTTGTGTCCCTTTTCACCACGTGGTTCGGTGGCTAATCGGTCTCACACCGAGCCTCTCAAAAGGCGCCACAAGAACCTACCAAATGGCAAAAGGTTGCAAATGACACGAGCAATCCACTAATGTTGCCTTTGGCGCTCCGCCGAGGTAGGCACAAACCCCTCACAATCACCGGAGGTGGCCAAGAACAATCACCAACTCTTGCCAACGCCTCCAAGCTGCTCCAAGCCGTCTAGGTGGCGGCAACCACCAAGAGAAATAAGAATCCCGCAGCAAATCAACCACCAAGTGCTAACTAGATGCTATCTCACAATGCAAATGCACTTGGATCACTCAATCTCACTTCGAATATGCAAAGAAGCAAGAGAGATGAGTGGGAGGGGAGTTGCTTAGCTCAAAGTGCTCACAAGTATGTCAAATGTCCAAGAGTGAGAGCCTTGAGCCGGCCAACGAGTATTTATAGACGTACCCCTTCGAATATAGCCGTTAGGAACGAGATCCAGCTGAAATCGCGCTGACCGGACGCGCTGGTCCAACTGACCGGACGCTCCGGTCGCGTAACGGCTAGTTATTGAAACGCCGACCGGACGCGCCGGTCGCAACGACCGGACGCGCTGGTCACGACCGGACGCGCCGGTCCCGTGACTGACCGGACGCACCGGTCAACACTGAGTCGCGCAAAACGAACCATCGACCGGACGCGCTGAAGAACTGACCGGACGCCACAGTGCCCGCGTCCGGTCGGAGTCCAGTAAGCTCCCTGGACGACCGGACGCGTCCGGTCGCCTGTGACCGGACGCGCTGCGCGTCCGATCAACCAACTGAAAAACGCACAGACGCTGAACGCTGACCGGACGCGTCCGGTCAAACAGTGACCGCGTCCGGTGCAGCGTCCGGTGCAGCGTCCGGTCACCACTGTGACCTCCGTTCGCCTCCGTTTGATTTTCGTTTGATTTCCGACTTCCGGCGTAGTGGAAAATAGGCATTTCATTTCCCCGAAATCGCCTGAATCCCGCGCTCGCACGCTCGGCGGGAGGGAGAGAGGACCCCAAACCCTCTCTACCGCTTAAACTCCAACGCCATCGCAAATGTGCTAACACCACCAAGTGATCATGTCATGTGCGAGTGTGTTAGCATTTTCACTCGAGACGTTATTAGTTCTATCCAAATGCATATGACATGAAATGCACACCTAGAGGCACTTAGGAGTTCAATAGCCGCGTCATTCCCCTCTTTATAGTACGGCTATCTATCCTATAATGTAACCACACCCACTAGGTGTCTTGGTTACTAAAACACAACCCTTAAGCATATACCTTTGCCTTGATCACGTAGGGTTGCGTCCAATTCCAAGTGTGGTCATCATGATCACCATGTCCATCTTGCCACCAACCTTGGAATGTACTAATCCTCATATGCTACATACAACTTAGGCATAGGATTAGTACTTAGGCATTGTCACTAATTACCAACACCAAACATAGGACTTTCACGTGCTCAGCTGAGGATAGAAAAGCAGCATGCACCTACCCAACTAACGTGACTCGTCGAATTAGCCTGCGTTAAGAGAATTAATAAACCTTGGTTGCCTCGGTCTACATGGCGCA
Organism: Saccharum spontaneum; assembly: GCA_022457205.1. Classification (NCBI taxonomy): domain Eukaryota; kingdom Viridiplantae; phylum Streptophyta; class Magnoliopsida; order Poales; family Poaceae; genus Saccharum; species Saccharum spontaneum. The sequence continues at coordinate 10,225,452 of CM039598.1, forward strand.
TGCTTTTAGGTGAGGCTAATACCCATGACTGCCCGCGGCGTGCCCTAATGGACTAATGAAGGGTTAAAGATTAGCCCTTTCTTTTAGTCCTTCTATCAGAGCTAGATGGTGGTTAAAAGGAAAAGGCTAATCTTTAGCCCATTTGATCTAAACAGGCCCTAAAACAGATGGGTGGAAAGAGGCAGCCCAGTTGTTGGGCTCAGCCATCGTCCATCGTCCGTAGACTTGCGTAAAGTGCGTAGTATCAACACTCGACTTAAATTAAAAAAGAAAAAGAAAAAAAATCGACATGCGTTAGTGGCTCAGTGCTGCTGAGAAACGAACTGCTGAAGATCTCAAGGACGCCTCTGGCGGACATGTACATCCGATCGTGGCAAAATATATAGTGGAAACTACATATTAGATGGAAATATAAAAACCAATTAAAAATATTTTTAAGTTCTGATTTTTCTTTAAAAAACTTAGCATATCTATAGCACATATAAATATACACTAAAAGTTGGATACAAATTCAAACTAAAAATATATAAAAATAAAAAATTTGAGGTGCATATGCACTTGAAGTCGAAATCCTAGAAATTTCATCTTGTAATGTACACACATCTGAAAATTGTCTTTTTCGTATGAATTTGTCAAAATAAGATTTGCATCCTAACTTTTTACATGTGAGTACATAATGGTATGTATTATGGATGTGCCAAGTTTTAAAACTTTCTCCACGACTCCCAATAGCTCTTCGAAGCTCGAGCTTGTGTGCTAGCGGACTAACGCACAAATTAACCATTCAATTCGTTGATCAGTCCTCGAGCACCGTATCACAGATAGACAAATCATAGAAACCAAATGTGTTGGTCGTGGAAACTTATCAGATTTATGTCAGTCACATATTGCAATTATAAAACTTTAACTGTTAGCATAGAAACCTCACTCGAAGAGTACACGGTGACGTGTGAATTGAGCATATTCAACTGTTCACCCGTTAGCATATCTCAACCGTTAGCTTAGAAACAAATTTGGTTCTTCATGGGGAAACTGTTCTTTCCTAAATTTGTTTCAAGATTTAATGATGTTAATCTCAAGATCTTCCTATGGAGATGCTCATAGATAAGGTGTATGTTTCTACATTCATAGGAGGTTAGTGTACACATACATGAGTGTCTGCATTGTATTGTGATTGACCACTGACAATGTGGACGCTAAAATGAGTGGCGCCACGACACCAATTACCTTAGATTGCATTTTCTTTTTTCTTTTTAAAAAATTGTCACTAACATGTTATGAAGAATGGTGATGAAAGTTTTTGTACAATAAATAACCAACTTATATAGGAGTAGTTTAAAATATCCAATATACCCCAAAGAAATGATGTGTGCAACAAAACACGTGTACGATATGTGGAGCCATAATTTCTACTCTGTCTACGACCTAGACTCTGGATTACAACCTTTTTGAGATCGAGGAATTAGTAACATCTAGCTATTGGAAAGGTTTGGTACTCTTTTGGCTTCTTTTCGTCTGAGATCCAATCGGAATGACTGAAGAGCTCCTGACGTGACGCGCAGAAAAGGACCGCAGAGAAATTCTCATAAGAATACAAATTTTGGTAGACAGGCTAATTAGCGTAGGGGGCAGCCGAGGGACGGGCAGCCAAGCGGGGCCGGGGAAGCCACCACTGGGGCGCTGGGTAGCGGCCGGCCGGAGACCTGCCGAGGTCGGAGCCACGGAGTGCAGAGCGGAGGGGGCGAGCCGGCCAGGGGTGTAGCGCAGAGTAGAGGGAGCGAGTGGCGACGGGCGACGCACCTGGCCGCAGGTGACGGCGCGGAGCAACGCGACTCCAGACGCGACTCACGCCGTCACGCGAGTGAGGCGGCGAGACTCCAGTGTCCAGACACGAGCGAGTGCTGCCCTATTCCCTGGCTTGGCTTGGACTTCTTGGTTGGGCTGATGTCTGATGGGCCAAAATTTGAAGAATAGCTCCCTTGTTACTTGGGACACGACTAGGGCCACGGCCCTAGTGGCCCTAGTGCTGGGTCCGCCAATGTTTATGTTGTATGGTGATTCTCCACGTAGGCTGATAATATAGATGCTAAAAGGAGTGGCGCCATGACTTAGCTTGCATTTTTTTTAAAAAAAAAATTGTCACTAACATGTTATGAAGAATGGCGATGAAATTTTTTGTACAATAATAACCAACTTATATAGGAGTAGCTGAAAATGTACAATGTACACTAAAAAAATTGATGTGTGCAACAAAACACGTGTATGATGTGGAGCCATAATTTCTACTCTATCTATGACCTAGACTCTGGATTACAATCTTTTTTAGATCGAGGAATTAGTAACATCTATTGGAAAGGTTTGGTACTCTTTTGGCTTCTTTTCGTCTGAGATCCAATCGGAATGACTGAAGAGCTCTTGACGTGACGCACGGAAAAGGACCGGAGAGAAATTCTCATAAGAATACAAGTTTTGGTAGACAGGCTGATTAGCGTCCCTGTCACGTTTCCATTTAGTAGCATGCCTACCCCTGGAATTGTAGACACACCACAAGCAAAATGAGGATTATCTCGATTCTACACGCCTTTTGTTTTCCCAAACTAGTATAAATGCTAACGCCCACGTTAACCATGCATACTCGTCCTTACGAACACATAGGCATGCACATCTTATCTCTATAATCCAGTAGATGACAATCCCTCCTGTTACCATTAAAAAAATCTTATCTCTATAAAATGTCTTCGAGAAATGCAACTGGTAGATTTAAAGATCAATTAGTACTTAAATCTTGAATATACGATATCAGCAGCAAGTAATCTAACCAACTGATTCTTGAATCCTACTACTAATCATTCTGTTAATAATGGCATGACTATAGATATTTATTGCCTAGGAAAATAATCTAGATATTCCCCGTCCCATAATAAATAAGTTTCAATAAATTTTCGGATAATTAAAGACATTGGCAAAATACACATGTACCTTCATATTTGTTCCTACATATCTCTTGGATTTGGCAGTTATCATTTGAAACAGTGGCGGATCTAGGAAATAAGTTAGGAGGAACTTATCTCATAATTTTTCATCCCTAGCCTCTCCTTCTAAGCTTGAATATGTACAAATTTATAGCGGGGGCTTAGGAGGGGCTTCATGGTCCGAGCGGCGGTAGCGAGGGCTCGAGCCCACCCCACTCAGGTGCTGGATCCGCCCCTGAATCATTTGTATGCACCCATGATTAGCTTCTGCATTAGGAGACAATGTTTCATTTTGTATAGAACACTATTTATTTTGGGACAAATTTTAAACTTTAGAAAGTTATTTTATTTTGGATAGACGGAGTAGATGATTAAAACAAGCGATCACCATGTATGGTTGGGTATAATTGTGTAACTCCTCCAATCTTTTGAGTTGTGTCACAGTCATATATGTTCCTTACGGTGAACCTCCAATATAGCACAAGGGCTCATAGTTCTGACTTATTTTATATGTTTAGTGGTGGTAAACGCAATCATCGATAAAAAAATTTTTTGTGGTAAAGTGGATAACCCTAAGATCTTATTAGATGATTGTTTTGAGAAACTACAACATTAAGAAAAAAAAATTAGTTTTAGAATAAGATACGTGTAAAACCACGTTTCAAGAAGAGATGGTTTGAGTGGAGTTTCTAACAAACTTAATATGTAATTTTTAGTAACATCATGGTTTTCAAAACTATAAAGATCATATCGTTAGTCTAGGTAGTTTATAGTTTTTCAGAACCAAAATATTTAACAAAACTATGACTTTCTTAAAAATAATAAAAACACTTTGATGGAAGTGGGTAAAATGTGTACGTATTCATAGGACATGGATATTGTGCAATGTGTTCCCGTCTACTTCGTCCATCCTAAATAGAATGAAGACCGGTCAACTTTCTAAAGTTCAATCTACTTTATAGAGAAACATATGAACATTTATGTGTTTAGATAGATTTATTATAAAAATATATTCTATAATTAATTTAATGATGCTTTGTTTAACATAAAAATGTTAAGACTTTTTTTTATATAGAGGTGGTTAAAATTAATATTGTTTGACTCTAAAAAAAATTGAGAATTGCATTATTTTTAGATACGGCGAGTATGGCGTGTTGTTTGTCTACGTTCGTTTGTGTTTTGAGGAACAAAAAGGAGGTGGTCGGGCCAGCCGAAGAGACCAACTCCTCCCAAGTCTCACTTGACACGTGGGCAAGCTAATGTGGCTTTCGGCGCCATGCGACCGATGCTGGTGACGCGCCACGGGCCCCACCGGCTCCCGCAGCAACCGGCAAGCCCGCCGCGAGGCACCCCACACGGGTTCACCAGTCACTGACTCCACAGTCCCACGTACGATGGCCCCACCTGTCACGGTCCACGGCCGAGCGGCGCAGAGTTGCCGGTGGCCGGGCCCCGCGCCCACAGCGACAGCACAGGCCGCGCCGCTCTCTTTACCCCGGAACCACGCGGCAGTTTTTCCACGCGCGGCAAGTTACCCTTCCACCCCTCCCTGTCCCGGTCCCGTGCACCCGGCGCACGTACACCCGCCACATCCCGCCGTCCGAACCACCTCACGATCCGCGCGGGCAGTGACTGGCTCACGCACCTTGTCCACTCGGGGACCTTGGCGGACTCCCCACGCGGACTCGCCGCCCGGTGCCCGTTTCGACCGCCGCGGGCTCGTCCCGTCCCTGCACCCTCCGCATGAGCCCGTAGCTTCCAGCCACCGCCAGCTCCGCCTCGCGATTCGTGTGACGCGGCCCTGGTCCATACCACGCGTCCACGCGGAAGCGAGCCGCGCAGCCCCCGGCACTGCGCTGCACTACTCCCATCCCGGCATCCCCCTCCCGCCCAGCGCCGAGCAACACCCGCTAGGCTGCTGCTACCCGCAGTCCCCACCCTACCGGCCGAGCCACCGCAGCCGCAACCGCCGCCTCCGCCCGGGCCGCGTTGACCTCCGACCGGCCAGCCGCCTGCTATGGACCCGCGCTTCCCGCCGCCGGCGCCGTCGTCCTGCTTCGGCGGGGGTGGGGGCGGGGGATTCCCGGCACGGGGGCACCACCGGCGAGCTCACTCGGAGACGTTCATCCGGCTGCCCGACGCGGACCTGCTGCTGGACCCGGACGCCGACTTCGGCTTCTCCGACATCGACTTCCCCTCGCTCTCCGACGACTCGCCCGCGGCGTCCGACCCGACGCCGCAGGCCCAGGCCCAGGCCCCGCCACAGCAGCCGCTGCCGCAGCAGCAGGCGGCTTCCCCGGCGTCTGCGGCGCCGCCGAGGCCGCCGAGCGGGGCGCACATGCGGAGCCTCTCCCTCGACGCCGCCTTCTTCGACGGCCTCTCGCTGCAGGGAGGAGGAGGCAGCGGAGGCGGCGTGGCGGGGCACAAGAGGAGCGGCTCCATGGACGGGTCCACCTCGTCGTTCGAGGGCGAGTCCGCGCCGTCGTCGTCCGTGCTGCCGGACTACGCCAAGAAGGCCGTGCCCGAGGACAAGCTCGCCGAGCTCGCGCTCCTCGACCCCAAGCGCGCCAAGAGGTGAGCGAGCGGGCAAACGCCATCCGCGTCCGCGAGCTGTCCTGTCTTCCCCTTGAAATTGCTTCCCCCCCGCTGCTTGAGATGCTCGATGCAGCTGGAACCGTGCTACGGTGCTACCCTGTCCTGTATCTGGTCAAGTCCTGGTTTCAAGATCCGTATCCTTGTCGCGTTGAATTCCTTGCGGTCGAACGAAGTGAGGTGTAATTTCTGCTCCCGCGGTGGTACTCGGTGTGCAGGATCCTGGCGAACCGGCAGTCCGCGGCGAGGTCCAAGGAGAGGAAGATCAAGTACACCAGTGAGCTGGAGAGGAAGGTGCAGACGCTGCAGACCGAGGCCACCACGCTTTCGGCACAGCTCACGCTCCTTCAGGTAACGAATATTTTGCCTGGTTGCTTTGACCAGGCACTATCATAACTTATTGTGCCCGAAAAAATGGTCATCTTGTGTTGGGTGTACGAAACGTATCATTGCTTCTGCCAGCGCTGATTATTTGACTGGGGTTTGTCTCGTGCTACAAGTGCCACCGTAGGAGGATCAGCTATTATTTTATCCCACCGCTTGAAGTTCTTTGCTCTCTTGCTGTGTGTGCTGGACAAGTGGGAAGATGAACTTATTAGCTGACACAAACCTTGGCTTGATACGATTAACTATATAAAGAAAGCAAAATGTTACCATCACTCACATCCTCTCCTTATGATTGGCTAGAGTAATGGTTTGCTGTTCTGGCTTATTGATTTCACTCTGCTAACTTGGGTTGAAACCTTTTTTTATCTTCTCCTTACTAGGGTTTTGCTGTTTCTTGAGGATTTCTTTCCAATTTAATTACCTTTGATCTTCAGGGTCAATTTGAATTCTCTCCTTGCTAGTTCATGGATAATTTTCTCCTGCGTCACAGGAATATTGTACCTTTCTTTATTTGGTCATTTTGTAAACGATAAGGTCACAACCAATTTAGGCATTCTATTATAGATATTGGACTCGGGATTTTGAACCTTTGATTACAAATGGTGTATGTTGGAAACTGTTTTATTATGTTTAGTGAGTGCATGCTATTTCCTACCCACCAAGTTCTTTCCATGTTTTGAGTTGCTATTAGTGCCTTTTACTGTTAATATGACCGATTGTCAGTGTCACTTGGTTGAGTTCTAGCATTCCTTGTTAGTACTCGTCATTTCTGTACACACAAACTTGTTTTTCTCGTGAGAAGTTAAAATATTTCTGCCCTTACATTTCTCTGTCTTACCTATATACTGTAGGATTGTAGGTGAATAATTTTGATGATACACCCACCCACTTTATGTTCTGTCTTTGCTGAAACTATCATGAGTATTAATGTATTATGCTATCAGCAGAAAAGTTACCCCCCAAGTTGCGTTGATTTGCAAATTTCTTAGGCATAACACATTAGTTTATGTAGCTATCCGCTCTACAAGATTGAGATTTCGATACACTATTTATGATAGTCTTACTAAAGAAACGTCAAATGAAGTATTTCCCCAGACATATATACTTTTTACTAGATATACTAGGAACATAGTAAGGAATAAATGTGCGGGCATATAGTAGCGTCAGATAAACCTTATTACATTGTGGATACTGTTTTTCTTTTCATTTTGTATGGTCCTCATGGATGTAGAGTAGATACCATGTCTAGGCTGTAGAGTAGATACCATGTCTCAGTTCAGTGGTGCTTGCAAATTTGTGTTACATGAAGGCTGGGGTGAATATTCGAGACCAAAAGGTCATTATGTTCAGGGGATACTTAGAACACTTCTTTTTGCTGCATGCTCTGAAGCAGAATAAGCTGATCCATGCAAGTGCAGTTGCATCTTGAACTTCTGGTCCTATATGGATTGTGAATGACGTGCCAGTGGATGTGTGAACTAAAAGTTGCCATGTTATTTGCAGCCAAGCAACAATAATTCTAGATGCGTGGCCTTTTCTTCATGGCTAACACAGCTCAAACATTGCAATAAATTTTAAGTTCTCTATTAACAATCTTGCCTGCAAGTATTGTTTTAGTTGATGTGACTGCTGAAGGATTTATTACACCTAAAAGTAGGGTCATAGTGGAGATGCCTCTGTACTTGATAGGTAGGTCATATCACAAATAGATGTTCTGATTGGAAGCTGAATTGATTGGAGATGAGGAATCAGATGGGTGGTGTTAGGCCAGAAGCTTTAGTTTTGGTGGTAGGGGACAGTTATCCTTCCTTTATCTCTATACAAAATTTGGCCGGTCATTTAAGCGGCAGAAGAACCAGAGTAAAAACATATTCTGAAGTGTTAAACTGGATTCAGAATTTGTTGGCGAGTAAGACTACCTTTTTAGCTATTTTGATATTGTTGGATTGGAATGATTTCAAATTATTTGCTCCACTGGTAATCATCCTGAGAACTCTCTGTGGTTTGTTGTCAGGGTTGTTAGCTTATGCATTTATTTGTTTTAGTTAGTCATCATCTGGTGCAATTGTTGGTTTTGTTGCCATTAATGTATTTATGGTTCAGCAGACTCTAATGTTGTTTCCTGTATCATGCTGCAATTTACTTATAATGCAGAGGGACACCTCTGGTTTAACCACCGAGAATAGGGAGCTGAAACTCCGGTTGCAGGCCATGGAAGAACAAGCTAAGCTTCGAGATGGTATGTCCTAGTCTTTATTTGGAAGGTGTTAAGCCACTGTCATATGAGGCCCAGAAAGGGACTCACTTTTCCTGTTTCAAGAACATCATGGTACCAATGATGTCAACCGAGCAGTTATCTCCTGACCAAACTTTATTCTCCTAAAAATAGTTATCTTCTGAGCAGAGCAGATAGGCAGACATTAATTGAAACTAGCCTATCAAGCAACTTGTTGAAACCCCGGTTGTGTTTGATGCAGCTCTAAATGATGCCCTGAGAGAAGAAGTCCAGCGTCTTAAGATAGCTGTAGGGCTGGTCCCTAACATGAACGGGAATCCCTTCAATGGAGGACTACCACGGCAGCAACAGCAGCAGCAGATTCCAAGCTATTTCTCACAACCGCAGCAGATGCAATACTTCGGCAGCCACCAGGGCCAGCATCACAATCCGAACCATCACCCCCAGAACTCTTCAAACGGTGGTGGCCAGTCCTTGAGTGACTCCATGGATTTCATGTGAGGACTGAGGGGACAGCTCAGGATTTGCCGGGACAGCTCAGGATTTGCCTGAGATCAAATACAAACTTCAACTAAAGTACTGTAAAGGTAGCTGATGTATACCATATTCAGTATGATATGAATCATTGTAGGTTAGCTAGCTGTTCCTTGTACCATTAATCAAAAAGTTCATTCATGCATGACAACCTATCATCGCTTCTGGGGGTTAAAGTAAAATGGATTGACTGGTTGACGTGGTGCGTGTCGTTGTTGCCTTGTAAAGTTTTTCTTGAAAGGCCATGTTCAGATACCAAAGTTTGGCCACTAAATTTACTATATAGAATTTCTATTTCCCGTCATATCAAAATGTTAGCACATATATGTAGTACTAAATATAGATGAAATAAAAATCTAATTGCATAGTTTTGTTGTACTTTGTGAGACGAATATTTTAAGTCTAATTAATCAATATTTGACAATTATTACTAAATAAAAATAAAATTGCTACAGTGTAATGTGCCGTTTACCATGCAAATTTTGCCCTCAAATTTTGGCATCTAAATGAGCCTACGCCTTGTTTAGATCCCCAACTCGGGGGTGGCCACCCCGAGTACTGTAGCATTTTTGTTTTTAGTGGTAATAATTGTCTAAATTTTAATTAATTAGGCTTAAAATGTTCGTCTCGCAAAGTATAATAAAATTGTGCAATTAGTTTTTGATTTCATCTATATTTAGTACTCTATATATATGCCGACATTTTGATGTGATGGAAAATCTTCTTTTTGCATAGTGGAATTTAGGGGTGAATTCTGGAATCTAAACAAGCCCCTAATAGCAAAGGAATGGTTTCCGGTTGAAACTCGATTGGTTATCATGTCTCACGGTCGGTGAAGTAAACAGCTTGTCGGAGGTTGATGTGACTTCTTTTGTGAAGGGTGAAAGTGGCCCGTGGCATAAAAATCATCAGATTCAGTTTATGAAGTCTCCTATTCTTGTACCCTTGCTTTATCCTTGTATTTTTTTTCATTTTGTAGAGAGGAATTTTTATTCTGGTCTCTATGAGAGTTTGCACACAACCAATCTATTAGTATTACGGATCTAGAGCAAAACCAAGCAACTGTTGTTATATACTTGTGATACATCATCGACCATTCCCAATAACTTAGCAAAAATGGAAGTACAAGCAGAGGAAAAGAACAATCCATCAGTACTATTCATGGAAACAATGAATACTTAACAGATCCGGCCGTAATAAAGAGTACAAAGGGTACAAAGCATATGAATCTGAACAAAACAAAACCGGATCTAGACGTAAACAGATCTAGGACAACAGGATAGAGAAGGATCAAGGAGGCGTACTCTGGTAGAAACCGAAGCATCTCACCTGCGAGCACCTGGAGACGGCGGACAGCCTTCTCCTACAAGCCCCCCGCCGATAACCACAACAGCGGCGAGAGAGAAGTGAGCGAGAGAGCGGCGAGTGAGAAGAGCGCGAGAGAGCGGATGGAGAGAAGAGTGCGAGAGCACGGCGCCCAGTGAACAGTAGCGGTAACCCTAGCGGGGTCGGATGGCTCTCGCCATTTATATATGATGGCTTAGGCGGGCCAAGGTGGGGGAGCGCGGCCAGGCCAAGCCTGGCTCCGCGAGAATGGCCGATTCGAGCGTTCCTAGCAAGCCATCAAAACCGTACAAAATGGGCTTGCGGGAGCCTGGCTAAGAGCCCGAACAGGGAACCAAACATGCCCAACGTGTACCATGGAAGCCTAGCTAGGGGGTAATACAGGAATCAAACAGGCCCTATATATTAAGCGCTAAGTCTCTTAAAAGACATGCTTCAGTATGCACCAAATATGATTGTGATACTTCTTTAGAATACTTTTATCGTTTTGGAAACATTTTTATGGCTTATACGAGGAACAATTATGCTATATCCCTAGGACAAGTATTCTTTTAATGGCTTCCAGTTGAACAGAATTTCTTTTCATAAACCATCATTTAATTTCTTAGTTCAGACACTATTTTCTTCAACCAAAACATTTCGATTTTTTATGTGGACCAATTTTTTAATGGCGGATTGTCACATTCTGTCATCAATCAGATGAGGTACAGTAGCTCATAAATAAAGAGGTGATGAAAAGGATCCAAGAACCAAAGATGTCGCCAAAATTGTAAGAGATGTTGGTGGTTTAATTTGTCACGCTTCTGGACTGAACTCTGAAGAGTGTCATGGCCTCATGGGCCTTTAGGTCTGGTATAAGTGGATGGTGGTTTAAATTTAGTCGAATTATTTCTACTCATTCTATGTTAAATTATAAGTTTTTTAGATATGTTCTAATTCAAAATGGTCTAATTCCGATCGAGTTTATTTTATCTCCTTGATGAGGTATCTTTATAGAGAAATGATTTTGAATTTTTAGAGTATCGAGCCCATCAGTGCACTGAAACAAACCTAGACCATTAACCGAAGGAAAAACTCCATTTTACCTCCTTGAACTATTCTCGAAGTTTAGCTTTCCTCCCTGAACTCGAAAACTAGGTAAACCATCTCTCTCAACTTTTAAAACTATTCATTTTACCTCTTTGACGGTTTTCAAAGGTGGTTTTATCTTTTTCTTTTTTATTTATTTTGACTAAATATTTAAAAAATCATGATAAATCATACACAAATCATAAAATGGAAAATTTTGTTTTGTTGGACTCCACATGACTAAATCTATACAGTAAACATATAATATGGTATGCTTTAGTACAAAGTTTTTGTTGTAGCTTTAGATCTATGCTTTTATGTAATTAATTCATAGCTGCAGTTTCTATGGTCCAATTGTGATGAAATTTTTATGGTGGTCTAATTATTGTATTCTTTAACTGTAGTAAAAAATTCATACTCGTTTCTATTTTTACACACTTTTAACTATTTTAAAACTATTTAACAAGAATAAAACTAAATAAATATATAACTCAGTTATACATGTTCCGATAAGCATGATATTTTTACTATAGTTTAATCATATAATAATTAGCTCACAATCAAAATTTCACCATAATTGGACCATAGAAAGTCAAGCTTAGAATTAATTACAGAAAATCATAGATCTAAAGCTACAACAAAAACTTTGTACTAAAACATACAATATTATATATTCACTATGTAGATATACTTATGTTGAGTCCAAGAAAATTGAATTTCCATTTTATAATTTTTCTGTGATTTACTATGAGTTTTCAAAAATTCAGCCGAAATAAATAAAAAAGAAAAAGATAAAACCGCCTTTGAAAACCATCTATAACCGGATCAGGGAGGTAAAATGAACAATTTTAAAGTTGAGGGAGGTGGTTTACCCTGTCTTAGAGTTCAGAGAGAAAACTAGACTGTGAGGATACTTGAGGAGGTAAAATAAACTTTTTCCTTAACAGAATTCACCTAGAGAACCAGTTATAAACTAGCCCAGCCCACACCCCGTACATGAGAGACAAAAATGAAGCCCAACTAAGTAAGCCCACGAACTCACGCACACCTGGTGAGGGCGACCCGTGTCCAGCTCGGCCCATCCACCCGTCACGCGCCGAAGCCGCCTCGCCCGGTCCCCACATCTCCGGCGCCCGCCGAGGCGGCGCTGGAGATCGGACCAGATCACGGGCCCCGGTGTCCCACCTCCGACCTGACCCTCTCCGTCCACCAACGCGGCGCCGAGTCAGCCGTCCAGCGACAGCAAACTGCCCCCCGATTTGGCCCAGCCTGCTCCGACGGCGGTCCAACCTCCGACGAGGCTCCGACCCCACCAATGCAGGTAGCAGCTCCTCGAACCACGCTTTCCACATGGAGATTCTCTGACGCGCGCCGCGTTCTCTTGTCCAGCCGCAGGGCTCGTCGTCGCGGCACGGCGCACGCGCGTCGCGTGGCTCACACGGTTGGTGGCCCGTACATGGGCCATCATGGGGGAAGGGAAGCAATCAGGCAGGAGCCCGGAGGGTCGCCGTGCGCGATTTGCAGCTGCAGGTGAGGAATCAGGCGAATCGCACGAACAATCATGGAATTGTCGTTGTACCTCCTACGTAAGGATCCACTACGTAAGCGAATCGCACGCGGCACGCATGATCCCCTCGTGTTCTTGCTGTTCTAACCACGTTATCCGTGATAGGATTCTTTGATACAAATCATGGGTAGGTGTGCTGTCTACCACCGTACATGCTTTACAAATTTCTTGGGCTCTCAACTATATGAGCTTTGATTAAGAAATTGCAGAGAAAACATGCTACACTGCTCTAGGCACTTTTGTTTTGCTACTGCTCCAGGGGGGGGGGGGGGGGTGACTGATGAGGGTAAGAAACAACGAAGGGTGTTGGTTAGGAGTGATGAGGTAGAAGAACTTACCTGGTGGTAATATCATCCCAATCTTGTTTAGAAAGCCAAGCTATTTTTTCCCCGGAAGAGGGCCTACATGATGCCAGCTCTCTAATACAAATGTCCAGTCCAAGTCACGAGTCATTGCAACATCAGCTCTGGGAGGAATTAGATGTCGATTTGAGCATTGGAGACTGATTGTTGCCTTGGACCTTAGCTTGCTAAGCATGTTAGCAGGAATCTACCGAGTGCAGCAACTTGGTGGTCCTTTTGTTTTCAGTAGTTAGGCAGATAGGTCATGCGAGTGACTTTGTCAAAGTTTTTTTTGTTACTATCCCTTTTCAAAGTTCACTATGCGTCTGCTTATTCGTAGGTGTTGAAAACTTGATTTATTTATTTATTTATTTATTTGTTTTTTGCTGTCCGGCTAGGCTCATCTTTGAGTTTCAGGTACAGCCCAGTCTTCTGAAAGAGAAATCAGTTGACCATACATTGTCGCCCTTGTTTCGTGTGCTGCTTGGATAACCAAACCTGATTTTTCTTGTTGCTCTATGTGCTAGGATGAAAACGAACTATTTACCACAGTTGCCAGTTTATTTTACTTACATCTATTCAAGCACAATTTGCTCTTTGCCTAGACAAAATATCAGTTGTCTTCTACTGCCGCTTTGTCACTCTTACATTTTGGAGTTGATGCTGGAATCTTTACCATTACCTACCTCATACTGCATTATGTCATTGGTGGGGCCATGCTGTAATATTAATTTTGTACCCCCTAGAAAATGTGTGCCGACAGAAAAAAAAAAAAAGGCTGACGTAACCATTAGTATCTTGATAAACTAACCACTGAAGCAGCAAAATAGAAAATAGCATAGCCTTTAACATGTGCCAATCTAGACTTGCCTTTTGTTTGACCTAGAGGAAGACTAGCATCTTGACTGAGAACCATGTTTTTATCTTCAAAAGATACAGGCACCATGCTCAGCCTGACAGGCTGTCTGCATTATTTCAACTAGTTAGCCAATAGCGTGCATCTTTTTTCATAAAAACCGAAAGGAGACTCTGCGGTATTGGTGTGGTCATCTTTACTTCATTGGCCATTTGGTGATTCTTCATTTTTCATTTCTTCTTCGTGTAACTTATGTTGTATTTGGAAGTGTATAATGGTAATCAAAGGTGATACTTAAGGAACCTTCAGCCATGCTGGTTATAAGGAGACCACACTGGGCTGATGCTCAGAATATACGAGACAACAGTGAACAGTTTGGTATGCTTCTGTTGTCTTCTGCTATCGCTAGAGATGCTTACAACAACTTAAGGCATTTGATTGGAGGAATTCCTAATGATCTTTGTCCACTAAGTTAAGTTATGTCACGTTGATGAAAATGCTGATAAATTTAGCTCATATGCTCGAAGTCTTCTCTCACTTGTTGCAACTTTTTCTTTCATGCTCAGTGATGATCTTCAGATCCCCCATGACTCCTGAAATGGCCAATTCGTTATAAACATTTATGTAAATGGCCAATTCCATCAATGTCTCCTGAAATCATCACGAAGGTTTCACGTATATTATACTTAAATTTAAATGATTTCTTTCCTTTTCCAATTGCATTGCTTGCTTAGCTATGATTAGGATGATACTGAGGCATTCCACATGCCGGCCTTAACTCATCTGATGTCATTGACAGAAGGCGTACCATGAGCATGGTAAGCTTACCTGAAGCCATTGTTGACTAAATGGACCATAAAGCTATTGTCCCTATCAGTTTCAGGCAATTAATTAGAGCCCTCCATGATGAAACCTGGGACATATATATATACGATACTTGAATTCACTAAAGCATATAACTCTGGCACGAGATCAGTTACTTATTTTTTCTGGCAAAACCTGTGCACCTGTTACATTTTTATATATTTGGTTTTGAAGGTTTGTGTGACTGTGTTCTGTAACTGTCCCAATCTGTCAATTTCATTTTAGAAGTATTCAATTTTCGTTTTTATTTCCTAGTACTGCTAAATTGTGCTCAGAAATCCTTTCTATGTTGAACATGAGAATTAGAGTGCTAAATTGCTAAATGAATTCATAGTGCAGACTTAATCTCTTACGATGTGCTGGTTCCACCATCTTAGCTTGTCCTTGTGTACCAAAAACATTTCTGACTAATGCTTATTTGTTGTTGGGGTTGGGGGTGGTGATGGGATCAACACATCAGCATTTGCAAGTTTGCAACTGAAGTTCTGCTGTGCGTCATTATACTCCATCCCCAAGCTGCTGCCACTGCCGTTCTCTGGAATCAATCATATTCCTTGCCAGGACAAAAGGTTCAGATTAATAGGAACATGCAGCTCGGAGCCAAGAAGTCTGTGTGGCGACACTCTTTAAAACAAGCAGCATTGTTGGATTGTCCTCATTCAATTCCACTGTATTAGCAACATCTAGTTATTATTAATATGACGAAAGAAAATGACTGCAATGACTATATTAAGAATCTGCCAAAAGATAACTACTTAATTATCATCCTACAATAACGGCGCTGTATGATTGCCCGATTTTTTATGTATCAGATTATGTTGTCGGAACACATACTGTGCACAATGTTGAAGTTCGAAGTATATGCTCTGCATCTAGGGTTGCATTTATTGCTTTTTTTAATTATAATTGCTACTTGACTGCATTCTAAGATCACATAGCAAAAAATAGCAACACAGCATATATAGAATTTCTTATTCGTATATGGACTATATGACAAAATGCTGACACGTAGCAAGAAGCGCTACAGGAATATGCCCCCAGCACCTTCTGGGTTTCTTCTGTTTGTTTCTGACAGGCCACCAAAAATGACACAGCACAGTTTATTTTCGGGAGTATGTATACCCTGAAGTTGGTAGAGGCACACAAAGAGCCAAACACCTTTGGTCAGATGCATGTTGCACTACGGCTACCAGATGAATCAGACAGTTTAGCTTGCATTAGCACTGAGGGTCCGCATGCTTTTCTCTTCCAACCTTGTCTCCCCACTTTGCCTCCTTGTTCAGTATATAAGTGAACTAAATCACATAGGCCAAACCAACTCTTATGGTAGTCACAAGCAAATGGAGACCATTTCATATCCTTGTTCTCCTCTTCTCTTCTTTCCTACACATGAAGAGAGTAACTATTCACTATGGTCTCCTCAACTCACCCTCCATGAGAATGCCGCCATACCTGCTGATCCTTCTCCTGATGTAAGAGAAGATTGTGAGTTCTTTGACACCATTGCAATTGATTCTAGTGATTCCCATGACCAACATGCCTTTGATGTTGATGTGTCTACCCATTGTGATGAGAGATTTCTGCGCCAAGAGAGTGCTAACCTGGCAGCTATCCAAGATGAGCTCATGGAGGAGAACAGTTTAAGCGATCTCCTTCTCACTGGTGCAGATGCAGTTGAGGCTGGGGATTCAAGCCTTGCCTTGGCAGTGCTTTCAAGACTTCATGGCCTCCTAGCTGGCACCTGTGAGAATGCTGCAACCAGCTCTTTCGGTCGCCTGGCCTACCACTTTGCCCAAGGCCTGCAATCCCGGATATCTGGTGCATGCTCTCCATGCTACCCGCCAGATCCATTGCAGTCTGGTATCATGTCAGCTCACCAGATGATACAAGAGCTATCGCCATATGTCAAGTTTGCACACTTCACCGCCAATCAAGCCATTCTAGATGCCACCGTAAGCGACACGGATATTCATGTCATCGACTTCAACCTTGGTGAGGGCATACAGTGGCCATCGCTCATGTCAGACCTTGCTCGCCTTGGTGGCAAGTCACTCCACCTTACAGCAATCATAACAGATGCTGGTTACAGTGATGACACTCATCAGGCAGCTGCACGGCGGCTTTCGGAGTTTGCCGAGTCCTTGAACCTTCCCTTCCGGTACAACTCTCTATGTGTACACCATGAGGAAGACCTGGACGACTTCTCCAGGAACTGTGGAGGCTCAGTGGTTGTCTCATGTGACACAACGAACTTGTGTTACAGATCAGGTAGCAAGTTACAGATGCTGCTACTTGGCTGTGTGAGGAAGTTACAACCCAAGTCAGTGGTGGTCATAGAAGAGGAGCTGGTCAGAATTGGGAAAGAGGCCTGTTTGTCCCAGGCCTCCTTTGTGGAGTTCTTCTTTGAGGCATTGCACCATTTCACCACGGTGTTCGAGTCCCTGTCGAGTTGTTTCAGCAGTGGCAACAACAGGGCTTGCCTGAGACTTGTGGAGAAGGATATGGTGGGGCCAAAGATACAGGACTTCGTGGGGCAGTACGGGCCCGTGACACCGGAGGCCGCCGCTGGTGTTCCAAAGGCTCTGGAAGGGTTTACATCTTGTGAGCTGAGTGCTCGCAATATTGCTCAGGCTAGGATGCTGGTTGGGCTGTTCAATAGGAGCTTTGGGGTTGCGCATGAGAAGGGCAGGCTTCAGCTGTGCTGGAAGTCCAGACCTTTGATCTCTGTGTCTGTTTGGACTCCTGCGTGAAAGGAAATGAGTTTGTGATTGTTTCATTAGGGGCAATTTTTTTTTTGTAGGAGTTTGCATTGGAGATCTTTTTTGTTTGTTGGAAGATTATTTGTAGAATGCTACTATGCAAATGCTAGAATTATATTGGATGTTTTGGGGGTGATTCTTCTGACTTTTATCAGGTCGGTGTCGACTTCTTTCATGCCTTTCAGTTTCAGGCTACTAGTAGGGATGGATAAGCTTGCAACTTCTTTGACTATGCCCTGATTGGCAAGCGGTGCTTTCTTTATTTTTAAGCAAAACTGCTAGAGCAACCAAACGCCGTAGCTTCCCCACCGCCTAAAAAATGCCGTGACGGCCACGGTCTTCGCTTCCCGAATCTTTGCCCGTACCGCGCTTCCCTTCTCACAACTGGGCACGGCGTGGCCATCTTGATCTTCCTCAGCCACGACGACCGCGCCGCCCGTCCCCTCCGGCTCCACGTGCCTGCCACGACGAGGCCGAGGTCGACCAGGCTGCTGCGCGCGAGGACATACGTGCTTCGACGGTTACCAGCTGCAGCAGGTGAGCAGGGACGGGCCCTGCCGCTCCTCCCTCAGCCCTTGCATCGTGCAGGGCGACCAGCTCCTCGACGGCGGACCGGGCGGCCGGCGGCGACACTGGCTCGGTCAGCCTCCGCCTCCGCGAGATCCGCTGCCTTCCCCTTCACTCTGTGTACTCGCTGACGTGTGGTCCGGTAAAAAAACACCTCTGCTTTTTTTTTATAGCAGTTTCTTTACGCGTGGGCAGCTAGCTTGTAGTCATTTTAGTTTTGGTCACCTCAAAAGTCCTGGCTCCATTTCCAGATCCATTTGGTTACTTGTTCCCAAGGAGGGCCTGTTCATCATGGAGGCACTGATTTCAGCAGTTGCAGGTGAACTTGTCAGCCGGTTCATCTCTTTCGTGGCACAGAACTTGTGCGATCGTACGCTGAATGAGGATGGCCATAGAAGGTTGGAGCAGGTTCTGCTGAGGATTCGTGGTACCATCGTTGAGGAAGCAGAGGGGCGGTGCATCACAAACCGAGGAATGCTGGTACAGCTGAAGATGCTCATGGAAGGCATGTACGAAGGGCACTACATGCTTGACAGGTTCAAGATACAGCAAGCTGAAGAAGGCAAAGTCGAAGGCAAGGTGAACCATCAGCATCGATCGTTTGCCATGTCTACTCTTACTGCTGCCAAGCGCATTCGTTTTACTTCTGCAAGCCTGAAAGGCAAAGTAGCTTTTGGTACCGGGAGCACCGCAAGCCTGAAAGGTGTTCTTGACAGTTTAGAAGGAAAGATTCAGGATATGAGGGAGTTTTTTTTTCTCGAAGGGACGGCAAAAGCTTTGCCGCGATTTTTATTAGACGGAGAAATTAAAAATACAAGTGTTCGGTCCAGTTTTTTGTGGAAACTAGGCCCAAAAACCAACAACTGGGAGAGTGCATCACTCATCCCGACCAACTTTGGAAACATCACCTGAACACCTAACGACTTTGGCCCACTACTTGCTCAAACCGGAGCCAAACGCGGCCCCACTAGTAACATAACTGCACTGCAACTATCTAAAAAACTAAAGCAACTAAGAATGTCTCAGCCCTAGACCCAAAAGGTACCAAACAGCACCGAGTACAACGCCCCAACAAAAAACAATCACTAGCTGCTGATGAATACCTCCAACAAACCATTGACTGCTCTTGAATATTGCCATATCAGCCTATGGTTAGCTTGCCCCTCTTCTTGTTTTTTTGTTGCCCCACTTCAATTAGCACCGTGATGGCATCCATGTTTGCCTTGGTGAGTGGACGCTCCAAATGTTGCGCAAAAAATTCAAATTGGTCAGCTTCCTCTTTTGTTGCTGATGGCGATAAGCCTCCTAGCTTTTTGATAAGCAACTCCTCTGCAACTTGGATTGCTCCTTTTCCTTGAGTAGTTTTGGATTTCTTTGCTAACCTAATGCTTTTACGTTGTGGGGTAAAAAATGAGGGTCTTGGTGGTGGTGGGGTTTGAGGAGATTCAGATGTGTTTCCCATTTCATGATCATTGCGTTCTTCCTCAAGAGTTGGTACTGGCAATTGTGGGATTAGAGGGGTTGGTACAAATTTTGAAATTGAAGCTAAAAACCCATCAATTGTAATTTCCTTAGCTATCGTAGCTGGGTCTTGTGGCGAAGTGGAATTCAACTCAATCTCAACAACCTTGGAAGGAAACTGAGGGATAACCGGCTCCTGTAGTCTAGAAGGGGTGGTATTCTGATCATTGACAGATTCCCAACCATTACCATGTAGATCAGTGTGTCCCAGGTCCACAACAAGCTTTTGTATTCCGCCTCCCAAACTAGCCCCAAGCGATGATGCCTTGCCATCAGCAACGTCCACAGCCTCCCTTAAGTTGTGCACTGGTTCCACTGCAGAACAGGTTGGGTGCATCGCTTCCTCATCTTTATCCACTAGTGTCGTCGTACCGCCTTGTAGGTTTTTTGTCAACGCCTCTGTTGGTGGTTCCCAATCTTTATGAGATGGTATTGACATCTCCATTATCTGTGAGCTTGCATCAAGGTGTGAAGGCAACAGAGTAGGATGTTGGGCAGTTTCCACAATTGTGTAGAGGCGAGATTCGAACAACATGGGATCACAACTGAAGATACTTTCATTAAAAAGAGGGGTAGTACCCGGCAGGATGAGACACCCATCATCAAGAATAGCAGGTGCATGTTCCCCCATGACCTGGGAAATAGGCGTCGCGAAGGATACCCTCTTGAGGCAAGGTGCTTGCTTCTTAAGATCTCTATTGCTCCTACTACCGGCATGATCCATCACCTCCTCCGAACCAACGTCAAAGTGATTCCTGTCCATCTCTTCACCACCTTTGCAATTGAAACTCCTTCTCATTCCCTTGAACGACCATGAGAAGTCTGGACTCTCTTCTCTCTCCCAACACTGTGGCAGGCGCTGAAGGTGGAAGCCACTCCGATGGGACGAATGCATTCTGGGTTGGTGAGGTGCAATATACTCTGGAGACCGGAGAGGGAGAAGTCCAAGTCTTGGGCAAAAACTTGACCTATGTCCCTCCTCCAAACAACGCCAGCAGCGAGTGTTCCTTCTGCAAGACACCACCATGTGCTCGGTAGAGAGACAATTGAAGCAGCGCCCCCTCATATGATGCAAGAATTTCTGTCTCCTCACCACATGCTGTTCAACTCGGTGTGGTTGTTGGCTGGCTATGGGGAATCTTGAATGCTCATTTGGTTTGTGCCACTCACACTTGCCTTCCAAACAGCGCCAACATCTTTCCTTTGTGTGCTGGAAAAAACTTCTTCCCTCAGCCCTATCTGTCTTGGTAGCTAGCATACCAGCATGCCCTGTAGAATGTCTCTTCCAGTAGTGGCTCTTAGCATCCTCCCAGTGTCCGCGACCATGGCCGCCCTCCATAGGGTGTGAGGAACGACCGAGCCCCTTGGGGACATAGATGCCAGCTGGAGGTGTTCGGGTAGGTGCTGCTCTTGAGTGCTTTGCTGCTGGGGAGGATCTTGCGGGCTCATGAGATATTTGAATTTCGCCATCAGGATGAGCCGGGTGCCACCGCTGTCCACTGGAAGCGTGCCCAGATTTCCGCGAGTCGACATCACTGCGTTGCTCTGCTTCGAACTTACCTTTCCCCTTCTCTTCTCTGGTGTGGCGTCTCTGCAAGGTCTCATCATGGACTTGAATCTTGCCTAAGTCTTCATCTGAACCATTCGCTGCACGTTGGAGGAGGTCTTCTAGCTGTGGGTCTAAGAACGGCAGGGCCGATTGCTTGCAAGGATGCAGTTGATTATTGGAGTTCGGCACTAAGAACTGCTGCAGATCAAGCACGATGCTTGGAAGAATGGGGCGTCCAATTGGAGAGTGAGAACCAAACAAATCCCCCGTCAAAGCTAGAGAAACTTCATCCCGCGACACCATAATGTTTCCAGGGTGAGCTGCAGATGACGAACCTGAGGTGAGCGACCCTTGGATGGGTAGCTCAGAGGAAGGAGAAGCTGGATCCATGGGGGGCAGCAGTGGCGGATCTAGAAATGGGTTGCGCCCCGGGCTAACTAATAGAAGGCTGCAAATCTTACTAGCCATAGACTAGTAGATATCACATAGTTTCAAAGAAGACATATTCAAAGAGCTCAAATAAAGGTTCAGGCAATACGCCAGAACATTGAGGCTAGAAAAATATCAAATAAAAAGCCTCTTACAAGACAAAAAAAACATATAAGTCTTTATGATTTCACATCAGTTGTACCATCCTCAATATATTATATATTTTTAAAAAAAGTTTCAGTTTTTTAAAAAGCAAGATAACATTATATATTGAAATGGACTGATAAATATATACAACACGCACTTTTGTACCCTGTAAGATAAGAACACAATGAATATATACATATATATTATGGATCTGAAGTAGGGCTAGTAGGGAGTAGCCGAGTAGGGATCTAGAGACTGGAGTACGTACTGGTGGCCGCTGGCCGGGTCACCGCTCACCAGGCGGCGGGCGGGGCTGCGGCCGGTGAGTGCAGCCACACGGATGGGGTTGTGGCTGGTTGGCGTTGGCTGCGGGGCAGGCCGCAGGGGCCGGGAGGAGCTGGATGCTGGGCGCACAACACAGGGGATGAGGGCGCGGGGGCTGAAGGCGAAGGCGAAGGCGCAGAACGGTCGCCGCCGTCACGACTCGCGCGGTCGCGGTCTCCGCGTCGAGGCCGAGAGCCGAGAGAGGAGATGACGAGTCGGGGGTTGCGTACTTGCGCTTGCGGCTAGGGCTAGTATCGGAGACTGCTGGGCTTTCATCGGGGTGGGCTATTGGCCTGCCTGACCTTTTTTTTTTTTTAGGATTTTGTGAAACTTGTTCCTACATGTTTTGGGCCTCGCCCCGGGCTGCAGCCCGGGCAGCCAGGGCAGCCCGGGGCCCAAATCCGCCCCTGGGGGGCAGGTTCTGATTTGGTGGATTAGTGGTGGATTTAGGGGGCTCGGGGGCGCAAGGCCCGTCGCCTAATGCGGGAGGGGTTGAAGTGGCATTCCTGATGGGCAGCTCGGGTTCCTCAAACTGGAGGGGATGGGCTTGGAGTTCGTCATGCTACTTGGCAGCTGCCCACGCCTGCCTCGTGAGCCGTACTGTACATATCTGTTCATGGACAAGTGCATGTTTGGTCGCCACGCCGAGAAAGAGCATGTCATCAATTTCTTGCTGTGCAATGATGATACTCATGATGACTACCAAAATCTAGGCATCCTTCCGATCATCGGCCCGCACCGAGTTGGGAAGAAAACTCTTGTGCAACATGCTTGCAAGTATGAGAGGGTACGCGATTTCTTCTCTGAGATATTGTTCTTCAAAGGGGATGATCTAGAGAACGGAGAATTCGCAGCGAGTTTAGAGGCTGCCTCTGGGAAGAAGTGCTTGTTTGTTGCTGAGTTCAGTTGGAATGTGGATGAGGCGGCATGGGCAAACCTCAAATCCACTTTTCAGGAGGCGACGGGTCATGGAAGTAAAATTCTTCTGATAGGAACAACTCATGAAGTTGCTAAGTTGGGGACGGCAATGCCCATCTGGATGAAGAGTTTGTCTCAGGAAGAGTACTGGTACTACTTCAAAGCACTTGCTTTCGGAAGCATGGACCCTGATGAGCATCCAAAACTTGCATCTCTGGGCATGCAGCTGGCTGCTGAATTAAAAGGCTCATTCCTAGGTGCGAATATACTCGGTGAGATGTTAAGGTCCAATCCGAACGCTCAATTCTGGCACGCCATCCTGTCAAGCGTAAGAGCGCTGGTACAGGAACACATGTTTTCCCATGGCGTACACCCTGAAGACCTCCTTGAGAGAAATGTTCCTGTTGGTTTCACTAATGTTTCCTTTGTGGGTGCTCAAAGTCAGGGGTGTCTGGTGTATGATCTCAGGGAGGCTGACCCTGGACAAGAAGAGCTACCATTGCCGACGTCGCAAGAAGTACTGACGGGTGTCGAGGTTCCTGCTGAGGACAAGTTTGATGTGCTGGTATGGAAATCTCGCATCCCACCTTACTGCAGCTACATAGCTACCTATGAGAGACAGAAGGTGCCCAGGCGCAGAATTGGAAAGAAGAATCGTCTGGCTCTGAGAGAAATATCATCAACGTAGTTATTCGCTGCCAACGGACGTGTTCTCGAAAAAAAAGTTAGTTGTTCGCTGCCAAACAGATTTCTCAGAAAGGTGTTGCATCCTCAGGCATTTTAGTGCTGGAGGCTGTCAACTGGTGTATGATCTCAAGGGAAGCCCAAGCATGTCTCCATAGCGAGCTGTCCAGATTAACATCAAAATGACCAATAGGTCGATGCATGGTTGCCTGGTTGAACTGGTGGCCGTCTAGCGCGTACCTAGAATCACCTGATAGTTATTATAACCATCTATAAGTATGATCTTGTTTGGAAAAGAAACAAATTGATGTAATGTAACTGTAGTGGCCTCTTAGGCTGCTCTTGTCGTCAGCATTTTGGATGCCTAAAATACAGTCCAATCAATGCCTTGTATGAAGAACATGTTGCTGTATGACTGTATGTAACCTCTCCCGCCCTTTCTGTCGTCTATACATATACATCTTTATTCCTTTTTGTATTCGACTCTACCTGTGCACAAATACCGCAAAACCGGCCTGGCTGTAACTTTAACTAGGGCCAGGATTGAAAAGTTGTGGGCTCCCAATGTCGCACCATTGAACGGGCCCAACCGGTCTAATAAGCTCGTGGTCTCGTCGAGTGCTTTGCTGGAGACGTCACGCTTACGACGAGGAACAGTACGACTATTAGAACACTAATAAACCTATTGTCAACAGAATATATGAACATCTTGATCCGTATGAAGTCATCTAATCATGCCAACCAAGTAAATAGAAAGAGCTAGAACTTTGTTCGTCTGATGGTTTCTGCGACTAAGCTAATTTATTGGGAAAGAAAAACATTGTACCATGGCTAATAAGTCAGGCCGGTAAGTTCAAGCGAACAGGGTGCTAAGATTAAAAGCAGGTGTTATGCAACGTGGTGCGGCGATGGCTGTGACGTCAGACCTGCGTTTAAATTTGTGCTATATATATATATATATATATATATATATATATATATATATATATATATATATATATATATACACACACACACACACTCTTAAAAAAAAGTCATCCACTGCTCACCACTTTCTTGGTAAGTAGGTAGGTAGATCCCTTTGTTTTAAATTATAGACCACTTTAGCTTTGTACAAAGTCAAACTTCTCTAGTTTTCAAATAAATGTATCATCAAGATATTTCATGAAAAATTAAATGAAACTATTTTGATGTTGTATGTGTTGGTGCATTTTTTTCATTAAGTTGGTTAAATTAGAGGAACTTGACTTAAGACAAACCCTAAACCCTATTCGCTTGAACTTATCAGCCCGACTTATCAGTAATGTGTATATTGGGTTTAGCGTTTCGCCTTATTCGCTTGAACTTATCAGCCCGGTTTATCAGCCATATACAATGTTTTTCTCTCAAAAACAAAACAATATTAGTCGGTTTATCAGCCGCAAAAACCATCAACCGAATAGCTCGAAAGGTAATGGTGACACTGATAATTTGAAACAAAGGGAGCATTCAAAATTTCATTTTCTTTTTGTTTTTTCAAAAAATAAATAGACAGCTTGCGTTTTATGTGCTAGGATGCGGATATAACTCGCTAGTTGTTGAATCTTTACTAATTTACTAGTAGATTTCTTTTGTAGAAAAAAATACTACTATTTTTGTCCAAAAATATAAGTGCATAGATAAAATCTCTTAAAGTAACTCCAAGAGTTTCTTTATATCCTTCCTAATTTATAGGAATTGAGATTTTGATAAAAAATATAATCCAACAACTTTTTAATTGGATCCAAATATGGACATCATCTATTCTGATTTCTCGCTAATCAAAAACGAAGAGCGAGATGACTTTCTACAGTGCGCATAAGATATAAAAAAACTGTTGGAGGGTACATAGATGTAGAAGATAATTTTTACTCAAATAACTCTCTAAATGATGAATTTCTCACTAATCAAACTGTTAGAAAAACTCTTGCAGATGCTCTTACATTTTTTTTACGACAAAGGCAGTAACAAATTATCTTAATTCATGCTTCTAATTGGGTTTAACATCCAAATATGGACAATAAAACTACAGCACTTGGGAGGAACCAAGTGATTTTTGTATATACTAGGAAGAAAACGACCTCCTAATGTGCTATCTTAAAGCAGGCTAAGAAAAAGTGCTTAAAGCCTTAGATGATGGTAGAGGTGTAAATCCACACCCCTAGCAAAGTGAGCCAAATTTATTAGTTCTTAAATAGAGCATTATTTTACCAGTTGATGTGATCTTTTTAAGGAAGTCCTTGAGTAACATTTTTATTACCAGATGGACTAGATAGGTTCATGAAGAAACTCTTCGTGGTCTATATATCTATAGACTAGTTGATTCCTCAACGCGTAATGAAAGCGCCGCTCCTCCGCCTGTCCAGGCGTCCCCAGCTACAGCGCAAACACTGTTCATAAAATTTTTAAATACTCCATAGACACTGTTCAACACTTCCCGGTTTGGTTCACTCTGCTTTTACTGTTCACGTGATTAAAAAAACAGGTGCGGCGGAGCGCGCCTTCCCATCCTAGTACTATCCAACCATAGTGCTCTTTCAGTCTCAATCTTACGTGTGCCCACATCAACGTCCAAAAGATTTTCTTCCGTGGGCAGGTCTTAGTGACGTTGAACCTTAGTTCTCATCGAGTAGACCGAGTTAACACATCAGCCTGCTCTCCTTTCACCTTTTTGCTAGCTCACTCAGATAATATTTCTTCATGTAAACTTGTAAGCTTGCACTGTGCCTCCAAAATTAATTCGCGCATAAAATATGTTCGGGGCCAGTAGGGTTTGACTACGACATTCACCTATGGGTATATGTAAACTACACACCTTCCATTCTAATTATAGGTATTTCATCATACATCAAACTTCTTCTTTTAACTTTGGCTAAGTTTTAGAAAAAAAATATTAACATTTACAAGTTTATATAAATATACTATGGAGACATATTCCATCGAGAATTTAATGAAACTAAATTTGTGTTTCATTGAGTGGGGTAAAAGGAAGACATGACAAGCGACATGTCTATTGGGAATCTCATCACTTGCAGTTCCGGTGGACCCAGTCAGAGGTTCATTACATATCCAACCAAGTTCTTCCCTCACTCACATCATATCAACCTTTTTTCCAATGGGATTCCATCTTGCACTTGTATGGATATGGATTGGTTCAATCCGCATTTTAGACAGAAACCACGAGGAAGGTCGTCAGTGAAGTCAACATCGAAGGCATCTTGGTCTTTCTTGTTCACCCAGCACCTCCTTCATCCATTATTGTTGTACAATACTATTGCAACCACAAATTGATAATGACAGGAACACAAAGTTCCAATAGGAATTGTGCGAGTGCAACTTGTTTTCAAGGATTTGGATCCTTATCTATTCAAGGATTTGGAAACATGTAGAAGAAATTCTAGGTATCTTCCTTGCAATTATTTCATAGTCACTTCCAAAAGTGTTGAAGTCCATGTATGTAATTGATTGGAGTAGACGAATAGATGACTATATTCCCTGAAGAAAAAGGATGAATATAGCTGTTTATATAAAATGCGCCTAAATTCAACAAACTATTATCGCGTCAGTATTTCACTGAATTTGTCTTCACGTGGAAGGAACTTTGACACGTTGAAAGCCCAAGTTTGGTTTTGGTAATTAATGACACCAAGTTGCTAATGCTATTGTATCAAGTGTGATTAAACTAGGCATAAGCAACATGTGATGGAGGTGGAAATGGCATGGAGAGATGGCCACAAGACCACATGATTTGGTGCATGAAATGATGAGCAAGATCATGAAGAAATGCACATAAAATGATGGACACGATGATCATGTGGAAGAGAAGGATCTAAGAGTGCAAGGCAAAGGTATAACCATAGGGTTTTCCTTTTGCCGGTCTAAGTTGAGTAGAGAAGTGATTGACCGGGTTTAGGATACATAGCCGACTATCAAGAGGGGCAATCACGGTTAGCTCGGGAATCAAGTGCCACTAGATCAATGTCTTGAGCATATGCATTAGGATCTAGTAGAGAGCTAACATAACGCCTTGAAAATGTTTGTGAAAATGCTAACACACATACATATGGTGTTTTTCACTTGATGGTGTTGGCACATTTGCGAAGGCGGTGGTGTTTGAGCGGTAGTAAGGGGTTTGGGGTTCGCTCTCCCTCCCGCCGAGCTTGCGAGCGCGGGATTTAGGCGTTTTCGAGGAAATGAAATGCCTATTTTCTATTACGCCGGAGGCGAGAAAAGGTGGCGAAAGTCCGAAATGATTATCACTGAAAATACAGTGACCGGACGCTATGGTCGAATTGACCGGACGCGGCTGGCGCGTCCGGTCAGTTCAAACCACAGACAGATGCGCGTGTGAGAAGGGTCGCGGACCGGCGCGTCCGGTCCCTCGCGGAACCGGCGCGTCCGGTCACACACCCAGGAGTTCAGCACGGAGGGCAGTTGCGATCGGACGCGGTGGCGCGTCCGGTCACGAGTGGACCGTTACTGGACTCCGATCGGACGCGCTGGCGCGTCCGGTCACGTGCGATCGGACGCGTCCGGTCTCGACGGGAGCTTACTAGACCGCGACCGGACGCTGACACTGTCGCGTCCGGTCAAACGCTAGAGCGCGTCCGGTCACGGCAACGGCTAGTTCTGACGCGCACTGTTCACGCTTGTCCTGTAGTGACCGGACGCGTCCGGTCACTCTGACCGGAGCGTCCGGTCAGCGCGATTTTAACTGCGTCGTCCGATAACAGCTAGCTGCGTACCCCTTTGCTATAAATAGAAGTTGGCCGGAGTTTGAGGGCAACTCTTGCACATTTTGAGACCTAGAGATATCCTTTGAGCTAGAGAACAATCCCTCCACTCATCTCTTTGCTTGGTTGCACATCTTAAGTGAGATTGAGTGAGATTCAAGTGCATTGCTTGAGAGTTGCATTCTAGAGGCACTTAATCTACGAGTTGCTGCGGATTTCTTGTTACTCTTCCGTGTTTCCCGACACGGTAGACGGCTTGGAGCAGCGGAGGTGATTGAGCTCGCAATTGGAGATTGTTGGAGCCCTCACCGAGTGTTGTAAGGGGTTCTTGATCCTTCCCCGTGGGAGTTCGCAAATTGGATACTCTAGTGGAGCTCGTGGCTTGGAGGATCCCCATCTTGTGTGCGGTTGTGCGGCGCCCGCCGAGGGCTCGACTCTTGATAGTCGATTAGCTCGTGAACCGACAAGTGGGTGCATCGCCACATCGAGGAGTAGCTTGCCGGGAAGCAAGTGAACCTCGGTAAAAAATCTTGTGTCATCTCTTTGCCGAGGATTTCTCTTGTGGTTGATCATTGTGATTGATTCTTCGAGTGCATTACTTCTCTACGTCGTTGGTATAAGAATCAAGTCACTTGTTCTTTACTTTCTTGTACTAATCCTAGTGTAGGTTGCTTAGTGTAGCTTTTATCACATATGAGTAAGTAGCTTAGTGACTTAGTCTTGTTGGTGTGTATTAGAGATCATAGCCTTGCTTCACTAGAATTGCATAGGTGGTTTGCATAGTGTAGTTGAGCTAGTGCTAGAATTAGCTTAGCTATCTTTTATACTAACGTGTTTGTTTAGTGAAGCTTGTAGATTTTTAAATAGGCTATTCACCCCCCTTTAGCCATTTGGACCTTACACACGTCCGATCGCAAACGGGCATGGCTAACACAATTACTTGGAAATTAAGAACCGACGGGGAATACTCAACCAAATCAGCTTACCGCTCAATTTATGAGTCATCTCACACAGATTTCAGCGCTATAATCTGGAAGATTTGGGTGTGACCAAAATTCAAATTCTTCAACTGGCTTGCCATTCAAAACATAATCTGGACTTCAGATAGACTTGCCGCGCGAGGTCTAGCCAACATTGGCAATTGTCCCCCTATGCCACCACCTAGCATAGGAATCACATGCCTTCATCTAGAGCATCTCCAGTAGTAGGACAAAACTCTAACGCCAAAGACTAGTTATTGGAGGAGATACAAAATGTGTTTTGAGATTTTGAAGGTCTTTTATCCAGCAAAACGAGAAAATCCAATCCCCAATGAGAAAAATAGTAGATTGGGGGAGGAGAGGTCTTCCCTTTATTTGAGGGGTGGGAGGCTATGATTGGAGGGGCTGATAAAAAAAATTCTCATTGGGGTTGAGCTTGGGGAGCTACGCTGGACCTACAAGATCTCTAAAGTAACAGTTTTTTTCTCATTGGGGGTTAGGAAAGGAGAACTGCTCGAGATACTCTTATTCAAGGAGTGCAGATTCTCCGCACGCGTTTGGGAGGGAGTGGCCTTGTGGTTAGACATTCAGAACATGCAACCAGTAAGATGGGGACAGGCAGAGTCAAAACAATGGTGGTTTGCCATGGGGGACATCCCCTGTTCAGCTAAACGGTGACTGCGATTGCTAGCTATTCTAGTGTGCTAGGAGTTGTGGAAACAAAGGGATAGGAGGATTTTTTATCACACCGTTGTCCAAACTTTGTGTTGCTCCAAAATATCAAAGAAGAGACGTCACTCTGGGTTGCAGAAGGTGCCAAGCTTGTGGCGAGCTGTGAGTTGTGTGTTTTTCTTCTTGTGCTATTGGGTTTGTTTTCTTGAGCAGTTGAGCCTATGCTTGACTCGTGCAAATAACTTTGTAGTGTCTTGGGCTTCTCCCTCTTGTTAATACAATAGGCAGCTCTTCTGGTTCTTTAAAAAAAAATTATGGTCCCTGGTAGCTCACGTGTCACCAGTGATTCATGGATTTCGATCTCTGTGAACAAAAATGATTTATTAGCAGTAATTTTATATACAAACATATATATTTGTCAAGCAAGTCAACTTTAAGAAACTTTTATTTCTTTGATTGATGCAACGTCAAGCAAATTATTGGTCATCATATTCCACGACATACCATGAAAATTCCAAGGGAACTTGTTGCACGCGTACACATCAGTAGCAATTTATCACAATATATATTACAAATTGCTTGACAAAGGCAAGGTACAAAGGTGCCATGTATATATATTCTACTATCATGTCATATGGCTTTGTGACTAACTTTAACTACAATATAGGTGCCATACGAAAGCAACTTCATACCTAAATGCCACACTTTTTGAGCCAACCAAGTTCCGTGCCTTTTTTCTCCTCATCAACAAGACAAATGTTCCACATGCTCTCTGAATTCATGCACATTAGTTGTTAGTACAATCGGCATGATAGACACACAGAAAACCTTAACATGTTTGCTACAACAATGGAAATCATAGATAGAAAGATCTGATATTGGTTGCGACAAAATTCGGATATGTTGAAAATAGTGACATGAAATCCCCATTGAAACTGGTCTTGTAACATTCGATCTAGTAGTAGCGTGATACTAAATGCAGTGGAACGTTCAAAATTCTTCTTAATTGCTAGTTGCAACACACCTTTTCTTTCTCGTGTCTGTAGCGCCCCTGCAAAAAAAATGCAATTCTAAGTTTTGGATAATTAAGTCAAATGATCAAGTTTATATATAAAAAACAATATCAATATTTGTGTATTCAAATAGATTTACAACAAAAATATGTTTCATAACTAATTTGATGATATTTATTCCGTATCATAAATGTTAGTAATTTTTAGGGTAAAGTACATTTTTCAACCTCCAACTCACATTGACGTTCGATTTTCAACCTTCAACCACGAAACCGAGTAACAGACACCCTTTAATTGTCAAAACCGGACAAATTTGGTTCTCGGCTGGTTTCAAAAGTGGTTTTCTATTTTCTAATAATAATAAAAATCCAAATCCGGTTCGATCTCTAGAAGTTCGTAATTAATTTATTTTAAATTATAAAAATATGAAACTAGATCATGTTTTCTTCTAAAGATGTTATATATATGTTGATGCTATATTTAAAATTGTTTTAAATTTCGCACGGAATTAAATTGTTCACATTCTGTTCTTTTACATGGCAGTTTGCCTTCGTCTCCACGCGCACCGCCTTGCTTTTGGCCAAAAACAACTCGAGCGGCAGGCCACGAGCGCAAGCCTTGTATTAATGTATACAATAGCATTTCTATCTCCCGCCGACATTTATTTTAGAGCAGAAAATATGAAACTAGTACTTTTTTTCTAAAAATGTTCTCTACTTGTTTATGGTCTATATATAGGTATTTGGAATTGGTTTATTTATGTTCCTATTGCTTTATTGCTCGTTGTCACGCTTGTTATTTATTTAAAACAAGTAAGGTCTAAACAATTTTAAATATAGCATCAACATATATATAACATTTTTAGAAGAAAACATAAACTAGTTTCATATTTTTTATAATTTAAAATAAATTAATTATGAACTTCTAGAGATCGAACCAGATTTTTATTATTATTAGAAAATGGAAAACCGTTTTTGAAACCAGCCGAGGACCGAATTTATCCGGTTTTGACAGTTAGAGGGTGTCTGTTACCCGGTTTCATAGTTGAAGGTTGGAAATCGAACTTCAATGCGAGTTGAAGGTTGAAAAATATACTTTACCCTAATTTTTACGTACAGACTTGATCAAGCATAAAATTGTTTGACTTCTCGGAAAATGAGATTTGCATTTTTGGGACAAAAGAGAGTAATTCACAAAAAAGAATCTATAACTTCAAAAAGAATTGAAACTACCTAAAGAAAAAGAAAGATTAAGGCCCTCTTCGCCAGTGTTTTTGCCAGGACTTCTCCACCGACTTAATAAAAACATCGCTTTGTGCACACAAGAGAATGGTTTGCCAAGCCAGAACTCATAGCCGAAGCCATTTTATCTAGAAACCGAAGCCAAAGAAACATGCACCCTATTCGCTTAAGATTATCAGCCAGATCAACCAACATTCAGCAATGTTTTTTTCTCACAAAAAATCAGCCAAATCAGTCAGATCAACCAGATTTCAGCTCAAGCGAACAAGCTGATGATTTTTTTTTGCTTTACTATTTTTAGAGGAGCTTAAACACTTGCCAAAGAGATGTTTTCTCTTGCCTCCTTTGCTCGAGCTGTCGAGCAGCAGGGAGGATCAGAATCGTTCCAGCAGACGCAAACGGTAGGCTTCCCATTTGCGAGTCTGTGACCCTATCCACTTCGCACCTGTCCTGCCTCCTCCCTACACCACGTCCACGGACACGGCCTACTGACTCTACTGGCCCACACCAACTGGTCCACCAAGGACGGAGCCCACCGGAAAATTTCTCAGCAAACCCTGGACCTCGCAAACATTCCTGCCGTCCTACTCCTACCCCGACCATCACAGGGCGTACGCATTTTACCACTATGCCCCCTGAGCTGCATCGTATTTCCAACACGAGTCCTTCGCCGCCCCCAGCGCCCGCTGCCCGCACCGCACGATCCTTAAAGCTCCATTGCTCCCCCGCCTCGCCTCCTTCCACTTCGAGCACACACACTCCCACGCCCGCGCGCGGCCCCGCGGCAGTGCCGACCCTTGGTTCCATAGATCACGCGCGGCGGCGGGAGAAGCTCTAGCCCCGGAGGAGGACGGTGCGCGCTGCGCGGTGCCCCCAGCGATGGCGGCGGCGGCGGGGAATGGCGGCGGTGGGCCCGAGGAGGGCGTCGGCGAGAGCTCATCCCCGCCTCGCGACCCCGCGCCCGCTGCCTCCGGCGGGAGCGGTGGCGGCGGCCGCGGCGGGGGCCTCCGGGACATCTGCCGCGAGGTGTTCGAGCGCCTCGTCAGCGATGGCCACGCCGCGGGCTCCGAGCTCCTCGCCCAGCTCGAGGCCCACTTCAATCGGCTCCCCATCAGGTGAGCCACTCGCAGACTCGCTCGTCTCGTCTCCTCTCCTCTCCGCCTTCCCCTCCCATGCTCCAGCCTGCGGAGTTCGGGTGGAACGATTTGGGTGTTGTAAAGGTTTCTCTAATGGTTGGGGGAATCCCTGGAGTTTGTGGCCGGATTCACGAAATCCGCATCAGTTGGTATGCTTAGGGACTCATCTAGGCGTTCAGCTTTACTAGATTTATGCTAGTGGAACATCACTGTCCAACGAGGCAACGACCGGTCTTGTTCAGCTCTGCTCGGTGGACTTTGAACGGTCGGTTTCCAGATTAAACTACTAAGAGCGAGCATTTGTTTATTTGACTTTGAATGGGTGTGCTCCGCTTGTCCGAGGGACGTGCTTCTGAAGTGTTTGCCTAGTATGCCTGCCATGGCTGTAGTCTTGTAATTTGACCTTTGGATTTGGACTAACTCAGAGACTGTTGTGGGATCGGCAGTGCCATTTTGTTTATTTGACACTGATGGGTGTTCCAGACTCCCACTTCCAGGAAGAATATTTGGTTCCTTGGAAGCCTTCTTGTTACATCTTATTTTAGACATTTTTGTCTTGCAAGTTAATGTTTCAAATTCGCTCAGTAGGGTCATCTATTATTTCATTGGTACCTCCGATACTTTATTTAATGTTATTCTTCTACTTCACTATCGCGTAGCTACAAGCTGGATGTGAATATTGACAAAGCAGAGGACGTGTTAATCCATCATAAAGTTTTGGCAGAAGCAAAGGATCCTGATAGGCGCCCAGCGTTCGCTGTCCGTTTCCTCAGGGTAACTTTTTTTTTTCTTTCTTTCTGCGTTATGTGTCCTATGGGCTGGATTTTGTTTACACTCAGCGGTTAGTTAAGGGCTCTGTAAAATTCTGGGTATTATGAGGAAACTGTAAATAGAAGTCACAAGAACAAGCTAGTACTAGATATCTTTCTTTTTCTTTCCTAAAATTTCGTATTGAAAGCAATTTGAACCAGTGTATCATGGCGCAATAACCATTTTATGTAACAGTAAATCAATTTTGTCAAATGAACCATTTCGTGCTTATTCTTTTTTTTATTAATTGATGCCTGTTTATATCTGGTATCACCAGCAAAAAGTAGAGTTAATTATTGACATTAAAACTTTGATCAAAGCTTGAAGAGGTAAATGTGGACGAGACAACTAACTCTGATGCACATGAAGAAGGGGCTGATATTGGTGAAGCTCTTTCTACCAGGTACTCATGCACAGTGCTAGTGTGGTGCTTTTGTAGTTTTGACTCTTGAGTGACCTTGACCGACAAGTTGTGTGCTGTTTCCAACCCAGCATTTACTTCCAGACTGTTTGAAGATACAACCTATTGTTAGATTGTGATCTGAGATATACAGTGTAGCAGCAGAACATGCATAAGAACAAAGGGGAAAAAATATTCACAAATTAAACAAAATGGTAACTGTTGGTTGCTTTCCATAGTTTCCTTGGATTTGGTAAGTAATGTACTTGATGTTCTAGACTAATTGTAGAAATATGCTATTGATCTCACTATTTTTCTGGTGAGTTACTGAAGTTAGAAGTGTTATTAGATGTTGAGATCATGAACCAACACACCACCGAACCATAGTTACTTAATGCAACTCTGGATTGACAGTAGCTATTTAATTTTACCACATAACTCCATGTGCTTTGTTTGCCTCCTTTTATATATCATGCTATATGTGAAATCATAGTGCTCCATGAGAATCCAAATCATTAGCTTAATTGTTTTTGCACACTAATTGGGCTGAGGCTTGCTTAACATGTTAACAGCTTAAGGTATATACATAAATACATTTTTTTATATATTATTGTGTCATAGGTGGAATGGAACAATAAACATGGTACACTACAGAGGTGCATGAGTGCATCAGCTCACAGTTAACTCTTTATCAAATTTGGAAACTACTTTTTCTTGCACTAGTTCGCGTTCACACCATGCACCCATACACACAGAACTACCACCTTTTGGTCTAATAAAGTCCTAGTGCTCAAACCTCTTATGATTGGACAAACCTTCTCTCTGGTTATCTGCATATTTCACAGGTCAAAGACATACACACACATTCATGAGATACTGTTCTCCACTAAGGACAAACCCAAGCTCCTGAGTCAGGTCAGCAATACTACAGTTATGAATGGAAACCTAAAACATCTTTACTATTTACTACTCCCTCTGTTCCAAATTATAAGACGTTTTGGCTTTTCTAGATATATTGCTTTTACTATGTATCTAGATTAGTGTATATCTAAGTGCATAGCAAAAGCTACGTATCTAGAAATGTCAAAACGTCTTATAATTTGAGATGGATGGAGTAGTTTCTGTTTAATTTAAAAATGAGCTTGTCTATGCCTTTAATAACATTAGCTGTCTCTTATTTATCTTATGTGTAAATGCTAACAATGATTGTTACTATGTGCGCCTTTTGATTTCCTGGGCACCACAGCATATGTAACCATGTTTATCTTCTTGTTCTGACAGTTGTCTGCTTTGCTTTCTGACATCGGACTGAACATCAGGGAGGCACATGTGTTCTCAACAACAGATGGTTATTCTCTTGATGTTTTTGTTGTTGACGGTTGGCCCATTGAGGTAATTTTAGTTTCTTATTATGTTATGTGTCGAATTGCTTAGATGACAAAATTGTAGTGCTGATGCATACTGATATCTCGTATCGTTTTACTTGATATTTTCTTTTGAACTAATGTGCTTGTGGTTATTTAGGAAAATTCAAGATTCTAAAGGATTTAGTCTTTGGATAAGTTTTAGGTTAATGCTATTATGTGACGACTACTTTCCTCTATTGACATGGCAATCAAATGGATCTCTAGAGATGTCTTGCTTGAAGGAGCGTGATGTCCTTATTGGGATGCACAGAAAACAAAAATTGATCCTATTTCTATGTGAACAACAATGATATATCACTACAATGTTTATCGTTACAAAAGAGTACTGTTGTCCTATTTCTGTATGAACATTTTTTTTTTCACTGCTCAAGATGATAATTCTGCTTCATGTGAGCAGGAAACTGATGGTTTGCATAAGGCACTAGAAGCATCAATTTTGAGAAACGAGGTATGCTGCATAATCCATTCACAGCTTTACGATGTTCTTGCTGTTCAATTGGGACTCGATATATTCAATATGTACTGATCCTGCGATCCAATATCCTCAAGCTAATATCATATTTCTGGATCTCTGTAAAATAAATAAGGGTTCATGGTCTGGCTCTGAATCCTCAGCTTCCGAAAGATCGGTGCCATTCCTAGCACAGGATTGTGAAACAGATATTGACACAAGACTTCTGAAGATTGTAAAGAAGGTTGCTTCTGGATCTTGTGGGGACATGTGAGTCACTGTTACACTGCTGAGTTTAGTGGCAGATTTGTCATATCTAGTAGTGTTTTCTTCATATGATGCATGTGCTCTTGTGTGAAGGTTTCTTGGGACCTACAGTGGTGAGGAGGTTGCTGTTAAAGTTCTTAATCCTGAGAATTTGAACCAAAATGCATGGAGTGAATTTAAGCAAGAAATTTACATGTTAAGGTATTCCACATTGCTATGAATAATTGTGTATCATTGTTTTTTTTATAACATGAGGTTATCATTGTTGTGTGCACTCTCGAAGTTGTACACCTGATTATATTGTGTTCATAAATCGATCTCTAAAAATTGGCATAAGTAGGCATGCTTTTACCTCCACCAACTTGTCTGTTGCAAGCACAAACAAAGATATATACCTAAGCCTTCACCTTCCACTCTTCTTTTCAGGGAAGTTGATCATCCGAATATTGTCCGATTCATTGGTTCATGCACAAAGCCACCTCAGTTTTACATAATTACAGGTGAGGCTTCATGCAAGCAAATGCAAAATTTTTAGAAAAGATAACAACTGAATTTTCTTTTGCATCAATAATCAGACTTCCAAAAGTATTTGGTACCATGACTTAAAGTGAGAAGAAGCTACTGTTGAAATACCATAGCCTTGCCTTGGGAAATTGTATTTTTCCTCTGTGATGGAGGTCGTGTTATTGTTTGCCCCTTTGAAGTATATATATGTCTTAGAGAGTTCATTTGAGGTAGTAACTTTAATATCTGTTTTTTTTTGTCTTGCAGAGTGCATGTCTAGAGGAAGTCTGTTTGATTTCTTGCACAATGAGCATAATGTGTTGGACCTCCCAACACTTCTGAAGTTCGCACTAGATGTATGCCGAGGGATGTCCTACTTGCATCAGAAAGGCATTATCCACAGAGATTTAAAGTCTGCCAACCTTTTATTGGATAAAGATCATGTATGTACTCAATGATTATTAAGTTCTTCATTGGGGCTGAGTATTTTGCAAGCAGTTGTTGTGGAAAATATTTGTGGACACGGATTATATTTTTCGTTTCTTTGCCCATATTATGGTCATGGATATGCATTTAAAAGTATTAAATATGTCAATATAAATCATTTTCTGCTCATTTCTCCAGGTTGTTAAAGTAGCAGATTTTGGTCTAGCTCGTTTTCAGGATGGAGGGGGTGCTATGACTGCTGAAACTGGGACCTATAGATGGATGGCACCTGAGGTATTAGACGCTGGAACAATTTGATTTCTGTTAAAGCTAGCCAAAGCTCAAATTACAGTTTATAGTTTCTTCATTTTATCTGCGCTGATGTTTGTCGAACTGGACTTATAATATGTTTGAAAGTGTATATTCACAACATGAATATTTACTACCAATTGTGTACTAATTAATGGTTTACAAAATTGTCATATTCATATAATTTCCAACTAATCATATGGAAAAGAAATGGAAAGCCTTTAATCACTTCCATTTTTCATGTGTAGGTTATAAATCATCAGCCCTATGACAACAAAGCAGATGTATACAGTTTTGCTCTTGTACTTTGGGAGCTCATGACATCCAAGGTTTCTATGCTATCTCATATGGGATATTTACAGGCTTGCAGAACAAAAAAAAAATTAGAAAAAGTTATCAGTTATCATTACCTGTGCTTTTGCCCATTAAAATGTTGTTTTCCAATTTTCCAGATTCCATATAATACCATGAGCCCCCTCCAAGCAGCTGTTGGTGTGAGGCAGGTCGGTTCTTACAATCTTGTGTAGCGGATTTTATCTGTTCATACACTTTCCCACTTTCAGAAGTTACTCTACTTGAAGGGGGAACAAGAGTTTAATTCCCGATTTGATTTCAATGCAGCCACAAGCAGCTGTTTGAGAAAAATACAGTTGTTAGAAACAGTATATTTTGAGATGTGTCAAGTATGTTAAATATTATGCTGACTGTACCAGGGATTGCGGCCACAAGTTCCAGAAAATGCGCATCCCAGGCTCATAAACTTGATGCAGAGATGTTGGGAAGCCATCCCGTCTGATCGCCCTTCATTTGCGGAGATCATTCCTGAACTAGAGGATATTCAAGCACAAGCGCAGGTATCACCACAAAGCCCTCGCAGTCAATTTCAAATGGATCCTCTGGTTGGTTCTGAGAACATGCCATGCCTCACTGCTGTTAGCCTGTTACAGAGAACATCAGGGGAGACGAGCCAGAAACAGAAGGACGACAACCCAGGCAGTAGTAAAGATTGATTGACCCTCCGCACATACATGTTGACAAGTTCTCTCATCTGATCACTAACAGCTGAGAAAGTAGCATATCATCAGTTTTGACGCCAGAGAAGAGAATTTTTAGTCAAGTTTTGTCTGCAACTCTTGGGGCCAACGGCCAAGCTCTTGGTATTAACCTTGCTTCACACTCTTAGGTCCGATTTTTCTTGCATAGGAGGATATCTTTGAGTTGCGGCTTGATATATGTGAATATTCGGATAAGAATTTACTGCTGCTTGTCACGCAAAACTGCATGTTTGTCGGGGCTTGTGAGTTTCTTGAGTTTGCATATTGAGGTTTTCATGATTATGTCAGGTGTTACGGCTGCCTGTAGGTGACTGACTGGTTCTGGAAGCGAGGTGCCTCCATCCTCAGGTTCTCCTGGCTTCCTGCAACCACCACGCTGATTGGTTCATATCAGTTGCATCTTTCCTGCAAGAACAAATGCAAGCGCAATGCGCGGTGGTGGTTACAGCAGTTGAGTTTTATAACTCCTCTCTATCGGAGATGCCTCAGAAGAGCTCGAAACCTGACGACGATGATATGATGTTCTCCGTCTTCATTTCTCAATCAAAAAACAAAATGGGAGGAACAAGAGATACTGATTGTACCGAGGTCAGAGAGATTGTCTCTAGTTTGTTAGAACATCTGCCTCCTTGTGTCCGTCAGTCGAACACTTGAAGTTAGTGATAAGGACAAATGGGATCCAAATCGTGCTGGCTGTTTCGGATTGGATAGAAAATTCCACCAGGAGCCAGTGTTAGCTTTGTAGCAGCAGCAGCAGCATCATGAATAGTGTTGAGCCTAAGGAGAAGAAGGGGCCAGGACAGGATTTTTCAGGGGTGCTCGCCAGCATGGGAGAACATAACAGAGTGTTCAAGCATTGTTAACAACGATCACTTTGGACTAATTACTTGGTAAACTTTTTTTTGGCAAGAGATGATTCTATGATTTATAGCATGAGTATTATACAATGACATCAATGATTCGATTTTCTAGACCCACGCTCCGGGCCTCTGGGGTACCGAGATTCAAATTGGCGATCAACTACATTTTTTTTAAGGTCATCAGGGGGCGAGGATCTCCACCTGAATTTTATTGATCATAACCTGCCTTTAAGGCGTTGGATTTTACAAATTACACTGTTTTCTTTTGTATAGCAGAGATAGATTGATTACATTACATTACACTTGGAATCGTTGCATTCTCCGCTATGAAAACCACTCCATTCCTACGCTTCCAAAGTTGGCAGTGAGGGTGCGGGCATCAATGGTAACATCAAAGTAGCCATCAGCATGGCGGCAGGCACAACGTCACGTGTAATCTACCTAGCAAATCAATAGTATACAACTTATATAAAAACATCATCAACAAGTGCTCCCGTACTCAGGTCTGAGGTGGTCTTGTGTTCTCCACACTCCTCCGCGTCCGAGCGTGTGGTGGCCACAAGCGTTTTT
Organism: Saccharum spontaneum; assembly: GCA_022457205.1. Taxonomy (NCBI): domain Eukaryota; kingdom Viridiplantae; phylum Streptophyta; class Magnoliopsida; order Poales; family Poaceae; genus Saccharum; species Saccharum spontaneum. The sequence continues at coordinate 10,265,983 of CM039598.1, forward strand.
CTGCGTCCCGTGTCGTACTCCCGTTGCTCCGTGCTCCTTCCATCCAATACATACACACTGTCCAGTCTGACGCCGGGCCCGAGGGCCGGCCATGGCCACCGCCGTTTCCAACGACGTCGACGCCAATAAGCTCACCGTCGTCGTCCTCGGCCCGGGCACCACCACAGCCGCCACCGCAGTTTCCGCAACCAAGCCTCCGCCGCTGTCGGCGCGGCACGTCCAGTGGCTGCGCGCCGCGATGCTGGGCGCGAGCGACGGCCTGGTGTCGACGGCGGCGCTCATGCTGGGCGTGGGCGCCGCGCGTCCGGGCGACGCCGACGCCGACGACCTGCGCGGCGGGGGCGGCGTCCTCCTCGCGGGGCTCGCGGGCCTCGTCGCCGGCGCCTGCAGCATGGCCATCGGCGAGTACGTGTCCGTGCACGCGCAGCTGGACGTCGAGCTGGCCGAGCTCAAGCGCGCCAACGAGGAGTCGGCGGCGGCGGCGGCGGCGGGTGACGGAGCTCCACTGGACCGGACCGCGGGCCTCTCGAGCCCGGGCCAGGCGGCGGCGGCCTCCGCGGTGTCGTTCGCGGCCGGGGCGGCCGTCCCGCTGCTCGCGGCGTGGTTCGTCACGGGATACAGGGCGCGGGTGGCGGTGGTCGTGGCGACGGCCACCGCCACGCTGGCGGTGTTCGGCTGGCTAGGCGCCGTGCTGGGCCGGGCCCCCGGTGGACGGGCCGGGCTGAGAGCCGTGGTGGGAGGCCTGATGGCCATGGGGATCACGTATGGGCTCATGAAGCTGTCCAGGATCCATGGAGTTTGATGGGCCGGAAATAGCAGTGGATCCATATGATTTGCTGACAGAAAGCACCCGTCAATGTTCGCCACCACCGCCGTGCTGCGCATGCCGCCACCGCCAAGCTGGCTTGCCACACATGACACATACAGATTTGTAAAATCCGTGATTCTCGACGTGTTTGTGATCTTAACTAAGCAGGGTCCATTAAATTATAAGTTTTGATTTTTCTAAATATATTACTTTACTATACATTTAGACACCGTGTAGATCTAAGTGCATAGCAAAATCTATGCATCTAAAATCTAAAAAAACTAAAACGTTCTATAATTTAAAATGGAGGGAGTACACTACTAGAATACACTAGTTTGCCTAGAGTTAGAATCCTAGTGAAAGACTTAAAAACAGTAAGAAAACACTTTCCCTAGGAAATTTCGTAAGGAAAGACGTAGGAACCATTTCGACGGAAAAGCCGACGTGCCCTATGGTTCCCAATCTAAAACGTAGGGAACAAAACTTTCCCTAGAGATTTACTCCCTCTGTCCTTAAATATATGTCATTTTCGCTTCACGAGAAATATTTTGACTAAATATATATTAAAAATATTAATATTTATGGTACATAATTAGTATTATTGGAAAGATCGTTGAATCTAGTTTTTTAATAAATTTATTTGGAGATACAAATATTGCACGTATTTTCTACAAATCAAGTCAAACTTGTGGCACGTACACTAACGACGACAGTTATTTAAGGACGGAGGGAGTATAGTCGTAGGGAACGATGCTGACGTCATGCTGGATAGAGTCTATATTTATGTGGTAACCGTTTGATTATAGTAGTGGTAGAGTCTATATTTCTATGACCTTTATGTTTACTATGATTATAATCTCACTTAAAAACCCCTGCTCCGATTTAGAATCTACGATTTTGACAAAGAACATTGCTCGCACGGTCTCCATATAAAGACCTCCATACGTGCACATAGTCGCCGACATCTATCACCACAATAGGATCGCGTTTACAACAGGGTAGCAGCATTATTAACATCTGAACTTTATTGTTGGAATATAAGTGAATTGCCCATCTCTTCCCATCAGTTTATTAAGCTTTTGGGTTGAACTAGTCAATGCATATAACTCAATATGGTATGAGAGCTAGAGGTCTCGAGTTTAATTCCTGGTAGCGCAACTAATAAATTAAATAATTGCTGCTCGCTCCTATTTCACATCTAATAAGACCTGAGGGGAGTATTGGAATCGTCTGATGAGGCCTATACATCTAATGAGCCCAGTTCTAGTTATAGTCCAATACAAGGTATTGGAGTTGTAATTCCAAATATGAATGCCATTGACATCCAAACAGCAGAATTGAGGAAACCTGATTCTAATTCCAAGTTCCAAACAGGGTATAAGTGAATTGATCACCAAACTTTTAGGTTGAGCTGGTCGGTGCATGCAACTCAATAGTTATTTAATTATTAAAGTTTGTCTAAGCCGAATCGACACATGGTGACTTAGTCTCTTGAAACTAGATATTTCAAAAGTAATTGGTCGGTGCATGCGAAAGTTTATCTATAAAGCATAATCTATACATGGTGATTTAATCTCTTGAAACTAGATATTTCAAAAGTTATTGCAAGTCATCAAAGTTCTAAAAGTTTAATCTCAATGCTTTCCAAAATAATACTAGATTGCGAATACGACTTCAGGTTGATGTATAATCTGCCGTAACTGCGTATACGAAATTAAAAATAAAAAAAAAATTACAAATAGTAACTACCCAATGTTTCTTATTGGAGATCCTTTTGTACCTCGTGTTGGTCGTTTAGTAGTGAAGTTTTACCGGAAAATGATAGCCTCTGTCGTGCACAGAGCCGGTGCAGCTGACGACCGACAGCAGCGTCTTCTTCCTCATGTCGACCTCGACCATCCATACCCATCCATACTTGATTCCCCTCCAAGATGTCGGGGTAACTGACCCTGAAGCAGACGGCGCCGGGGTTGTCCACGCTCAAGACGGGGCAGCACGGTTGCACACGCGGGAGGCCCTCGCAGGCCAGCAGCGCCCATAGCTCCTCGCAGTCGAGCACGGCGTCCTTCACCCACGCCATTGGCTCCTCGTCGTCCGTCCTCAGGGTCAGGGTCCAGGTGGTCACCGTGAAGGCGGAGCGGGACCACGGGCACGAGGTGGTGCCGTGGCCGCCGCCGCAGCAGCGCCGGTCGATGGTGACGAACCTCACCGCCGCGCCGCTACCGCCGCCGTCGCCGGCGCAGCATAGGTTCCGGAACAGGAAATAATGGGTGTCCTGGGCGTCCCTGGTGTGGCACTTCCACCAGGGCGGGCCCACGGGCAGCCGCACGTACCTGATGGGACGACACTCCTCCACCGTGTCCCAGACGACGATGCTGCCGCAGTAGTCGACCCAGCGGCCAGCACAGGAACCGGTCGCCGACGGGGACGACCCGGTGGCCCCTGTGGTGCCAGTACCTCGTCGTGTCGACGAAGACCGTGTCCTCCCCTTCGCTGCAGGCCTCGTCGAAGACGACGGGTGCCACCGGCCTGACCTCCCACTTGTGCCTGCCACTGCCAACGTGCAGCACGCACAGCTGGGCCGCCATGTCCGCATCACGACTGGGCGTCAACTCGAGCTGAGCCACAACGAGATCGTCCTCGCCGCGCCGCAGCAGGCCGGTGTTCTCATGGCACAACCTGCGACGGCCCAAGCAATAGAGCCGCTCTTCCTCCGTGAAAACGTCGCGGACGGGGAGCTGGGTCAGCGCCGGCGGCCGCGGCCTCGTGGCACCGCCGCCGGCACTGTACACGAAGGAGTCGCACGTGAAGCGGCTGGAGTCCCATCGCACGTCCACGAACACGGAGTCACCGTGGGCCGCGATGACTCGGAACTCCGTGGGGCCGAGCTTGGGCCTCCTCCCCGTCCAGCCGTAGCAGAGGAAGGAGCTCTCCGGCGGCGACGCGAGGCGCAAGAAGACACGGAGATCGCCGTTGCATGCGCAGCACTCGGAGGTGGTGCATTCGGCCACGGTCTTGCCGTCCGCGACGATGGAGTCATCCCTGAGGCAGACGAGGCTGTTCAGCATCGCCCAGCGTGGGGCCGTGGGCTGGCGGCGGCGGCCGCCGGCGACGCAAAAGGTTCTTCCCTCGCTTCCACGTCGCCGCGGGAACCTGCAACGCGACAGCTGATGGATCGTAAACCACCGGGAGTGGAGCGTTGGCGTCTGAGAAGGCCCAAGGTCGTAGGCGCGTTGGACGACCAGCAAGCCGCCTCAGCATCTTCGCACAACGGCACAAGGCGAAAGTAACTAATATGGAGGTCACGAATGGCAGCTGCATTATTAGCCCTAATTTATTTAATCCTAGCTTGGAAGAATTACTAGATTAGCTTCTCTCCTTCTAGAACTTCGGAAGCCACACACGGGTCCAGCCCATCTAGTAACCAACTTGTTGGTTCCCTCCGGCCCATCTAACTATCTTCCAAACGACGCACATAGAAGGTCTGTCTTATACCTTAAAAAAACTTGAGCCACGGGGTGAGACGTCTCCACCGGTATTTCATTAAGAAAGAACTTCTCACGCAGCTTGAGAAAATCCTTGGGCACCGGTTTCATCCATATACAGCGGCACCTGTATCCCCGTGAGACGGGACGACTACAGACCTATCATTTGGTGTGGAACAGACGAGGGGACTTTTTTACCTTCAAACCTGAAATTCATCCACGTGGGGAATCGAATCAAACTCAGTACCTGAAGGTCCCGCCGAAGCCATCTAACCAGTCAAGCTAGGTCCTTTGGCTGAAGGTCTTATCTAGATGGGTCATAAGCTTGAAATGGACATAACTCATAGATAGATCAAAGTTACACATGATCAAATCTTTTTTCAAAGATTAGTACATACACAGCCACAGATCACAAAAAATGACAAAAGACACAAGATAGAACTCATCTCACAGATCACAGCACAGCCATAGATCACAAAATACCAAATCAATTAGGAGCTTTAGTGCAATGGCCGCCTCAATAAAACCTGTCTAGGTAAAAACTTACACCTCGTGACAAAATCCTAGACAGGAAAAGAGTACAACCTAGCTCCAAGCTCATAGTTTAATGTCATAATAGCAATCCAAGTCAATAATATTACAAAACCATTACATAAATCAGTCATCAGGATAAAGTGATTCAAAGCTTTCTTCAAGTTCCTTATCCTCCACCATGTGCTGAATCCTTGCTTCTACAGCCTCCTAGTCCTTGGTGAAGGTGATCATCTCCACCGTTTTAGGCTTCAGCCTCCGCCGTTGCTCCTCGATGTTCCTACCTATTGTACGAAAGAGTAGACTCTGAAGATATGGTTGAAACAGGCACAATTACAATGTCTTTAGCTAAGATATAAAGGACTAAGTATGCAAGTTTGTGTTTATGCCACAAGTTCAAGATGTTGAATTCATCATCTAACTGGGTGACTGTGCCGGGCACCATGGGGCAACCGCTCATCGGGGAGATGTTGCGCCTCATCACGACGTCAACTGCAACTATCCGTCCTCCATTGCCATGCTGCTGGGCCTGCGCTCGTTGCTCCTCACCGCCGACCCTGTGCATAAGCACCTCCACTCGCTCATGCTCACCCGCCTAGGGCACCCGGCCTCACCACGGCTGCTAGCACACATCGAACGCCTCGTCCTTGCCACCATGCGGGAGTCGGGACTAGGGTCGGCCCGGCACCGCCGCCGTGCGCCTCCTCGACGAGGCCAAGAAGATCACTTTCAACCTCACCGTCTAGCTCAGCATCAAGCCCGAGCCTTGGACCAAGAGCGTCCGACGCGAGTACGTCAAACTCATTGACATGTTCTTCTCCATCGCCTTCCCCTTTGCCTACCTTCTCCCTTTCACCACCTACAGCCAGGCCCTCAAGGTGCTCGCCCGTTGCCTGGAGACAGCTTCCGTGGATGCAGACCACGGCTATGGCGAATGGGTACCACGAACGGCGTTGGACGAGAGGAGGAATAGAGTGAGAGAGCCCGGTCAGCGTTGGTTGTTGTGAACCATTTTCCACCTGAAGGAAACGGCAAATTCATCCCTACGAAAATACGTTGTCGCCAGATACATCTGAAGTTGGGCCCAAGTCCTCCCCAGACATACACCATGGCATATTTCAAAGAAACAGAGAATTGTACTGGTGTGCCTCATAATAGGTGAATAGTAACAGTATCTCTCTAAACCTATAAAATTGTAATGATACAAATCCAAATAACTCAAGTTTTAAAATAGACACAGTGAGTTTGTGTCTTCGAATTAAATGTTTTTCGAAGCTAGGGATAGCCGAAGTTCTTAAAGTTTAACCTCAATTTGACCAAAGCGATACGAATAAATGAATAATAATAGAAATGGAGGGAGTATACATACGTTTCTATTGCACTAATTGCAGAGAGTAACCAGCTGCTGAAATTTCAAAATACCAATATGCGTGCAACTTGGAGATATGATAGATGATCTTTCGATAGATCTGCTGTAATGCCGTAAAGTGAAATTTCAGAAAATGCTAATAACTCGCCCAACAATGCAAATTTCTTATTTTATTCGGCCGGGTTCCTTTTCTACCATGTGTTGCCGTTTAGCGCTGAAGCTTTATCGGGAAATGAGGCGCCATGACCCCAGAAAAGCAGGTGCAGCGGACGACAGACAGCAGCGCCTTCTTCCTCATGTCGACCTCGACCATCCATGCCTTCCTCTTGAGACAGTTGTCTGACTTGGTGTCACAGACGCCGAAGCAGACGACATCGGGGTTGTCCGGGCTCACGACGGGGTACTCTGGAGTCTGGAAGCACGCGCGGGAGGCCCTCGTAGCCCGGGAACGCCCAGAGCTCCTCGCAGTCAAGCGAGGCGTCCTGTACCCACGCCGCCATTGGCCCGTCGTCTTCGTCCGTCCTCCTCGTCCCCAGGGCCAAGGTCCAGGTGGTCACCATGAACTTGTAGGCGGGGGCGGGGGCGGACGACCACGCGCAATTACTCAAGCCGGGGCCGCCGCAGCAGCAGCGGGGGACGATGCTGACGAGCCTGATCACCGCGTCGGCGCCGTCGCCCGCGCCGCTCATGCCCTGGGAATGATAATATGAGAACCATCTGGGGGGCGGCACCCCGGGAAGCGGAAGGAGTCGGAGCTTAGGGCACTCCACCGCCGCCTCCGCCATGTAGAACAGGAGGATGCTTCCGCTGTCGTAGAAATAGTCGACCCAGCACAGGAACCGGTCACCGACGGGGAAGACCTTGCCGCAGATTTGTTGCCAGGGCGCCATCAGCTCGTCGCCTTTGCCGAGCAGGATTGGCGCCGCGGGCCTGGTCAGATCCCACCCGCGCATGCTGCCGAGTGCCGACGCGGTGCACGCACGCCTCGGCCAAGAACGTGTCCGCCGCCGCACGAGGACGACGACGAGTCCGACGACTCGCCGTCAACTCGAGCTGAGCCACATGGGCGTCTTCTTCCTCGCCGCGTCGGCGTCGCAGGAGCCCCGTGTTCTGCTGGCACAGCAGGCGGTCCCTGGGTTTCAGGCGGTAGTCCTTCATGCGGCGCTCGACCTCCGTGGGGACGTCGCGGGCGGGGAGCTCTGGGACAGCGATGGCGGCCTCGTGGCGCCGCCTGCTCTGTATATGAAGTAGTCGACCGCGACACTGTCGGCATGGCGACACGTCTGCAGTAGGATGGAGTCGCTGTGGGCCGCGATGAGTCGAACCTCTAGGTCTCGGAAAAGCACGGTCTTAGCGGTGCCCGCCCAGTCGTAGTCGTAGCAGAGGAAGGAGCTCTCCGGCGGCGGCGCGAGGCTCAAGGCGACACGGAGCTGCTTGCCCCAGGAGGTGCAGTAGTCCGCCACGGTCTTGCGTCTGCGACGTTGGATTCATCCATGCCATGGACGAGGCTGTTCAGCATCGCCCAGCGTGGGCAGCCGTGGGCCACCGGCGCGGCAGAAGGTTCCCTCGCTTCCACGTCGCCGCCGCTGCCGCCGGAACCTGCAATGCGACAGCTGATGGATCGTGCCCCAACAGGAGTGGAGCGTCGGCATCTGAGAAGTACTCCCAAGGTTGACGCGTTGGACCAACAACCCTGACCAAGCCGCCTCAGCATCTTTCTTCGCACAAGCTGAAGGTGAAGCTAACAGGACACGAATGGCGGCTGCATTATTCGCCTCCGTCCAAGCTTTTTCCTAAGAAAAAAAAATACCCTAGTTATTACTCCTAGTCCTAAGTTGCTAAGGGTCGGTTTTTTCTTTCTTTTTTTTTTGGTAAGGTTTGCTGCTAGAATGAAATGTCACTTGGGCTAGAACCCTGGAAGACACACATGCGTCCAACAAGGTCAGCCCATCTAAACAATTTGTTGATGCCTATCTATCTATCTATCTATCTATCTATCTATCTATCTACTTCCTCCGTTCCAAATTATAGTTCGTTTAACTTTTTGACTCCAAGTTTAACCACTCGTCTTATTCAAAAAATTTATACAAACATAGTCATTCTTGAAGAACTTTTGTTAATAAAGCAAGCCACAACAAAAGAATTGATATTTTACACAAATTTTTAAATAAGACGAGAGGTCAAATTTAAGGTCAAAAAAGTAAAATGAACTATAATTTGGAACGGATTTAGTATCTATCTATTTAAAAAAACAAACTGGAGATGCTCTTTACTCCCATGGACATCGATATCATTGAAAATATTCCTCCAAGTACCAATGAAAGGGAGGACTTCTAGCTAGGCCTGGCACTATGAGCGGACTGGAATTTTTTCGATCAAATTAGCCTATAGAATGCTGGTACACAACAAGGCAACGCAAACACACGTGCGAAAGAGTGGGTTGACCTTTGGTGGAGAGTAAAAGTCCCATCCAAGATCTGCATGTTTCTATTGCAATTAGCTCGCCAATCGCCATTCTATCCGAACAGGAGATGTTCGCCGTAGAAGGAGCATAGCCCCAAACAACCGATGTGAACTCATGGAAGCACTCTTTACATGGCTGTAATATGTCGAGGTGAATTTATTTGGGTCTTGGAACGTGAGGATATCAGAGATGTGCTAGCTCATTCAACATGATGATGCCCTAGGTTGGATTACTGATGTGATAAAAAGATAACAAATGACGAGTTCAGAAAGGTGGCAGTGAGATTGTGGGCAATTTGGCATGCACGTCGGAAGGCCCTCCACAAGAATATCTTCCAAAGCCCGTTATCCACCTATTATTTTGTGGAGAAATACATATCAAAGCTAGAGATGATGAAACCGAGCTAGCCCAGGTAACATGCATCCAGGTAAATTTCAGGGTTCAAGGTGGATCCCACCTCTAGCGGGGTTTTGCCAAAATTAATGTTGATGTGGCAACCTCAAAGAACTCGAGCATAGTGGCGGTGGCTACGGTTGCTAGGTGGGACATTCTTGAGAGCATCAACATTTGTGTTGAAAGGAATAGTAGACGCGGAAATTGTTGAATCTCTCGCATGTAGAGAAGGACTGGCTTTAACGTATGACATGCTCATCTGGAGGTTCAAGTTGGCATCCGACTGTGCAAAACATTGTCAAAAATCTCGTAGACAACGGTATGGGCAGCTATGGCCAGATAATCAAGAAAGTAAAGGCGGGAAGAAGGCGGCGGTCAATGCCCCTACGTTTGGGAGTCGAACGCGGCAATAGTAGAGGCCAATCATCCTGCTCTGCCTCTCTTCCCTCTCACATACTCCCTCCTTCCCAAAATACTTAACCTTATAGCATTCTCAAAATTGTTGTCATTCTCACTTTCCATTACACCTTTCTCTTCTCCAAATCCATCTTTTTTTCTTTTCCCATTACATCTCTATATCTATTTCTCTCTTTCTCTCTACTTCTTGTTTTATGTGCGTTACACCTTTTCACTATTTCTTAATCCCCGTGCCCAAACCTAAAACATCAAATATTTTTGGACAAAGGTAGTATGCTCGATCGGTTTATTCAGCAACAGCGTTGCTAGAACCTGTGCCGTTCCTGAAACTCCAAATTAACTTATAACCAACTGAAATTCCAGATATCAAGCAATATAAGCGTAGTAGTTCAGGTTCAGGATGCCAGATAAAGATGTTTATTAGATCTGACGGAATTCCCTGAAATAAATTCAAAAAAATTGCTAGAATCTAGCACAAATTTCTTATTCGAATTTATTTTCTACCAGGCGCTAGCTGACCGTTTAGTACTGAAGCTTTACCTGCAAATGAGGGTTTATGTAGTGTGGACCAAAGCCGGTGCAGCGGACGACGGACAGGGACAGCAACGCCTTCTTCCTCATGTCGACCTCGACCATCCATACCTTCCTTTCCCCGAAGCTTTCGAACTCGATGTCATCGACGCTGAAGCAGACGACGTCGGGGTTGTCCAAGCTCACGACAGGGCACGTTGGATGCACGCGCGGGAGGCCGTCGCAGCCCGGCAGCGCCCAGAGCTCCTCGCAGTCGAGGGCGGCGTCCTTGACCCACGCTATTGGCCCGTCGTCCGTCCTGAGCGCCAGAGTCCAGGTGGTCACCAAGAAGGCATTCCTCGACCGCGCGCAGCAGCAGCAGCGGAGGTCAATGCTAACGAACTTCAACGCGCCGACGCCGACGCCATCGCCGACGACGCCGCATACGTCCCGAGAATGCTCGATCTCCGGGCGCCTGCCGTCCTCGTAGCGGTCCGTCCATGGAGGGGGCACCACGGGCAGCGGCACGTAACGGAGCCTGCTGGGACGCTCCTCTGCCATGTCGCAAAGGAAGACGTAGCCTTGGCTGTAGTCGACCCAACACAGGAACCTGTCGCCGACGGGGACGACCTTATCGCCCATGTACTGGCGGTTCCACGACCACGGCCTCGGTTTTTCTCCTTTGCAGGCACCATCGCCCTCGTCGACGAGGACAATGGGTACCGCCGGCTTGAGCTCCCACTCGCGCCTGCCAACGTGGAGCACCCACACCTCGGCCAAGAACGCGTCCCAACTACTCGACGTCAACTCGAGCTGAGCCACAAGGAGTTCGTCCTCGCTGCGTCGCAGGAGACCTGTGTTCTCCTTGCACAGCATGCGGTCAGGGACGCCTCCTCCCACCACTGAAGGGACATCGCGGGCAGGGAGCAGCTGGGACAGCGATGGCGGCCTCGTGGCAGCGCCTGCTCTGTACACGAAGCAGGCGCCCATGTAGCGAGCGTCCAAGAGGACGGAGTCGCCGTGGGCCGCCATGACTCGAAACTCCTGGTCGGGAGCGAGCTCGGCGCTGCCCGTCCAGTCGTAGTAGAGGAAAGAGCTCTCTGGCGGCGGCGCGAGGCTCAAGGAGACACGGAGCTGTCCGCCACCGAAATCGGATGTGCGGCAATCCGCCACGGTCTTGGCGTCCGGGAGGCTGGATTCATCCCTGCGGCAGGCGAGATAGTTCAACATCGCCCAGCGTGGGTCGGCGGCTGCGGTCGGCGAGGCGGAGGTGGATTCCATGTCGCCGGACCCAGCAACGAGATGTCTGACGGATCGCGCACCAACGAGAGTGGAGCGTCGTCGGCATCTGAGAAGGCTCAAGCCCGACGCGTTGGACCAACAACCCAGACCAAGCCGTCTCAACATCTTGGTAAAAGGTGAAGCTCACTGATGGAGGTCACGATCTCACACGAATGACGGCTGCCATGCTCGCCCTAGTTTTCCTTTTTTTTAAGAAAAAATTAGCTCTAGTTAATAGGTATAGATCATTCCTAGATGATGGGGTTGAATATCTCTTGGGCTACACCTCTGGAAGTCCAGCCCATCTAAACAGCCTGTTGATGCTCTCGGGCCTCGGCTCATCAAATTATTATCTTCCAAACGAGTAATGCCTCTCAAAAAGTAAAAAAACGAGTAATGAGTATTGAGTCATTCACCTTGTAATAGTTAGATTAGGGGTGATTTAAGGTTCAATAATGCTCTCCTCGGGGCGTCCGACGTAGGGATGCACATTCTCCACTCCTGTCCGCGTCCCTTCCGCCCAATATGCCTGCTCCCCGCATGCTCCCCTCATGGCTTCTCCATCCAAAAAAACAAGACGTCGATTCCCATTCTGGTGTTGCTGCTCATGTTCTCCCCGGCCTCGCTCTCCTCGCCCTACTCCTGCTCCTCTCCCTCCTTCGCCTCGGCTCCGCGCCACAGCCACCGCCTCCCACTCTCGCCATCCCTTGATCTCCTTCCCCACCGCCGACGGAGGAGAAGCAGCATCAGCAGTAGGTTCCCGAGGTCGCACGCTCGCCGCCTCCCCTTCTCCAGCACACCGCGGGGGCGCTTCGCCGCGGGGACCTTGCCCGCCCGTCCTGTCGCCAGGAGTGGGCAGCCACTCGTCGGGGCTACGCCCAGCCGCCCGCCCACTGGCATCCCCCCACGTGACTCCACCGCATCGTGCTCTGAGCCGGCGTCGAGCTTTGCATCGACGAGCCTCCATTCGTACAAGAAGCAAGTAGATGTTATGCTTGAAAGCGCATGTTACAAGTGTATGTTTCAAGTGTTTCAGAGGTATGTTACAAGTGTTTCATATGGATGTTGCAAAACTAGATCATGATAACCCTGTACATGGTCCGGTTTAAACTGGACCCAACCCATGAACCAGGCCATTGCAAACCATACTCAGAGGCCATAGACGAGTTGGTTTGCACACGGTTCCAAACCGCTTAACCCGCGTCAGTCAGCTTATCTTCTTCCTCCAACTGCTATTCACGCATGCGCAGCAGCGTAGGGGTGTCCATCAGTTCATCTTCCTTTTGCAGCCGTTGTTTCGTGCTTGCACAGGCGCATGTATTTACTCGAGATGATGAAACCCGCCTATCCTCTGCACTCCATCCCAATCCCAAGCAGTTGCAGAGTTGAAGCCGTTAGCCTGCAAATCTCGCAGTTGTTCGGGGGAGGCATGGCACAAGGCAAGAACTACACTGAAGGTTGGAGGCAGGGCAAGGATCAATGAACCCGAACAAGGACGCAACCAATGCCATCCCCAATCAAATCCTTCTACTAGATCTACTAGAAGCAATGAAGCACCCTCGTCAATTCCATCTTCTTCCCCAATCTCTCCTGATTCAATTTCAGTGACCATTCGCTCCAAAGCAAATCGAATAAAGAGCTTCCGAATTGATGATTTGGAGCAGCAGGGAGCTACTGGTTCTCTCGCGGTGGTCGAGCTGGTCTGCCATGGCCCTCGGGGATCGGGGTCCGCCGCCGTCGCCCTTCCTGTCGGTGTCGGCGCCGTGCTCAAGTAGGTGTACAGGACCCTGACCTTCCCAACGTTCCCCTGGAGCACCGCACGCCACCGTCACGTCCCCGGCGTGGCACACGATGTCGTCCGGCTCCACAGCCACGCGGGCGTACAACGCCACGTCGCCGGCGGCTAGCTCCGTGCCCGGCATTCACCGGTAGCTGTGCATCCGCGCGGTGCCAGGTTGGCTCGTGCGTCGGCATCAACGGCGTTCACTCTTTGCCGAGATTAACCGTGGAAACCATGAAACCGTGGGTTCCTAACCGCCGACGCAACATCTTCTACAGGTTGGGCTGTATTTTACCCAGAAACCGGTTAAACCGGACCATGAACAGGGTGAGATCGTGATGTTACATATTTGCAATGGGTGCACACATACATTGCAAAAGTCTGTTCTAAATGTTTCATCTCTTTTTTTCAGACGTATATTTGCAAACGTGTTTATCTAGATATTGCATGTATTTCACGCATATGTTGCATGTGTTTTACTTAGATGTTGTATATATTTTGCAATGGCTTTTTCAAGCATTTTTCAGGTGTTTTTTACAAGTGTTTCAGATGTATGTTGCAGGTGTTTCAACTATTTTGAAAGTATGATGCAATTGTTTCATTTGGATGTTCCAAAAGTTGATCGGGTATTGCATCTCCCTCCTCGCCTTCTGCTGCCTCACCTTGGTGTCTCCTCCTCTTCTCGATGCTAAAGATGTTTGGGCGGCATGGGTGGAGCTAGTCGTTCGAATGACACGGAATTCGAGTGGGCGGGGCGTGCGGCACAGAGCAGGCGTGGGGAGCTGCATCCAGAAGCGGGCCTAGGGCCGGACGTCCAGGAGCTAGACTGACAGTTTAAGGTTTCCTCTTATTGGAATTTTCCGCGCCATCCAAGAATGTCACTTATCTTTTTCCCCAACTGCAGCTAGGCTAGGCTTACAATTTAAGGTTGGCGATTGCTCAGCGACACCACACAAATGTGAAATTTGCCGTTGAACACTATCAACTCGGTAATTGGTCCAGTACCATTATGAAAATAAGGTCAGCCGTTAACATATTCTTTTTCGTGGTTTAGAAGAGAGAAAGGAGCATGAATATACAATATTGCCCCTGTAATCGTCTTCCACCTCTTGACTCCACCCTTCTCTCCCTCCGTTGCCTTGGCTCGCACTCAGATGGGAGGAGGAACACCGCCATTTGGGATAGGCAGAGGCAGAGAAAGAGGAACACCACCATCTGGGATAGGCACTCAGATTCGTGGTGTTTCAAGGCTTGCTACTTTGTTTGATGCTTGAACATGACCATTTGTTTGGATATGTAATGACTAGTCACCTGGACATGTCATCTTGGCAAATAGTGCCATTATTTTGGTCTTGAGATATGATCTGGACATGTTATATTGGCATATTATATATATAGTGTCGTTATTTTGATCTTGAGATGTGATCTGGACATGTCATATTGGCATATAGTGACGTTATTATGGTCTAATGTGATCTGGGCATGCAAACCATTCTAGATGTGATCTGGGCATGTGAACATTCTATGTATATAATGCTTAAATATGACTTTGACCTCTAATCTATTGCTTACTATATGATGCTTGCAATGTGCTTCAAATCAGTGCAAAACAGATGATAACATTTTGTCATTTCAAAATGTATCTTCCCATTAATCATGCCCAGATATGTAAAAGACTACTGGCCATTTTTTTAATTTTAATCCTTTTTTAAACAAAATTGCAAAAAAACCGTCCTGGAAAAAAATTTGTACCCCATAGCCCCTTTTAGTCACGCCAAACCTGCTGGTGTGATCAAAGCACTACGTCGCGCCATAAGGTTTGGCGCGACTGGCTTTCCACCCTGGCAGGGACGGTTGACCACGGCTTGAGTGGAGGCTGCGGGGCCCACCCCATCGCGCCACATGCGTCGGCGCGACGGGAGGACTTAGGGTTGCTAATGGGCCGGCCCATCTCCATTAGCCTTGGCGGGGCCCACCGACTCGTCGCGCCGTTATGTTTGGCGCGACGAACTCGCTATAAATGCTGCCGCCAACCCCCCCTCTCTCCCTCTCCCCACTCTCCAGGCAGGTCATGGTGGCGAGTTCGTGTGTACTGTCTCTTCTCCTTTTTTCCTCATTCTAATCCTACAAATCATCAAGTTTTTGTGTGGATGTTTGGTGCAACTCTTCAAGTGCTTGAGGTATGCTTCCCCGATCTATACTTTGGTTGCAAGATTTTGGTTCATTATGTCTACAATGCTTAGTTGGTGATTTTTTATTGCAAGATTGGATTTAGTGTTTTAAGCACAATCTTAGTTATGCAAAGCACTCTTATTGTGTTGGATACATTTTGTCATCATGTAGTGGTTGAAATTCTTTTGGATGGAAGTGTTTTAGGGTTTGGTGGAAATGGATGTGAAATGGTAGTGTTGTAGGGTTTGAGAAGGATGGATGGAAAATGATTGGTAATGTTCTTGTTGTTGTAATCTTTGTGGATGCTATTGTTCTAGAGTTTGGGGAAAATGGATGGGAAATGGTAGTGGTCATGTGTTCTATGGTTTGGTGAAGATGGATGGAAAATGTAGTAAGTTTTGTTGATTGTATTGTTATTATGGTTATGTGCTTATTTGAAATGCTTCTAAGTTTGTGATTTAGGGTTTCATGTGTACTAAAATCTAACATGTTGGAATTATGAGTCATGTGTTTTCAATACATGATTTTGGTTTATGTTTTGTGATATAGGGGTTTGTTACTATAATTGTCTCCAATATTGTGATGTGGATTGACATTGTATCTCTTTGACTCACTCTATATTAGGTTTGATGGAGAATCCGTTCGTGCACCATCCGCCGACTCACGATGATCAAGAGCTACACCCACCGGATGAACCGCCACCAAATTGTCATTGTGGTTTGCAGGCATGGGTGAAGCAATCAAGGCACGAGCTGTCGTCTGGTCGTCTTTTTTTTCTGCTGTTCACTTCGGCGTGGCCCCCGCACCAATAATCCTCATGCTATAGAAGGATGCGACTTCTACCGGTGGATCGATGGTCGTGACAAGTGGGATCGCCGCATCATGTACTTTCCTTACGACCCATGGAAGAGTGTTCCGATGAGTGAGTATGTTCCATGGGTGCCTCCACCCGGCAATCCTCCTAAGATGGAGGCTCTTGAGATGTGGATGGCCGCAACTGAGCGGAAAAAACATCCTCCTAGATGCCACTGTGGCAAGGAGGCGGTACTCCAAGAACCAAGCAAGCCGGGAATGTTTGATCCCTTCTTCCGTTGTGGTGAGCGTGGCGCCGTAAGTGTTCATTCGAGTACTATTCCATTTTGCGACGTCATTTGCGTTGATGACATTATAACAATTTGGTTTGAACATTATGTTTTGTAGGATGGTTTCCCAGCTTGTGAGTTTGACGAGCACATCTACGGACTCAAAGCACAGTGGCCTTCGGAAGAAGAGGCTATACAATATGTACGTGGTGACGTTCCATGGCCATGCTTGTCGAAGCCGGCCCCAAAGTGCAAGTGTGGCATCTTGGCTAAAGAAGGAGTTGTTCCTTCAAAGCTAGGGAGAGGCTTCTATTGTGGCAATGCTTATGGAGGGCCCAATGAGTTCTTTGTGAGTTGACTAACTTTACCCCTGAAATAGTTTTGTTTTGTTTGGTACTTGTTTTGTTTGCTCACTGATTTGTGTTTGTTTTCAGAAGGGGAAGACATGCGATTGGGAGGATTTCCCCAATCGTGGAAAAATATTGGCGGAACTCAATTTGGATGGAAGGCTGCGTTCGCCCAACTTGTCCGAGTCCATGAGACTAAAACTGCATGCTTATAGGGAAAGAACCCGGTTGTTGAACAGTGTTCGAACCCCAGGTGGCGAGTCATGGAACAATGTTTTACATGACTATGAGCGGGAGGTGATCAAGAAGAAGGGCAAGCTTAGGCAGAGGAATGGACAACTTAGGCTACATGACCAAGAGGAGATCATTAGGTTCTGGCGCGAGAATAAGGCACGCTACGATCAGATGGACGAGGATAGGAGGAACGAGATTAACTACCACCACAGGCAGACATGGAAGGCCGAGAACCGTTGGCGTGTTGAGCACGGCAGGGCCCCAAAGGAAATCCCAAAGTATTTGTGTCATAAGTTGTGTGAGTACTTGAACTCAAAATAACTTTTTGGACTCGTTCATTCATCTTGCATTGGTTCCAATTAACAATTGTTCCATTTTTGTAGTCCCCGATTCACCACCGAACGACGGTCATCTCCCGGCCCCGGCCCCTAAGGAGGAGGAGGAGGAGGAGAGCAAGGACGACCCCGCTTTTGACTTCAACCATGACCCCGATGCCCCTATGGAGTGGGGGCCCTGGTGACTAAGACGACTACGACTGGGGCTAGCCCCGCCGAGCTCACTAGTTGGTTACCGTTATCTCTTTTGTGCAATGGGACCAAGACGGCCGTGGAATGACATTTGTTAGGTGGTGCTTCGATATGGTGTGGTGGTGCTTGAAGCACTTTTGCAATTCATCTCGATGGTGATGACTTATGTTGTTTGAGCAATGGATGTTTCGAACACTTATTTGTGTGTGCTTGTAAGACTTAATTGTGGCGCCAAAAAAATTTGTTTGTTTCGAACACCTATAAATTGTTGTTGCACTGCCAAAAAAAAACCTCGTCGTGCCAAATCTTCTGGCTATAATTGTTTTTTGAGCCTCCAGTTTGCCCAACTCCGTGCTCTCAGGCAGGCCGTCGCGCCTGGAGGTTTGGCGCGACGGATGAATTTTTACCCAACCCGGTGCTCTCGGCCAGGCAGCTGCGAGAGTCGTCGCGCTTGGAGATTTGGCGCGACGGGGACGGATGAATTTTTACCCAACCCGGTGCTCTCGGGCAGGCAGCTGCGAGAGTCGTCGCGCTTGGACATTTGGCGCGACGGGCCGTCGCGCCTGGAGGTTTGGCGCGACGGATGAATTTTTACCCAACCCGGTGCTCTCGGGCAGGCAGCTGCAAGAGTCGTCGCGCTTGGACATTTGGCGCGACGGATGAATTTTTACCCCAACCCGGTGCTCTCGGGAAGGCACCTACGAGAGTCGTCGCGCCTGGAGGTTTGGCGCGACGGCCCGTCACGCCTGGAGGTTTGGCGCGACGGATGAATTTTACCCCAACCTGATGCTCTCGGGAAGGCACCTGCGAGAGTCGTCGCGCCTGGAGATTTGGCGCGACGGCCCGTCGCGCCTGGAGGTTTGGCGCGACGGATGAATTTTACCCCAACCTGATGCTCTCGGGAAGGCACCTGCGAGAGTTGTCGCGCCTGGAGGTTTGGCGCGACGGATGAATTTTACCCCAACCCGGTGCTCTCGGGAAGGCACCTGCGAGAGTCGTTGCGCCTGGAGATTTGGCGCGACGGGCCGTCGCGCCTGGAGGTTTGGCGCGACGGATGAATTTTTACTCCAACCCGGTGCTCTCGGGAAGGCACCTGCGAGAGTCGTCGCACCTGGAGATTTGGCGCGACGGCACGTCGCGCCTGGAGGTTTGTCGCGACGGATGAATTTTTACCCCAACCTGATGCTCTCGGGAAGGCACCTGCGGTTCAGTTCCCAGACCGACAGCAGAACACAAACTGCAATTGTGGCTGATCCACTAGACATGCTTTGACGGCTTTGACGCGTACTTATATATTAATTAATTATTTACTATCACTAGTGGAGGACAATGCACCTTCCAAGCAGAAAAGAAAAGGCCATGGCATGCTGCCTGCTCATATCCTACGGGCTGGCATATCACTGGGCTCATGCCGGTCGAATCCCTGATGCTCTAGCAGCCATGACATCCCTCCAAGTCCTCGGTTTCTCAGGGTTTGGGAACTCCGTCATGCTGCCGTCGTACTTGCTGAGAAGCCTGTGCAGTTTAGAAATCCTGAACCTAGAGCTATCCCTTGCGTCTGGGAACATGACAGAGCTATCCCTTGTTCATCACACATGAAAATATAGCAACTCAAGCTCGCAGGTTTGGAGTCCATGACACATTCACATAGTCCACCCATGACACCACATAGTCTACATAGTTCCATCACATTTATAAGAAGTCCATCACATTTTTATACAAGTCCACTAGCAAAACAAGCTCAAGCTCACCCATGACACCACATAGTCCACATAGTTCATACATAACACAAATCCATCACATAGCTCAAGCTTACACATCACATGAGGCCATCATCACTTAGTTGGGTGAAAACGGTTGACGACGACGACGTTCATGGCCTGGATTTGTGGGCTGCAGGTTTGGAGTGTAGCCGACGTCGCTGCGGTCACGGTCAATCCTTTGTCGTCGAGTGGCTCTTGGTGGTGGCGACTCCTACACAACACATGTAATAAAATAGTAAGTACCAGCTCTCTTATGCATCCATGCACAAAAAAACCAGTCTGCTTCTGGAACAAAAACTCACTGGAAATTCATATATCTTGTGAAGTTGTGTTTTATTGTCAGAAACATGGGCTAAAATTGTAAAGCCCATCATCTATTGGACTTGCAACGGGATCATAAATGCTTCACAGTAATCTATGCTTCACAGTAATCTATGCTTCACAGTAAAATCTAAAAACAAAAAACTATCTGTGATCTGTGAACAGTAAGCTATGCTTCACAGTAAGCATTTAATTTTTATAACATATCGAAGTCCTAGAGTAGGCACAGTCCTTACGAAATCATAAATGGCGGAATTTATATGAAAAAAAAGAAACTACTCATCATTGGTTCAAGGGAAGCTTACTACCTCACCTACTTATCCACAAATATCTTCAGTTGATATTCACTGATATGTATATGACAGCAGGATCTCATATCTTGAACTATGAAAAAACTTTGCTTTGTTAAATTTGTGTGGTCAGTCATGAGTTATGACTCTTTGCCTCAAAGAAATTCCTGTACTCTCTCCGCCACCCCCTTTTTTGGTTCAGGTGATAAAAACTGATAATATCCCCAATGCTTGCAAGCCTCATTTTCAATTCTCTAAGTGTTGTATGGCCAAGATCTTCATAGAAATGCATGACAGTTGACAGCATTCATAGTGGATGCATATTGCATTATTTTCGCTTAAGGAAACTGTCAGGCAACAATGGAAATTGGAGCTGTGGCCGCCATGACATATGTGAAGGATGGAATCAAGGCAGCAAAGTTGGTGTTTAGCCCAAAATGGATGTTTAGCCCAAAATGGATGTTTAGCTAAGTGTGTGTTGGATGTACAGCACAAAATGGATGTTTAACCAATCATGGACACTAAATATACTAGTTGCTGTTGGATGTTTAGCCAGGACCCCAATCTACAACAGCCCAAAATGGATGTACAGTTGGAGAACCGCACCTGAGTGGGATTTGGGGCATCATGAAGCTGTGACCCCCCTAGCTCGTACGGAGGATCGGTAGGGTCATCCTCACTGGAGGAGCTCCCTCCATCGCCTTGCCCACCGGTAGGTCTACCACGGGAGGAGGGTCTACCACGGGAGGAGCTCCCTCTCTCGCCACGCCAAGCTGTAGGTCTAGCACGGGAGCTGCTCCCTCCAATGTCGAGCGGCGGGGCGTGCGTCGAAGTGTCTGGCCTAGAACTTGACCCAACAGCTGTCTGAAGGTGCATGTGCTGGACATCGTCCGCTCTCATGCAGCTCACCTTCCGTGCTATGCGTCGACTATATTTCATCACTTTCTACAAACATTTAAAGGCAAACGGCAATGAAGTAAGTGACCATTACAATTAAAATTCACCAAATTGAGTGGATAGGAGACCTGTGCAAATTCAGCAAATTTGTACCTGTGCAAATTCAGCAAGGAGCGAGCCTTCCCGGCCCCCAGCTTGTCCAAGATAATACCCGGCATCATTGGATAGGAGAGCTAGTTGAGTGGCCTATTAATGCGAAGATATGAAACCGTTGTTGCAAATAGTAGAATGATGTAAGGGAAGTGGCTAAGGGATTGCTTACCACGTAGTTCTCTACTGGAGCCCTTTCCGGCTGTACGCCCCTCCTCGTTATGACATCATAGGGGTCTTCTTCGTCGCTGTCTTGCTCATATGCTGGTATGGTTGACAGCGGCGGCTTCACATGGACTCTTGTGGCTTTGTGAAGGTAGATGAGGTACTCGCGGTACTCTCTCTCCGTTGAAGCTGCCCCATCATCCGGATCCACCGTCTCTTTGTTCATCCATCCTTGGACATAGCGCTCGTGGACTTGCAGCCAGTCGTTGCTCCCACCAAACATTTTCTTCCTCGAGGTGCTGCAACGAGGTAAAACACAATTATTAAGACTATTTGTTCATGTTCAAACAAAACACAAGCGACGCACAAATGAATTAGAACTTGGTAAATGATCAAGATTCTTACTTGTGCAACGCTGGGGTTGTATGCTCGAAGCCAACGAGCGGAAACGCCTGTTTGCGGCCAAACTGCTTGCAACATCTTCGGGGCTGGTGGTGCTCCACCACATAATAGAAGATGAGGGGTGCATTTGCTCTCCAGATGAGCTGGTCGGCTTCATCTATTTCTGGAAGGCCCAAGCTAGTGACGTCTTCCCTTTGATATGGTCTCCATTCAACCTGCACATGGAGACTAGTTAGTACATGAATCGGGGTTGATTAAAAGCCGCAGCCCTTCAAACTATGAGGTAATGACAGGTCGCCGGAAGGGCGCCTAATGTTCTAGTAATGATGAATTACAACAAACACTTTGGACTTATGTGTCGAAGTAATTACCACACTCGGACGTAGTACATCCAAATCGTTGGAGTAGTAGGCGTAGCGGCGTTCAAGCTCACCCTTCACCACCTTTGTCTCGCTCCAAAGATAGCACACGGGAGGGCGAGAATCTTCTTTCGTCCATGCCTGTAAAACAAACAACAATGAAAGAAACAAAGTTAGAGCATGCAATGAAAGAGAAAATAAGTAGTGTCAATGAAACAGGAGATAAACACTTACTTCGACTGGTTTTCTATGTGGTTTCCCAATTGGAATGTGCTCCCAAATCCATATCTGAAGGAAGTAGCTGCAACCACCTATGTTTGATGTTTTTTCTGACCTCTTGCATGCCTCACACAACTGCCGATACAACCAGGCAAGCGTGGCTGATCCCCAGTTATAGAGGCCGATCTCTTCCCAATTCTGCCTCATAATTGGTACCGTCATCCAGGAGAGGGTGTTCCCAGAAGAGTCTGGCATCAGGAAGGACCCCACCAAGTGCCATAGCCACACCTTAGCGTACCTCTCGATGACCTCTAGAGCAGCATTTTCTGGGCAATCTTTGAAGTTGGCTTTCACCCACGATAAGGGAACACCGGAGGTCATCCTGTCCTTCTTGCCCTCTTCTGGGAGGGGTGGCATGATGCCAGTGAACTCGGTCACATACTCCCTCCAGCCTTGAGTGTTGACGACGCCCAACACCACAACACCGCTCACACGAAGGCCCAAGATGTGGCTCACATCTTCCAGCAACGGTGCCATCTCTCCACAAGGAAGGTGGAAGGTGTGCGTCTCCGGCCGCCAACGGTCCACAAAGGCAGTGAGGAGTGCGCCGTCCATCTCCGGGAGCCTAGCAACAACGGCCCGAGCCAGATGTAGAAAACCCGCCCTTGCGAGAAAGGGCGCGTAGCACTCATCCCACTGGAGGGGTTTGTGAGTGCGGGGGCACAAAGGTTTCAACACCTGCAATCAAGTAAACAATAAAACAATGTTAGATATAAACAAGTAAACAACAACACCTTCAAACAAGCAAACAAGTAAAAGTGTCCCTCACTTACCTTGCCCTCGTTGGCCATCAGGTGGGCGCGGTGGTCTTTGTCCACCTCGGGGTCAAGAAGGTCATAGTGCGGGGGGGGGGCATCCTGAAAATGACAAAACGATAAGACATTGTTAGATATACATCGAAAAAATTAAGTACATATTTACATATAAGACAAGTAAAGTAAACTAGTATACATATATAGTCAACAACAAAATATGTAAAACAATGAAGTACCTTTCTACGTTTGGAACCACTAGGACCAGCGCTTTCTCTAGCTACTTTGAGCGCCTTCATGGATCTATCATGAGTGGCGGCAGTATGACCGGTTCTGTGGCATTTGGAGCAACGGACCTGACACGGTGACTCATTAAAGTCTCCATAGCCATACTTATCGTGACCATAACCGTTGGATTCATCCATAACTCCTCGAAGCCACTTTTTCTTCCTCCTACCCTTCTTTGTCCTTAAAAGATCGGGGTCCAGAACATAATCCAACCCAAGGTACGGTGGCCATTGTGTCGGATCTAGGTACGGCTCAAAGCTACACTCCCACACTTTGAGAGTGTTTGACATGAGATAAAATGGAGACATGAACTTGTGGTCTTCATGGTCTATTCCCCTATATGTGCAAGCCGTGATGACATGCGAGCAGGGGGCATGATAGAGCTAAGGAATGTTACAGGAGCATTCGACCTTCTCAAGGTCCACCTTGTAATTCCTGCTACCGTACTTCTCGCCACCCGGAGTAGTGCCTCCAGCTGAGTATATATTGTATACTAGCCTTGATGGTCCATACGAATCGCCAACTTGGTTGTTAGATATCATCTCCGCAATCTCTAAGTGCTTCCTACCGGCTTTCCCCCATGTTTCTTTGGACCGATTGGCTTTGTTCCATCGATTCACAAAGTACTCATTGCACTTCCTAAAGGAGTACTCCACAATGCCTGACACAGGAACTGCACGGATGCCTTTGAACACTTTGTTGAACGATTTCGAACAATTGGTGGTCATGACGCTGTACCTAAGCCCACCGGTGTCGAATGCTAGAGCCCACTTCTCCCTCTGTGACATCTGATCCTTTAACCAATTATGGGCCGTATCATTGAGGAGCTTATCCAACTCGTCAAGTTTGTTGTCAAACTTCTCCTTGGTTCGACAACAACAAACAGACTTTAACTTCTGCACAACTTCCTTTTTCTTCTGGCGACGCCATATGTTGGCAGCGAAGTGCCTCATGCACCACCGATGCTCAAGTGGAGGCCGTCCATCTACTTCCTCTCTCGCAGCTTTAAGCAAACCGTGATGTCGGTCTGAGATCATGCAAATCCTACGAGAGGTACAGATGACATTCTGCCGCACATGCTTCAAGAACCAGCACCAGCTATCATCATTCTCACCCTCGGCCAAAGCAAACGCTAATGGGACAATCTGATTGTCCAGATCAACTCCAACTGCAATCATCAACACACCCCGGTACTTGCCTGTAAGAAATGTGCCATCGACAAGGACTAAGGGACGACAATGTTTGAACGCCTCACATGACTGTGGAAAACACCAAAACACCCTCTGCAGAGTTGCCTTGGGAATCCCATCGACGTCATCCACTACGCGGCCGACATGAGGATACCATCTAAGGCCAGGATTGAAGTGTTTCATGGCACTTAGAATCCTAGGCACTTGGTTGTACGCCTCCTTCCAATCACCCCACAACAACTGCATAGCGTGTTGCTTTGCCCGCCATGCCTTTGAGTACTTCACTCTATAGCTGGTGAAGCCCCGTATGGTCTCGATGAGCGATGAAACAGATGTGTCGCTATCAGCCCTAACAACGGCAACAATACGACGGCCGAGGTAACGGGCTGTGTTCTGTGGATGCACTTTCTTTACCTTCAAAGACCGACATGAGTGAGGTTGCTTAACATTTCGAATCCTCCATTTCTCGTTGCTCAACTTTCGAACCCACACTCCCCAACCACACCTAGACTTGCACAGGACCGTGTACCGCTTCGCCTTATCGCAATGAGTCACATGGTAAGGCCTGTGAACCCTCACGGCGTAGTCCTGCAGAAAATACTTCACATGCTCCAGCGTGTCAAACACCATTCCCGTCTTAATCTCCATATCCTCACTCTCTGGCACCTCATCTTCCAACATCGACAATCCAGTGTCGCAAACTGCCTCGTCCACCATACTAATGTCCATGCAGTTTGGAACTGAAGGTACCTCAACATGGACGGCCATCAACATCCTTCGTTCGGCGTCATTCAACTCCATTCTCAATGAGCCGTCCACTGGGGCTCGTAAGGACTCCTGAAACCCTGCATCACGACATTCGGTTTCGTCCTCACTACTAGGGTCCGACCGATGCTCCTCACCCTTCAACAAATCATCCGACAAATCATCCGACATGTCGTCGTATGAAGTGAGATCATCTTCCACCTCATTGCCAACAGCAACACCATCATCCTCCGATCCTTCAGATATAGTGTCATACATTGCATCTTCATCATAATACCCTTCTTCATCGAACTCATCACCAATGGCACCGAGGTCACTCAATCTATCAACTTCTCTAACTGGACTTGGTTGCAACTCTTCTTCTTCGGTAAGGTTTTCAACGACCTCCACATCAACACTAACATCCACAGGCACAACCGGAGGCCTAGATCCCTTCTCCACCACAACTTCCAAGCACCTAACGTTGCTACTCTTCACAACGTCTACATAATCCTTCCATTCATCCTCACAAGAGAGTGGCATCAGGAGATAATGTGACCGTTCCTTCCCGCAGTCAAATCTCCCTCTCATACTTAGTGGCCACCCAAATTTTTCACGGCACTTGCTGACCAATGCAACAAACGTTGGAGGTCCACTAAAGAACTCAACTTCTTTTTTCATGCATTCAAACTCTCCATTTTCTCTTACTTTGCCACCATAATATAAACAAACTAACCTTTCCATCTACAAAATAAGAATGCAAACATCAACACCAAATGGAAGGAAAGGATTGGTAACCTAATTTATGCATTACCATACCATGATATATATAAACAATATATATAGACAACGCCTAGGTAAAATGAACCAACATAATATAGACCTAGCTAAAACAATATATATAGGCCAAGCTAAAACAATATATATACACAATAAGTGTTGACACCATATATATAGATAATGTATATACACAATATATATCGACAAGGCATAGGTAAAAGGAACAAACCAAATATAATTTACCTAAGTATAACAATATATACACATAGACAATATATACCAAATTCGACCCTAATTCAAATAGGGTCCTCAAAATGAACCTAATTGGACCAAATATATGATACTACACATATACCGTTCATACCAAGGCAACAAACCAACCTAACTAAATCCTCCATGCATCAACTACCTACACACATGCAACACATAGTTTACGACAAATTCACAGGAACACTAATACATCTACCGACTGTACGCATCAAATCAAATCAACAAACGATTCAATCGTCCAGCATTGAACCCAATTCATCCAAACCCTAGCAATAATCACAAATGGCAAAATGGAATGAACTCAAGGGGGAGAAGATACGAATGTACCTTGCCGGCTTCGTTGTAGTCGCGGCAGAGGATGGTGGGGAAGGAGCCGCCGCCGCCGGGCCTCACCGGCGAGGCCGCGCCTAGAGCCGAGGAGGGGGCGGCGCGCCCGGCCTCCCACCCAGATGCCTGCGCTCCGCGACTGGCAAGCGCTCGAGGTGGTGGCGGCGGGGTTCGGGGAGGGGCAGGGGAGATAGAGGGCGGGGGAGGTGGTGTGACCGGCCGGCGGCGGCCCCAGGACGCGGGGGCGAGGTGGTGGCGGCGGCGTCGCCTCCCTGGACGCGGGGGGCGGGATGGAGAAACGAGAGAGAGAGAGAGGGGGGAAACGGGCCGGGGCCGCGGCCACATTATTTGAAACGTCGCGCCAAGCCCTTTGGCGCGACGAGGTGGGCCCAGCCGGGAAAACCGATAATGGGCCGGCCCAGTGAAAACCCTAGATTCCAACTGTCGCGCCGACTCTTGTGGCGCGACGAGGTGGGCCCCGCAGCCTCCACGCAAGCTCTAGTCAACCCTCCCTGCCACGGTGGAAAGCCAGTCGCGCCAAAGCTTGAGGCGCAGCGGAGCGCTTTTATCGCGCCAGTAGGTTTGGCGCGACGCAAAGGGGCTATGGGGTGCAATATATTTTCCAGGGCGGTTTTTTTTGCAATTTTCATTAAAAAAGGATTAAAATTAAAAAAACAGCCAAGACTACTGGATTGTAGTGTCATTCATACCAAGGGCAAATATGTCTTTGTTAGCTCATACACACACCTTTAGTCTAGTTAACAGAATGGGGGTTGTGCAAACATTCAGATTCAAAAAATGGGGGGGCAAACATGCAAAGTCTGAAGAAGAGGGGTAAACGAGCAGTTAGATGTTCAAATGAGGGCAAAAATGCAATTGGCCCATGTAATTAACTTGTATATAACCAACTAAAATTTTCAAATTTTCAAATATCGCAATAAGCATATGAGTTCAGGTTCAAGATGCCAGATGAAGATGTTTAGATCTGATGTAATTCCGTGAACTAAATTCAAAAAATTGCTAAGAACTAGCCCGCATTTCTTATTCCAATTTATTTTCTACCAGGCGCTGACCGTTAATTAGTAGTGAAGTTTTACCGGCAAATGAGGGTCGAAGTTGTGTGGATAGCAGGTGTAGCGGACGACGACGGACAGCAACGCCTTCTTCCTCATGTCGACCTCGACCATCCATATCTTCCTTTTCCCGGAGCTGTCGAACTCGATCTCACCGACGCTGAAGCAGACGACGTCTGGGTTGTCCAAGCTCACGACAGGGCACGTTGGAGGCACGCGCGGGAGGCCGTCGTAGCCCGGCAGCGCCCAGAGCTCCTCGCAGTCGAGCGCGGCGTCCTTGACCCATGCCATTGGCCCCTCGTCCTTGTTCAGGGCCAGGGTCCAGGTGGTCACCAAGAAGGCATTGGTCGACCGTGCGCAGCAGCAGCAGCGGAGGTCAATGCTGACCAACTTCAACACGCCAACGCCGATGCCCCATATGTCCCGAGAATACTCGATCTCCGGGCGCCTGCCGTCCTCGTAGAAGTGCGTCCATGGAGGGGGCACCACAGGCAACGCTCCTCCGCCATGTCGCACAAGAGGACGAAGCCGCGGTTGTAGTCGACCCAGCACAGGAACCTGTTGCCGACGGGGACGACCTTACCGCCCATGTACCACAGTACCAGTGCCACGACCACAGCCTCAGTTTGTCTCGTTTGACGGCACTGTCACCCTCGTCGTCGTCGAGGATGATGGTGTCGCCGGCTTGAGCTCCCACTCGCGCCTGCCGGCGTGGAGCACCCACACCTCGGCCAAGAACGTGTCCGCATCCGCACTCGGCGCCGTCACCTCGAGCTGAGCCACAAGGAGCTCGTCCTCGCCGCGCCGTAGGAGTCCTGTGTTCTCCTCGCGCGGCGTGCGGTTGCTTGGACTTGGAGTTGGTTCCCGCCGGACGCCACCCACTGAAGGAAGATCGCGGGCAGGGAGCAGCTGGGACAGCGATGGCGGCCTCGTGGCATCGCCTGCTCTGTACACGAAACACTCGCCGTGCAGATAGCTTGCAAGAGTACGGAGTCGCCGTGGGCCGCCATGACTCCAAACTGCCGGGCACTACTGGAATCGCGCGATTTGCCTAGTGCCGCAGGCACTAGGCAAAGGCCCAGAAACACTAGATAAACAGTTTGCCTAGTGTCACACTAGGCAAACAAGGGTCGGCAGAGGCAGACTAGGCAAAGAGCACTTTGCTGAGTGTCAAACCTCGGACACTCGGCAAAGTGTTTGCCTAGTGTCAAGGACACCACTCGTGGAAATCGTAACGGACGTTTTGCCTAGTGTCGGAGGTCTGACACTCGGCAAAATATGCAAGGTTTGCCTAGTGCCAGGCGTCCGACACTAGGCAAATATGTCAAGCTTTGCCTAGTGTCAGGCCGCCTACACTAGACAAATATGCCAAGCTTTGTCTAGTGTCAGGCCTCCGACACTAGGCAAACTGCCTACTTTGCCTAGTGTCAATTTCCTGACACTCTGACACTAGGCAAAGCCTGTTCCCAGGTGTGCCACGTGTGGCCCCTTTGTCTAGTGTCAGACCCCTGACACTAGGCAAAGTAACCAAAAGCTGAATTTTTTTTTGATTATTCCATTTGCGACACAAATATAAATCATATTCAAACAGCACAAATATATCACATGAATCATAAATAAGAACCACATGTTCACATATATCACATGTTCATACCAAAAATCCAAATGTGCCACAAGTTCACAAGTTCATAAGTGCACAACCAAATTTCTTAACAAAGTTCACAACAAGCTGATCACGACGATTGTCAAGGGTGAAGAGGCCCGTGGTTTGATGCTCCAGGCGACCCTTCCACTTGATTCGGCTCAAGCTGTGGTGCCGGCGACGCTCCAATCTGTGAAGCCGGTGACCCTTCAATTTGATTCGATGCCACGCCCGATTGATGCTGAAAAAAATGAAAAGGATACCGTTAATAAAAAATTTCGGCAGAATCTCCCCTGCACGGAGAGGTTTCCAAACCCTGCAAGAAAACAAACGACACGACGACCGTCAAGAACATACATATCAATACACCGCCACCAACACCACCACCACCCGAACACCACAACTGCCACCACCACACCACAGCAACAACCGCCGTCACCACCAACACCATATTGTATGTTTGAGATTGCATATTTTTTCTAGTGTGCCCTATGTCAGGTTGGAACATAATAAGTAATATATTGGTACTCACAGGAGTAGCTGCTTGAGGAAGTGGCAAGCCAAAAACAACTGACACACTGATTAACAGATATAATCAAATTCAAATCAACATATCATCATATCCACCAATTGCCAGGTCTTACATCATGATCAGTACATCTGGTTATTCATTGCCAAATTCACATCAACAGAAGTGAGTCATAAATTTCACATATTAAAATACAGATCGACGTCTTAAGCTCGTCCTCCTGCCGCTCCAACTCGAGCTTTTAGTCCTCAGAAATGCCACATAGTACATCATCCTTGGCCCTAAAAACACAACCAATGCGTTAAATAAAATACCTGCAATCTGCAACAGATGAACAGAATGCTGCAAGAAAAGAATACATGTAGGCAGTGTAGGTACAGCAATCAGTTGCTACTCACCAATCTGAGCTGCTGGAGATTGAAGGGGTTCCTGGAATCCAGCAATCCCGTGGTGACGTGCAATCGATGAACTCCATGGGTGCCATAGTGTGTGCGCTCTTCCCCAGTTTACCTTCGGAGCTGCAGCCTGCTCCTCCAAATGGAGGTGCCGTAGCAGACAGAGCCGGTTCCTGGAAAAAATACGAGAGCAGTAGGAATGAACCAATCTTAGACCCAGATATTAATTAGATTAAAAAATATAGTGTAAGGAATGACAATAGTTAATGTTGCTCATTAATGTGGGAATAATTAATTAGATTCAGAAACTCGAATAAAGGTTAAAGAACACATCATATATCACAAGGGCACGAGCTGTATACAAATCGCACAGAAAGAGCAGAACTATTAAGCAGGACGGAAGTTACCTGAAAACCATTCATTCTGCTACTTCACTCTGAATCCCCAAACTGCAAACATGGAAGACAAAAGTACTGGTTAAGATATGCAATCCGACCTCATAAGATGATCAAAATGTTGACGCACGTACCCTCGGCGCCTGTACAAATCCATATCAATAGTGCAGTATGGACGGGATGCAAGGAAGTGGAGGGAGTGAGCAGGGAGCCAGACCGGTGGCCGTTAAGACCGTCGCTAGAGCCCGACCAAGTGTTGGATCCATGCGTCCTACGCCGGATCCGGCCGTCCATGTCGCAGCGAGGTCGACCATCTCGCCGCACCATGGCCTCGCGTGCCTAGTTGCCAGCGAAGCTGGCCATCTCGCAGCACCGTGGTCGCCGTCGTGCCTAACGTGTGCTCCAGCGCGAGGGCCTGGATGGCGTCGAACTCCTGGAGCCTGGCTTGGGGGCTGTAAGCTAGCGCCGCCGCTGCCAACAGGAAAGAGGAGGGGAGGGAAAGAGCTAGGGTTTGAAGGGGACGCTGGCTGGGTGGGTGTTTAACCTCTGCTTGTGTGATCTCGGCCGTCGATACGGATCTGATGGCTCTGATTGTCCAAAGCCAAAACGGGCCGAGTTTGCCATGTGGGAGAAGGAGATTCCCAGGCTAGGCCACGTTTTTAGGACTAAGGCCCAGTCAGTGGCTCTCCTTTTGTGCAATGAATAATTCAAAATATGACAAATTCAAATATTATTTTGGGCTAGTAAATGATTTTAAATGAAAAAGTAGTCAACAACAAAGTTATAGAACTCATTAAGATCTACAATGTTTGTTTTGGTCATTTCTCCATCCAACTTTTTTTTAACAATTCAAAATTTAAAATTTAAAATATGAGAAATTCAAATAGATTTTTGGGATAGTAAAATATTTCAAATAAAAAAGTTGTCATCAACAAAATTGTAGAACTCATCAGTATCTATAACTTTTATTTTATTCATTTCTTTATTCGACTTTTTGAACAAAGCGAGACTATACATATTTCACAAATATAAACATCTCTCGTGTAATCACATAACTATCTATGAGATATACTCATCTATGAACAATGTGCAGTACAATGTTGTCAAAATCATTTGAAATTTTAATGGGATGATTATTCACCAATACCATGTTAAAATGCAAGTTTGTAGATTTTCCAAACCAAGTTTGGATATTATTACATTTATTTTATGGTAATTCAACGGATAATTAAAATAATAACTAAATTTGGTCACATAGTTCCACAAACTGACATGACAACATATTTTGTGTCCATAAGCTTTGTATAAAAAATTCACACAATTTCAATAAAGTGGGACTATACATCCTTCATAAATTGAAGCATCTCTCACTTAGTCATATAACTATGTGTGAGATCTATCTATTTGTGAACAATGCGTACTTCCACTTTACTAAAATCATTGTGAATTTTTTTGGGATGACTATAAACTAAAATCATGTTGTCATGCAAGTTTATAGATTTTTCTGACCAATTTTAGATTTAAAAACTATTTGCTCGCAAGTTCGTAGTCATGTCTCGACGTGAAGATGTGTGAAATTTTTAGTCTGTTTCTGGATACGGCCTCAACTAACACTTACTAACATGAATATCATTTTTGCATTCATGAATTGCCATTATTCGTCACACTTGCAGTTCAAATTTGCATTTGTCAAAAAAATTCAAAGAAATTAAATAAACAAAAGAAATATAGCAAAATTTCATAAAATTGTGCCAACTTTCAACATGTTGGTCAAGGTATAGTAGGAAAGCTACAGAAAAAAATTGGAAGCTAAAATCAAAAAAAAGAAAAAAATATTTTGCCTTGTGTCTCTGTAAGACACTAGGCAAACTGTCCAGTTTGCCTAGTGTCGTCCGGAGACACTAGGCAAAGTTCTAATTATGCCGAGTGTTAACGGAAGACACTCGGCAAAACGGTAACGGCGGTTGCCCTCCGGCAGCCTTTGCCGAGTGTGATTATATGCCTAGTATTGACACTAGGCAAAATGGTCATTTACCGAGTGGATTTCTTTGCCTAGTGTCGACACTCGGCAAATCATTATTTTGCCTAGTGCCTTTATTTTGCCGAGTGCTCCGGAGTTTAACACTCGGCAAACAAGATCTTTGTCTAGTGTCCGATGGTTGGCACTAGGCAAACCATTAAACACTAGGCAAATGTCGGTTTTCCAGTAGTGGGGGGTCGTGCTCGGCGGTGCCCGTCCAGTCGTAGTAGAGGAAAGAGCTCTCTGGCGGCGCCGCGGGGACCATGGAAAAGCGGAGCTGTCCGCCACCGAAAGCGGAGGTGCGGCAATCCGCCACGGTCTTGGCGTCCGCGACGATGGATTCATCCCGGCGGAGGACGAGATAGTTCAGCATTGCCCAACGTGCGTTGGTGGCGGCCGGCGAGGCAGAGCTGGCGGGATCCATGTCGCCGGAACCTGAAACGAGATGATCACTGACGGATCGTACACCAACGAGAGTGGAGCGTCGGCATCTGAGAAGGCCCAGGGTCGGCGCGTTGGACCAACAGCCATGACCAAGCCGCCTCAGCATCTCCACACAAGGCGAACGGGCGAAGGTAACAAATGGAGGTCACCAATGGCGGCTGCGTTCTTAACCCTTTTTCTTTTTGGAGAAGATTAGCCCTATCTATGTTGAACGTCTCTTGGGCTGTAGCGCCGGAAGCCACGCACGCATCCAGCCCATCTGAACAAATTGTTGTAGCTCTCGGCCCATCTAACTATCTTCCACAAATGATGCGTAAAGATGATCCCATCTCGATAGTCAATAAGACTATAAGAGGTCTTCGACGGAAACAAACCGTAAAACATGAAGAACTGCTTAGTCCATCCGCAAGAGAGATCCATGTTCCGTCCTAGTGTACAATGCAAAAAAAAAAAAAAAGAATGTTACTAGTCTAAGCTTGTTAAACAGAACGTGCAACAGAGCAGCTTCACTTTAACCTCCCATGGTCAGGTAACACATCGTCGACAGAACCAAGCTTAACCAGAAGAGGGTTTCTTTACCAAGGAAGTCTGAACCGAATCGATTGAGTTTCACAATTTCACTGCAAGAACTTCAGTTAAACGTCTCGACTTTACACAACCCAGCAAGTGGGTCATCATCTCAGGGCACCTGGATGGATGGATCCACGGTTATATATATGTCTGCCGTAGCTTATACATATATATATAGCATATATAGAGAGTTCGTCACTTCCTAGCAGCTACCTAGTTTCCAAAATCATCTCAGCAGCCACCAGCAACTTAAGGATAGTCAGCTACCTTCTACTACTTATATACTCAGCACGCTTTCGTCATCATACTGTATGCTATGGATCTCCATCAGCGGGTTTCTCCTCCAGCAGCTTGGTGCTGCAGGGATGCTGTTTGCTGCGGTTCAGTATCGATTCTCTAATCTCCTTGTACTTGTTCAGCTCCTCCAGCGCGTCCGCCGCTGTCCTTGACCTCAGAAGAGTGGAAGGCACCCCTGCAGAGCTTGATGCACCGCTGCCATGTTCCTCGGTCACTACCCTCTGGAGTGAAGGTTCTCGAGGAACCGGGGCACTGGGGCCTGGCAGTAGTAGCCTTTCCCTGAGGCCAGGGGCATTCTGTAGGATGCGCATAAGAATACCAATTGCTGCATCTGGAGACCTGGTTAATGAGCCTCCTACTTCCTGAGACGGTCCTTGGTCCTCCCTGTCAGATATGTCAATCCTGGAAAATAGATGAAGACCTACATTAGCTTATGTCAAAAAAAGAAGTGAATGCAAATTAACAAACACCAAAAAAGCAAAATGTCAAGAAGAGGTTGCAAAACTATTAGTAATGTTTGACTGATCCCACTGTGAACTCACCCAAGAATATAATGGCAAGTCCCGCACAGTCACAAGACTGACCCCTAAGCCCCTTATATTTATCTTTATTAGATTAACATGAGACTCTAATTATGTCCATAACTTCAGACCTCAGTATGACAGGTTTAACCTGTGATAGTAGAATAAGCTGTACCTTCTATAACCCTCTTGCTTAACTAAACATCTTAATTGCTGCTACTAGCAGTTAATGTATAGTAATATATAAGAAACAATAAGGGCTGTTTATCTTGCACAAAATAGACGCTGAATTTAAAGAAATTAGCCCACTGCCCGCAATTTGGCCCACAAATTTACATTCATAGTCACAGACCAAGAATTACAAGAGTATTAGGAAAGCTGCAAAGTGACCACTATGTGGCTGTGGTAGAAATGATATCTAGCCCCTGTATTGTGGATCGAGAAAAAAAACACAGGGATACTAAGATTTTCAACTGTAATTCTAATTTATAAATAACGCAGAGGCAGTAAGACTTCAGTCTGGAGCATGCAAATGACACGGGTACCAAAAGTCTAAAACTTCAGTCTGTAGTTTGTAAATGACACAGGGGCACTAAGACTTGAGTCTGTAGTTTGTAAATGACACAAGGGTACTAAGACTCCTGTTTAGTTTGTACTTTGTATAAATACCATAGGGCTACACAGTGGCAGACACAGGATTTGAAACAAGGGTAGTCCTAGTGAAAATATTCATATGGATAAAATAAAATAAAAAAAAGATCGGTGGATCACAAGTGGCAACTTTGTTTTTTTTGCCTCATGCTTCTGAAAAAAGAAATGCAATATTTGATTTCTTCATGCCTCAGCTTCCTGAAAAATGACAAGAAATTTCATTCAATTTTATGCTCTGATTTTATTCACACAAACAAATCTCTAACCAACAATAATGAATAACACGCTGACACACCCAAATCTATAGTACAGTGCTCACTGTCCTGGCCAAACCCTAAATAAAAATACTGAGATTTGGGACTTGGGAGATGAGAAGGCTCACAAATTCAGAAGCATACTCACCGGTCATCAGCACCACGATGATTTACAAGTAGGGGTGCTGGCGCTGCTCTGACCAGCCGGAGCCGCCGGGTGGCAGTGCGCGAGCCGCGAGCGGCCGAGCACAAACACGCGGGGCGAGCAGCAGAGGCACTGCCGCGTGGCTCGGTGACCAGTGCGGTCGTGGCAGCGAGCCAGCGACAGGCGGGTGCAGGAGGGCGGCGGCCTCACGCTGGCAGGGGCGCTCCACGCTAGTGGAGTCGCTGTCGTGGGGCTCAGGTGTCGGGGCACAGGGGGATGGGGCTCAGAGCACAGGTCTGGGGTTGGGCAGCCAGGCTGGGAAGCTAATGAGGCCTTTTTTTTCTTTGTTGGGCCAGATTTGTTGAGTACTAGAGAAATTTTGGGCCAGATTCTAGGGTAGTCCTGGGCCACCTGGACTACCCTCTAGGCCCGCCACTGGGGTACACAAGCAATACAAGAGTTTTTAGCCAATATTTGGTTTATCCACAAATTCCCATATTACTTGCTCTACGAAACATTGTTATAGAAGGCGGCCAACACCCAGCTAACCTGCTTAGGCACCACCCTCAAGCATAATACCCTACTTTCCTCGTAGCCAACGTAGGTGCCCACTTAGCAGCAACTAGGCATGCCCTGTCACCAACCACTGGTATTGAATATTTTGATTTTTGTGGATTTAAGTAAGGGTATGCATGGTATTTCTACTAAGAGAGCATGTCTAGCTGTTGGATGGTAAATCCTAGTGGCTAGTGAACATCACTAATTTCTTCCTAAAACTGCCTTGCTCTCCACTGGTACAACTGGTGCATAGGAAAAATACCAGTAAAACCGGATTCAAACCAAGCTGAAACAGAGATCGGCAGGATATATTGGGCGGGCTTAATGTATAACGAGACTTGTTTTACTGGGACCGGGTTCTCCATTTCCAGGGCTTGCTCTATACCTGAACCTCATAATGCCTAACCCGTATACACTTTTGTGTTCAGAACCAAGCTAAGGACACCCAAAAGTACATTGTTTTCTCCCAAAAGCTAACCAAGCTACCAACAATTTTGTCTATACTCTGCCCTCCTGGACGTCTAAGGGGTTCAGCTCCTCCCATGTCCCATGTAATGTTGTTCACACGCCACCCAAGCTTCTCCAGTCTCCATGGTTTTAGAAATATGTTTCTCAAATACATTAAAAGAATATATGGCATATTCCATGCCTCTCTGTCTGCAAGGTCACACTTAATCTAAGTGAAAAGTATTGCCGGAAAAAATCGATGCAACACATAGTAAGCCCCATCAGTCAACAGAGACAACTGAGCAAGCACAAAAACTAAGGAATCACAGAACGTAATAGACATCTCCAGTCGGTGGCTTCATTTGAAGAACTGAACAACAACACTCTTTATTTATCTACTAGAGGATGGTTTCATTTGAAATAATCAAATGTCTAGTGATATAGACATATCTTAACTATAAATTGCAGGCAACCAACAAGCATATCTTGATAATAGAGAGAATAATAGGTTCTCAAAAGTAAATCAGTCCAACACAAAACCATGATTAGAAAATGAAATGCTTATAAATAGAATCAATAATTAAATCTAACCTAATGTATTCTCAACTAGTATGATGCACAGAACTATTCTGACTCATATAATACATATAGATGCACCTTATAGGCTAATACCTATGTTGCTTCTAACACCTAAACTAGTTCTGCAAATAGACAATTGTGCCCTTTTAGTGGGAGATACTTATAGAAAGGGAAAAATTGATAACTGGACCGAATACAAAAGCAAAAGCAAGTTGGATCTGAATGAGCACTGAAATACTCTACAATATAGGCAAAAGGCTACAGAAGCCCAATCAAGCGACCTGAACTAATTAAGATGTTTCTTGTCATCTCAATGAATGTCCTGTTTTGAATTTATCATCTCATGAAACTAGAATATAAAAAATGCCATTGCTCTATATCTGCTAGATGAAAATAATCCAGTTTTCCCTATAGAAATGTGAAATCCTATAACATGCTGTATAAATATGAAGACTTCTGCTAACATTATTGCTTCAAAGGCCTTCTGAAAGCAAAGATGGTTCATGACAAAATTACTTAAGCTATGTACATCAGTGGCCACCTACAAAACACGGATACTTCAGGAAACAACCGTATCGCGTATCTGACACGTTTCGGATACGGATACGTGTCGGATACGCCGTGGATACGTATCGACGAAGTATCTGATTTTTTATTATTTTTACAAATTCTGGATACGTTTGCTGGGTACGTATCAGGCCTGCGACACGCGTATCTCCGAATTTGATACGGCCACGACCCGTCCCCGCGCCGCTATCTCCTCGACGGGTGAAGTCGCGACGAGACGACGCGACCCGCCGACCCCCGTTCGACGCACGACGGCCACCGGTGGCGAGCCTCCACTCGCCGGAGACGACCTCCCTGCTCACCACCCACTTGAATGCACAGCAGCACGAGTGCCGCCTCCCGACGCGCGGCTTCCTGCCAGTACGCTTGAGCGCCGATGCGCAGCCCGCCCGACGCCCCCCTCCTGCCTCCGTGCGGTCGGGCGCCCGCGGGGCCACCTCCGGGCTCCGGCTCCCGGCGCGAGCTCGGCCCCAGCTCAGCGCGGGATGAGGCGGAGGCCTGTGCCGAGGAAAGGGCAGTGCAGACGGTGGCAGAGATGAGCAGGGCTGGCCGTGGACGGTGGAGGACGAGCTCTGTCCATGGCGTGCGGCCGTGCATCGTGCAGTGAAGAAAGAGCAGAGGATAAGGATAAGGCCAAGTCGTGCGGTGGATGTATTGATGTGTGGTGGACAGCAAGAAGATAAGATGAGATAAGCATTTTTCTATTTGCCTCCCTCCTCTTCTCTTCACTTTTTGCATTCTGCATCTTTTCTTCATATTATTTTACAAGCCAACTCCACTGCTGCTGCATTGAGTACTGTGGCATTATTATTTGAGAGTTGAGGAGACTTCAGACTTGCTGTATTGTAATAATAGTACACTTAAGTTGTTAATTGTAATATTTTATTGTTATCAGTTTTAAGGTCAGACGTGCATTATTTTTATTTTTATTTTTATTTTTTAAAATATTAAATGTATCCGCGTATCGGGTTTTTGGGAAGTTGGCGTATCCGATACATGTATCCGTATCCGATACCGATACGCGTATCCGTATCCGTGCAATTTAGGTGGCCACCTGGTGAATGCAATAACCAATGCCATGGCATTCCCAGAGTAAAAATAGTGTTATGACCTACTAAACAAAAATATATGACCTACTAAACAAAAATATAGGTGTTCAAACTTTATCAGACATCTAAGTCATTTATTTACACAGAAAAAGCACATGCATTCATGAGGACATGCATGTAAAGGGGATCAAACATAAACCAAATGCAATACAACAGCAGAACAGCGATTGAAGTGATGGGTAGGTACTAGGTTAGTCCTTTCGACCAAGGCATCATGGCATAA
This sequence comes from Saccharum spontaneum, assembly GCA_022457205.1. Lineage (NCBI taxonomy): Eukaryota > Viridiplantae > Streptophyta > Magnoliopsida > Poales > Poaceae > Saccharum > Saccharum spontaneum. The sequence goes on from CM039598.1 coordinate 10,304,779, forward strand.
TGTCATGAACTATACATATTGTCATCGAGTCAGAAAGAGAACCTTCTAAGCTGATCAATGATGGTGTCTTTATCTTCCCATGCAAAAACTAACTCCCGTTCATCCAGTTCATCCATGATGAAAAGTTTACTGGAGGTACGAGTCAACTTTAGTCCACGAAAATACACCAAATCATCATTACCAAAAGATAAAACCTGCAGCAAGAAGCAGAACCAGAAATTTATAAGTCAGAAATGAGATCCAACCATCCAAGAGAAGAACCTCATAGTAAAAGAAATAATAGTATTCCTCAAGATTCACATTTTTCTGGAGAAGATCAACAAAAAAAAACATGCAATTACCTTTTGCAAAGACTTCTCATTCTGAAACTCACTACGCTTGACCAAATCCATTGATACTATTGATTTATCATTGGTAGAATGTGTCAGATTCTCATTTTGAGATGAGCATTGTTGCTTATCCTTCCTACGTGGAGAAGGAGGCAGCCTGCTACCACCTCCACCAGCCATCACTGTGGGAATACTTAAAGGAGCACTCTCATATCGGAAGAAAGGATTTCTTGGGTAGCTAGAAGGTGAATGGGATGGTGATGGCGACAGAGGTGGTGATGGATTCTCTTCATTTACTGTATTTCTCTTCTTCCCAGATGATGATGTGCTATGTGGATGTGAGTATGCTGTCGGAGAATTATCGGTCAGCATACGTGGCTGCAGGCGTCCATGGGGTTCTGAACTCGTTGGAAATGGCGATGCTGATGGTCTAACTCCATGCTCGGTGCTCCAACTATGCCGCCTGGTCATTGGAAAACATGCAGGTGCAATGCCATCTGAAGGTAGGGAATCAAGCTTCCTAAGAAAATCTGTTGTGGGGCTTCCGACATAATCCTTTATAAGCTCAGGTGGCATCGGTGTGGATTGCTCTGGTACTGCAGCCAACTCCAGCACTGGCACATACGAAACAGACAAGCTTAAGGAACCAAACAGAGTTTCAATCGGAGCAAACGCATAGTGTTTCATCTCTGCATCCTCTGCACGGGTGAATGGCTCAACAAATGATGAAATCTTGTGCGAGAGGCTCAACGGGCAGATCCTTCCAGATGAATTGAGGCCCTGGAAGAGATGGTATGCTGGCAAGAGCCTGACAACCAGATATAGTGATCGGAATAACACTCTCGAGCCACTGTATGCCCTCCTGTACAAGCTATGATCCTGAGAAGAGCTGCTTCTAGCTTTCTTGCCACCGTTCTTGATAACATTGCCAGACCTGGAAGCTTCATACTTTATTACCCACCTCTCAATGATCCTGCTGGCCCCGACACTGGCGGTTCTGGTACTGTCACGTTGCAGGAGGACAATGTCAATGACCAGAGGCTCAAGGTTGCTCTGCCTCCACAGGTCGAAATTCTCGAGCGCGGCAGGGCAGTCCCGGAGAGCGAGGTTGAACCACCGGTCACGCGGCTGGCTGCCAGCCAGCGGCGACGACGGCGGGGAGGGCCGTGTGAAGTTCCGCGACGAATCGTAGGGCGAGCGCGACTCCAGGATGATGTGGAGGCTCTTGGCGAAGAATTCAGTGATCACTTGCTCCACCATTGGCGGTTCCGACACGCCGACAGACGCAGCCATGGTTGTGTGGCTGCCCAGAGTTAAACTCAAGGGCTCAATTGAAGCCCCAAAACTTCTGAAAAACGAACTGCGCCAGCACCATGGCTAAATTGATCTTGCTCCTTAACCGTAAAGAACAACCTAATCGGGCTGCAAGTGGATGGATGGACTGAATCAGTAGCACTCCAGACAGCAGGGGCGGACCCAATAAAGGGCATGGGTGTACACATGTACAGCCGATTAAAAAACCGAAGCTAAGTAGACATAATACATGCATACACTACTTTGATTAGATCAGATCCGAATACAAATAGCCAAATAGAAGTTAGGGTTCGGTGTTCAATTTTGCACCGCAGAAAGGAAAGGGAAGAGAGGGAGGCGGGGGGCGAACCTGGTGTGCGGGGTTCCCGTGGCCGGCAAAGGGCCCGACGACGACCTGGGCAGCTGGGCGGCAGGCGGCAGGCGGCGGCGGCCGCCCTAGTTATCGCGCTCGCGCACGCGAGGTGTACTGGAGAAGAGAAACAGCAAACAGGTGGGAACCGACGAGAGCAATTCTTTCCGGGGCTGTTCCTTGCTTCTCTGCGGCGCGCTACTGGGCCGATTCCTCTTTCTCTTTCTCTTTTTCTGCAGGTGCACGCTCGTTCATCAGAGAAAGCGGCCCATGGAACTGGAGAAATAACATTATTCTTTCTCCGTTTCTTTTTCTTTCTTTCTTCTACCATGACACTTGCAGCCTATTCGTTTCAATGGATCAGCAGAATTAGCAGCCATCCAGCAGTGTTTTTCTCTCACAATAAACCAGCGAACAGTACTTTCAGCCACAATAAACTAGCAAAACGAACAGGGACTTGGTTCTTCTTTTTCTTATTTTTTTCTGTTTTTGTTTTGCTTCCAACTATGTCGTTATTATAACTTGTCACTAATAATTATCTCTATTTTTCACATCCAGTAGTGAAGATTTTCCTCTTCTTCTGTCACTAGCCTATTGTAAATTGTTATTGGTTTTTTTAACTTTATGTTTTGGTTTGTTTTTACAATTTTTTATTTCACATAAATGTATCATAAGCATTTTTGTCCCAAATCTGTAACATTTTCTGGTGATGTTAGAACAAAATTTTTCGTTATGCTGGAATAAATTTCTCCTAAACATGGAACATTTTGGTTATGAAGCTGCAAATCTTTCTCATGTGGCTACAACATTTTCCTAGTGAAGCTAGAAGATTTTCTTCATGGAGCTATAACATGTTTTATACTTTTCTTCGTAAGAACATTTTGTTTTTAATGTAGAACATTTTCCCCTTGAAGGTAGAACATTTTTCTAATTTTATTTTTATCACTTTTTTAAGGTTCAAAAGTCCAAAAATATCATGATTACTATAGAAATCATTATGACATGGCTTTAAGATGTCAATATGAAAAACCAAAAAGATATGGCAAGCAAACACTAGAAATCTACCCCGATCCTTCAATAACTTTATTGTTTGAAATGGAGACCTTTCAACATGAATGGTTCAGGCAACATGACCTACATACAATCAGGATGTTTATTCATGTTCCTAAGCACCAAGAGCTCAAAGTTTGTTGTAAGGGTTATAAACAGGTGAGAATGAGAGTACGGAACCTAAGGGGTCAAAGGATTCGAGGAAGGTCGATGAAGAAATTTTCTCTTTCATATTTACGACCATGGGGCCAAGGAAGAGCTAGAGAAAAGCCATGTCCCCGTGGACTTGGTTTCCTATGCGCAAATAAGGCTACGACTTCACCTATTTTGGTTTTAGAAGTTGACTATGAAATAGGAGTTTGGCCGGGCTTTTAATTAAAGCCGCTAAAGAAGCCCTACCAAAAGATGATCAAATTCTTTAATAGTAGGTAAAGACCACATGTGTCATTTCTTGTTGTCATCGTCTAAAGTTCTGTTCAACTCTACGTGAGCCCTGCTGCTGGCGGGAGCAAGGAGAAGCCAAATTTTCAATGCTCCGCCACCACGTAGGGAAAGAGGTCCAGCTCCTTCCAACTTCTAGCCAGGGTCCATTTTGTTCAACCCCGTTTGATATAGGACTCTAAAGTCACAGTAGAAATCTCTTCGGGTGCGACTGGCTTTGCGCTAACAAGGTACAAATGCTATTGTGCCAAATCATCAATAACTTCGAAAATAATACCCTTTTTTTTAGGGGGGGGGGGGGTGGCTGCCTCGTTTATCACAGTATAAACAATACTGAAACAAACAGATTAAAAAAAATGAAACACACAGCCACAGTCAGCGACCTGCTGGCTGCTGCTATCTTCCTTTGGCCAAGGCGTTGACCGTTCATGCAGCAGGGGAGCGAAACACAGATGAGCTGACACGACATGCCGGATCGGCAGGGTTAATCTCAGGTTCGTTCTCTTTACAGTTCACTCATAATATAGCTTTCCTCACAGAAAAACGAATTGATAATATGTTTTCCCACAAAACAGCACACAAGAGAGCAAGATTGACACCAGATTCACTCATCAACTAATCCATGCAGAGTCCAAAGAAACGCACATGCTAGCAAAGGAAATTTGTTGTTTTATTCCAAGGCCTACGAGCTCAGACACTTTCCAAAGGTGTCAAGGTAATGCAAATTGGATTCACTTTGTCAGAAGTCGCTTAGCGTCATCATTTGGAACACTTCCAAAGTAGCATCACATATATCATTTTAGCTTCTTAAAGAGCTTTGGTGCTACCTGCAGATGCATGTTCCATAGAAAATTGGTTATTCTCTAGCTTGGCAATGCTTTTCTACAACTAAAATTTTAACAAATGGTACAGTGCAAGCTAGAATGAGTACTTACACATTTGTCGATGCATGACCAATAATCAAAATATTGCCCAGTGCAGTGTTTGTGACCAGTCTCATCACTCTCAACTCTCTTGACACATTTCTGAAAACAGACAGCCACCGTTGAAGGTTGAACAAAAATACTCATGTGCCAGGCGTGCATATTAAAAAAAATGAAATACTATTATCATCCTAGAGTAAAGTAAAACTATAAGGATAATAATAAAATTCAGTTTATAGAAGATTAGTAGGGGTCTACAACATCATATACAGGAAATTTCAATGAAGATTTATGTAATTCCAAACCTCCAGCTTATGAGAAACCTATGGAGTTTGGCAAGCACCCCAATAATGTTATGCATGTCAAAAAACAGGACTACATAGGAACCTATAATGTTTCAATCAGTCTACAGACTAATGAAATAAACATTACATTGGTTGAACAGGTAGTCAAAAGTTGATATTCAGTGCATCTCATTGCTTCGTCACTTTTGACTTGATCAGTAAATCACTAGTATGCTGCATGCATGACTGCAACTAAAGGATTCTACACACAACTCTCAGAATGGCATGACTGAGTTGTCAGACCAGGACAACAGGAAATGTGAATTAAGAATATGACCAATATCACTTGACAATATTAGTTCCTGGTATTTGCCACTAAGAATAAGCCAAATATAAGGCAAATCAAGGTTACTGCTTGCACATCTCTGAGAAAGTGGAACCATAGCATTGGCTAACAGTCATATGTTCACATGGATGAATAGAGCAGATAGGTTGCACATGATCAGTTGATCATCATCAACAACAAAGCCTGTCAGTCCCAATCAGTTGATCACACAGACAACAAAAAATCATGATTAATACCCATAACATGACCCGGCTAATTTTGGTCAGGTATCCAAAGTTTGTTTCGTGTGTCGATAAAAAGTTTCATGAGAAATTATTCTTCCATTTGACTGACCTTAATCAGCTACTTCTTGAACTTTCATGAAGGAAAATAAATAGTATCATATAGAAACCCTTGTATCAACTGAAGAATATGTTAAATCATTGGCCAACAATGTGCTAAATTTTGAGCTTCCAAGAAGAAAGAGGGCAGACCTCATACTCATAAAGTGATTTTACACATTGTGGCTTGCATCGTTCCTCAAGATATTTCTTCTGATCAACAAGTTCCTCGTCCTCCCTGAGATAGAGCAACATTACAAAAGCATTGAAGTTGAGACAAAAGAAAAAAGGGGAGCGATTCAAAACATTCTAGTAATGGCCAGCCCTTGTGCTGTGAATAACTCTTCAGAGTTTGCAATGTAGGAATGTGCTCCCTCCATTCCAAATTATAAGACACTTTAGCTTTTCTAGATGCATTGATTTTACTATGTATCTAGACACAAATGTATATCTAGATGCATAGCAAAATCTATGTATCTAGCAATGTCAAAACGTCTTATAATTTGGAATGGAGTACTAAGTAAGCTCACTAAAATTGTGGTTTGTGAAACGCAGGATATCTGCACAGTAATCCTGTCAGAAAACAAGATGCCTTATTCACCCTGCTTGTCCTCAGGAAACTATAAATCCCTCAAGTTTAACCATACAAGAACACACAGCCTCCAAAGATCAAAAGGCCAGCAAGAATATAGCTCGGTATCATAAAATCAAATAGAAGAAAAGCAAAACAATAACCCCCAACATAAGGTGGGCAGTTAAGCTAATGTGCAGCAAACCTCTAACTATGATGAAACAGGACCGTCTTCCTACGACCTACGCGAATTTGCATGAAGATATGGGTTAGGTACCGCAACGCACTTCTGTTGAGCCTGCTTGTAAGACAAGATGGCGTAACAAGTGACCTACATTGGCCGGATAAACAACTTCCCACAAGCACAACCCCAGCTAACAGAGCCAAAGCTATAATGAAGCTGACACAGCCCAAAGCTACGCGCAAAACCAAGATCTAGCAAGTAAGCTACGCATCGACCTTGCTCTAACCCATCGAGAGCAAGGGTGTTGTTGCTGCCCTCTCGTGGCTGAAGCCGCGACCCATCAGCCGCACACAGGCAGCCAGCTCGCAAAATTCTTACGCGCAAGGCACGGGGATGCAACCCTAATAGAGCGACCCAGCTCAAATCGAAAGGAACAGCTACTCATAAACTAGATGGGCGCGGGGGCGAGTCGCGAGAAGCAGCAGGGGAGCGAGATTCCGAAGCTAACGAAGAACAGGAGGTCGCGGGAGGAAGGATCACTCACATGGCGACTGACGGAGAGACGTGGACGAACGAACTGGAGGATGAGATCAGATCCGAGGGAGGGTGCTGTTAGGGTTGGGATTGGGGAGTGTGGAAGATTTGGGGGAAGCGGGCGGTTGCTAGTACCGTAGAGGAGACGACCGCGACCATGAGGTTGACGACGCGAACTGCTTCTCTTTGGGAGTGGGCCATTGACTTGGGTCATTTAGGCCCAACGTTCGTCGGGGCGAGCCGAATTCAGTCAGACTTGGGCCTGTTGAGGACTGCCGGCCCAGTACTTTGGGAGCCCACAGCCATTTCAACATTATTTTCCTTTGTGGAAATACTGTGTGGACTGTAGTCAGGGCGTCCTATCCGTCCGGATGTTCCCGTTCAAGGGCCGTGACAACAGTCCAAGTAGTATCTTCTCGTCCACTCGCCTCTAACCATAGCGTGATGTCTACATTCTCCAGAAGTAGCGCCGTAACCACCACGACCGCACTCCGCCACGCTGCCTCATCATTCTCCACGACGTCCTTGCGCCTGCCAGCCGGCAACTCCAACGAGCGCTAGCGCGGTTGCACGCCTTCCTCCGTCTCCATCGCGCCTCCTGCCCGCCGCAGCCTTCTCTAGCGTGGGACCGCCTTCTCCATCGGAGCGATGACAGCTCGTGCCAGATTTGCCATAGCCTTCTCCACCGGAGCGGCCTTCTACATGACCTGTCGTGGCTTTCTCCACAGGAACGTCGAGCTCTCTGCCACTAGTGAGCTCTACACTGGTGAATTTCACACGCTGACAAGCCTCCATTCTTCCAAGGAGATGTTGTGCTAAAAGCGCATGTTGCAAACGTCTGTTTTAAGTGTTTTAGAGGTACGTTGCAAGTGTTTTCACATGGATGTTGTAAAAGTAGATCGGGATGTTGCACATGTTGCAATGGCTATACAAGTATGTTGCAAGAGTTTGTTCAAAATGTTTCATCTGTTCGTGCAAGTTTTTATCTAGATGTTACAAAAGTACACCTGGATGTTGCATATATATGCATGTTTTGCAAGCATATATTTCAGGTGTTTTATCTGGATGTTGCATATGTTCGCAATGGCTACACACGCGCTTTCAAGTTTTTCTGGTGTTTTAAAAATATTTCAAACGTATGTTCTAAGTTTTTCAATTGTTTTGAATATATATTGCAAGTGTTTTCATCTGGATGTTGCAAAAGTAGATATGGTGGTGTACATGTTGCAATGGGACTCACCTGCCGTAGTCATCTGCTTCAGCTACTAGGGCGCCGTCGTGGGTCATCGTGCGGGCACGTGAGACCGGCAGACGCATCCACGATGCGCATCCACAAGCGGGGCAGGTGACTAGGACCCACGTGGCTAACCCGCATGCAGGCGTGGGCGCGCGGCAGTCAGGTGAAGCAAAGCGAGCGCAATGGTACGGCGGGAAGCAGCATGGGGTTCACACAGTGGGCGCGTGCGAAAAGTAGCATGGGCTCCGCATCTTACGCACGCGGCACCGTTCGTCGCTAGCGTCCGGGAATGGACGTCTGGGTGCTAACAAGTCCGTTTTCTTTGTGATTTCATATATGAGAAGTTTGGGAGAATTTTGAGTTACGGGCATCCGGTCTACAAAATATTTTTGTAAAGTTTTTTATATAAAAATAAAGATTATAAAAAACACTCATTACCCGTTTGGTCACCATGCATCATCATCATCGTCACCTGCTGCTGCCTGATTCATCTGCATCGTTGTTGTTGTTTGTTTGGGCGATCATGATTCATCTGCATCTAATAATCTAATTAATGAACAACAGGGTCTGATCTGTGATTCCATCTACGCCGCGCCAATAATCCCTTTTTCAGGTTTGCTCACATGGGGATCATCATTGTCACAGTTGGGAGGATCGAGCAGGGTGGCGGAGATCCGATCCATCCATGAGCACCATGAGTCCATGACCACGAATAATAAAGCCATCCTCGTCACTCGTCAGTGGAGGAAAGAACACGGCCAGCCTTTCCGATCCATGGAGGCCACACCCACACCCACACGGCCGCCCGGGTGCAGTCTGGCAGTGTGGAGCACGCAGAGGCAGGCAGGCAGGCAGCGAGCTGTTCTTCGCTGGCCCTGCGTGCCCAGCCCACGGTGTCATGGGCGATCATGGTCGCCGTCCGTCCTGGTCCTGGTGACCACTTGATTAGCGCACAAATTGCCGCCTAACAGTGTCGTTCCGTACACCATTGATCCCCAACATATATATATATATATATATATATATATATATATATATATATATATATATATATATATATCATAAAAGTATGCATAAAACTTTAGCAAAGCTGGTACGTATATATATGGGCTCACTAAATCCGTATCAGCACGCGTGTGCCACTACCCACTGTGGTGAATGTGATGTGCTCAGCTGTACTATAGTTTATATATAGTTCCAGGTCATATGATCCTGGACCGAAATCGCATTAAAATTGTTGCAACTGCATTGCAAGTTGTTTTCCTTTTAAAGGAGTTGTAAAAAAAAAAGAAAATTAAGTCGTCTAAAAAAAAGGGATCTGGAAGCCGGCCCAGGCGTAAAAGGAGCGTCCAGCGAAGAATGGGTTGGGCTGATGGGTGCGCCTCCACGCTAGTCCAGCCAGTCAAATGGGCCCGCCACCTCCATCGATCGGACGGGTGAACTTGCTCCACGTGGCCCATCGGAAGGCCCACGCAGGCCCTTTGCTTTTTTTTCCCCAAATTACCCCTGGGCTGGTATACCCCTGCCCCCAATTTGTGTTATCGGATGGAATCTTGGGCGACTGATCGATCGCAAGGACAGATGATTCGTGACCCACGCTTCCTTGATTGTTTCTCCCAAAATAAACTTAGATTAGATGGACCACCGCTTGCTTTAGTTGAAGGCATCATCAACTTCGACTAGATGTGCAGCTCGGCTGTAGATGCCATGTGGGTTATGTATGCGTTGCTTGTTGTTGCATGTTTTAGGCTTTGTTTGGTCGGATTTTTTTTTGTTTCTGGGTTTTTCAGAGGAGTCAAAGGCCCTATTCGGTAGGCTGTTTTTTGGTTTATAAGTCGACTGTGGCTGATTTGCTGTGAGAGAAAAACACTGTTCTACGGCTGATAATCCGTGCTGATAAGCTCAGCCGAACAGGGGGAAAGTAGGCATAAATGCTGGCTCCTAGTTCATTTTTGAAAGAGAGAAAAATAGCTCATTGCTATAGCGTAGAATATTCCAATTAGTTTTACCTATTTCTCAAACCGAAGTGAATAACTTCTAGCTCTAACTTCTCCGTGCATTGTCCAAATAAAGGCCTAAACATTATTCCTTTCGTTTTAAATTATAATATGTTTTGATTTTTTCTAAATTCATAGTTTCTACTATACATATAGACACAGTATATATCTATATGCATAGCAAAATCTATGGATCTAGAAAAAGCTAAAACGGCTTATAATTTGAAGTGAAGCGAGTAAGATTTGTCATAAAAGAGTTGCATCGTCCTATTGCAAACCTTGATTGTTTTACCTTCTATAAGCTTTTACTTTCAGATATATGATATTTTACTATCTTTATCCTCTGTTCTTGACTCTTCGCTAGACTCTGGATATAACTCATAACAAAAAATATGTAGCACGCATCTTTGGTCATTAATTCCTTGCATCTATTTAATGAATGATACCAATCTTATATATCTTATAAATAAATAAAGGCATTGTTTGGTGGAGCTCCAGAAAAGCTAAGTATTTGTACCTTCAAGAAAAGTTGCATTTAGAATTAAGGTACAACGAGGGCATTTAGGAGATTCGTTTTCTCACTTGGTACAATTATTTAAATATCTAGATCTAGAGCATATGCATCAATCACCGCTCAGTAAACAAATGGCACCAAAAGTAAACTATGTGCACACAAAAGCTTTCTTAAGGAGCGAGTTAGTGGTAATATCCACAGATACTCGGTATAAATCATCCTAATCACATCTAATTTTCCTAGATCGCCTAACATAAACAAGAATACAAAAATGTCGTTTAAGAAAAAAAGTGCACCTTCCTATACAAATTTTTTAAAAAAGAAACTTTGCCATTTTACAACCAACCATTTTGAAATCCGAATTCAGAAGTGGGCAGAAACTTTTTTTTTATGTTTCTATTTCTCTTTTTTAAAATTAATTTTCTGCCACCCGAGAGGGATGCGCGTATAAAAACCGGTGAAACCCTTGGCTCTCCTCACTTGGCCACCACAACCACTTCTCCCCTGTTTCCTCTCGTGCGTTCTCCGTAGGAAGCGAGGACTCGCGGCCGGCGGCAGCGGCAGCGGCAGGTTCTCCTAGATCTCCGGGTAAGTTTGAAAATAAAAGAGGGAAGGTTGGAGGAATTAGTTCCGTATCTTTCTCCATTGCGATTTTCGTGGCGTCGAGTTTAGTCTGAAGCGCGCAGTTCATCCCATTCCTGCGCACAGTAGATCAGATCCGATTTGTTCCTGCGGCATTCCGGTTGCTGGGCCCTTGTTGCTGATTAGTTATCTGCACAAACCGCGGCCAAGCAGTTCTTGCGGGGTGACAAGAAGAAGATGAACAGTTTGGCCATCTTGCCTCGCAAGGATAACCGCCCGTTAATGCGTTTTTGTTTCCTGTCTTGATTTCTGAATAAGATAGTTATTATTCGATTCCTGGATAATGGAGTGTCATTAACTGGTCCCTGCATAGCGTGGTATTGGTTGCAGAAACTGTGCCGGTTCTGCAGATTTAGATGAATCACAGTGTCAAGAGAGACGAGATTCACCTGAATCCTTTTGCTAAATTAGAAAATAGAGATGATCCAAGGTCCTGTGTCTCTCAGTGGATAGTCGTGCAGAGTGTTTTTGTCCTGTTTCCTTTGCTGAAAATGCAGTTAATACCAAGCTTTCTGCTGTTTCCTATTGAGATAGATATTCTGTTACTGATTCTTACCCTTTGTCTCGTGTTTTTGTTACAGAATCTGTAGCAAATGGCTGACGGCGAGGACATCCAGCCCCTTGTTTGTGACAATGGAACTGGCATGGTCAAGGTTTGTAGTTCTTGTTCATGCTGGTACTTCATATTCAGCAACCTTGTTCTGATGATTTAATGACACGCTTTCTTACAAACTATTGGCAGGCTGGTTTTGCCGGCGACGATGCGCCAAGGGCTGTTTTCCCAAGCATCGTTGGACGTCCCCGTCACACTGGTGTGATGGTTGGCATGGGGCAGAAGGATGCGTATGTTGGTGATGAGGCCCAGTCCAAGAGGGGTATCCTGACTTTGAAGTACCCAATCGAGCATGGTATTGTTAGCAACTGGGATGACATGGAGAAGATCTGGCACCACACCTTCTATAATGAACTCCGTGTTGCGCCTGAAGAGCACCCTGTGCTGCTGACCGAAGCCCCACTCAACCCCAAGGCTAACAGGGAGAAGATGACCCAAATCATGTTTGAGACCTTCAATGTTCCTGCCATGTATGTCGCCATCCAAGCCGTGCTTTCCCTGTACGCCAGTGGACGTACAACTGGTAATGATTCATTCAAATGATGACCAAATTTTAGGACTTCCCAAAATTTTCCATCTTAATTATGGATTGCTGTTCTTCATTCAGGTATTGTTTTGGACTCTGGTGATGGTGTCAGCCACACCGTGCCAATCTATGAGGGTTATGCCCTTCCTCATGCCATCCTGCGTCTCGACCTTGCTGGGCGTGATCTGACTGACAGCTTGATGAAGATCCTCACTGAGAGAGGTTACTCCTTCACCACCACTGCCGAACGGGAAATTGTAAGAGACATCAAGGAAAAGCTCGCATACGTGGCTCTCGACTACGAGCAGGAGCTGGAGAGCGCCAAGAGCAGCTCATCTGTGGAGAAGAGCTACGAGCTGCCCGATGGCCAGGTGATCACCATTGGGGCAGAGAGGTTCAGATGCCCCGAGGTCCTCTTCCAGCCTTCCTTCATTGGCATGGAAGCTCCTGGCATCCATGAGACCACCTACAACTCCATCATGAAGTGCGACGTGGATATCAGGAAGGACTTGTATGGTAACATTGTTCTCAGCGGTGGCACGACCATGTTCCCTGGTATCGCCGACCGTATGAGCAAGGAGATCACTGCCCTTGCCCCGAGCAGCATGAAAATCAAGGTGGTGGCACCTCCTGAGAGGAAATATAGTGTCTGGATAGGAGGATCCATCCTCGCCTCCCTGAGCACCTTCCAACAGGTTAAAAATTTGCACTTTTTTGTTGATTCCCAGTTGCTATGGCAAATATTGCAACCTTTCAGTAGTTCCAGTATGTTCTTGGTACTAAAATCATGCTCTGGTATTTATGCTACAGATGTGGATCTCAAAGGCTGAGTACGACGAGTCAGGACCCGCGATTGTTCACCGGAAGTGCTTCTAAGCTCAAGGCCCGTTCCCCCTTCGGCTCCATTTTATGCATTCCTTTCCTCGATTGCTTTTCATGTAAGCTACTATGTTTGAGATTGCCGACCTTTTGAGGAGGCAATGTTGTTGGATTTATATTTTGTGGCTCACTACAATGCATGCATTGCTCCAGCTCCTTTCCATGCCAAGTTTGCTGCTAGTGGTGAAAACATGAACCACCAAAAAAAAAAAGAGGTTGGAAATTATTTAAGTACCTAGGATCATATTGTAACTGTACTTGTGCGAGTAACATTATTGGTTCTCTTTGTACATCCATCTCTGAGACATGCAATTCGTTTGATTGGTTTGCTACTTCTGTGAATGATTTCTTGGCGCTGGTGGTTGTGACATTGTCGTCCCACAAGTTTCAAGCTTTTGAATGGCGACTTACCTGGGATTACCTTTGGCTGCTTGACTGATTGTCAGTCCCCAGATATGTGGATTTCTGATTGCTGAATTTCATTTACTGCTGCCTGCTAAAAGTTGTCCCATGTTACTGTTAAAAGGGTACCGTAGCGACTGCATGAATTCAGGAACATGGGTTGCCGGTTGTCCTCTGTGTGAAGTCTGCGCCTAACATGGGCAGGGCAGCTGCTTTCGCAGGAGGGACCAGACCATTTGCTCCTTCCAGCTTTCTTTCCAGTACCCGCGGAGTGATTGCTTATGCTCTAAATGACACCTTTTAATTGTGGCTTTTGATTGCAATTACATTTGATATGAGCATTTCCAGCTGCTCGGCAGCCAAAGATTCTGAATGACCGTGCAATGGTCCGGAGAAGGTTTTGCATTGGTAAATGCGGTGTGTATACTCTCTCATTTACCCATAATTCTACAGGTGTACCTCTATTTACCTGATGAGAAAGCAGGTAAATAGTGTCGAAAATACCAAACCCATTTTTGGTTTGCAAAGAAATGGACAAACTGACCCGGTAACTGCGACATACTTTTCGTCTTGCTTTCCAAAAAAAGACGGACTCCTACGTAGTACTTGTTAACAAGAAGGTGCGACACTGACGTCGGGCACTCGGGCTCTAATGGGCCTACAATTTCATTCTGGGCCAAATTATGACGGGCCAACTCCGTCAGGCTCGGCCTAGAACAGACAGCCGCCAAGAGCCCCGCCGAGACGGTGGGAGGCGGGTTGGTGACTTAGGTGGGCCAACAGAGGGGCCCACGTTAAAATAACCCACGCGCCACGGCCACACGCGCACAGCGCCGCGCACCCGCCCACAGTTTCAGCCCACCGCCGTGCCTGACACGCGGGCTCCACGTTTCACGCCCCGCATGTCAGAGAGAGCGGTCGGACGGGCGTCCCTGGACACGCACGGCGCGTCGCTTTCAGTTCGTGCTCCAGCGGTCCAGCCTTTTAGTTTAATGGTTTTTCCGTCTACGACTAGTCGTCCGTCCGCCTCCGTCCTCGTCGGCTCGGCTCTGGCTGCCAACCCCAAGAACAGCCCCTGCCTAGGGAAGCACCGAAGGGGAGGTGCGTAGCTGGTGGCGTGCGAGTGGCAACCGGACAGAGGCGCCGCGGGACTCTTCTCCTCGCCGGCCGGGCGCGCCGTGCCGCGACGACGGTGAGCTTGTCCACCCGCTTTTCCTTTTTGGGACATGGTGTGTTGTACTGTACTGCTGTGTGTGGCTGCCGTCCTTTTTTTCTTTCTTTCTTTCTTTCTTTCTCTGCTGCCGTTTCGGTGAGGCCAATGTGCTGTCCCTGGTGTGGGGGGAGATCATGGATGGAATAGGCCTTAGTGGAATAGTGGGCGGGTGATTCTTGCTCCGTTGGTAGGCTGCTTGTTTGTAGGACTAGGGCTACCGTCGTCGGCGCAGATTCGTTCTTGTCGATAATAGGTGTCGGGGGAATCGATGGGTGGAGTTCGTTCTTCACCTTTGATTGAAGCTCCGCGAAGTCTCAGTAAGCTCCGCGAAGTCTCAGTTGTATAGGGCTTAGCATGAGATCTATTGGGGCTAGGCGAAGAAATGGTTTCCTGGTGGTGGTACTGGCTCTACAATCTTGCCCTGTTTGGACATATCTTCTTATCCCAATTTGGATTTGATGCTTGCTACATCATTGGTATCCTAAATAAAATCATTGTTAGATACAGATGGCTCTTTTGGAAAGAATCTGTGTCTTGGGTCTGGGGAAGAGCAGCTCCTTATGTTCACCTTTAGATGGTTACCCATTCAGGAGGCGTTTGTTGTCAACAAACTCATTGCTGAAGCATGAAAAGACTGCTATCACTAGCTATAGGCATCACCACACTAATTTTGTGGAAATTTTCAGATAGTGAAGTCAGTCACTTACTTCTCAAGGGCTCAGTGTTATATCAAAATGGCATCTTTGATGACTAGGTGAACAAATGGTTCTCTTATATAAGTCAATACAGCTGACTTGGCGCAGAGCCGTGTTTGCCCTGTGTATACAGTTCAGAATTGCACAGTGTCCTCTTGCGGTCCCTGCAATATTTCCTTCCGCACTCATTTGGTTACAAATTTATGATATCATCAATGCCATCAGGAAGATTTGCTGGGCTGAATGGTTTCATTTGTATACCACTGTGCAATTTATCTCTAGAGAAATATGTACTTAATTGTGTCATCAAATTCCACATTTTTCCTTTGGTCTTAGGTGATCCTGCTAAAAATTTGAACTCTGGTTTTGCTGTGTGGTTTGACACTTATAAAAAAGTGAAATATACATGAAATGGATTTTAAAATTTCATCCCAAATTGCCTTTTCAGGTGACACCATGGTATTGATGTGAAGTTTTGTGGCACTTCCTGCATCCCTTATATGGTATTAACAATATTTTTAATTGTCTGGGTGATCCATTTGAGCAAATGGAAGGCAACGACCTACCCCCTGGAAACATGTTGCAAGGGGTTCCCTATGATACTTCAGAGTTACGTGGCAGCTCAATGCAAAAGCATGCTCCAAACTCTGGAAAACAGATCTTCAGCAGCTCCCAGATGCCGGGGACTTTCACAATGTCTATGACCAGGGCTACAGAGCCTGATGACTTTCCTGGATTTCAGTTCATAGAACATGGAAAGAGTGATGACCACCACCACCAACACCATAGTCATCACTCAAAGAACTGCAAGAGTGATGGTGAGGAACATGATGTGGCTGAAGATGCTACTGATACCCCAAGTGCCAAAGGCAATAAAGGCTCTGCATGGCATCGGATGAAGTGGACAGATTCAATGGTAAAACTTTTGATTACAGCAGTGTCTTACACTGGAGATGATCATGGTGCTGATTCCGGTGGTGGCAGGAGGAACTTTACAATAATGCAGAAGAAGGGCAAATGGAAGGCGATATCGAAGGTTATGGGAGAGAGAGGCTGCCATGTGTCACCGCAACAGTGCGAGGACAAGTTCAATGACCTTAACAAGAGATACAAAAGGCTGACAGACATCCTTGGTAGGGGCACTGCTTGCAATGTTGTGGCTAATCCATCACTTCTTGATAGCATGAATCATCTTTCTGATAAGATGAAAGACGATGCAAAAAAGATACTTAGCTCAAAGCACCTATTTTATGAGGAGATGTGTTCCTACCACAACAACAACCGTGTAAATTTGCCTGAGGATCATGCACTTCAGCATTCACTACTGCTTGCCCTTAGATGTAAAGAGGAGCATGATCCTCGGAGGGATCCAAGTGGAGATGCTGATGAAGACGATCAAAGTGCGGATTCTGATTATGAGGAGAATGACGAAGAGCAACATCCTGTGCATACAAACATGAGGGAGCCCTCAACGCACAAAAGGAAGCGCCACAGTGATGTGGCTTTGGTCACATCAAGCTCTCATGAAGGCAGTGAGAGGTCTGATCCCCATGGTGTCACAGTGGACATCAACAAGGCTTTCACAGATGCAACCAACATGGTTTTGTTGCAACAGGACTTGGCTTCACAAGCCATAGAGATTCAGAAACGTCGCTTGCAGATTGAAGCAAAGGAACTGGAACTCACAAAGCAACGTCTCAAGTGGGAGCGGTTCAGGAAGAAGAAGGACAGGGAGATAGAAAAAATGGCATTGGAGAATGAGTATATGATGATTGAGAACAAACGCTTGGAACTTGAGCTGAGACATAAGGAGTTAGAGCTAGATCTTAAGCTGAAAGGCCAGGGGAACCATCCGTAACTTTTGCTTGATCAACACTACAATATGTAAGATGGTAAACAAGTAAGTGGGCTTTTGAACTATCTTTACTAAGGAAAGGCTTTATAATCATCATCTTGAGCAGCTATTTTTTTATATGAACCTTTTCTGTTTTAATTTGCTAGATATGGAACTCATTCTTGTTTGTGTTTTCTGTTAATATAGACATCTTTTTATCTGTATATTTAAAAGTGCATCAATGTTTGTCATTGGAGGGAACTGAAAACATGTCATTAGTTTTAAGCTAGGCGATTCCTAACATTTCTGCTCATATTGGATTTGCATATAAGAAAAGCATTGCTTTAATCAAGTTGTGACTGGCTACATTTCCTGTATCTATGCTAACTAGCAGGAACCCTGCGCAATTGCGCAGGCTAGGAAGCATAAAAATGTAGCATGAGAGGTTACAAACAATGTAAAGCACACAGCAAAGAATAAGCAATTATTTTTTCATGTCAGGATGAGGACAGAATAAATTTCCGAGTAGATATTAGATGGTATGAACCGTGTCCTAGGGGAAACTAATAGAACAGGAAAGATGCTCTTGATTACCACTGTTGATGCCTTTAGATATCCACATTCAGAAAGCTTGAATTTTACAATGGCATGACGTACCCATGTGCTAAAAACAGCGTTGGTACACGGGTATACCGAAATTTCAGAATTGCCAATATCCATCCTTGTTAGGGTGCATCACTGTTGACAACTTGTGGCTGTAAAATAATCTTCTTGTAGGTAAGGTGGAGCTTAAGGTGGTAAAAGAATCTTATCACCTGTAAGCAGAAACAAAGAAAATTATATTGGTGAGGTATTATTGATCACATTTGGACTGGTAATGGGAAGAATAAGCTGAGAAGAATATTACGATATTCCATTGAAACTGGTCTTGTTTTGCTAGGCTCATGTAAAATTATTATTATGTATAAAACAGGTTAAGGTCCATGCTTAGTAAAAGCAAGAAAAATTTGCTACAGGACATGTAAAATGATGCCGAGTTAGTGGTGAATACAAAAGAAAAGACTCTGGCTTCAAGCTAAGGGTGCGTTTGGTTCTGGACGTGCTTTGCCTTGCTTTGCTGACACGGATGGTAATCGTTAGCTTGTTGCATCAAGAAATCATTAGCTTTCATAGATGACGAGATCATGAGAATGTTTATAACATGTGACATACTGACATGTGATGGAAATTGCAGTGGTTCTAACATATACACATCTAGGGCCTTGTTTAGTTCGGGCGAAAAGTTTTTAAGATTCCTCATCATATTAAATCTTTGCACATATGCTTGAAGCATTAAATGTAGGTAAAAAAATAACTAATTGCACAGTTAGTTTGTAATTTGGGAGACGAATCTTTTGAGCCTACTTAGACTATGGTGGGACAATAATTACTAAATACAAACAAAAGTGCTATAGAACTTTTCTGGCAAATTTTTTGCCATCTAAACAAGGCCTAGGTTTCATCAAATGTTCAGGAATCGAATGCTAAGGCCATGTTTAGTTCCCAAAATTTTTTAAGATTCTCCGTCACATTGAATGTTTGATACATGCATTGAGCATTAAATGTAGACAAAAAAAAAAACTAATTACACAGTTTGGTAGAAAATCATGAGACAGATCTTTTGAGCCTAATTAATCCATGATTGGACACTGATTGACAAATATAAACGAAAGTACTACAGTAGTCAAAGCCAAAAATTTTCGCGAACTAAACCCACCCTAAGTCGCTGTCAGCATTGAAGACGTCACTCATACTCTAAAAAGTAACAGTTTGTTGGGTAGCATCAGTCTTAACAGTATAACTGAAAAGCATCTACAAACAATAGGCAGTAGTGCACATAATATGGTATGAACTCACTTATAATTCCATTATTTTGTATACCTGGCTGGATAACCTTGCAATATATTATCAGTATAGCTATGGTATGGTGAAGCCTATACACAGTATGTTCATGGTAGTTTAGCCATCTTAGCATGCATAGCCAAAATAAATCAAAATTATATGTTCACTGTTGTCTGTCATTTGAGTGCGCTATGATTACTAGAGTTTAGGTCGACAGAGGGTGCTCTATGTTGAAAACAGCTTGGTCCTATATGTGGCCATTCTGAACTGCTTCCGTGCTGCAGAGTTTGCAAGTCAACATTATTCAGCTTTTGATCGGTAGCATTTCCTGCACCACAAAGCAAAACCAATGGATATTTATGTACATGCATACTGAAGCTGCAACGGGAGCACCTGTTAAGGTATACATAAGTAGCATAGAGGAATAGTTAGATGACTGCAAGGCGCTGAACTGACGCAAAAACTAGCAAGCAGAGCCCTTTTGGGCATTTCGTCGGTCACTTTTTTTTTCCACACTGGAAAAACCGAATTTCATTACTGCAGCAACGAAATTACAACAAGTTTTCAGAACATGTCCAGCAGACCAACACAGTATACTAGCGATAAACCCATGCTCAGGCGTAGGATCACCAAGGAACCTATTTCAGAGCACACAACCACAGTTCCTAGAAGCTTAACCGCATTACATCGAACATGGCCACGGCCAATGCTAACAAAACAAAACAAGACGTAAGAGCCTCCACAGCTCCCCAGAATCTGTGACTCGCCTCCCTTTGTAGATCAACCAGCATACGGTACCAACTGCTGCTTTGCGACAGCCTGCTGGTTCTGCTTGTGGAAGAAGAGGGCTGCCGTCTTCGCCACCTCTGCACCTTGGATGACCTGAGTCTTCAGCTCCTCATTCAACAGCCCTGCCCAATACGTAAGAAACAAACATATCATACAATCTCAATAGGAGATTTGATTCGTTTATGTTCAAAGCAAACAACATTACGAGAATGCCAGATTGCCCAACAAACGGCTGCAAGCCCAACAGCATGCATTTGTGGGCTATGAGGCAGAATCTTATTAACCCACACCCAATATTGATCATTGTTGCTTGGTCTACAATCAGTTCCTAGAGAGTAAGCTAACAAACTATTTCGTCGGTCACTTGAAGGGCACAGATGGGGAGCTCACGGTGCTCAGGGATGAAGGAGAAGCAATTGAAGACACACCACCATCCCATCTATGCTAGGAGATTGAAGCGCAATAGGGAGGAAATGGCAGTTTACGTCGCCGTGGACAGCAGACTGGGGCTCCGGTGTCATCCGCACCGTGTGGGGAGGCACTCGCTCGGGCGGCCTTCCTTGCACCGCTTGGGAGACCTGCGGCCGCGCAGGTGGCCAGCACAGGGTCAGGCGCTCTGGTGGGCGTGTGGGGAGCGGCCCTGGGGCGGACACGATGGCGAGCGGAGGCAGTGCAGGAGGCGACTAAGGACGGGGCGAGTGTGGCGCGAGGGAGAGGCGGAGGGGGCGGTGGAGGCAGAGGGAGGCGCTATGGTTGCTGCGGTGGCGGAGGAAGCATAGCGCGGCGCCGGGGCCTGTGTGCGTCCGGAGCGGCCCTGTCTAGCGTGGGGGGGGGGGGGGGGAGGGGCGCGGCGTAGATGAGGCTGGAACTTCGTGGAAGGTTCCATGGAGGCGATGATCTGCTGGCCGTTGGTTGCGAATTGGAGGGATAGGAAAATCAGGCGACGTGGCCTCTCCAGGGAACAAAAAATGTTGTACAAAAACATAGATAAAATGGTAGATGGTAGATTACAGTCATATAAATGCTCTAGGAATAACAGACTATTTACATTTAATTGTGGAAGAATTGTGATGTTCACCCTGATGCTACCCTGACTTCACAATACTTGTGCATGATGTACTTGTTGGTTATTGGGGATGATCAGACATCCTTGCCGCTTTTGGCAACATCCGGTTTGATATGGCAACATCCATTACCATATACACTTAAATTGGAAACTCTATGGTTCTTAAATTGAAAACTCTATGGTCCCCTGCGATGCTGGAACACTTGTAGATGTGAGATAGATCTTTTATGTGAGTCGTTTGGGAATCACCGAATCATGTAGCTAGGATTTGGTACCATTTTTTGTGTTGGTTCCTCTACCAGTTGTACATATTACTGTCCAATATGTATGTGGAACGAATGAGCGTTTCTTCCTACTACTGTTTGAATGAATAATGGGTTAAGCATTCTTCATAACTAGCAGCAGGATCTTTGTTCATTAGCTTTGCAAGAAGTTCCATAGTTGACAGCTCGAAGATCCTAGGTTGCGTAAGCTTGTTCTTAGGGGTACTGAAAGCCCAAACAATGTAATTTACATGGTTATTAATTTAGTCCAAGCTTATTATTGAAGGCTTGGTGATTTGCTGCTTATTGCTTAACTTAACCAGACGCCGGTTGTCCTGTGCTTTGATGGTGAGTACTAATACTCATTATTTTTCTGATGTTTCAGGTCGCGGTTGAGCTTCTGGAAGAGAGAGGTGGTAGATTAGAGTAGACTCTGACAACCTGTGCGTATGACCTTGTTTTGTGTTCTTTCTGTCTTGTGAGATGTACTTGTTGGACCTCCTGCTTGTAGCACCCCCTCTGCGACAGTAGTATTGTTGGGTTTGATGTGGTCTTTAAGACGACTTCCAACTTGCCTAGCCATTTTTTTTCTTCAGCATGTATATCAAGGTGATGTGATGTGGCTTTGGCCACCTATGAAGCTTTCATGAAGGCAGTGAGACTTTTTTTTCCTCAATCGGGCCATTCACCTGTTTTCATTAAGAGAAAAATAGTTATCAGTACACCCATGTGCGATCACGCAAGCGAGGAGCCTTTGTGACACAACGCACGTCTTACCACCTAGCTACTGGATTCACTTAGAAAATTACATGGGAAAGTTGTTTTGCGACCAAATTGGCAAGACAAAAGCGAGCGTCTAGACCCGCTGGTTCCTGCCCAGGAAGAGGACCTGCATGGCTTCCCGCGTCGACGTTGACAGGGGGAGGGTGAAAGCGGTCTAGAATTTCTCAAAGGAGGCTTTGTCAGGTAGCTCAGTCTCCATCTCGAGATCCAGACGTTTCATCATCACCTTCAGCGCTTGAGCCTTCGGTTTCTGTTCCATGTGCCTGCTCTTGGCGGCAAACCTAGAGCTCCTCTTGGGTACGAGCCCGGAGTCATCCAGCTTCCCCGCCCGAGCTCTAAGACTCTATTGGGCCTATTTAGTTTGGGTTAAACCACTACTGCTAGTGAGACTTTTTTTTTGGGTGAGAGCTCTACTGGTCCCCATGGCATCACAGTGGACATCAACAAGTCTTTCCCGGATGGAACCAACTTGGCTTTATTTGTTGCAACAGGACTTGGCTTCACAAGCACTGGAGATTCAGAAACGTCGCTTTCAGAGATTGAAGAGACGTTACTGGAACTCCAGAAAGCAACGTCTCAAGTGGGAGCGATTCAGGAAGAAAAAAGAAAGGGAGAAAGAATGGCACTGGAGAATGGGGCATATCAACATTTCACATTCGAACTTGAGCTGAGACATCCAAGCAGCTAGAGCTAGTGCTTAAGCTAAAATGCTAGAGGAATCATGCATGACCTGTGGTTGATCAACGCTTCCATTTTAAAGGTGTAAAACTAGTTAGTGATAGCGCAAGCTAAACCTGAGAAAAAGTTCAGTATCTTGAGAAACCTGTCCTTTGTAAAAAGATCGAGTTCCTATCCCTCCTAGATGTGGAACACATGCACCGGTTGTGTTTGGTTATCTTTGTGTTGCGAAAGTGCATCAATATTTCATACCGGAGAGAACTAAACAAATTAAACCTTGTGTTTTAAGTAGGGCATGTGTTGCAACTGCTCTGCTCCACCTTTTTCAATTTCGCTAGCCAAACAAGAATAGCTCCACAAACTTTGCTCTACATCCATCTTTTTTAGTCTCGCTCCTAACTTTGATAGCCAAACACACATTTTTCTCTAGAAAAAAGGTAGACTTGAGGGCTAACTTTAGGTGTGGAGCAGTCCTAAACAAGCTCATAGTAAACAAGCCCATAGTAGACTTGGGTACTTTAGAAACTTCAAGTTTTTGGTGGAGCTCCTCTGATAGAATTGGTAGATTAGAGATAGTTTTGGTGGTGTGGAGCAGTCCTAAACAAGCCTATAGTAAACCTGGTGTGGTCCTGATTCCTACCATCTTTTTGGTATTCATACTTTCTTAAAAACTATAAGCTAGGAAGGTCAAAAGATATATTGGCATGTTTGATTCTACTTCTATGTAAATAAAAGCCAACAAGGGCGGCTACATGGTCGCGACCGGTGGGGCTATGTGAAAGTCCCTAATTTGGTTTTGGCTAATTGATGAAATCTAAGTACTAATCACATGTGCTTGAGTGTTGATAGTAAAAGGTGATTGGTACACTCCTAACTGATGGCAAGATGCATGTTGATCATGATGACTTGGTGCCATACTTGGAGAAGAAGAGGAGATGGAGTGCAATCCTATGGAGCTCAAGGCAAAAGTATAGATAGGATTTGCTTTTGGTGATCAAAACACCATAGAGGGTGTGATCACACTTAGGATCGATAGCCATACTATAAAGAGGAGAATTTCCGGGGCTATTGATCACTTTAGTGCCACTAAATGAAGATTCATTTGCATATGCATTTAGATCTAGCGGTGAGCTAACTTAACGCCTCGAAAATGATTGTGAAAATACTAACACATATGCACATGGTGATGTATACTTGGTGATATTAACACATTTGCGAAGGTGGTGGAGTTTGAGCAGTAGAGATAGGTTTGGGGCCCTCTCTCCCTTCCGTCGAGCTTGCGAAGCGGGATTCGACGCTTTTTTGCGGAAGTGAAACGCCTATTTTCCACTACACCGGAGGCGGAGATTTTCTCTAAGTCATTGTGGATAGAAACGGAGACGAACAGAGGTCTCTGGGGGTGACCGGACACTGAACCAGACGCGTTCTCGGCATATGACCAGACGTGTCCGGTCAGTGACAGTAGCTGTCTAGCGCGCGGACTGGGGTTTTCCACCGGCGCGTCTGGTCTAGCGCCAGAGGGACAGCGAACGCGAAGGGTTGATCGGACGCGGTGGCGCGTCCAGTCACGATCGACCAGGCACGTCCGGTCGTGTGTGGGTGCTTACTGGAATCGGCCGGACATTGGCACTGTGGCGACCGGTCAGTTCAAGCGGTGCGTCCGGTTACGTGATCAGCAACGTGAATTAGTGGCAACCGGACGCCTAGGCGCGTCCAATCAGCTTTGATCGGCGCGTCCGGTCACTCTAGTGCGTGAACGAGTACATTTAAGTGACTGTTACGATCGAACGAACGAGATTCAAAGCGAGACACGTGGCGTTCATCGGGGAAGTCGCGCAGGCGCGACCGGACGCTATGGACACGTCCGGTCAGTTCGACCGGCGCGTCCGGTCGGCACGTTAGCAGTAGCACCTTGTTTCTAACGGCTCTATTCGTTGGAGTTGTTTATATATATGTGTGTGTGTTTGGCCGGTTTGGGGAGGATTCTCTTGGACTTTTTGACTCTCTAACATCCTCTTGAGCTGAGCATATCCCCTCCCACTCATCTCCCTTTCTTGATTGCCTAATCAAAGTGAGTTCGAGTGATCTTGTCACAGAACCTCCTAATTATGATGGCCCACAAGTACCCGTCATTGATATAATGACCTCTGACAGCCGTACTTATGTTCACCATAACTTAAAAGGCCTGCTTTCCTCCGAACAGGATCCAATCACAGGAGTATTGCAATATTATAACAGTTTATTCAAAATATTCAACAGAGTAAAGTAGCGGAAGTCTTACAATAACTTAAAGTTACAAACCAGTTTTTAAACTTCAAACCTTATGTAACATTATTACAAACCAGTAGTAGAGAAGTATCGGTAGTAACTTTATTACATCACACAAACGAGATGCCTTGCCCAAAGGCCACACAGTCTACTCGTCGTCACTTTTTTCAACCACGACGGTCATGCAACAAGGCTCGAAGCAGACTTGTTCATGAACCGCACCTGCAACAAGGGGTTCAACAAACCCTGAGTATGAGAGTACTCAACAAGACTTACTCGACTAAGACAAAGACTCCAAGGGCATGCTAGCTTTAGGGAATCAAGGTACGGGTAATCCAAAATCAAAATTTTCTTTTGCAGAAAAGCTTACTAAAGTAAGAAAAGCTTACTAAAGTAAGTCCTTACCTTCAATATTTTACTTTTACCATTGATGGTTCATTAACCATTTCGAAGTGATCCTAATCTAGATCAAAGTAATTATCATCAAAACCTTTCTCATTCTTTCTTTCAATTCCAATTCTTTTCTACGATGCAGGACAGGTGATCGAGTCTCCATAACCGAGGAGCAAACGACGATTCGAACCGATTATACCCAGCTGAGGATCCCTAACCTCACGACATATGTAGAACCAAATCTTGCATATATCAACCCTCATTTAGATCTCCCAAAACCAGAACGTGTCCATCGCCACCCGAGAGTACAGTACTCCTCGAACCCGGCCCGATTCTAGCCCTGAGGGTACACGCTACTCCCGCCATCTCTCTACTTCTAGTACGAGGTTAGACGTTCTCGAAATGGAATCACCAACATTTTGGGCTTACCAAGGCATGAGGCTAGTTGCAAAGTCTTGAAACACAACACAGGACTGCAACGTACGGTCCTTAACTGACAAGGCGGAAACACTACATTGAGACTCCGTTCCCAATGCATGTTAGCAGTGGCCAAACCACCCGCCCGATCTTCTACTTCATTCTCATAATTTCAATATTCATTAAGTATGCCGTCATGGCCAGGTAAACATTTCATTTAAAAGCTTAACTTCTAAGCATAGCGAAGCATACTACGTATTTTCCGTAAAACAGGTATCAAGGTTGATATCGCAATAATCAAGGATGGTAATGCAACAATTAGGTTATCACTCAACTCCTAATTACTTAATGCAGTAAACCATAATATAATAAAACATTTGTAAAACTCAAGGTAGGGTTTAAATGCACCGGGGCTTGCCTTGCTCTGACACGATGACCGACTCAGACTCGAGGACTCCAACGTCTGGTCCAGAACCCACCGACGATAGCTCTTCTCCGGAAGCTTGCTCGGCGACTTCGACTTCTTCGAAAGCGGAAACTACACGAGTACATAACATGCTTTAACATGATGCTCAATGATAAACATGATGCTTGATGATAACATGCCACGAGTTATGACTGGAGTACAACTTCCCTTCACGGTACAGCCGCAAACAGAAAACCTACTAACTAGAAGCGACAACTCCAGCGATACCAGCTTTTAACCCTAAGTAAGTTACTAACGAGCTCAAACATGGAATTAAGGTGCCAAAGATCACCAAAGAGTAGTGACCCAAGGACATCACTCAATCAAAAGGGCACACAACACTTAAAGTTCTCAAATTAACATTTATTTACTATTTAACTAATTAGGGCATAATTAACAGTTGATCAAACTTTTCCTAAACAAGCTCAAACTTTTTCTATGGATTAAGAATGATTTAAAACAGTGTCACAATAAATTTCATAATTTTTGGATTAATAAATTAATTATTAAAATTCCTGAAAGTTGCATTTAATCTTTATTGGAACCAATTAATTCTACTGCACAAAGTACTCAAATTTATGATTTAACATTTTTCCTAGATAGATTACATATTGAGAGACTCACACAAAAATTTTCATGAATTTTGGAACTCTACATAATTTTTAATAAAATAAACAAATAGCTGCACTATTCATTAATTTTGAAAAAGAAAAACAAAAACGAAACCGAACCGGGCCGATTCTCTTCTCTCCCTCCGGTCCGGCCCACTGAGCGGCCCATGCACCCGCGCGCTAGCCCGCGCTCTCGCTGGCCCAGCAGCGCGGCCCAGCAAGCGGCCCGCTCCGCGCCCGCGCCCGCGCGCGGCTGTCTCTCCCTCTCTCTCACTGACAGCCTGGCCCCGCCTGTCATCCCTTACCTCCGTCTCCCTCACTCTCTCCCGCGCTCTCAGCTTCGCCCGCACGGTGGCCGGCCGGCGGTCAAGACCTCGGTCGACTATCCAGCGCTACCACAACGTTCTACACCTTCTCACGAGTCAATGGCACTAGTCTACAGCTCGGCTCGAGCTCAGGTGACCCTTCACCGACGACGGTGGCGGACCGTGGCCGACGGTGAGCCGCGAAAACGCGTCTCCAAGCACGCAACGATCAAACTAAAGGCTTAGAAAGGATCGGTGGCTCACAGTGATCACGTTGGTGCTCTTGCTGGCGGCTAGGAGGGGCTGGAGTGGCCTGGCCACGTGGGGGCGGCGATGGCAGTGAAGTCCGACCGGGCGCGAGGAAGACGGCGGCTATCCGCGTGAAACAGGCGGTAGGGGTGGAGGTGAATGGCTAGGGAGATGCACGGAAGCGATGCAGTCTTGCTGGTGCAATTAGCGTGGCCAGAGGAGGCTTGACGACGGTTGCGGTGAGCGACGGAGCTAGCGGCGGCGGCGATGGCGAAAACAGAGAAGAAAGAAAAACGACGGCGACCTCGACGTATTTATAGACAACGGTCGCAGAGCTGGTCTCTGGAAGACGCGCGAGGTCGTGCTAGCAGTCGAGGGCGCGCCTAGAAGCTGGCCGAAGCCGTCCGGCGTCTCACCGGCGCCCATACCGGCCGGTGGCCGGCGGTGATTGGTGCGGCACTGTAGCTCCCCCAAAATTTTGAATTTTCAAATTGTTTTCTTAAATTACTCTCAAATTCATGTAACAACTTGAAAAACTTTCAATCTATGAAATCTTTAGAATTTCAAGCTCTACAAGTTTTGTACTGAACACTTTTTCAAATTCTCACTGGATGTTGAAATTTGAGTTTAAATTCAAAAGGGGACACATTTTTAGGATTTGGTAATTTAGAAATTACTTTTGATTTCATATTGAAACTTCAAAATCTCCAAACACTAAAGTTGTACATCTTGACAAGACCTACAACTTTGCTGTTCAAAACATTTTCAAATTCTATCTCCATTTTGAAATCTTAGTTTGGTGACAAAAATGAGTTAAATCTGAAATTTGTTTATTTTCAAAATTGCTCCACATTTTACACTAAAACTTTGAAAACTCAAAACACAAAAGTTGTAGCCCTTGAAAAGTTCTAAAAACTTGGTTTTGAACTTTTTCCAAAATTTTGCTTAGATTTTGAATTATTTCAAAAGGGGTAAAACAGGGTTTTGAAATTTAGGGTTTTCGGAGGAATTTTCAATTGGAATTTGTTGCTACTTTGATTTGTGATTACTTAATGATCAAAACCTCACCCAAGGGCATCATTTGGACCAACATGACATGGTTGACCAAATGCCACTCTTGGTTGACCAATTTAGCTTTTGAAATTCTTTTATATTTTTCCCCAAATTTGAATTTGAATTCGAACCGGAAAACTCATGACAAGTTTTGGGACTCCAACTCAAACTTAAACTTGGAGCTTCATTTTAGGTGTTGTACTTGAGCTCATACCCTACACTTGACACTAGTGTGCAACACAGTCGCACACCTCAAATTACGCAGGGCATGGACTAAGTATTTGCGGTGGCATTCGAAATTAGGGTTTTTGGGTTCGGAGCACACCACTGAGAAGCACATCCAATCTAGATAATTAAACTTGTCTTAGTTGATGCATAACAAGGTTGACCTAAATATGGATGCTTTGCAATGCATTATGATGACATGGCAGATTAATTAGCACTATAACACCCGGGGTGTTACAGATCTCAAGTGCATTTGCGTGTGAGTTTGTATATAGTTAGCACTTCGGTGTTCTCTTGCTACGGGATTCTTATTTCTCTTGGTGGTTGCCGCCACCTAGACGGCTTGGAGCAGCGGAGGAGGTCCGGCACGAGTTGGAGGTTGTTCGTGGCCGGCTCCGACGACTTGTGAGGGGCTTTGAACCTTCCCCGTGAAGAGCCATAAGGTAGCTCTAATATATTGCGCGTGTCATTGAGTTACCTCACTAGCGGTAGGTTCTTGCGGTGCTCTTGGAGAGCTTGAGTGTGGATCCCCAATTAGCCACCGAACCACGTAGTGTTGGTCGACACAACGGGGACTAGCGTGCCGGCAAGCACATGAACCTCGGGAGAAAATCTTGGTGTCTCTCTTGATATTGTGATTGATTGTCTTCCGGTGATTGGCTTCACTTGGTATTCATCATTGGTTTACTTGCCTCTACACGTCGATATAAAATCATCTTCCCATCGTTTACTTACCGCAATTTTACCTTGTGTTATAGTTTGTTTAGTTGTTTTTGTTCTTGTTGTTAGCACTCTAGGTAGCAGTAGTTGTAGCAACCTAGCTTGTGTGTGCCATAGAAACATTAGATAACTAGAATTGCAACTAGGTGGCTTGCTTAACACTTAGAGCTAGAGCAAACCGCTTTTATCGCCATTTGTGTTACTAATCATTACTTTAGTGGTTTGTAGAGTTTTAATTTAGACTATTCACCCCCTCTAGCCATTTTAGACCTTTCACTGTGGCCCCAGTTGTGGCCCACTTTTTAATCCCCCTTTAATTATCCAACTAGCAACCCCTTTTGCTCAACCAGAGGCACCCCTTGGCCCTCACCGGCTTGCCGCCCCTCCTCTCTACAACCACGCCTAACTACCGGTGTCGCATCGACACAACGCCGATAGTAGTTCCACCGCCACTAGCCACCATGGCCTGCCCTGCACCTTTTAGTTCACACCCTACCGCGCTCCTCCCGAGGCCATCTTATGATTATCGAATGCTCTTTATTTAGCATTTTCTATGCTTGATGTTCTATATGTTTGAGCAATTTAAATTGATAACATTATTTGTGTTTTTATTACTGCCTCCATTTTAATTTATAACCTATTTTGTCTTTTCTAGATATTCAACCTTTATTATGTATTTAGAAATCTATACCTGTATCTATATCTATATCTCTTATAATCCTAAACCCCACTAGAATATTATTTTGACATACAAGGTTTCTACTTCAGGAGTCCACTATCACTTGCAATTAAAGTCTACTAGCCAAGTAATTATGATATCCACATCAACAAGACACATCAACCACTAACATATATTTATTTATCTACATCAGCGTGCCACGCTATCCCATAACATTAGTTTATAATTGTTAATCCCTTCCTAGAAATTGTATGAATAGTTTAATTTCATCCGAACACGGGATATGCTTCTAGTATTATTTAAAAAAAGAATTACATAGAAAAAGCCATACCTAGGAAAACCAACGGAACCTATAATTTAGAACTGACGATGATATACTTCTATATTATACCTATTAGTTTCCGTTTCAGCTAGCAAATGTTTTAACTTTTTATATTGTTTAACCCGCTCTTGGTTCATTTCAAACTCCGTCACCGAAAGTCATGCCAAAGTTTTAGCCTGCCGTGAAGCTTTGGCTGCTGTAATATGATTGCAGTATAAAAATTTGACCGGCCCATAAAAAGTCGACAAGAGCCAACGCCCAACGGCTATGCCCTTGTATAGATTCCAAAGTTTACCTCCCAAATTTACGAATTCCTATTCCCCGTCACATCAAAATATCGGCACATATATGGAGTACTAAATATAGATGAAATCAAAAACTAATTACACAGTTTTGTTGTACTTTGCGAGACGAACATTTTAAGTCTAATTAATCAATATTTGGACAATTATTACCAAATAAAAACAAAATTGCTACAGTGTGACGGGACACTTACTATGCAAAGTTTGCCTCCAAGGCCGTGTTTAGATGCCCAATTTGGGAGACGCCAAATTACTGTGCAATCCTGTAGCAATTTTGTTTTTATTTGGTAATAATTGTCCAAATATTGATTAATTAGGCTCAAAACGTTCGTCTCGTAAAGTACAACCAAACTGTGCAATTAGTTTTTAATTTCATCTACATTTAGTACTCCATATATGTGCCGGTATTTTGATGTGATGGGGAATCTTCTTTTTGTATAGTAGAATTTGGGGTGAATTTGGGAAACTAAACAGGGCCCAAACTTTGTCATCTAAACAAGGCCTATCTCCAAGTCTACTCCTGTCCTATCCTACGTGATGTGCCACTGCCAGCGCGCGTCCCGTTCCGTTGTCCTCGACATCTGGGCCATGTTTAGATACCAACCAAATTCACTACGGAGAATTCTTATTATCCGTCACATCAAAATACCGGCACATATATAAAGTACTAAATATAGATGAAATAAAAATATAATTGTACAGTTTTGTTGTACTTTGCGAGACGAACATTTTAAACCTAATTAATCAATGTTTGGATAATTATTACCAAATAAAAACAAAATTGCTACAGTATAACACGACATTTACTGTACAAACTTTGTCCCTAAACTTTGGTACGTAAACAAGGCCCCTACAGAAAATGACACGGGCAGAGGCGCATCCGGCATCCGCTACGCGCACACGAGTCCTGTGCGGCGGCTGTCTGCGCCCACTGCCCACCCGTACCACCGCTGGCTCATGCAGCCACTGAGCCACCACGCCACCACCGCTTTCCTTTCCTCTTCGGCTCCTCCGCCTCGCCTCCCCAGTTCCCAACCCTCCCACCACTCTCGTCTCCATTCCTCCCATCCTTCTTCGGCTCGCGCACCATCCCCTCCCTCCGATCCGGATGGTGCCTTCGGAATCCCGCCCGGCGCTCTAGCGTAGCTCGGGCTCGGCCAGGCTCCGGGCCCTGCCGCGCCGCGCCGTTCCGCAGTCCAGCTCCAGCTCCAGGTGCGTGCCACACAGATCCGTGCTCCGCCACCGCCGATTGTAGGGGGCTTGCGTTGTTGCGCGTTTTTAGTTTGGTTCACGCGGAAAAGAGAGGTTTTTTAGCTCTTTCCTCCCGCCGATTCGGTGGGTTTGGTTGATGCTGATGGATACCCGCTCAGTTTAGGTAAATTTGGCGCGATTTGTGTGAAAAGGAGGCGCTTTTGACTGTTCACTTCGTTCGTTAGCTCGAGTGGCTCGTCTCCGTCGTGGGATGGCACCGGCCGGGGTTCGAACCCTGGCTGCCGCACCTGCCTCCGAGAGGCTGCGCCATGGTGGCGTCTTGCCATGGTGGCGTCTTTCTAAAAAAATGTTTCGTACAAGATGCGGTTGCTAGACAAAGATTTTCTACTCATTTTTTGGGCAGCCTTCATCCGTCGAACGTAGTGAAACTCGATGCTAGATGTTCTACTTCTACCCCTGCCCGGGCTAAATAATTGTGCCTGTGGTCATTTTCGTGTGCCTCCTAAGTTACATCTGAGCTGCTTCTCTTAATGCAGTCCTTATAGCACTTATAGTTGGGTCTGATATGAGCTTTATTGGTTATATTTACATGTGATGCATATGCTTCTGCTATTATTGTACTGTCTTGTCTTTTTTCTTTTTCTGTAGTGGTTACTAGTGGAAGTTAGCACACTGCATCCGTCGTCGTAGTGGGATCCTGACCAAATCGAGTGTCCATCCAACCCACCCAACTAACTGTACTGAAATGTCATTGCTTTCAGGATGGTACGGTTAGTAAATTGAGTTTGGTGGCGGGTTGGTGGCCATGCCATACTAGGGGAAGGTACATGCTTGTTGATTGATGGTGACTTGGCTTCAACCTGAGTGTTTTGCCCTTGATGATAGGTTGTCATAGAATTAGTGGGAGGTATGATGGTTTAATCACAGTGACTAAAATCTGGATGCCAAATTGCTATTAGTAGAAACAGTGCTTGAGCTACTTTTAGTCATGGAACAGTGTTTTCCTCTCACAACATTTCAACATAAATATCAGCACAAGCCAAATTTCAGCATAAGCGAACAGGGTGAGTTGCTGTCTAGTGCCGGGTAATGTTTTAGGGGGTGTCTTTTTGGGCTATTCTGATGTGATGGGTTGGAGTTGGTATTGTGGTTGCTTTGTGTGGCATATTGTCCAAATACTACCTATATGAGCTACTTTATATATTTCATTTTTCCTCGAGGTGGGTTAGTAGATGTCGGAAATGGATATAGCTAACTAATTATTTTCTTGTTACAGGGGGCATTTTCGAATTGTTCTGACAGACTAACTTTATTATGTTCCAGGTCTTTTCTTGAGTTTAAGGGAGATGCTTGCCTTTATCTAGGAGGCCCTTTTTGGTACTTCAGCAGTGTTCTTGCCTTTCGGAGTAGATGTCATTCCGTAGCATCGTGCGTGATGTAAGGGGTGGTTTCGGGAGCTTGTCTAGGAGGGGATTTGAGGTCAGGTTTCTGAGTCATCGCAGAGGAAAATCTCATGGTGCTGTCCATGAGCTGCACGACCCAGTGCCTGAGGTACAGAGCAGCTGCTGGGCTAGCTTGCCTCCTGAATTACTCCGAGATGTGATCGAGAGGTTGGAGACCAGTGAGGATACATGGCCTTCTAGGAAGCATGTAGTTGCTTGTGCAGCTGTCTGCAGAACATGGAGAAAGATGTGTAGAGAGATTGTCAAGAGCCCAGAGTTTTCTGGGAAAATCACTTTTCCTGTTTCCCTGAAGCAGGTAATCATTCAGTTATGTTATTACCTTATTATCCATCTATCCTGATTTGTTAGCATTGTCAATATTCCTATGTCCAGTATTGTTATACCAATTATATTTTGGATAAATTAATAAGATCCTGCTGTTCCTCTTCTGTCTACAGCCTGGGCCTCGAGATGGAACTATTCAGTGTTTCATTAAGAGGGATAAATCTACCCAAATCTACAGTCTGTACCTTAGCTTTAGCTCTGGTAAGTTCATTGCTGTGTGGACTATTGGAAGTTTCGATAAAAGTCTGGTATCTTAGATGTATTCAGAACTTAAAAACTCAGAGTCTTCTGTAGAAATTATCCAAACATTTATCATGCTTTATCCGCAAGCCTTTGTAGGCATTGAGCATATCAGCAATCATGAAACATGAGAAATTCTTGATACAATGGTTTTCTTGTTTTGATTCAAAATTAATGTTTTTTGTGTTGCATATTTTTGTACACATGCACAGACAAGCTTTGTGTTGAGAACCACATCTTCTTTCAGCAATCTTGATAATTCATTCTCAGTTTCTTTCTTTGCCCTCCTTGGAACCCATACATAACAAAGTTGAGAACCATTGTCCAGTATTCCAGTATGCCCTTATTTTTAGTTTATTTGAAAACCATAGGTTCTCTACTTGTAATAATCAAAGCATTAGTATGCACAGTTGCTTATTGTTCTTGTTAGATCGATGAACGGCGGCAAGCATTTTTTATTCTCTCAACTCATCTGGAAGAATGCCTTTTTGCTCTTACCTGTGTGACCGTTCCATCTTGTTATAAACTAATCAATCGCTTTGCTGTTATTGAATGGTCTCTATGTATTCACCATGATTTTATAGTTGTCACAGTATCAGGCTCAGCATTCCGTAGAAAAAAGGAGACAGAAATACATGTTTTTCTTGCTCGTCTACTTGATTAATTTTTTATTACCAGTATTGCTATTTGACATGTTATATTATTCATCTCTACAGCTGTCCCTGCCGAAAATGGAAAATTCCTTCTATCAGCTAAAAGGAACTGCCGTCCAACATATACAGAATATACAATATCAATAAATTCTGGTGATATATCTAGGTCTGCCAGTAACAACACATACATTGGGAAATTAAGGTACTTCTGCACTAGCTTCAGTAAACTTTATCTTATTTTCAGAATTGACAGTAATTTAATTTGCCATTTTATTGCTTTTTAAATCTGACATATGTTGTCTCCTTTTGGATTTCAGGTCAAATTTCCTTGGCACAAAATTTGTAATATACGATACTCAGCCACCATACAATGCAACTAGTCCTGCAGTGGCAGGGAAAACAAGCCAGAGATTCTACTCCAAGCAGGGGTCGACCAAGGTTTCTTCCAGCCGGTACAGCATAGCGCAAGTCTCGTATGAACTGAATGTCTTGGGAACTCGAGGCCCAAGGCGGATGAACTGTGTAATGCACTCCATCCCAGCTTCATGCCTTGAGGCTGGTGGCAGTGTCCCTTGCCAGCCAGATAGCATCGGTGCCCGCACTGTTGGTGCATCCTTCAGCAGCGTCTCCTTGTCAAAGCCATCTACTATGGACCACTCCATGCGTTTCAGCAGTTCCCGGATCTCTGATGCCATAACAGCGGACGGCATTGTTAGCAGAGGCCAGGCATTGAGTGACGGTGACGACGAAGAGTGCAAGGACACACCTTTGGTCCTCCGCAACAAGGCCCCGAGATGGCACGAGCAGCTGCAGTGCTGGTGCCTCAACTTCCGGGGCCGGGTGACTGTCGCCTCAGTCAAGAACTTCCAGCTAGTTGCCGCAACGACACAGTCTGCTGCCGCCGGAGCCCCGACCCCGTCACAGGCAGCCCCGCCACCACCAGCTCCAGCTCCAGGTCCACCTCCGCCGGACCAGGAGAAGGTCTTACTGCAGTTCGGGAAGGTTGGCAAGGACATCTTCACCATGGACTACTGCTACCCGCTGTCCGCCTTCCAGGCCTTCGCCATGTGCCTGAGCAGCTTCGACACCAAGCTGGCCTGCGAATAAATTCGACAACTGTAGTGCTCATCGAATAATCGAAGACACTGATTGTCAGTGTGTTCGTCCAAGAAGCTGACTCTATCCTCAAGTTTACCTGGGACGCGGTCCCGCACCTGCTGGTGCCTTGTTAGTTGTTAACTCTGAAACAGCCCCCGAAATGCGTGGGGGGCTGAATCTGTTTCAGCAGACCTTGTGATAATCTGTAGCTGCTGCTTTGCTGTTGTACTTTTCTGTAGCTTCCCCTGTAACATTAACTCTGTATCCGTATTTGGATGTTTTTTAGCCGCCTTAATTGGATTGTTCACCGGCGATGACATGTATTAACAGAGATGGTTACAGCTGTAATGAATTCAGGCCTGGATAATTTTGTGTTCGCTTGCCGTTCAGTAAGGGGGAGGCGACTGCTGTCGCACTTTTTCCCCGTGGTAGTAGTATGCTGTTTCTTTTGTGGTGGGCACTGCTGTCACCTTCAGCAGGGTCAGGGTCATGGTCATCAGGGAGGTGACTGATGAGGTGTTTATTTCATTATTTGTTTGTTTTGTTTCGAAGCGAGGCCTTTTAGCACGGACTTTTCGCAGCGAGTAAATAAATAAAGTTTCGCAGAGAGTAACCAAAATCTTGGGGCGCAGGTCTAGAGAAAGAAGATCCGAAAGGGACCTCGTATAATATTCTAGACGCAGAGGCGTGCGTCCCTGTCTAGGGTTTGGTGGGATGACATACACCCTGTTCGTTTGGATTTATCAGCAGAATCAGCAGTCATCCAGCAGTGTTTTTCTCTCACAACAAACCAGCGAACAGTACTTTCAGCACAATAAACCAGCAAAACGAACAGGGTGGACGGCGTGCAAATACAGACGCACGCTAGTTGCTATTGCTACCCTCCTCGGCTCCTCCCCTGTTCCTGTGGCGTGCGGGAAAGGCAACTTAACGGGACGAAGACGATAGACGAATATGCATAGGGACGTGCTGCGGCTCAGACGTCCGATGGCTAAAATCCCATCGGACGCCCCTCCCGCGCACACGCCGTTCCAACAAGCTGTGCGTTCCATCCATCAATCAACGAAAACGGAAAGAAAAATAGCATAGCGTCGCCAACAAAAACGAAAAGAAAAACCGCACAGCCTCGCCCCACCTCCCCCCCCCCCCCGCTTGGCCTCGCACCCCGTCCCCGGCCCTCATGCACGCATGCAATCCCGCCGCCCTCCCAGCGGCATGCAACATGAACAAAGATCTAATGCAACAAATGAAGAAAATCAATGCAACAAGGTGACGTCGGAACCCCCAGCCGATTGCAACATCACTGGGGAACTAATGCAACATACAGAGAAACCTAATGCAACATGGTAGTAGCTCAACCCAGAGAACTCGCCGGGACCCTAGGTTACTGCAACATAACCCGAGACCTGATGCAACGAACAGAGAAACCCAATGCAACATGGTGAGAGTTGAACCCTAGTCTACTGCAACATCAGTTAAACACTAATGCAACATTCTGATAACTCAGTTGCAACATGGTGAGAGGTGAATCCCCAGATCTCGCTGCAAAGCCTATCCAGCACCCCAAAACCCGTAGATCCATAGCAGGGGAGAAGGGAGGAGAAGAACACCAGATCCAGAGGAGTAGGAGGGAGGGGAGCCTCAGATCTAGATCCACCAGACCTACCACTCCTTCAGAGTTGTCGTCCTTCTCGAGCTGTCGTTCTTCTCGAGCTTGTGCCTTGCAGTTTGCAGCTAGGGGAGGTAGGGGAGGGAAGGAGGAAGAGAACGAGGGGCGGCTTGTCGGCGAGGGCAAAGCAGCAGGAGCGGCACGCGTGGAGAACAGAGAGAGCTCGAGGGAGAGAGCAGTAGGGCGTGGAGACCGTGTCGCGCGAGCACCCCTAGCGCGGACGTGGCGCCGGTGAGCCGAGCAGGAGCGCATGCGCTGGGGCGAGATGTGCTGCGGACGCGATTGACGACGACTGGAGCAGGTAGCGCTCAAAGTGGGCAAATAGAAGGGGAAGAAGATAAGAAAATGAAAGGAGTGGAGGAGCGCGCGCCACGTCCGTCCGAGCCGTGAGGCACGCGTCGGACGAGCTATTACTAGCATTTCCGATATGCATATGCATGGGTGGATCGTATTCGTACATATATGGACGACCCCACTGGGCATGCCCATGTTTGAATTGAAACGCGGGGTAGTGTTTCTTTGTTTCGGTAATGCTAGTGTCCAAAGCCATACTTCCCTCCGAATGCGTGGCGCAACGTGCACCACAACTTATCTCACTGCTGCACGCGCCGCTCGCTTAAATAAATAAAAAACAAAATCAACTTCTGGCCGCCTCGTCTCGCTCCGCATGTGCTGCCTACCCAACGAACTCCTCTTCCTCTTGCTTCCCTACTGCTCCGCTCTCTGTCTCTTGCTCACCCCGGTGCGCCCTCCCTCACCCCAGCATCCTCCTCCCCCACCCCGGCGGCGCCCCTCCCCCCACCACGCATCCTCACCCATTGGAGCCCCCAATGCCCCAGATCCGGTGGCCCTATCCCCACACCGGCGAGATCCATGGAGCACAAGCGAGATCCATAGAGGTGGTGTAGCGGTGTTGCAGGGGAGTGGGTGACTCTCCCTCACCCCGGCGTGGTGCCCTCCCCACCCCAGCGGCGCCCTCTCTCACCCCGGCGACCGAGCTCCCCCTACTCGGCGGCCATTGCGCTCCTCGCCCCCATCTCCCATCGTCGCCACCGAGCCAAGGCCGATACCGGTGGCGCTGGTGCTCGCGCGCAGCTACTCGCCACCGTCTCCGACCCTAACAACCGAAATCAACCGACCCAGTCTTCCCCTTCCCTATATCGCATATGTATATTTCAAGTATTTTAGGCATTTCAGATGTATGTTGTAAAAGTAGGTCGCGGAATGTTGCAATGTTGTATATGCTGCAAGTGTTTCATAGGCATGTTGCAAATGCTTTGATCTATATGTTTTTACATATATGCTGCAACAGCATGTTCCAAAATGTTTCATCTGTTTCGGTCTTCCGTTGCAACAAGTGTTTTCATGTTGCAAGTGTTCTATTCTATTTGGATGTTCACATATGTTGCAAGTGTATGTTCTAGATGTTTCATCTGTTTCATACGTATGTTGCATTCAAGTGTTTCATGTTGCACGTGTTTCATACTGTTCGGAGAGTTAAGGGGGTGCCGGGGAATGGGGTGCGGCGAGCCAGTGGCCGGCGGACATGGCATGCGGCGAGCTGGGGGCTGGCGGTCGGGGGCACAATGGGGGCAGGGGTGCGCCTACGAGGGCAAGACGAACGGATGATGATGGGGGTGGGTCAGGTGTCGGGGCGGGTGTGTCAGGCGTACGGGCGGGCGTACAATAAGCATGGTGAGGTGCGGGGTTTTTTGTTCGCATATTCTGCTTGTTTGCTTGATCTTATCAGCCAGTCATTCAGCAGTGTTTTTTCTCTCACAACAAATCAGCATCCGTCAGAATCAGTCAGCCAGAAACCATCCAGCGAACATGACGATTAACATTTCAACGGGAATTTGCACCGTCCAACGCTAAGCACCCGGATCAGACGTCCGGGCGCTAGCAACTCTGTCTTTGTTTTCGCTTGCACAAAAGTTGTTGCAGGCTGTTCCACTGGTTTTTGTCAAACCCGTGCGTTCTGACTTCTGAACGCGCGAGTACCTCCGTATACCATACGTATATACGTATGTATTCAGGCCTTTCACCCAATAATCCATCACCATCAGTCAGTCAGGTTCGCTTGAAACATGACCCAGTACATACGTATATGGATCGATTTTCCCTGCTGCGCAAGAAACGATCGAGAGATCGAGGGCGGGTGCGGCCGATCTCGACCCCAGCCAGTTGCGATCTGTTGTTACAGGCAGACGTCTCTGTCAGGCTGTCAGCTCATCCCGATGGAAAAGGAATGGTAGAAAAGGGTGATGATTTACTCTCGGCCTTGTTTAGATTACATCCAAATTCTAAGTTTTTTCACTCTCTTTCTATTATATCAATTTTTAGCCGCTTACATGGAATATTAAATGTAGATAAAAAATAACTAATTACACAGTTTAGTTGGAAATCACGAGATGAATCTTTTGAGCCTAGTTGGTCCACGATTGGATAATATTTGTCAAATAAAACGAAAATAGTACTATTCATCGGTTTGCAATTTTTTCAGCAACTAAACGAAGGCCCTACTCGAGTACTCGTATACCTATCTCTCGCCGGGGAGGGAAAAAAAGGGCGGGGAAAAGGGAGCGGCTGGATTCGAGGCCGGCGTCGTTCCAAGGAGGCTGAGGGCAGGCAACGCAGATGCAGACATGCAGTGGCAGTGCTGTGTGCTTGTGCGCCGCCCTGGATTGGAGCCTTGATTCCCAAGCAAATGATCTGCCCATCCCAATCCGTGGTGGCCGGCCGTCAGTGTCAGGTACTAGTGCTCATACTATTTGATCTTGCTTCTACTAGTAGCTCATGTCATCGGATGAGGGGTTCAGGTTCGCCGTGCAAAGGTGAAAGGCCTGAATGGAAAGAAAAGCCTTGCTGTTGTTGCCTGCGAGTGATCTGCCTGCCTGCGCAGACCTTCAATTCTGAAACAAATCTCTGCTTTGCCTCAGGGCCTGTTTAGTTTCCAAAATTTTACAAATTTTTTCAAGATTTCTCGTCACATTGAATTTTTAGACGCATGCATAAAACATTAAATATAGGCAGTGTTTACTTCCTTCAAAATTCCAAAAATTTTACAAGATTCCCCGTCACATCGAATTTTTGGACGCATGCATGGAGTATTAAATGTAGGTAAAAAAATAACTAATTGCACAATTTGTCTGTAAATGTCGAGATGAATCTTTTGAGCCTAGTTAGTCCATGATTGAATAAATTTTACCAAATAACAACAAAAAGTGCTACATGAACTTTACACCAACTTTTACACCATCTAGACACTACCATAGATAAAAAATAAAACTAATTATATAATTTAGACGAAATTCACAAAACGAATCTTTTAAGCCTAATTAAACTATGATTGAACACTAATTACCAAATACCAACGAAAATAATACAATACCATTTTAAAAAATATTTCGCGAACTAAAGAGCCGGAGCACGGCCGCCGGATCGATTTCCCTTGCGCAGACTGAACATTTTTTTCTCCTCTTTAGTCGCCAAAAAGGCCCAAAAAAGTTTGCACAGTAACTATCACATCGAATCTTTGGACGTATGTATAAAGCATTAAATGTAGGTAAAAAATAACTAATTGTACAGTTTGTCTATAAATATCGAGACGAATGTTTTGAGCCTAGTTTGTCTATGATTGGATAAATTTTATCAAATAACAACGAAAAGTGCTATAGAAACTGTACCCATATTTTTTCACCATGTAAACAGGCCCTCAGTCACATGAATAATCCCCTGTCCTGCAGCGTGCAGGGACGAGGGAGTTGATGCAGCTCAGGCTGCAGCAGCCACCGGCAGTGACAAGAGGCGTTTGCACCCGCAGTAAGAGTATGTTTAGTTGGTGAAAAATTTTGGATAAGTTTCTGTAGCATTTTTCGTTGTTATTTGACAAAATTTATCTAATTATGGATTAACTAGGCTCAAAAGATTCGTTTTCACATTTACAGATAAACTGTGCAATTAGTTGCAGTAAGAGTCTGTTTAGTTGATGAAAATTTTTGGGTAAGTTCCTGTAGCACTTTTCGTTGTTATTTGACAAAATTTATCCAATTATGGATTAACTAGGCTCAAAAGATTCGTTTTCACATTTACAGATAAACTGTGCAATTAGTTGCAGTAAGAGTCTGTTTAGTTGATGAAAATTTTTGGGTAAGTTCCTGTAGCACTTTTCGTTGTTATTTGACAAAATTTATCCAATTATGGATTAACTAGGCTCAAAAGATTCGTTTTCACATTTACATATAAACTGTACAATTAGTTATTTTTTTACTTACATTTAATACTTTATATATGCGTCAAAGATTCGATGTGACATCTATTGTGCAAACTTTTTTTTTTTGGGTGGCCAACTAAACAGGCTGTAATTGTAACTGTTGTGCACGTACGCCGCCCGCGCAGCACGTGGCCGTGGATCCACACGTAGTACAACAAAAGTCACAGTGAACAGCAGCACAAGACAGAGGTCTGCTGGTTGGCACGAACAAACAGTGACGTGGCGGGCACAGTGCGGGGCGCTCCTCATCTTGTGTTGCCCGCTGATGGTTTCGCCCTGTTCGCTTGAACTCTTTATCGACTATTCTCTCGTGACAATTAGCTGGCCGCAGCCTGACAGGTTTGCAGGCAAACAGGAGGCGTCCACGTCATCGATCGGGCACAGTGAGCACTGCGTATGCGTACGTACGAACGGGAAAAAGGGGACAAGCAACAAGTGGATCGGGCGAACCCCCACCCCATTATTCGGTTTCGGATAGCAACAACGCCTCCGCTACCTTCCCGCTAGCATACACAAGTCACCAAATAATTCAAATTAGTAAATGCATGCGGAATACAAACGATGCGCCAATCAAACGCATGGACATTTTTGCATCCCCAGCCTTGTGATGACCTGAGAAAAGGGAGAAAACCTGCATCGTCGTCCGTCGTCGCCGGGCCTCTTCGCCGTCTTCCTCGCCCGCTGCTGACGTGCAGGCCGCCCTTTCTCTTCCTTTCTCTTTGTCTCATCGCATCTGCGTCCGTCCAAGGAAGACGACGACCGATCATCGCCCTAGCTCGCTCGCTCAGGCTCAGCTCCGCTCAAGCGTACGTCCTCGTAGGCTGGTACATGCATGCATCATGCTGATCGTCTATCGTAGTAGTAGTAGTACGTACGTACGTGGGAACGCCTCGACCTCGCTGGCCGGATAGATATACGTACGTACTGTAACTATCTACTCCCGCTTGCCGGATCGCCGGGCGGGTCACGGGCCAGCGGCTTGCCAAAGGCCGGCCCCACCGGGTCAACCACGAGTAGCGGCCAGACCCCCAGCCGTGTGTCCGTGTCCGCGTGCCCCACCCGGCCCGGGTCTCGCGCGCCGCGGCTGCGCCCAGGGTTAAAAAAACCGACCGGTTTACCGCGGTAAACCGCGGTTACCGCCCTAACCGGACCGGTCCGGTTCCGGTCCGGTTAGGTATTCCCCAAATTCAAATTTAAAATTTGAAAAAAAAAATGCTGAAAAAATTTCTAAAAATAGTTCATGATTTATAGAAGCCAATGGTGTAAAAATTTTTCAAATTCGAGTTCGTTTAGTATTTATTTATACGTATAGAAGTTTGAAAAAAAAGAAAAAAATCCCGGTCCCGGCCCGTTAATGCCCCCAAATTCAAATTTAAAATTTGAAAAAAAAACAAAAAATGCTGAAAAAATTCCTAAAAATAGTTCATGATTTATAGAAGCCAATGGTGTAAAAATTTTTCAAATTCGAGTTCGTTTAGTATTTATTTATACGTATAGAAGTTTGAAAAAAAAAGAAAAAAAATTCCAAACTCAAACCGAGCGGTAAACCGGTCAAACCGGCCGGTTACCGCTCCAAACCGACCGGTTTACCGGACCCGAACCGAACCGAAGCAGGGTTTGAATTTGATTTTGAATTCGGCCGGTTACCGACCGGTTACCGGTAAACCGGACCGGTTTACCGCTACCGGAGGCCGGCGGTTACCAGAAACCGGTCGGTAAAAAAAACCCTGGCTGCGCCCACCGCGCTCACCCGCCCGTACCCGCCCGCCGGCTCCGGAAACTGCCCCGGGTCCGCCGCCGCCGCCTGGGCACCCGGCCGGGGACAACTCCGTCAACTCGCTCGCGCCGCGGTGCCGGTGGGAAGTGGGCACCAACGCCACCGCCCGCGTCGCGTGCGCGTGTGCTCGGGGCTCGGCCACCCACGCGGACCTGGCCCGCTCCTCCTCCCCGCCCGCGTCCGCCGCGGTCACGGTACCGCTGCTGCCTGCGGAGCTGCGCATTAGATTAGAGAACACAAACAACTCGGTTTCTTTTACTAATCTATCATCATAACCAAATCTGGCTGCGGAGCCGTGGATTGGATAGACAACACAAACAACTCGGTTTCTTTTACTAATCAGCATCATAACCAAATCCTGCTCCTCCTTCTCGTCGTCGTTGTCGTTGTCCTGCGGATTGCTGAAGCCAGACCTGACCACCGACCGACTGCCTGAGCCTGACTGACTGGGCCAGCACTGGCCGTGCGGAGGATCTGGACTGTTTGGACTAGTCTCCACTCTCCACCATCCGTAGCGATCCATCCCCTCAGAGATTAAACTAAACCCAACACTTAATTATTTTTTCTATCATCAAAAGAAGCAAACGAGTAGTACGTAGAATAAACAGCGGCCGCGCCTCCTCCGGTGTCCCGTCGCAGGCACGAGCACGAGCTGCGCGTCCTTTTCTCT
The DNA here is from genome assembly GCA_022457205.1 of Saccharum spontaneum. Lineage (NCBI taxonomy): Eukaryota > Viridiplantae > Streptophyta > Magnoliopsida > Poales > Poaceae > Saccharum > Saccharum spontaneum. The sequence goes on from CM039598.1 coordinate 10,348,825, forward strand.
TTTGCGGATCCGTCCCTGCGGATCGCCGGATTTGCGTTCGTGCGCGCGTCCTACCCGCACCGCACGACCACGGCGCGATCGCGGCCTGCTGCCACGGATGGGTACGTGGAGCGCGCCCAATTTATTGTGCGTCGGCGTCGCGGCGGTGTCGCGCTTTCCGGGCACTTGTGGTTAAAGGTCGCACGGAAGGCACATGCGCTTATTATGCCTGCTCACCCAATTACTTTTCCGTCCTGCGAGTATTTACTTAGTGCTCATTAATTAGTTATTGCTCCACCGTACGTCTCCGTCTGTGCACAGTCTATCTGCTGAAGTTCACGCCAGCCAGCTGCCACATCAGCTCTGAGATCTACCGAGATTTCCTTTCCCACGTCGCAGGGAGCACGACAAATGGTGCTTCATGTTTCGTTCAACAGAAACATGATTATACAGTACAAAAAACACTGGAATCAAAAGCTTATCAGACAGTGTCTGGAACACAGGAACCACAAAATGTTGGGCTGACATAAATACAGGTTGGAGTTCATATATAGTGATAAAAAGTTAACAACAAACACGCTATTTAAGATATCATTTGCTTCGCATAGATAAACTAGAGTTGATATTTTATCTCATGACCCTCTGCTTGAATCAGGTGGAGCTCCTCTCCTTATCTAATATGAAGTTTTCTGACGAGGAACTCTAATGAAGTTTTCTGACGAGGAAAATAAACAAGGCAAACTTGATTAGCACGTGAGTGAGCTAGTGTCCGCAGGAAATTTTTCCCACAGCTCTGAGCACATTTTTAATTTCCTCCACGTACAGTCTCCATTCCCTTTACAATGGAAAGTCTGTCTCGGACGAATCTTTGATCAAACACTTCATCTCCATTCAAACCTCTATTTTTTCTACGTTTTTCTTTCATTTCAAATGGACCTCTGGATATAACTTATGAATCTATAGAAAAACTAAAATAACTTATAATCCTTGTCGAAGTCATTATTACGATGTCACGACCCAAAACCCATGGACACCACAACTCATCACCAAGGACTCGTGAGCAATTACAATGCTTCCCAAGGGCCCTGATAGCAAAACCACCTTAATCAAAAAAAATCTAAACAAAAACCCGAAAACATTCCGAAACCAGAGGAATATTTGCGCTCACAAAAATAAAAGCGCTGCTAGTACTCCACCTCGCCACTAAACTACTCCAACCGCCATGATTAGCCCAGACGAGAGACGAGAGCTTCCAGCTTCGGACTGACCCTTTCTTCCCAAACCTTCCGAAACCAAATAAACTAATCCCCTCCCCTAATCGCGTCATCCCCACACATATATACGTACCACCACCCTCCCCATCACCATTCACTCATCCACCACCTCCACCACCACCACCAACGGCGCCGCACGCAATCTCAATCTCACCGGAAAAACGCCTGCTTGGGTTGAGTCAGAGTTGAGCTGAGCCGCCATGTGCCCGCGGACCCGCTGAGCCAAAACCCCCCGCTCCTACCCTACCGGCCGTTCCCTCTCCAAGATCCGCTCTTTGATTCGTCCGCCGCCGAGACCATGCCGGCCACGGACCTCCAGGGCTCTTCCGCGTCGGCGCACGCGCACTCCTCCCCGTTCTCCTCCTTCGGCCGCACCCTCCTCTCCCTCCGCCGCGACGCCGCCCCGGCGGCATCCGCGATGCCGCCGCCCGGGCCCGCCGTCGACCCGGAGCTCGAGGAGTTCCACGCCCACGTCGCCGCGCACCTCGCCGACCTGAGCTCAGCCGGCGCTGGTGGGCAGGGGGAGGAGTTCATGTCCATCCCGTGGATCCGGCGCCTGCTGGAGGCGTTCCTGCTGTGCCAGGACGAGTTCCGGGAGGCGCTTGCCGAGGCGCGCCACCGCGGCGGGGTCACGGCCCCGGCGGAAAAGCTGGTGGCGGAGTTCGGCGAGCGCGCCGTCAAGGCGCTCGACGTCTGCAACGCGGCGCGCGACGGCGTCGACCAGGCGCGCCGCTGGGAGCGCCTCGCGGGCATCGCGGCCTCCGTCCTGCTGGCTCCCGCCGAGGGGCAGATCCACGAGGGCCAGCTCCGGCGGGCGCGGAAGGCGCTCTCGGACCTCTCCGTGCTCCTCATCGACGACGCCGCCGCCGCGGCGGGCGCCGGCGGCGGCCTCGCCTCGTTCCTCTCGTCCCACCGCAACCGCTCCTTCGGCCGCGCGCGGGCCTCCCCCTCCCGCGCCTCCTCCTCGTCCTCCACCTCGTCGCCCTCCGAGCACTTCCGCTCGCTCTCGTGGAGCGTGTCCCGCACCTGGTCCGCGGCGCGCCAGCTGCAGGCCATCGGGGCCGGCCTGGCCGCGCCGCGCGCCAACGAGGCCGCCGCGGCCCCGGCCTACGCCATGGGCTGCCTGCTCCACCTCGCCGCCTGGGCGCTCGTCGCCGCCGTGCCCTGCCCGGACCGCGCCGCCGCGCTCCAGGCGCACCACCACCTCCCGTCCCCGCCGCCGCGCGCCGCGTTCCCCTGGGCGCCGCCGCTCCTCGCACTCCAGGAGCGCCTGGCCGAGGAAGGGAAGCGCAAGGACCGCCGCAATTCGTGCGGCCTGCTCCGGGAGATCCACGCGCTGGAGAAGAGCGCGCAGAGGCTCGCGGAGGCCATCGATGCTGCGCCCGTCCCTCTCACGGGCGAGCGGGAAGCCGAGGTGCGGGAGGCCGCGGCCGAGCTCGCCGCGGCGTGCGCCGCCATGAAGGACGGGCTGGACCCGCTGGAGAGACAGGTCCGGGAGGTCTTCCACCGCATCGTGCGCAGCCGAATGGAGGGCCTCGATTCTCCGATGCTCAATGCCGATTGAGCTCTATCAAGATCAACATCATCATCTTGCCTGCCTTTGATCTCGCAATGTGGCGGTGCTAGGTAGCTATCCTGTTCTTTTTTTTTTCCTCCTCCTTGCTCTTGTGATCAGCTAGTGGTAAGTATAAAATGTGTATCCTTCTGTAAAGGATTACGGAAAAGGGAAAGGGAAGGTGTCATCTTTAGGTAAAGATGATTCCTTATTCCCATGTTTTGATGCTGCATTTGGTGTATATCGTCGCGTTTTTGATAGTGTCACGTCTGTGTGCAGCTAATTCTCGAGCAACTTGTGTCGCTTTTGAAATGTGACTTTCATTGACAATGCTAACAACCAGAAAAAATATATGTAGTTTAACTTTGCACATTTCTTGGTTCTTGTCTTTGGGTTACCATGTTCTGCTATTTCGATCGTTTATTCTGGAGGTTTACTTAGGCTTTATTCTATCAGCATCATTTGTGACACCACAACAACTACAATTCCTTGGTGATCAATTTGTGAGAAGCCAGATTTTTCAGAATTCTATCTAAATGGGCTCATGTAATGCATGAGTTGGTTGCGTGTCTCAATCTGGCAATATGTCTATGAGTGATATATTGTGGATTGCTCATCTGCATTATGAATTGATTGACTTGTGTGACGTATCAATATATTTATTATGAGTTGCAAAGTGAATATCTGAAGAATAGGACCAGCTGGATGCGTCTTTTATATATTAAAAATAAATTGGGTCTGGATGGTATAGCATATTTCAGAATAGAAGCCTCAACCTTCTCGATGGAGAAAAGGAAAAACAAGTTGCAAGATATTTTGGAGGTACTGAAAAGGTGCTGATCATGGAGATAGCGTATCATTTCCTTTTCTGTACTTAATGAAATTGCAGTATTTGGGTTTATGCTTATCCAAATGTTATTATGCTTTTGCAATTTGTTCAGTAGATGATAGATGACATCAAGGTTGTTAAAATTCTGATCCCAAATCATAGATTCTACTTATTAGAATCAGCCTGTGATAAACTAAAATCGTAAAATCGCACGATAGAATCGCGATTTTAACAACTATGGGTGACAAGTGACATGGACCATTTCTGATTTGCAGCAAACTTGTGATTCACTTCTGATATGTGCCGTCCTGCCGTTCGTTGACAATTCTATAAAAAAGAGACAAGACCCTTCTTTTTCTGAGATCAAAATTTTTTGGGAGAAGTTTGGTTCCTATTCCTACCTCCATTGTTACAATATCATGCTACTTTGGTCAGCGTCATTCCAGTGACTTTACTCTGGGGTTTGTCATGCTACGTGAAAGAAATGCGGCAGCCATTGTTGGAATGCATATATAATTCAGTTGAGTCTAAATCTGGCAACATGATCGTCGATTGCTGTACGCTACGCCTGATGAATTGATTGACTTGTGTGCAAGAGCGAGCTATATTTCTGGGATGCGGATAGAATATCTGCGGGACAGCAATGGAATGAACTATATGTAGCTTTCATATTGAATAAATTGGTGTTACAATACTTCAGAACAGAAGCTGCAACTTTTTCAGTAAGAGGACCTGCATGATATTTTGAAGGCACTAATATAATAATGAAGAGGTCGTGATCAAGGCAGTAACAATACCATTTCCGTACCTGATGAGATGACAGTATTTGTGTTTCATCCAAAATCTCAGGCTGTTGCCGCTTTAGTGCGGCAGTTGGATGTGCTCTTTTTCTTTCTCCTACCTAGTGCCAGCCATTGTACGAAAGATGTGGCCAAAAGCTAGCGTCGCTACCTGATCAGTATTTTTAATCAGGTTGGACTAATCCCTTCCTGCTAATAAACTATTGCCGGACTAATCCCTTCCTGTCAAACTATTGCCTTTTTAACATAGTGCCTGCACACTACGTAGACTTTGGTAACTGTACTTATTTCCTAATGTTCATCTCTGAACCCTTTTTAAGATTCTACCTCATTGAAACCTAATAAATAAACACAAGCCGAATACATAATACTCTGATTGCTGATGTTCTTTACAGTTTGGTTGTAAGAAGGGACAGCTCAGCTTTGCGCCTGCAAACTGCCATCGCCAGTTGGATGAAGAATGTTTCAGCAGATACAGCTGCAGCTGACAAGTGTCCACAATGTGCAGAACAGAGGAAACACCAACTGAGGAAAAGATCTTATGGGGTTGTTTAGCTGGTGAAAAAGTTTGGGTTCGGCTACTGTAGTACTTTTTGTTTTTATTTGGTAATTTGTGTCCAATCATGGACTAATTAGGCTCAAAAGATTTGTCTCGTGATTTACAACTAAACTGTGTAATTAGTTTTTTCTTTCGTCTATATTTAGTACTCCATACATGTGCCGCAAGATTTGATGTGACAGGTACTGTAGCACTTTTTGGGTTTACTTTTTGGGTTCACTTGCCAACTAAACAGGCTCTATGTTCTCTCGTCGTGGCCTTTTTTACTCATGATCATCACTGAAAAATGCAGCAGGGTGAGGTTCCACCATCATTAGACGCATGATGATGCATCATCAGCACTGTCACATGTGCCCTCTCTGTAGTCTGTAACCTCACTAACCTCTTCCTTTTTGCTGCCAGTAAGCAACTAAGCATTATCAATTATCATGGCCTGCTCCGCTGCAGGTTCACCTGCCACACATGAGCCATTGAGCCTGTTCAGTGTTCACAAGAGGCAAGAGGAAGAGGTGGTTTCTGACTTTGTATTTTGCCTAGGCATGGGCATGAGCATCTCCATCGTCAACTCGCCATTATCGTCGTCATCATTGTCACTTTTCATCAGTGTCTGTCTGCAGGAGGAGAAGTGATGCCGTGACAGCATGCGGCTGCCGCGAGCTCCAGCGTTTGGAAGCGTTTCCATGGACCGCACTGCGTTGGCCTGACGCCCAGAGGCCAGAGCGGCTGTTCTTCGGGTTCCTTCTTCTGCTGTCGGTCGTCTGTGGTCTCCATTGCTGACTGACCTCTCTCGCTTTTTCTTTCCAGCTGGGCCGTGTTTAGATCACCAAATTGGTGAGAGCAAAATCACTGTTTGGTACTGTAGCAATTTTGTTTTTATTTGGTAATAATTATCCAAACATTGATTAATTAGGCTCAAAATATTCGTCTCGCAAAGTACAACAAAACTGTACAATTAGTTTTTGATTTCATCTACATTTAGTACTCCATGCATGTGCCGGTATTTTGATGTGATGAGGAATCTTCTTTTTGCATAGTAAAATTTGGGAGTGAATTTGGTGATCTAAACAAGCCCCTGGTGGTGCTGCGGGGGAAGAGGACAAGCCTCGTGTGATGCAGCGCAGGCGCAGGTGAGGTCGGCTGGTCCCGTTCCCACATTGTTGGGCCTGGGCCTGGGCGTCACCGGTGCGTCATGCTGGCGTCACCTCGCCGGGAGGCACGGGTCCCTTCTGTCAGTCTCATGCTTGCAACGCCCGGTGAAATTCCCTTGGCGGGCAAATCGTTTTTCTTTTTGTTGCAAGAAAGATTCCTAGGTGGATTCCTGAGATATATATACTACTTGTACTCCTACATCTGAGCAAATTAATCCATTGTATTTTTTGAGATGGATTATAATTAACTCCTACGAGGCTACGACGGGAGTATTCTTTTTTTTTTTGAGAGGAAGGGAGATTATATTAACTCATAATGTTTTGAGGTACATGCAAAATTTTTGGACGCCCAAGGAGCCATACATATCTCCCTGGTGCCAATTTACAAACACTTTTAGCAAGAGCATGTGCCTCACAATTTGATTCTCTACCTTCATGCTTAAAAACTACTTCCTGAAACAAAGTGCTCCTGACTTTAATTTCCTTCAAGACTGAGGAATAAGCACATAAACTTTGCTTCTGAAGATTTATAATGACTTCCAAACAATCTGAAGCTATTACACACTTACGCACACCCATGTCCATGGCCAAGGAAGTTGCTTCACTACAAGCCAGAGCTTCCAAAGATGTCGGATCAGTTAAGCCATCAATGACCATAGCACTTGCAGCAACATAATTTCCTACATTATCCCGGTACACCACACCAACAGTCCGACGGGAGTATTCTTAGTCCTTGGCCATGACACAGAAGCGTTTGAACTAGGCCCACCAAGGCTGGCAAACACGAAGGCCCACTCAGCATGTTTCAGGCTTTCAGCTAATCACGGTATTCAGGTCCCAGGTAACCAGATCCAATACCATTCATGCTCTGGTCTATGGCAATGCTGAAATCATCAAGGAAGTCGATTAGATTGAGGCAGTGGTGCAGCTTTGCGAGTGGCAAATGCAGACATGAGGTACTCATCATGGAGGCGGCACTCTTCTTTGAGGGGGTTAGCATATGACTGCAACGCTTGAGTAATTGAGTTGCTGGAAGGGTGATGTTCAGAGAGGCGGCAAGCATTTTACCCTTTACTCAAACAACATTTTCCGAGGGGCAAAAAAATACAATAGTATTCTTGTGCACAAGTAATTACAAGTGGAAAGCTCTCACAAGTGAATAAGTATGAGCTGCCAAACAGGCCCTTACCTGTTGAAAGTTGTAATAAAAGTTATCTCCTCATATTAAAATGAAACCCTAACGTTAATTCTATTCTGGAGTAACCAAGATGCTAGGTCTTAAACTGCACTTTTGCTGTTTCAGTCTGCATTGCATGCCGAAAATATCGAATTTCCATTATAAACGAACTATGAGTGTAGCTGCATAGATTTCTTAGTTATAATGTTTATAATTGCACTATCAAGGCATATATATAGTTATATTATTAGTGAATATACTACAATTTAACGAGATTGTTATTTTCATGTGTATGCAAATAACTAAAAACCATCTTTCATTATTTCTATAAACCAATTTGTTGTTTGGTGCGTGCGTATATACCCATAGGCGTCATGCATGCTGTTTACTCTGAGTTAGTTTTTTTTGCATATATTAATAGTGGTAGAACATGATAATTTATAAGTGAGCATTTTAAGTTATTTTTCCATAATTGTATACGTGACAATTTTAGGTGAAAAATTATAGGGTTACTTTAGTTTATTTCTAATAATGTGTAAGTTATTTTTTTTCACGTATTAGTAGTGGCAAAACAAGATAAATTTGAAGATATATATATATATATATATATATATATATATATATATATATATATATATATATATATATATATATATTTGAATTAACCAATTGCATAGCAGAATAGATGCAGATTTAGGAGTTAGTATATGATATATTAAATAATGGTGAATGTGGTTAATTTAGATACGTATAAATTATTTAATGCTTTTTATGTTGGTATATATGTCTATGGTTTGGATGCACATATTGAGGCTATTACTTTTTGGTTATTTTCTATAATAGCATAGGTATGTAATTCAGGTGTAGATTTAATTTATTTTCATAATGGTAAAGTTGAGTAATTTAGATATAGAGTTTTTGCTAGGATCGTCTCCCGCTCGAACCAGTAATTTGACTAAATTGTCTTCCATTGACCACACTTTGCCAAATCCCCAATTTGGCCGGTCATCCTGGTGTATTACCCATATTGGACACTTATATCTGACATTCATCCAGGATCATTGCAAGATAAGTTACACCATATGATGATTCACACCAAGTTCGCATCACATGTAATGGAGTACTTAAGCTTACAACACATTGTTCAACACTTAGTCGTAACACCATTATGCACTCAGAGTCTAGCAGAAGTCTTCAATTTAAACAACATACTAGAAAACGGAATATCCTTGAGGGCCAAAAACCATCGAGGAAACCACAAAAACGGTGGCCAATCCGCAAGGAAGGACGGTCCTTCCTTGAAGGTCGGCCACCACAAATGATTTTTTTGAGGATTTAGCCACCAAGAAAACAAAGACGTGGTCAAATTTTCACATGGTCAGGGAAAATAAACAACCCCTAAGAGAAAAAAAACAACTTGGCGAAAGCCTGTTTTGATGTGCTCCTTTTTTTTTGCGAAATTCCGTTTTGCTCCTGAGAATTGAACCTGTGCCCTAAGGCTTCACGTGAAGCGCACTTACCACTACACTTCAAAATAACTTGTGACTAAATGAATGATTCTTTTCTTTTGTATTCACTTTAGTGAATCTCGTAATAAATATTTAATTAAGATCCTAAACGATTTTAAATGAAAAAGGTTTTAATTGAAAATTTCAGATCTCATCGAGTACTATAACTTTGATTTAGGCCGTATCTCCACTGAGATCATTTGAAAAATTTAAAAATTTTGAAATTCAAAGCTCTGAGAGCTTGAAACATAATTTTTGGACTCTAAATGATTTCAAATGAAAATGTCATCAACTACAAAGTTGTTATCTCTTCAAGCTCCGCAACTTTGATATAAACGATATCTTTGTCCAATATTTGTATCTATAAAATGCAATATCTAACTAACAAGCCTACAATGAATCCATTATATTAGTGGTTAAGAGGAATGTCTAGAAAATGAACATTTTTTCTTGGCGGCTGCAAGAATTTACTTGAAGGTTTGCACCCAAGGAAACTAACACTTCTTTGGCGGTTCCCAGCTGCAGACATGCCCACAGCCGCTCTTATAGGCAAACCAAGAGATGGGGTAGATAGAGCGAGAAGTGGAGATCTATGATCCCCGACATCATGAGCATAATAGAGAGCGAGGAAGACGAGACTCCTTAGATTCCCTAGCTCTCATTTAACCTTATCTTAAATAGGACTTCATGATGCACAATATCTAGAGAACTGAAGACTAATTCTTCAGGCTAGTAACTGATGGACAGAGTTCGACTAGCCCATTATGCAAGTCCTCGGGGGCTACTGTCAGTGTTATGGATGCAGGGTACCTCATCGCCTGGAGAAGAGCCCAACATAGATGGGGTGGGTCGAAGCTATTGAAGGAGAAGCCCAACCCGGATGGGATATGTCATCAACATGGAAATTAAAGCAAGCTACCGACCAAGGAAGGCTTGGAGACCAAGATATGTACGAAGATCTAGCAGGATCCGATAGATTTCCTTGTAACCGATTAGGAAACTTGCATGTAAACCGGTTAGGACTTGAATTGTAACCCTGCCTCCTAGAATATATAACGCGAGACAGTGAGCCCTTGATTGGTACCTTGACATACAAACGCTAGACATCTAGACAAATTCATCTGCATCCCAGTAAACCCTTGAACATACGAGATAAGTGATCGATTCTCCACTAGATGTAGGGAACTTCATGCCTGAACCGGTATAAATTTGTGTCCCATGTGCTACACTTTTGATTTGCTGCGCACAATACGCTGATTTACATTGTCGATGATAATTTCACCGACATGATTGTAGGTACAGTGCTGAGTTAGACTCCAAGACCAATCGAAATACATGACACGATGACTGGACAAATATATCTAAGCCTCTCATGCTCGTATGAGTTAGTGTAGTGAGCATCCATCATGGTATCCAATGTGACTCCAAGAAAAATTAGATCACACGAAGTAATTGTTGAATAAATTTACCGGCCACAGTTCATTCAAGTACCGGTCGCAAAAAAAGTTCATTCAAGTACCCGCGCCACAAGCTATACTTCCCATTGCAACGACAAGTTTGTTAGTCAAGAAAAAGTTCATTCCAACTATCTGAACTATCGTTGTAATATGATTTTCCTCCTCAAACTCTAAAATCACACATCTATCTTACCTCTGAACTCTTAAGGGCTTATTCGGAATTGGAGGGTATTGGGAGGGCCAATTGACAAACTTAGCAAGCCGCGGGTTTTTTTTTTCTGCCTTGAGAAAAAAAGGGGAACCGGTGATAAGTAGTTATTGAAGGTCCGGTTTAACGATCTTCGCCAGAAAAAAAAAACTCAATTTTGAAATTGATTTAAGGATATTTTGAGATGCTCCAAACATTTTATAACTTTGTCTTTTGTCAAGAACTTTTCTTTCTTCCAGTTTTTGGTTTGCAGCTTGCTGCAGAGATCTATTTTCATGTAAAACGATGCTCCAAAGTTAGATACAAATGTTGATTTACGATAAAGTTAGACCGGCTTACGATTTGAAATGTAGGGAGTGAACAATAACAAAATCAAATATACATGAATTGGTTTCACAGAATAGTTCTGAATTCGTCACATACCAAACTAGTTCTGAATTTCTCATCTGACTGAGGTTCAGATCGTTTTAAGAAAGACTTCTGACACATTTCATGCCGCGGACTGCAGTCTGGGCCTCGTCGGTCCACCACTCCACCACGCATCAGAGAGCGCAGCCGCGGAGCTATGCTAGCAGTCATGGACGTGGACGACACCCTGGTTCTCATCCTGGAGCGGATCGATTTGCTCGTCAGCCTCATCCGCGCCGCGTCCACATGCAGAAGATGGCGCCGCCTCATCGCCGACGCCGGCTTCCTCCGCCGCTTCCGCTCTCTCCATGGACCACCCGTCGCCGGCCACTACTACAATCGCTACCGCATTCATGATGCGACGGACAGCCTATCGTTTGTCCCCTCGTCATCCATTTATGCCCGCCACTTCTCCCTCGACTTCATACCAGACGTGAGCACATTTGAGTCTTGGGGCTGGGAAAGCAATCCACCATGGGAGGTCCGGGATAGCCGTGGCAGCCTCCTCCTGATGGTGCCGCGCATCTACAGCGCCTTCCCTGAAGAACTAGTCGTCTGTGAGCCTCTGACTCGGCGCTACAGGATCATCCCTCGACCGCCGGACTTCAACATCGCCGATCGCAATTTTCAGGATACCTACCTCGTCGACGGCGATGAAGATGAAGCCGGAGGGCGCATTGGCATGTCAAACTTTAGAGTTCCGTGCTTGCTCCTCAGTCGTGATGATGAGGTCGCACATACCACCATGTTCACTGCCGGCGGCGGCGGCGGCGGCGATACAGATTCGATGTGGAGAAAGAAGGCCACAGACCACATTGCTTCTAGGCTAGTACATTTTAACGTCACATACTGCTATTTGGGTCGCGCGTTGGGCTCATCTTACTTTCACGTCCAACAAGACGGGATGTTGATAACCCACGATGGCAGTACAGGCAAGTTCTCGTCGTTGGTGGTGTCACAGGACATCAAAAAAGTACTGGGATGGCCACAGCTCGACACAAAACTTCTCTGTCGTCGATGGTGGAGATGGTGAGCCGCGCATCGTCACCATGACGGACCACACCTTGGAGGTGTTTGCGAGGGTGGACGGACAGTGGGGATTGGAGAACAAGGTCCTGTTGTCCAAGGTTACTCGCAGCCTTCCTGGCTACCAGCTATCCTTCTTCGACAAACCTCTGACCATCATGAGGAGAGGTGTGGGGTTCGTTGTCATATCATCGTGGGAGCCAAATCAGCAGTGGCCCTTTTCCGTTGACCTCAAGACCATGGAGGTGGCGCCTGCAACCGTGGGTAGTAGGGAAAGGATGGCATATCCGTGTGAGTTCCCATGGCCACCAGTTTTGCAAGTTTGCTTGGATAGATGATGGAATTGTATGCATTATAACATATATTTGCTTTACTGTGTTCATTTATGTGTTCATCGAGCAAATACATGCAATGGTTTTTTTGGGCTTATTTTGGTATATAATGTAGTCGTAGCTTTTTTGAGTCAGATCGAGACAATTTCTATTCGTGTTTCCCTTTTCCCTGATATTTACCATGCGTTGGTATATACTCCTGAACCTCACTCTCCTTTCTCTGTATCCTTTGTTAATAATTTTCAAATGCAAATACACACATAGAGATACTCTATCATTTTTACCTGTTTTTCATAAACTCCAGTTACCAATACTCATGTTTTTTCATTACCATCCTTAGTTTTTCACATATGCGTCACATCTATCGTGTGTTCAATATGTGTCTCTATTGGAACCTTAGCTTTGACTATGTCAGCTCTTGTTCTATCATATCTGGCAAGACTGTAAATCAAGAATTTTGCCTCTTATCTTAGGGCCTGTTTGGTTCGCTGGCACTACTAGAAACGCATGCTTTGCCGAGTGCCGCATTCGGCAAAGGGTAAACGGCAAAAATTTGGTCAGCAAAGAACTCTTTGCCGAGTGTCACGACGGCACTCGGCAAAGAAAAGTTGCCGTGACGGTGCACGGCACGTTAACAGATGCTTTGCCGAGTGCCCCTCTGCTGGACACTCGGCAAAGAATTTTTTATTTTTTTAAAAACTTTGCCGAGTGTCCCTCTGCATGGCACTCGGCAAAGATTTTTTTTTTGAAAAATTCTTTGCCGAGTGCTCACCATCCTGGCACCCCTCTGCATGGCACTCGGCAAAGAAAAAAGATTTTTTTTGAAAAATTCTTTGCCGAGTGCCCCACTGCACGGCACTCAGCAAAGCAATTTTTTTTTAAAATTCTTTGTGAGTGCCTTCTTCCCCGGCACTTGGCAAAGATAGAAAACTGGCCAAAATTGGCTTCATTTCCCTAGCTTTGTCGAGTGTTTTTGGCATTGCACTCGGCAAAGGCTGCCTTTGTCGAGTGTTGCACTCGGCAAAGTAACCATAACCGACCCATTTTTTTTTGAATTTTTACATTCCATCACGATAAAAATAATATATCACATATATATCACATATATCTCACATAGATCACATGCATCACAATATATATCACATATATAACCATAAATGCATCACAAGTCCACATAGCTAACACAAGTCCACAAGTCCATCACCAAGTCGAAATAGCTAACACAAGTCCATCACAAGTCCAAATCCACAAGTGAACAACCAAAGCAAAGACAACTACCGAGATCCCAAGTTCCCCACTGAGACTATGGTGTACCATGAGCTGGATCATTCGAGGGCCTGGGAGGTGGATTATTCAAACCCGCCGATTGAGGCTGCACAAAGGAGAAGACATTGCATGTGTTAGACGAGTAGTTTTGTGGTTTGACCCTAAGCATGAACATACAAACTCACAACAATCATACTCATACTTACAGGAGTAGCGTGCCCGGGAGGTGGAGGTGGCGGTGTAACGAATAGCGAAGCTGGCGGAGCTACACCCGTCTTTTGCCCAAGAGTTTGCATGTACCGGAGAACCTCCGCCATCTGTTGCTGCTGCCTCTGCTCCATTGCCACGTGCTAGGCCTCCAAAGTCTCCACCCTCTGCCGATCGGCCTTCCACAGGGCCTCCAATTGCTCGACCTGGGCCTGCAACATTTCACCAAAATGTTTGAATAATGCAAAGATAAGGTATGTAAATATCAATGTACGACGAATAAAATAGGAATCACCTGGAGTGACAGAATCCGCTGTTGTGAAGTGTCCGACTATAAGCGTATGGGAATGCTTGCGCCTGTGCTCCGTGCTCGGATCTGGAAGAGGGAGGGAGTAGAGGTCGCGTCGATGATGCCGTCGCCAAGATAGTACCGCCCATGCTTCTTGCCTCCAATCCTCATGACAACCTCTGGATCAAAGTCCTAGGATCTCGGGTCGTAGTCGTCTCCATGGAGAGACCTTGCTGCCGACGTGTACTCATTGATGTGGGTGTAGACGGTCGGGTTGCTGTACACCTCGGACGGGTCCTCCGAGTTGTAGGAGATGTCGGACGTCGCCTTGCCCTTGTGGGCCATAGCATATGCCATGAACGTGGTGCACTCTTGGCCCGCATGTGACGCCGATTGCGAGAAAGACAGCAAGATGATTAGAAATCAGGTAGAATTGAGTGTTAGAATAGAGAAATGAATTCGAGTACCCATGCTAGTCCGTATGCGACGAGGTTGCGGTTGCCTTGATGGTGCGGTACACCTGACATCAGCAATCGCCACTCCTAGGTAGCGTTGTGCGCTTTGGCCCCACTCGGGGCCGCACCACCTGTCCACCATCATCTCCCAGCACTCGAGATACGCGGCGCACCACCTGGGACACATCTGCATGTCATCAGGTATTTGACATATAAGAGGAACAAATTAAGACTACTTAATCTCAAAAGGAATCAATATTAATGTTCTTTATCTACCTGTATGTACTGGTCCCGGGTCAGCATCATGCTTCTTGCTTGTGGCTTCTTAACATCCTCTCCAAGGATCGACATGTGGTAAGTGACGATGGCCTGGATGCGTGCCTCATAATGGATGTCCACGACAAGCTTTTTGCAGGCTTTAGTAAGCACCGCCTCTGCCCTGACCTCAAATTCATCCTCGCATCTGTAATAAAGTTGTATACAGACACGATGTATCCATTCATTATTTCAAGAAAAGTCCAATGAATGCGATGTATTGAGTAATGTGGTGCGATGAAGACTTACCCAAAAGTCTCGCTTCACCCGCATCGCCTTGTTCTCAGCCTCCGTGTCGGGGGCGTTGGTGTAGTGGTCAAAGGTGTTGGCCGGCTCCCTCTTCCTGGCGTAGTCATCCAGGCCAGGGAAGTGGGTCTTGCACAGAAGACCCAGGATGCCATTAACATGGCGTGCGAGACCACCACCCAACACAATGGTCCAGTTCCTGCATAAGTGAATAAGAAAAAAATATTAGTTTCTACTTCAATTTTCAACATATCATATAAAAAAGTATTGATAACATCTTAAGTTACTTACTTTTGCCCTTCGGGGTGAATCACCGGGCGTCGATGAGTTGCTGGTGGAGGAGGGAGGCTCGCGGGACCTCGCAAGTAGACACTCGATGAACTAGAGGAAGCAGAACCTGTACCTACCGCCTCCTCCTCGTCGTTCGAGTCCCCACCCCCCTCCTTGTCCATCTGCCGAGCCTGCTCCTCCTCGTCCCCGTCCCCGTCCCCGGCCACCATCTCCTCCTCCACCTCATCCTCCACCAGCGTGGGAGGATGAGCGTGCCTTCTGCTGCTCCTCCTCCTGTCCGACGGCTCCTCTTCTGCAGCTGGCGTAGGGTGTGTCCTTCGGTAAATCGAGAACACGTTCCTCTGATGGTTGCCCACCATCTTTGTTCAATCACCTGCAATTGAAAAGAATAAACAAGAACTAATTAGAAATTAAAAAGAATAAACAAGAAGTAATTAGAAATAGATGCAAAATAAACAAAATATAATTACAAAATAACATAGTATTACATGTATTAGAAATAATCTGCATGATCGGGATTAGCTGGATCATAAGTCTCATCATCACTATCAACCATGTTGAAATAATCAACACGATCCAAAGGAGGAATGTTGTCTTCATTGTCGTTGCCTAAACGTAATCACTCAAACATTTGTAGGTCCTTCACATCTTGCACGTCATCTCCATCGTCCTCGTCATCAACCCAATCATTGTCTACATCCATTCCTATCACTTTAGTTAAGTTTATCTCAAACCTCCCTTGGAGCCCATCTTCTTGATAGAACTCTCCGTCATATGTGTTTGTGTTGAAGTTGTAATCTTCATCGTTTGAGACAGATAGTTTACCATGTGGCGATACCTTGTGCACAATAGCCCAACCCTTAAGATGCTTTTTGGTTTGGCATGCATATGAGGTATAATAAACTCGCATGGCCTGTTGAGCCACAATATAGACATCATCTCCTGGATAGACGGAATCCTGTCAAATTTCGACTAGGCCAAGATGAGGGGTCCGTCTCGTTACTCCAGGATCAAACCAATGACATTTGAATATGACAGGACTAAGAGGTTTGCAACCGATGGCATTTGCAATGAAAGTTCATATATTCCTTCAATTCTTCCATAATAGTCGAGGCCATCAGTGCCGGAGGTAAAAACTCCGCTATTTGTGGCTCTTCGGTTGGGCCGACTTTGCTCATAGCTTGCTGTGTGAAAGCAATATCCATTCACGTCGTAACCGGTAAATGACTTGACCCTATAGGCATAGCCGTTTGCAACCTATCTCAACTCGCCACTGATAGACGCATCGGTTTGGGCCTGCAAGCTCGAGTAGGATAGATCGTTATATTATTTGAACGTACGAGCAACTTGGAAGGTCGAACTAAGTACGAGCTAAATTGGAAAGTACCTTGTTTTTGAACCAAGAAATGAAATCAGGCCTCCCTGGTCCCGCACCCTTTGAAAGAAGGGTATCAGCTTCCTCCGGGGTAGGATCCCTTGAATGATTCCAGAAGTGATGAAGAAATTCCCTATACCAACGTGAAACAAGGGGTTGGATGAGGAACAATGATGGCATATTGAAACAAGTTCATTGAGAACTTACCCAATGTACGGTGCCACCTTGTCAAGGTTGTTCAACATATATAGCATGATGCAGCACCACTCTTCATGTGTCAAGGTCTTAGTGGTCGATGCACTTGCGCTTCCAAGTTGCCCTCGGAATTGGCTGAGGTTCGATTCATTTTCGCCAGCATTGCAACGAGGGGGTGGATTATGCACGCTAGGAAGGTTCTCGACATAGTATTTTTCTGTGAAGTTTGACACCTCCTCCATAATGTACTACTCCGTCCGGAAAAGAGTGACGTTTTTGACTTGTAGACATCGTGTTTGACCATTCGTTTTATTCAAAAATTTTGTGCAAATTATAAAATAAATAAATTATTATTAAAGTATATCTAATGATAAAATAAGTCATAACAAAATAAATGATATTTATAAAAAAAATTTGAATAAGACAGATGGTCAAATAAAATGTCTGAAATTCTAAAACGACACTCTTTTTGGGACGGAGGGAGTATGTCTCTGCAATGGAAACCTCAATTTTGCCTTTATTTCTATATTTTTTGCAAAGAGTCTTTAGACATCTCTCGATTGGATAGCACCAACGGGCTTGCACGGCCCCCCATTCGTGCCTCATACGGGAGGTGCAATATCAAATGCTGCATCGGATTGAAGAAGCCAGGTGGGAAGATCTTCTCCAACTTACAGAGCAACACAGGCGCCACATTTTCCAAGTCATCAATCACGGTCCGAGATAACTCCTTGGCACAAAGCTGGCAGAAGAAGTAGCTCAACTCTGCTAGCGCTAGCCACACATGCTCAGGGACATAGCCTCGAACCATTGCCAGAAGAAGCCGCTCAATCCATATATGGTTGTTATGACTCTTCATCCCGCTGATTCACAGAGTAGATAAGTTTACTCCCCTCCTCAGATTCGCTATATACCCATCAGGGAACATTAGCGTCTACATCCATTCAAGTACTTTTCTCCTGTGTTTCCTGGTCAAGACGAAATCGGCCTGAGGCCTTTTCCATGACTTGCCGCCCTTTAGGAGGCTGCATCTCTTGCTTTGGTCTATCGCAAAACGTTGCCAAGTCCACTCTAGCATTAGGGTTGTCCTTTGACTTTTCAATTTCCATGATGGTTCTCCAAAGTGCCTTGACAACATTCTTTTTAGTGTGCATTACATCAATATTATGTGGGAGAAGGAGGTCATCAAAATAGGGGAGCCTCGTCAAGCCCGACTTATGAGTCCACATGTGGTCCTCACCATACCCCACAAAACCACCACCTTCTTGATTGGCCACGAGAGCATCTATCTGAGCATGAACCTCGACACCAGTCATCATCTGCGGTGGAGGGTCTTTCACTACGACACCTTTCGTAAAGTTATTGATGTCTCGTCTGAATGGATGGTCAAGAGGGAGGAATTGACAATGTTTGTCGAACGACGAATACTTGCCACCCTTCTGTAACCAAATGAACCTCAGACGTTCCTTGCATATTGGGCATGGGAACTTTTCGTGAACACACCAGGCGCAGAATATCCCATAGGCTAGGAAGTCATGCAGGGAGTAGTGGTACCAAACGTGCATTTTGAAGCTTGTCTTTAGCTCGGTCGTATGTCCATACGCCTTCCTCCCAAACACTAACCAATTCATCAATCACAGGCTTTATGTACACACCCATATCACTCCCCGGGTGTCCAGGAATTATCAATGACAAGAATATGTTCTGTCTTTGAAAGCATACACCAAGGGGAGATTGAGGGGGATAACGAACACGTGCCAACATGTGTATGGGGCAGCCATCAATCCATAAGGATTGAACCCATCTGTTGCCAGCGCAACACGTACATTACGAGCCTCATCTGCTTTCTCATGATGAATGCCATCAAAGCGGGTCCATGCTTCACCATTGGATGGATGTACCAGTTTGTCAGCATTGTATCGTTTCCTCTTTTTGTGCCATGTCATCTGTTTTGCGAATTCCTCGGTCATGTATAGCCGTTGGATCCTCGGTACGAACGGGAGGTGCCGTAGGATCTTCACGGGGATCATAAGCTGCCTCTTCTGGCCATCACCAGAGTCTACCTCTAGGTACCTAGAGGATTTACACTTTGGACAATAATTTGCATCCTTGTGTTCTTTTCTAAATAGGATGCACTCCTTCGGACAAACATGTATTTGATCATACGACATCTTGAGTGCACAAAGGAGTTTCTGTGACTCGTACATGCTCTTTGGCAGAATGTGGCCATCCAGAAGCAGGCTTCCAATCACGGTCAACATACCACCGAAGTGTTCTCGACTCATGCTACACTCGGACTTAAACCCCATTAAGCGTTCAATGACATCCAGTTGAGAAACCCTTGTACCATGAAGGGCTTTCTATGCTGAAGACATCATGTCATAGAATGCCTTTGCAGTTGCCTCTGTCTCCTCCTCCGTACGTCCTTCAGTGTACTGTCCTTCATGAAAGTCATCTAACATGTCTGCTACCCCGGCACCAGCATCAAAATCCTCGATGGGGGTCTCACCACCTCCTCTCTCAGACGATGGGCTTCACCATGGTGGACCCACCGAGTATAGTTCAGCGTAAATCCATTCTTCAAAAGATGTTTACCTATGTCCACCTTGTTTTTCCTTTTTCTGTTTGCACATCTCTTGTAGGGACACAAAACTAGAATCGCTCCTTTAGCAGACTCGCCAAATGCTAGTTCCAAGAAATCATTGGTCTTCATCATCCATTCAGTGGTGAAATCACTCTAACTTGGGCGGCCCGTGTACATCCACTTACGGTCATCCATCCTCTAATATATATACCAACAAGCAAAGTAACCATCAATTGCATCTACATGTCATTCCTACTATCTAATAGGTGAGGATAGGTCCTAATCCCACTCATGGATTCATATATGAGGTTAGTTTCCATGCTCTACTCCTATCCGAGACAAAATTTCGGTAGCACCACCCCGTTGTTCTCCTGATACATGTCCTGGCAGGGAGAGTGTGTATCTGGAGAACAACAGGGAGGTGATGCCGAAACCCTATCTCGAATCGGAGCAGACCAAGGAAACTAACCCATCTATGCATACGCGGGCTGTTCAAAATACGTGGACAATCCAAAACAGATACGGTCATAGATATGCAAAGATCTGCATACCTCCAACCACATATCTTTCGAACGGGAGACGCCTAACTGAGTTACGCGAGCTACGACTATGATAAGGAAAGGAGGGTTATACCTAGGGTGCCGATGGAGTTAGGCTAGCGGGGCCGTGGCGAGTCGGTGCAGTGGCGAGGCGATACGATGCAGGCAGACCCGCAACGCCGAGAAAGACGATCGGCGTACTCCAGCTCCGCTCCGATGGGCTCTTCTCTGCAAAAAAGAAAGAAAAATAATACTGTTAATTAAAAAATTCCGTAGAACCTCCCCTGCACAGTGTGGTTTCGAAAACCTACAAAAAATAACGGCATGATGGCCGACATCCACATACAACGGCTCGATGGCTGACATCCACATACAACGGTTCAATGTCCAAAAACCACATACAACGACAACACATACAACAACAACTATTAGTAACACAACTACTTCTCGCACTGCACAAATTGAATAGAAAGGGATGAGCGAACCTAGTGTGTGCTCGTCGGTGGTGAAGATGCCGGGGCAGAGTCGGGCTACGTGTCGAGGCCGACGAGCGGGGCGCCGAGGGCAGGGCACCGCCGCTAACGTGGCGTGGCTGGCGGCAAGGACTCTTCCTCCTCCCTTCTCCTTCTTCCTTCTCCTCTCCTCCTCCTCCTCTCCTCCTCTGCGGCTGCCTCCTCCTCCTCCTCCTCCTCCCTTTCTCCTCCTCTCCTTCTCCTTCCCTTCTCCTCCTCCTCCTCCTCCTCCCCTCCACCCCTCCACCCACCGGGGCAGGGATGGTGCCAGGGCGGGGCTGGGCGGCGCAGCGCGCGGGCGGCGGTGGCGCGGCGGCGGCGAGGGCGGCGGTGTGGTGTGTGCTGTGTGTGTGTGGGCCGGCCGGCTAGAGTTTTAACACTCCTTTGCCGAGTGCCCACGATCCGGCACTCGGCAAAGACTTTTATTTTTTTTTAAAAAAATGCTTTGCCGAGTGCCCAAGATCCGACACTCAGCAAACAATTTTCATGATTTTATTTTTTTAAAAATTGCTTTGCCAAGTGCCCACAGCACTCGACAAAGAATTTTCACGATTTTATTTTTTTAAAATTGATTTGTCAAGTGTCAGATTCCTGGCACTCGGTAAAGAATTTTCATGATTTTATTTTGTTAAAATATTACTTTGCCGAGTGCCAGACCAGGCACTCGGCAAAGCATTTTTTTTGTACCCAAATTTTTTGTGCAGCCCTACTACAGTATTAGGAACTAAAATTTCAAATTTGGTACATTTTTGAGTTTTGTTGCTATATTTAGTTAATTTATATCATTGATTTTTTTTGGAAAAAGCAAGTTTGAATTGCAGGTGCATGGAATAATGGAATTTAGCCATTCAAAAAATGATATTCATGCTTTTGAGTGTATTGTGGAACTCACCCGAAATTTCGAACATCTTGTTCACGAAACATGGCCACCGACTTATGAGCGATTTGTTTTAAATTCTATTAAATGCAAACGAAGTCCGAAAATCACGAAAATTGCCGAGATGTCGTGATATCGCCTGTGGAGGCCGTGATAAAAAATTAAGAAGGTTTCGAGCTAGTTGTAACCTACATTGCTTAAAACTCAGACATCTTGGACATATGCATGGAGTACTAAATATAGGCTATTTACGAAACTAAAAATATAGGTTGAGGATAATTTGCGAGACGATTTTTTAAGCCTAATTAGTCCATGATTAGCACTAATTGCTACAGTAACAACAATGTGCTAATGATGGATTAATTAGGCTTAATAAATTCGTCTCGCGGATTATCCACTGAATATGTAATTTATTTTTTAATTAGTATCCGAAAACCCCATGGTCAACCCCGGTCAATATCTGATGTGACACAGACTAAACTTTAGCACCCTGAACCAAACAAGCCCTTACATGCTGAAGCTTGTAATAAAACCTCTCATTAAAATGAAGCCCCCTAACCTTGGTTGTACATTCTACTCTAGACTCTGAATTTGTATTTATATTATGGTTTAAGAATCTAGATGCTAAATCTTAGACTGCGACACTCTCTTGTAGTTATTACATGGATTTCAGTGTGCATTGCAGTGCGAATAAGGATGAAAACGGTTGGAAACGGTCGAAAACGAACTTACGATATAGGAAAACGAAAACGGTCGGTTCAGGATATTTCTACATTTAGCAATTAAATAGTACAAAAAATGGTTAAAAATGGTTGTGAAACCAATTGAAACTGACAATTTTTCATGTTAAAAAACGGTTCATAATATAGAAAACGAAAACGGTCAATTCGGAATATTTCTGTTCCGTTTTCATCCGTAAGTGCGAAGATATCGAATTTTCATTAGACCAGTCTGAATGGAAGGTTTCGTATCCCTATTTTCAAGACATGAAACTAGGACATGAAACAACTTCTATCAATGTATAGTTTCATTTCACTATTTTATAGGCTAGTTACAGCATTTAATTCTTTCATGGTATTGTGATCAATTGTGCCATATGAACCATATAACTAGGGGTGCGTTCACTTCGCATGCAAACCCAAAATATTTCCTCTTCTACCCATCATATCGAATCTTTAGACGCATGCATGGAGTATTAAATATAGGTAAAAAAAGATAACAAATTGCATAGTTTGTCTGTAAATGTCGAGATGAATCTTTTGAGTCTAGTTAGTCCATGGTTGGACAAATTTTGCCAAATAACAACGAAAGATGCTACAGTAACTTTTTATCAACTGAACACACCCTAGATGATACTGTTTTATATAATAGAGATTACAACATAGCCACGTTGTCTTCGCAAAATATAGACAGAGATCATCTACCGAACAACAATTCTTATTGAAATCGATCACCAAGCTACTGCTGCTAATTTGCGGTACAATTAAATAGTTTTAGACTTTCACGATTTGTCAATAGTTTTAGAGTACTACTCATATAAACTCCAGACCAACGGAAAAGTACGGCCATGGAAGCACAGGACGGTGGAAGTTGCATCTCCAGACTCCAGGCGGAGCAGCTGAGAAGGAAAGGCGTGCCCTGCAGCACCTGCACGTGACATCACGAGCGGCTCTCTCTCTCTCTCTCGCCCGAGTGGCTCTTCTGTGCCTCATCGAGGCCGGAGCTAGATCTTCTGTGGGAGAAGGAGGCGCCGCTGGAACTCGATCTGCTGTGAGATGGATGGGGGAGAAGGAAAAAGATGAGGCAGATAGGGGAGAGACGGGAGTTCGTGAGGAGCCGGGGAGCCGCCGCTCGCCTGCCGCACCAGATCGGGAGAATTTACAGGATGAAACGATACGGCTCTCATTGCGGGTTTCACCCCTTTTCCGACACCTTGGAAATGCCGTCCAAACGTTTCGCGGAGATGAAACGAATATCATCTCTCCTCCTAAATACAGTGCCACATTATTAAATTAACTGATATATCACCTCATTTAATATCCATGAAACTAGCATTGAGACTGACCTTATAAAAGAACTGTACATGGGCGTAGTTGCATAGCTTTCTTAAAAGTTAGTGCTTATAACTACACTATCAATGCAATATATAATTTTTTTAATTAATACAATTTAACGAGATTATTTCTCATTTGTACGCATATAACTAAAAACCATCTTTCATTATTGCTAAAAACTCATTGCTTTGTGCATGCGTATATACCTGCAGGAATCATGCTTGTTTTTTTTTACTTTGAGTTAGCTTTTCCAAGCTAGCAGTAGCTAGTTCATCATGCTGGACAGCTTGTACGTATGTATATATTAGCAAAAATGCCCGTGCATTGCAACGGAAAAAAAAGCTATCAAACATGAGCTCTACTCCAGTACGCCCTAACAAAAAAAAACTTTGTGAATCTCAAAGCAAAAGAAAAAAAGAAGTCCATACATCACATCTCGTATAATTTGGATCAGCGAGAGTAGTACTTTTACTGTTAACATGGCTGAAGCATCGAGGGGGCATCTTAGTCATTCTCTATCTACACCAAGTCATGAGCAATAGCCCACTGCAGTTGAGCCCTACACAATGGGCACGTGTTGTTACATGCCATCAACCACTTTGCAATGCAGCTCCTGTGGAACTCATGGTGGTAGGCGGGCATCACGCTGCACCAGTAGCCGTCCTCGAACTATCCCAAGCGGATCGCGCACCCCACCGACGTCGCAGCCAATAGATGATCATCATCGCCGCCGCTTGTACAAGAAGAAGCAGCGGCATTCTGCTGGTTAGGGTACGTGACGTAGTTCAGCAGGACCATGGCCATGGCCGCCATCTGCACCACGGTCGCTTCCACCGCCCGTGCTACTTCCTCCTGTCGCCGGTTGTTGTCCAACCAACGTTGGATGTACATAGCAGTAGGCGGCGATTAAGACGATGCCCAGAAAAACGTCTCCAGGCCAGATGAGGAAATGCATGGTAATTAAGATCATCAAGCGAGCCAACTGATCATAAGATGCATGGGTAAAGTAAATGTAACCTTCAATACAGGACAACTGAATTGATATATGAGTCCAATCAAGAAGTGTTGACGCCGATTCTAGTCACATATTGATAAGGGCTAGATTGCCCAAGGCCGCACATGGTCTAGATATGCAGTAGAGGGAGGTTCCAACGGCGAGGCCGATCAGCAGGTCGACGATGCCGATTACACGTTCGTTCTTCTCCCAAAAAACCTACAAACATTTCCTGAGAAGACCCGTCAGGGAGACGTACATCAGAGGTGTCTTAGAAGACCACCTAGAATGCTAGCAAATCTCGTTGGGAGAAGCGCCGGACAGTAGGGGTTTGGAAGGGCTTGAGGTAGAAGATAAAAATAATAGATTGGTTTTTGATGATTGGTTGTTAGATCTTTTAATCAACCATCACCCTTGTATCTATGAGGTGGCTGGTCTTTTTTTGCAATTCTCTTATTAGAAAACTTATTAATAATTTACTATATGCGACTAATCTATCTGTTGGCCAAATATGTTAGTCCGCCATGAGGATGAGTATATATATCTCTAATAGTCGGACATGTACTCCAATTATAATTGGTCATGACGTGTGTACTTCCCTTTAATCTTCTAGTACTATCTTTTCTTGCCTCTTCGAGGAGCACCTGGACTATCCAATTTATTAAATATAATATTTCCTAATTGGCGATGGAGACCGATTTGGCTCTCGTATAGCAGTTGGACTCCTCAAGGATCCTTTTTATGATTGCTTCGGCAGCTTTTGGAATCGAACTCCATAGCGTATAGGATGAAAAATGGCAGACAGAAATTTTGAGGTCTAATAGTCGGACATGTACTCCAATTATAATTGGTCATGACGTGTGCACTTCCCTTTAATCTTCTAGTACTATCTTTTCTTGCCTCTTCGAGGAGCACCTGGACTATCCAATTTATTAAATATAATCTTTCCTAATTGGTGAGGGAGACCGATTTGGCTCTCGTATAGCAGTTGGACTCCTCAAGGATCCTTTTTATGTTTGCTTCGACAGCTTTTGGAATCGGACTCCATAGCGTATAGGATGAAAAATGGTAGATAGAAATTTTGAGGTGGAAACAAAAAGGAGTACAGAAATTTTCACGATTTATTATTAGGTATAGACTAGATATATGCCCGTGCATTGCACTGGGGTCATAATTTTTTTGTCTACGGCGACGAATTTGCAAAAAAAATAATAACATCAAGAATCGGATGTGGACGCATGAGCTCCAATGACTTCATATCGGTCGCGGACACATGGATCCGGTCTTCGTAACAGAACAGGATGAGTGGAGCAAGATTCATATTGCACGTGGACGCTTAAGCAGGATCGAAACTTGATATCATCAGATAGACGATGATGTTATAATCTTTTTAGGTGTAGAGATTAACAGTGGTCAATCAGCTGGCTGGGCTGGTCAATCAGCTGATTTGAATCAGCCCACTGCCAGCCAACCAAGCAGCAGCTGCTGCATCCATTTGAAAGTTCTCACTTCAAATCAAATTTTGGCACCAATGAACCACAGTTGGCGCCAACTAATAGCCCCATTCAAACAAACGTCAGCCAACAAGTATCACCATTAAGACATACAAGTTAGTACCAACCAGTTCTAATACCATTTCATTACAACTCAAATGGGCTTCCAAGGCCATTCAAATAACACTTCATTACATCAGCAGTACATGCCACAGCTGCAAGCTGACCCCATTTGCAGACATTACAACAGCTCATTACAATTCCTAAGATCCCATTACAACAATTCATTACAGCTCCACAAACATGCGCCTTCAAATCTGCGCATGTACTCCATGTACAACATCAACCTACAGTGGCATACATTCCTACTATTTCCATTTGCTACCATTCCTCTACACCTAATGACTGTCCTAAGTGGACTCTACACAAAAGTTGTACCCTTTTGAAGGCACATAAGAATGACCATGAAGGCGGTTCCCATGCAGAAGTCACTTACCCAACCGTCATTGGGTCTTCATGCCATCCTCCAATCCCCTTACTCGTCTCCTCCACCCGTCGGCCTCACCTGCAAGTTCAGCACATGTCACAACCTGCATGTACACATAGAAGGGAGGTCTATTTTACATTGAACTACTCTCCATCCTTATTTACATCACCTGTGCCGAATCATTCTCTCCAGATAGCCAAAGAAATGTACTCCCGCTGCGCTGTCATACTATTATTCGCATTGAGCTGCACCCAGGCGCCAGGTGTGTATGTAGGCAAACCCAATCCATGATCATGAATGTACAAATAATTGTGCATTGCAAAGCATGACATAATAATCATATTTTGCTTCTCCCTCTAGCAGTAAGGTACCCCATCCAAAATCTACCAACGTCGCTTAAGAACCCCAAAGGTCCGTTCAATAACATTGCGTAGCCTCGAATGAGTCAAGTTAAATTTCTCCTGTCGAGTCAATGTCTCCACAAGGACATCCCTAAAATCATCCGGATGATACCTTATATTTTTGAAAGGACCCATGTACCCATACTCTAGCGCGTATCCAGCGTCCACTAGATATTAGAGTCCTGCAACACATGATTGATTTGCACAATTAGTTTCAATCTTCTACCCAAGCAACTACAACTGTTGTTCCCACAATTGCATGGCAGTACTCACTAACCAGGTGGTGTATGTGGGAAGTTCTGTTCTGCCCAACAATCTCTCAGGACGGCCATGTCATGTGTGGCAGAACCACCTAAATTAACACACTTTTGGAGGCACTTGTCTTCCATTAGACACTAAACACCCTACAAGTGAGTTAAATCAAACAGTTCTGTCGAGCACACCGCAAGGGAGAACTCGAAAATCCACATTTTTCATCAGGATCATAAATAAGAGATAAAGCTTACAACATTCTTAGTCATTTCTTACATCACTTTTAATACATTGTCAGAGTTCCAGCGGAATATAAAAAAACATTTAATGTCAAGTTAAACATTAACATGATGAACTTTTATATACATGAAATAATATGTTATAAGTTTTTCCTCTGTAAAACATTTTTGTGGAAATTTTAAATAAACTCTATGCCACAACATAAAGGAAATCCTCGCTGAGTCCACCAGAAGGTTTCCACACACATGGTCAGCTTTATCA
The DNA here is from genome assembly GCA_022457205.1 of Saccharum spontaneum. NCBI lineage: Eukaryota > Viridiplantae > Streptophyta > Magnoliopsida > Poales > Poaceae > Saccharum > Saccharum spontaneum. The sequence continues at coordinate 10,376,418 of CM039598.1, forward strand.
ACACCTGTCACCTGCAACGGGGTAGAACAAACCCTGAGTACTCAATTGTACTCGGCAAGACTTACCCCTCAGAGAAAATAAAAAGACTCCAAGGATATGCAAGGCTATCTGGCTTGAGGGTTATTGCATCCGCAAGAAGCATTACCAAACGTGCATCGTTATATTCGATTTTATTAGCAGTCATATTTAGTTCATCAAATAACCATTCTATGTAAGCACCTATACTACTTTCAAGCAGATGGTAAGCAATCAGAACCCTTTTATCTTCTTCTATGTTCCAGTTCTTACTACGGTGCTAGACCATAGCCAAGTCGGTATCGTCTCTCAGAAACAGTGATTCGCAAATCAATGTATCCCAACTGAGTACCCCGAAACACATGTCTCATTTGTACCCCAGGCACAAACAAGATCAACTCATTCCACTCCTGTCAAGGGGTCCAGGTCTCCGACCAAACTTGGACTCCAAGCCCCCAATGCCTGAGGTCCAGCCTCAGTATGGTGCTTAGACCTCCACCTAAATCCATCCCTAAAAGTCAATCCGAAAAGAGTCAGAATCCATGACAAGAGAGTAACAAGTCTTCCCACTCACATAAACAAGTATGTGCTCATGATAATAAGTCTGTGACCTGACTACCATCCACAGCAACAGACGGTCCTCAATCGACACAGGCGGGACAAATGCAACTAAAGCCTCGCTCGGGTTGCCCAACCAAGTCCACATCCAAATTCAAGTACAGTCCCGCCCGGTATCCATTTGTTATCCATATATATTTCATGTGATAGTAACATAATATTAGTAAGAATAATATCTTCCCATATCCCGCGAGTGACAAGTAATCATTCAACTTCTACCGGAATCCTATAGCATAGCAAGCTACATGATCCCGTCATACTAGTAAGACTCATGGGATAAGGATATATTTATGCAAGTGGGTTTCATTGAACTCATTAAAACTTAATGCACAAGTATAAAATAAAGTGCAAAATACTAGAGGTTATGCACCGGGGCTTGCCTGGGTAAGATTTAACCGAAGTTAGCATTCCATCGTGGTGACATGATCATCAAGACACCATCTTTCCGTTACTCCGATCGACTCCATGATCCATCGTTGTTCCTAATACAATATACATGGATGCAACGCGGGCAAGTAAATAATCAATGACAAGCATAATGCTTAAAGTCCGATTACGCCTCTCAAACTATCGAGCTAGCCCTACGGTTAATGCACTAGGTCACATATCCACGGTGTTGAACAGGATGCCATTTTCCCACAAGTATTTTAGTTATACAACCCCAAGGAATTTTCCTTATTTCATTTGTATTGATTTAATATATTTTCAACTAGGGCTCACTAGCTATCTTAGCAAACTAATTATTACGAAGCTACAAAAATTATAGTGAGCACATTATAAAATTATGAGGCTACTGTAAATTTTTTTAGAGTCAGCACTATCCTTATTTTGCCATAAGAATTCGTACAAGTTCATATTTTAACAATATTAAAGCATCTCAAATCAATTAGCTAACTCCTGGAAATATTATGAAACTATATGAACAAGATATACTAGCAAATGGATCATGATTTTAGGAACCTAACAAAATTAGTTTCACCATTTTTGGATTCCTACAGAATTTTATAGTGAATTTACAAGTTACCTTAGAAACTAAATTAGGAAATGTTTTATAAAACTAAAGGGGCCGGCGGCAACCCAAATTGGCCCAGCACACCATTGCGGCCCACACGGGGCACGACCGCGCTTGGCACAGATGGCCCAGCGACGGCCTAAGGCGGGAAGCCCGCGCGCACAAGCACTTTTGCAGAAGAGCCCCCCTAATCCACAGGTTATTATGTAGCACTAGCGAGCACTATTACACAAGAGACGAGCTCTGCACAAAACACCCCGCGAAGTGTTGTCTTTGCAACGGGGCGGTCCCCGGTGCCACCGCGCTCGCCGGCGCTGCCACGGCCGGCATGGCGCGACTAAGCCGGCCAACTAAAGGTCACAGTGACACATCTAATAGGCCGACAGGGGGCCTACGGGCCACGCGCAGCGATGCAAGGTGGACGAACACTCAGCGATACACTATTGAAACCTACCCTTGACCTCGGGCTGATCCGCGCAGCGGTGCGACCATTCCGACGAGCCAGCGCACTCTCGAGACGGTAGAGATAGCTAAGAAGCATCAGGGCCTCACCGAGATTCGCGCCGCGGTGACAGTTGGGGCAGAGGAGTGCCGAGGTGGCCTAGCCACACATGCGCCTGCACCACGCAGCAATGCTCCGAGCGCGGACACCAGCGCGTCACCACGCCGTCGACAAGCGCCCAGGCCAAATGATGCGAGCACCAGCTAGAGGGGGTCAAGACGCGTTCACGGACATGAGCAATTGAACTACTACCAGCTCTATGGCCTTACTCCCAACTTCTCGAGCACGGCGGCACTCTCGACCGACGACGGGCAAAACCCGAAATCGACGGTCGGCAGCGCTTGGCCAGGCGAGGGAAAGTTGGGGCGCCAAGCTGATTTCTTCTAACATCCACCAACGAGCGGAATTTCACTAGAAGCGTGAACTGGCGGTTGGGGAAGGAAGGAAGGGTGGCAGCTCAGTGCAGGGTGCGAACGGGGAAAAACACACGAGTGAGCTCGAGCGGATAAGGGCGGCGCAGCTCCGGTTGATGGTGGCAATGCGAGCACGTGCGCGCAAAGACGAGACATGGGGGCTTGGCGCGATGTGCTTGAACTGAAATGGCCAAACCCGAGCAGGTTCACTGGCGTTAGCTAGCGGGGCAAGTGAGGCAGGGAGGCATCCCGTTGTTGCAATGACTAGGGTTAGATGACTTGACGCGGCGGGCAGCGGCATATGCTCGCGGTAGGTGAAACGAAAGGCGATGCGACCGCCACGTTGGCCTAGTGACACCGCCGCCGCCACAGCTCGATCCTGTGCACGGCACCACGGCAGCAAGAGCTAGGCCGCGGCCGGCCGGGGCTAGCCCACGCTAGACCAATGGACACCGCGTGGTACCGACTGGGCACATGAGCCGGCTAGCAGCAGTGGCCTAGCCACAGCCTGAGCTTGGTGCCGGCAATGCCCCCACGCGCGCTGTGACTGTGGAGTCCGATCGAGAGGCCGAAACGATGTCGTGCACACTTTTAAAAGCAAAGCGGAGGTGTCACACCCTAAAATTTCCTATTTTGGATTGTGCATGAAAAACATTAAATAAAATAAATGATTTCAATGTTTGAATAAATTTATTAGATAAGTTAAGTTGCTGCTAATTTAAATATAGAAAATTGTGGTTTTAAACATTTTCATATTAATTTGATAATGTGGTGTTTGTGTGATGCTTGTCTTTGGTGTTGGTGAGTGCAATTATTTTCAAAATACCATAGGACGACGTTTACTTCTCATCGGAAAACTTTTTGGCATTTTCTGGATTTAAAATTCCAATTTTTGTGAGTTTAATCTTTTATATTGATCTTTTCATTAATATTTTCATGGGCTCAAACTCATTTAGTTGAGTTCATTATCTTTCCAAGAGTCTCCAGGATTTTTCCCGTGATTTTTCTAAGCTCCGGGCTATTTTTCGCAGCCAAAAACGTAATTCTAGGTTTTCTGAAATTATTTTTATTCGCGGAATTAAAATAATCCCGAAATTAAGAAATTCCGAAAATTTTCCAAACCTTACGACTATATATATACCGGTGTAGCCCTCGATGCCCTGGTTTCAGAAGTACAACCCTTATCGCGAGCCGTCGCTCGTAGCTCCCTCCACCTCTCGCCAAAGTTCTGCATCTACAGCTTGCATTCCGGCGAACTTCCGACGAGCTTTTCCGGCCAAACCGTCGCGTCCCGAAGCCAGCCACCATCACCAAGAGGTAGCCCTCGTCGTTCTCTACACCGTGGTATATCCGTTTGCGTGAATGCATCAACGTTTCATCGAGTTCCCATCTCATCTTGCTTCTCTCCGGCGAGGTTCCACCATGGCTGACCGGAGCTTCTCCCAGCTCAAGGGAGAAGATGATACTATTTATAGTTTTGCCACTAAACTTGTTTTGATCATAAAATCTTTGTTTTAACTCTGATTTGACCCGTTCAAGTTGCGTTAGGTTCGTATTTGCGAGCTCTACATGTTAGTGTAGCTGTACAGTAGGTTTGGAAAATTTAATTTTTGAGATTATATTAAAGTAATTATTTATCTATAGGAAATCTTAGAAAATTCATAACTTTCACATTTTAAATCCAAATTTCGTGATCTTTACGTCTGTGTGATCGTAGTAACGTGTAGAAGAGTTTTATAAACTTTTTATACTGTTTTGCTACTGTTGGTATACTGTTTTAATTAGTTTCTTTGTTTGCTTCGTGTATGATTGCTCGGATGATTGTGTGTTGATGCTTGATCGAGTATAGACGGTGAGCAGTTTCTTGACGATCAGTAGTATTATTTTGAGCCAGACCAGCAGTATCAACAGGGAAGCTTTGATCAAGGCAAGTATAACATGGGACCATCCTTGTTGTCCTATTCACTGAAATTATCATACATATGCACGTGTCTTCCTTGACAACCATAGAGATTATAACTTAGCTATTGATATCTCGTTTCCTTGTCACCTATGGGTTGTGCATTTGGGTAGCTATTGCTGGTGCTTAATTTTGAACAATGATCTTGTAATTCGACTAATGGATTAAGCAACCAACCATTAAGATTATTTTATTACTGTTGAAAAGGGGGCTAGAGCATGTGGGTTATTTTGATGCTCTAGTTACTCTCCATAAGGACTTACCTGTAAGTGATAACCGGGACATACAGTACAACTGTGAGGGCTATATGGCTCTGGCTCTAGTTGTTCAAGAGACCTTTTCTAGCTTGTTAGTGGTTACCTTAAATGGCGTAAGAATGGCTTGCCACGTTGGGTGTAGGGCGAGCCCCTGTCCTTAATGTGTATAGGCTGTGAGTTGTTGTGCCACTGGGAAGGGGGGTTCTACATCTGCCTGCCGAGTGAATCTAATGGTCCTAACTTGTTAGACGAACTTTTGAATGACTTTATATGGTTTTCAGTGTTTTGGGAGTAATTAACCCATGCATTTGGAAATCATGACTCACAGTGAAAGTGTACACCTCTTCGCAGAGTTTAATAAACTAGTATACTAGCCGTGCTCACGGATACGAGCGGCCTTGGGGATTCTTATGGAATAGTTGATCATAATTGTTATACCATGCTTAATTATTGTTGTTACTATTATGCTCATGTTAATGCTATTTATTATCCTTATTACAATTGATCATTGGTTCATTAATGGGAAGTGGATTATCTTGATGCTACTCAATTGCTAATTACATGATGAATAAAAGCTAAACGTAGTCAAACAATGTCTAGCCTTTTTGAGCCTCATGAACCCTGTGTTGTACTTGTTGAGTTCGACATGGACTCACTCTTGCTATTCCCCCACACTCCAGTGTGTAGTAAGATGCTACTCGGAAGAAGGACAAAGGTGTAGTGGAGTTTCCAGAAGACTAGTAGAAGTGCTAGGCATATGTTACCCCCAGTCAGCCGTCCCTGAGAAGAATGGAGCCTGAAGTTTAGTCACCGTTCCGCGATACTCTGATGTAAGTGTTAATATAGCTATGTATATGTTATATAATAACATTGTTTCTGATATTTTTTTCATTCTGGCATATGTGTGGACTTCCTGGGCACACATATGATTAGCCTGGTTTTGTTCTTTAGAAAACCGGGTGTGACAGAGTGGTATCAGAGCGGTGTTGACTGTAGGACGTATGCCAAGTAGCACTGGACGTATTCTAAAACTTATTTTTACTATAAAACTATTTTGTCATCCCTTGACTCATTGATTTTGACTATTTCCTTTTCCTTGTCTTGTTGTATCCCCTCCTTGATAGCTTCCTTTGAGCTATTATTTCTTACTTCCTTGGATTTTGTTTTATGTTGTTTTTACTAAAAGTTTTCTGATCTTACCTAGTTCAAAGATTCGATGGTCTTTCATCATCCATACTCTTCCCTTAGGATGACCACCATTGTTGAAGAAGCACGTGTAGTACCGATGATGTGATGTGTGCTTGTTTTGCTTGATGTGTTGCTTGTGTGTTGCCTTATTCTCGTGTTTCAAAGGTGGCTCGGAAGGTATAAGTCTTGAGGAGTAGCTCGATCCATGTTAAGTGGGGTAGGTTTTACGTAATACTGCGCATGCTGATTTCTATAGCAGTCTGCAATATTTCTATTATATCTCAAGATATGGACATGAGAAATTTATGAAATTTCACTGGGAATAACTAGACTTCTGTATATTTCCAAACCCACTGGAATTACCTTTTTATCTATTTTGAGCTAAGAGATATACCTGTTCTAAGTTGAGGTTACTACACAGTCTGGAATTCTGGAACAGTTTTGGCTAAGCTCTGTTTTTTATTAATTTAGTGACAGAACCTAGAAAAGTGTTATTAATAAAAGTTGTAGATAATTTCATAAGTCTTCCAACCATTTAAAGATCACTTCATTTGGATCTTTGTAGCTCGAGTTATGCCAGATTTACTGAACTGCTAAAATTGGAATTCGCCCAGAAATTTTCTGCATTACTTCCTTATCTTGTATAAGTGAATCTATCTTTGGATATCTTTGAATCTCATTGATTTGCCTTGGAATCTTACATTAGAGATGATTATGGTTATCTAGTATAAACGGAGATGCAAGTTACTTTGGTGTCCCCTAGTTTCTTTTTTCTTAAGGGGGTAGCAAAGTTGTGAGTGTTGCAAGATGAAGGTTTCGTATGTCCTAGTGCTTCACTTGGAAGAAGTGGTTATCTCTATGATTGGAAGTCTACTCATGTGCTAGTGTTGTTTGCTTGGGATCGGTGCTTTGTGGGATCATCTACAAGAAGCTCGGGTATTCGTCAGGACTGGTCTTCACTTCAAGCTATCATTAGTTGGGAGTTCAACATTCAATTCAACATACTCTATACAAGTTAGCATAGACGACATAGGAAGGAGATATTGGAAGTCTATAGTTAGTTTCATGAAAACTTAGATGACATCACCCCCATATCAAGTATGTTTAGTAAGTTTTAAGTGAAGGACTTATCATTAGCAGCAAGCCTTAAAGAAAGTGTTGCCTTCAATGACATTGCCAGGTGGAACAAAATCTTTGTTAAGTGGGGTAGTGTCCGCTACCATCATTAATCTCAAGCGACGAGGTACGAAGAACTGAAGATCAAACTTTATCTTTCTTGTCATCTTTTGGCTATACTCAATCCATGTCTTATATCTCATCAGCACAAATCAAAGAAGCATGAAGACTTGAAGGTTAGTGTTATCTATCCCTCTAATCTCTCTGAATCTCATTTTTATCTTATCCTGTCTTTTTAGAGCAGTCTGTCTTCCTTAGCTTATATCTCTATTTTTGGATGCCTACAAATCATAGATAAATTCTGAACAACAGTAGACTTCAATATCTTTCTCTGACCATAAGAACCACCCAAATAGCTATTATGGTTTGGGAGTTATGAAAATCACAAGGCAACGCATCTGTGCTGTCAGCAACCTGGAATAGTTTCTATTGTGCACAGTTTTCGACTACCTTGACTACAGAATCTGGAGAAGTGTTCTATAAGAAAGTTGTAGTAAATTTTATAAGCTTTCCAACGGTATAAGCTACAATACCATAGGATTCATAGAACTCGAGTTATAACTGTATTTCTACACTGCAATTTTTCTGCTCGCGAAGAAGTTGTTGACATCGTTTTTAGCACGTGTCAAGATGATCAGGAAGGGCTAATCAACAGAGGAAAGATTACCGTGTAGATTGATAGCCGAGGAGAATAAGCTTGTTTGTGAGTGGTGGCAGCGTATGGATTCAATTTGAAGTGTTGCCGATGAGGTTAAGGGTATTATTGCCGATACCGATGAAAGAGGGTTTGGAGACTGCTACCGATGAAATAGGGGATGTACCGATGAAGGAGGGTATGAAGACTGCTGCCGATAAAACAGGGAATGTACCGATGGAAGGAACTTGAAGGCTGCTGCCGATGGAACAGGGATTGTGCCGATGAAAAGGAGGTCGATGAGAATACCATCGTAATTGAGGCGGACTATGGAGTAAAATAGGAGTTAATTTCCTTGTATACATTTAGTAGAGTCTGAGTTGTATCAAAGTCATGTGTTTCCTTAGATTTGGATTTAGTGTCCTAGTCGTATTTGGTTATGTTTCTATAGATCAGGATATAAATATAGAGTGAAGGGCAATGTAATAGGGGATCAATCAATACATCAAAAAACAGCTTTTACTCTTATTTACATCTACTTTCGGCGACTTCGTCAATTTGCATATTTTTCCTTTTTACGAGTTCTCATCGATTCGGCGAGTTGCATTGCTCTAAGTGCAATCTTCGACAATCCTCGAGTTCTGCATGAGTACCTCTTGGCCGTGACTTCCGGGCGTATCGCTGTTGTCAGGACCAAAGTGCTCGTATCTTCATCCTTGTCGATTAACAGGTCAAATCGACTGGCACGCTTTAGATATCGACTTCGGGTATTAGCCCTTTGTGTTTGCAGATTTACTTTTGCATCAACACATCTTTTGGCACGCTCGGTGGGACAGATCTAGTCAAGATGCCTAATCCTGAGATCGATGCTGGGAACATCATCGCAGTAACAGAAGAGGATCTTAAGGACGATCAGAAGCAGGCTATGGAGAGGGCTATAGAAGAATACAGACAGCTCTGCTTGAAGTCATTCAGCTTGAACAAAAGTGGACAAGTCATCTAGAAGCAGGACTTGACGTTGCCTCGGCAAGTTACCTTTGATTCTAATCCAGGTAAACTTCAAGAGATGGTTAATTCTGCGGTGAATCATGCTTTAATTAATCACTCCAATGTGCTGTCCAATACTGTTCATAATGCTGTGATTCGAACTTTCAAAGAAGGGCAAGCGTCACCTCGTTACGTTGGGCCTGCTTATCATCAACCAGAAGCAGCATCTGCTGTTGCTCCATCGGCTCCCCCAGCCGTTGTGGGTATAGAGATTTCTTCTTCTCCAGTATCAGCAGGTTTATCTAACGTACAGTCTACTCCGATGTGTCCGGATTCAGCATTATCAGGACGAGTTCAGCTTAGTACAGATCTATCAGCATCGGCTTTATCAGGTCCTGTACCACAGAATAATCAAACTCCTGCTAATTGGTGGGGAGATGGTATGCCTCCAGAGCCATCTGCTTTCAATCACGGATTATCTCAAGTGTTTGACGCAGCGGGAAAAACTCCTATGCCATCGGCTGGTTTGCCGATAGCTCAAGCGCCTCAATATACTACAACTACTGTACAACCGAATCTAGGAGGTTTTCAGGCGTCTTTGGGTCAAACATCTAGTTCAAGTCCATCGGCAAATTTGTTACCGATGCAGCAGAAGGCTCCTATCGCCAGTCAACTTGGAGTCCAGGTTATGCCTCAAGTTGGATGTAATTATCCAGCAATGCCAACAAGCTACCAGCTATTAGCAAATTTTGTGCCGATGAATACTAATAATTGGTCAGGGCAGTTTTCCACTCAACATACAGTTCAGCCAAATCAGCAAGCCACAGGTGTTCATCAAGGTCACATGCATGCTGGTTTTCAGAATCAAGCATCGGCAGCTCAGCCGATGAACCCTTTTCAGCAGGTTAATGGACCACAGATAGTGGCAAATGTGCCAATTGCTGGAGATCGTGGGCCACAAAGGTATGCAGAAGGGTACCAACAGATACCTCCAGTGGAGATTCAACAATATCGTCAACAAGATGTTGATGCTTTTTGGGCCGATAAAATAGCAGAAATTATGAAGGATCAGTTTGGGATCAAGCCCAAAGTTAATACCTATTCTTATCGGACTCCGTATCCTCCGGCATATGATTTAATTCCTCTCCCAAATCGTTACAAGGTGCCAGATTTCACTAAGTTTTCTGGGCAAGACGATACATCAACCATGGAGCATGTTAATCGTTTTATTATTCAATGTGGAGAGGCAGCTTGTAGAGATGAATTGAGAGTTCGTCTGTTCTCATCATCTCTATCTGGATCAGCATTTACATGATTTATTTCACTACCGCCAAATTCTGTTATCACTTGGGCTGATCTGGAAAAGCAATTTCATAAGTATTTCTTTGCTGGAGTTCATGAAAAGAAGCTTACCGATTTGGTAAAGATGAAACAGCGCAATGATGAATCGGTAGAAGGCTTTGTGCAAAGGCTACGAGATGTAAAGAACAAATGTTATAGCCTGGTGTTGGATGATCGGCAGCTTGCCGATTTGGCCTTTCAGGGATTGTTACCACATCTTAAGGACAGATATGCTTCTCAAGAGTTCGAAAGCCTAAGTCATTTAGTGCAAAGGATTTCTGATCAAGACACTAGGGTTTTTGAACCTAAAAGAAATTGGAACAAGAAAGTTTCATTTGTTGAAGAGGTGGAAGATTCTGATTCAGATAATGAACCAGTTATCGGTTTGGCAGAGTGGGTTAAGAATAAGAAGCCGATATCTTGTCCCTTTGGTCACAAAGAACCAGAAAAGTTTACTTTTGACGTCACCAAAGCCGATAAGATATTTGATCTTTTGCTTTAGGAGGGCTAGATTAAATTGTCACCTAATCATGTAATCCCATCGGCAGAAGAGTTGAAGCATATGCTGTATTGCAAGTGGCATAATGCAACTTCACACAGTACCAATGAGTGCAAAGTATTTAGACAACAATTGTTGTTAGCTATTGAGTCTGGCAAAATAAAATTTGGCAATTCCAAGATTCAAAAGCCGATGAAAATTGATCAACATCCTTTTCCAGCAAATATGTTGGATGCTGAAGGGAAAATTAAGGTGTTGACATCGGAAGCTGCTGAAAAGAATGCATCAGTAGATCCCCAACATCGGATAACTACCGATGATGCGAAAGGCAAGGGGCTATTGACGGAAAGTGGCAGTTCTGGAAGGCCTCCTCGATCTGGCATCGTGATTACTCATCGAAGACAACAGGAAGGCTGGCGTCAGCGAAGGGACCGATATCAATGACAACAAGAGGAAAGACGTCAAGAAGAGTGGAATCGGCATAAGGATCACTGGAATTGTCCATTTTTTATTCATTGTTGGGAGGAAGGTATTAAGTTACCTACTGTTGAAAATTGCCCAGAGTGCAATGGTTATTATGGAGTTAATCATCCTGTAAGAAGGTTTCAATCTGGTGATCAAGGTTTGTTCGTTAATGAGCCGATCAGAGGGAGAGCGTCAGTACATGATCGGCTGGGGGGCAGGCTCAGTGTACATGAAAGGCTTGGTAAACGCGTTGCATATTTTCCGAGAAACCAAGAGGAACTTGAAGAGATGGCAAATACAAGAGTTCCTGATGAAGAAATATTTTACAGGGATCCTAATATACGTCGTGTGGAGACAACTAGGACTTATCAGCCAGTATGGAAAACTAAGCTTCCTCAATGGTGTCCAGAGGGTTTGACAAAGACACAGAAGAGAAAAATGCAGCGAGAGCGTCAAAAAGATTTATATCAAGAAGAAAGTCCCTCCAATGAGAGATCTGGTAATCAGCAGTGGCAGATAAGGCACAAAAATAAAGGTCCATCGGCAGATGTCAATATGGTGTTTATGTTACCGATGGAATTTTTGGCTCTGTCTGATAGTGAAGAAGAGGCTGTTTTCTCTGACCAAATAGCTCAATTAACGCTAGATCCAATGATGGCTGTTTTTGAGAAGCCTGCCGATGATGAGAGACAACACCTCAAGGCTTTGTTTGTAAAAGGCAGAGTTGATGGGCAGCCTGTATCTAAGATACTTATTGATGGAGGAGCTGCAATTAATATTATGTCTTATGTGATGTATCGGAAGCTTGATAAGGGAGATCAAGACTTAACTAAGACTGATATGATGCTAATGGATTTTGAAGGCAATGTATCACCAGCTAAAGGGGCAGTATGTGTTGAGTTGACCATCGGCAGTAAAACCTTACCGACAACTTTCTTTGTTATTAATGGCAAGGGTGCATATAATCTGCTCTTGGGAAGGGATTGGATTCATGCTAATTGCAGTGTTCCTTCTACAATGCATCAATGTCTGGTACAATGGATTGGAGATAAAATTGAAGTTATTCCTGGTGATTCTTCTTATATCATCGCATCGGCAGAATCAGACACATATGAGCGAACCAAGTGCATATCAGGAGAAGCCTGGGAAAAAGAGTTCCTCAAGGTTGCCGATTACGAAATTCTACCGATCCAAGCAGTCGGTTCTGAAGAAGAGTTTTAATGGATAGATTTGCCGATGATGGAAAATTAGGTCAAGGATTTACATCGGCAGATGATTTAATAGAAGTAGATATTGGTGAAGGCGATAGGCCAAGGCCCACTTTTATTAGCTCTAAGTTAAATTCCAAGTGTAAACAGCAACTAGTTGATTTGTTAAAGGAATATAAAGATTGTTTTGCTTGGGATTATACTGAAATGCCTGGATTAGACCGATCTATAGTTGAACATCGGTTGCCTATTAAATCTAGATTTTGGCCACATCAGCAGCCGACTCGCCGATGCAATCCTAATATACTTCCTGATATTAAGGCCGAAATAACCAAATTAATTGAGGCAAAGTTTATTCGGCAGTGTCGATATACAGAGTGGATTTCTAATGTGGTTCCTGTATATAAGAAAAATGGGAAACTTCGTGTTTGTATTGATTTCAGGAATCTCAATAAGGCCACACCAATGGATGGTTACCCAATGCCGATTGTTGATTTGTTGATTGATGCTGCAGCAGGGCATCAGATTATTAGTTTCATGGATGGTAATGTGGGTTATAATCAAATATTCATGGCTGAAGAAGATATTTCCAAGACTGCATTTAGATGTCCAGGTCATGTGGGATTATTTGAGTGGATGGTTATGACATTTGGTTTGAAAAATGCCGGTGCTACTTATCAAAGAGCTATGAACTTTATTTTCCATGAATATATCGGCACGTTGGTAGAAATCTACATTGATGACATAGTGATTAAGTCTGGAGACATCACAAAGCATCTAACCGATCTACGGAAGATACTGGAGTGCACAAGAAAACATGGATTAAAGATGAATCCTAATAAATGTGCATTTGGTGTATCGGCAGGACAATTCTTGGGTTTTATGGTGCATCAGCGGGGCATTGAAATTAGTAGAAAATCTATTGAGGCAATCAACAAGGTTGTTGCTCCTGCCGATAAAACTGAATTACAGTCCTTGATCGGTAAGATTAATTTCATCAGAAGATTCATATCTAATCTGTCAGGTAAGATCAAGGCTTTCAGTCCATTATTGAAATTGAAAGCCGATCAGGAATTTAAATGGGGGGATGAACAGCAATTAGCCTTAGATCAGATTAAGAGTTATTTAATAAATCCTCTAGTGTTAGTTCCACCCCAACATGGAAAACCTTTCAGATTGTATTTATCAACTGAAGATACTGTTATCGGTTCAGCTCTTATTCAAGAATTTGAAGAGAAGGAGCGTGTTATCTATTATTTGAGCAGACGGTTAATAGATGCTGAAACCAGGTATTCGGCCATTGAGAAATTATGCTTATGTTTATACTTCTCTTGTATTAAGCTGAGGCATTATTTACTATCGGCTGAATGTACTGTCATATGCAAAGATGATGTGGTCAAATATATGCTATCAATGCCGATACTAAATGGTAGGATTGGTAAATGGATTTTAGCATTATCAGAATTTGACCTACGTTATGAATCGGCTAAGGCAGTTAAAGGACAAGTTATGGCCGATTTTGTTACTCAACATTGCAACACGGTGGATTCTCTGGAAGTTGCTCCGTGGACACTTTTCTTTGATGGGTCCACTTGTGGTGAAGGGGCAGGCATCGGTATCGTGTTAATTTCCCCTCAGGGGAAGAAGTATGAGTTCTCATTGCCGATCGTTGCTACATCGACAAATAATCAAGCTGAGTACCAAGCCCTGATAAAAGGGTTAGAATTGCTTAAAGAAGTACAGGCTGATGCTGTTGAAGTCTTTGGTGATTCTATGTTAGTTATAAATCAGTTGATTGGGATTTATGAATGCCGAAGTGAAATTCTAATTTCATATCATGAAAAGTGTTTGGAATTGTTAAAAGGGTTTAGGAGTTTTCATCTGGAACATATTTCCCGGATGCATAATGAAGAGGCTAACCGATTGGCTCAGCATGCTTTAGGATATCAACCTGTTCAAGAAGTATTAATATCAGTGGCTGATACCGATGACTGGAGAAAAGAAATCATTGATTATTTAAAGAATCCATCTAAAAAGGTTGAAAGACGTATAAGGTTCCAAGCTACCAAGTATGTACTCCTCGATGATGAATTGTATTACCGTACCATAGATGGAGTTTTACTCAGGTGTGTTAGCATAGAGGAATCAAAAAGCCTGATGAGTGAAATTCATGAAGAAGTATGTGGGGCACATCAGTCAGCTTTCAAGATGAAATGGATGATCAGAAGAAATGGATATTATTGGCCGACTATTCTTGAGGATTGTTTTAAATATTTTAAAGGATGTCAGGAATGTCAGAAATTTGGTAATATTCAAAGGGCACCCGCATCGGCTATGAACCCAATAATTAAGCCTTGGCCGTTCCGGGGTTGGGCTATTGATCTCATCGGTCAGATTTATCCATCATCGAGTAAAGGGCATAAGTTTATTCTGGTTGCTACCGATTATTTCACAAAGTGGGTTGAAACAATTCCTTTAAAAAAGGTGACATCGGCTAATATGGTTGATTTTGTGAAGGAGCATATTGTCTACCGATTTGGCATCCCTCAAACCATCACTACCGATCAGGGCACTATGTTTACATCGGGTGAATTTGATGAGTTTGCTATAGGTATGGGAATTAAAGTTTTGAATTCTTCACCGTATTATGCCCAAGCTAATGGCCAGGCTGAAGCATCTAATAAAAGAATTATCAAACTCATTAAGCGCAAGATTAAAGAGTATCCTAAGAAGTGGCACACAATATTAAATGAAGCTTTGTGGTCATATTGGATGGCATGTCATGGTGCAACCAAGGTAGCATCTTATCAATTGGTGTAGGGATACGATGCAGTATTACCTTGGGAGATTAAAATTGGTTCTAGGCGAATACGCTTTCAGGATCAACTGACAGCCGATGATTATGATATTCTTATGAAAGATGAATTGGAAGATGTAGTAGGTCATCGGTTAAAAGCTTTAGTTAGCATCGAGGAGAATAAGAAAAGAGTAGCTAGATGGTATGACAAGAAAGTGAAGGTAAAGGAATTTGTCGATGGTGAATTGGTCTGGAAGTTGATTTTACCGATTGGGACTAAAAGTTCTAAGTTTGGCAAATGGTCACCTAATTGGGAAGGTCCATATCGGATAAATCAATTTGTTCCTGGTAATGCATATATTCTTGAAACTCTCGAAGGAGTTGTATTTCCCAGAGCATTAAATGGAAAATATTTAAAGAAATATTACCCTAGTATCTGGATAGATGCATAAAAGTATAATTGCCGATAACAATCCTATCGGCTGGAGTTAAAAGAAAGTATCAATTGTTGCTGATGCGCTAATTTAACAAAGCCTGGATAGCTGATATCGCACGCAGGCGAATTTCATCGGCTTCTTTTAATTTCTTGGCGTCTTCATCGGCACTTCCTTCCACAGGCTTGAGTTTCTTTTTTAGGACCAAGGCCTTGTGAGCTTGGGCATCTCGTTCCTATTGAAGGGCCTTGATAGCATCGGGAAGCTGATCTTCTTCTTGTTTAGCTAGAGTCAGAGCTGTTTCAACCTTTTCTAGTTCAGCTAGCAGGGCTGCCCTCTTTGCCGATAGATCTAAGATTTTCTGCTTAAGATCGGCACTGGAGGCTTGCAAGTTGTTGATGTTCTTGTGCTTCTCATCGGTAGTTTGCTTCAGCTGCAACATTTCTTCTTTAAGTTGAACCTGAGCTGCTCTGTCAGCAATACGATGAACGGCCCTTTGATATTGAAGTTGTCTGCTCTCTAGATGGACTGCTGGAAAGATGGTTTCTTCAACATTGGCAGGGACTTGGCCGCGGATCGTTTTGAAGATGGTTCTCGCAGGGTCCGAATCGATCACCAATTGGGCAGTATCTTGCTGCAGCAGATTTAGGAGGGCTTCTAGCTTGCCATAGGTGTCTGACGATATTGTTCCCAATGCCAGAGAAGAACTCGCCTCTTCTTCGTCATCATCGGAGACATCGATAGCAAAAGAGAATAAGCTATCGGGAGAGTCTTGTTCCTGTGAAATAAAGAGAATTAGAAATCCTATCTGTGATATTTGGGGATATTATAAACCAAACAATTAATTGGTTTACCTGCTTCAGGGCAATTTCTTGAGCCTGGCTTGAGGGAGCGGCTTGTAGAGGATTATACGAAGGATCGGCAGAGGATGCCGATGGAATGTCTTCTATGATCTCATCGGTAGTTGGCCCTTGGGGTGTAATGGACGATGATGTATCTTGTACAGAAGGAGCAGCTTGTTCAGTTACATCAGTGGCTTGACTGACAGGTGTTGGAGCAAACGCAGGGGCTGGTGTAGATTTCTGTCGCTTTTGTTGAGCTTCAGCATCGGTCAAAGCTTTGCGCTTTGTTTGGGCTTCAGCGACAATTGGCTGGGGGGCATCGACATGTGTTGATTGGGGAGCTTGCATGCTTGGCGTGCTTGCCGATGTGCCCGTTTGTTGCTGCAAAAATGGGTATAAGATTGGATATTTAACAGGGAAAAATGTAAAAATAAGAGAATACCTCTGAAGGAGGGGTAGAGGTCGTGGTGCTTGGTAAAGTTGCCGATGACGATCCAGCTGCAGCTTGCACACCCTGATAGTTGTATGTTAATATAGAGTGTATCGACAGAAAACAGAGTAAGCAAGGTTATTACCTTAAAAGCCTTGATTAGGCTTGAAGCAGCAGCCTTTGGAGAAGCCCTGGATGTTCCCAGTCTTGGTCTGGAGGTGATAGTTTTGGCGCGAGTCCTCTGGAAGGTCAAGGCCTCTAAGGTAGGGGCGTTGTAGCCGATTACTGAGACTGGAGAGGCTGGGTGGAGGTTGAAGGGTTTTCCACTTTTGCTTATTGATGGAACTGGATCATTGGCCTGTTTCAAGAAAAGTTAGCTATCGATATACATATAAAAGGAAGGAAAGAGACAAAAGTTAAAAGGAACTTACTGCATTGTCAGGAACGGCATAGTCGGGATCGATCATGTGCCGATATGTGTGAACAGATGTTGAAAACAGCTGTTCTTTCCACTCTTGCCACCATTGCTTATATGATTCTGTGATAAAAGATGCTGGTGACCAGGCGGAGAGATCAACATTTGAGATATCGGCATCGGGAGCAAGTCTTACTATCCTGCTCCATTCAGTTCCAGCGGTAATAATTTCTCTGGGTTTGATCACATCGGCATAGCATAGCTTGATTGGCAGTTGCCCAAAGGCCAGCTGGCGAGATACTGCCGATGGATTGTAGAATTCATAAGTAATATGGGAAGCTTTCCCGCTACCAAATGTGTTGACTGGGATTGCTCTGGGGGTGATAATAGCCATCATAAGATCATTGTCTTGGTTCAGATCACTATTAGCGAAATTGAAGAGAAGAGGGAACTTGTTATCCTCATCAATGTAAGGTACCCAAGCCCTGAGATCACGAGGGAGACCATGGTAGAAATTCTGAAAAAATCTGCCGATTTGATCTTCGTTGGCTTCTGTTCCGGGAAGGACAATTATGGCTTCGCCGAAGTTGAGAGGGGGGCGTGTTGCTGATTCATCATCACTGAGGACGTAATCTTCGGGAATCTCTCGTGGGAATTCTTGAGCAAAGAGATCCCACTGTAAACGCTTATGCATGTGAGCGTTTAACCACATATTGATGAACCACCATGGGCCTCCCAGATTGCTGATGGGTTCACCAAGTATAAGCTTCTGAGATACTTGGTGGAGAAGGTGGTAGGTTGAGCTCAGGAGGTATCGGCCAAGTGGGAATCTGACACCGTTGGCTAAGAGTTCTGCTGCTGGGAGGAAAGCGTTGGTTGGTCCTACCGATCGACCACAGAAAATAAACTTCTCCAGCCTTATGTTCAGGAATGTGGCGTGTTCCCTTTGATTGACAGTACCAGTCTTTTGGTACTCTTGGATGTATCCCGTCCAGCCGCCGATGTTGCGTGTACTCACTCTGTATTCAGCTTTTCTGCCAAAAATGTGGCCTTCATCGACAGTTGAGATGTCCAAGCCTGTGAGCATATATACATCGGCAAGAGTAGGGGCACATGGACCATGACCAAACATGAAGGTATTGGTGGTATCTGACCAAAAGTGAGCGGCAGCTATCATCATGAATTCATTCTTTTGTATATCGGCAATGGATAGCCTGATACATTGATCTATCTTCCATTCTGTCCAGAACACTTGCATTGATCTGTTGACCCTCAAGAACCAGTTTTTCCACCCTTTGGTGGGTTTGGGCCAAGAACGGAACGTGTCTTTCCACAGATTCAAAGAGAAATTTTGAGCTTTGAAGGGAATGCGATTTGCCTCTGCATTAATCAGGTCAGTTGGATCTGGGTCACCCATTGGACCTAGGCAATGGAGGGGGGGTTGATTGGTTGGAATCACCAGTGTGTTGCGTAGTTCCTGAGTTTGGAGGATCAAGAAAATAGAAGAAATAGAAAAATGCCGACTGTAAGAACTCGCAGGGAACCAAAAAGATTAAAGTAAAGGTAATAGAAGAAGAACGAACCGCAGGGACGTCGAAGTTGATAGCCATTGCTTCGAAAAGGATGAGGGCACGAGCTGGGAACTTGAAGATGACGATGGAGAGGGCTCTGGTGAGTCGAGGATGCGCGGTTGTTGGTTAGGGTTGCCGCCGGAGTGAGAATGCCAAAGGATGGAGTTTGAAGGTAGAAGATGAGCAGCCCGGAGAAATCTATTTATAGGCCATTTGGGGTAGGGGTATTCTTGACTTATCTCTATGCCGTACGCGGATGGATCGAGGTGGTTCAGTAGGATATGGTAACTGTTCGCACGACAATCAAGGGATGGTACAGACGATTTGACGGCAAGTAATCATGACTTGAAGGATATCTCGATACAGGATTTTTCAGTTCTAAAAAAGTGATGTGTTGTGGTAAGATCTTGCTGATGGATTGTTATTTTGGTATCTCAACCGTAATTATGGCAAATAAGGTTGGAAAATGTGTGATATTTATTGAGATACATGGATTAGATCTAGATTTGATTAAATCTAGTAACAGATCATGTTATGTTTGGAGAATGGGTTGAAAAATAGGTAATAGCAAGCATCATCTGGAGTAAATTTCGGAGCATCAGTATCTTATACTCCGAAATTGGGGGGCATGTGTTGACATCGTTTTTAGCACGTGTCAAGATGATCAGAAAGGGCTAGTCAACAGAGGAAAGATTACCATGTAGATTGATAGCCGAGGAGAATAAGCTTGTTTGTGAGTGGTGGCAGCGTATGGATTCAATTTGAAGTGTTGCCGATGAGGTTAAGGGTATTATTGCCGATACCGATGAAAGAGGGTTTGGAGACTACTACCGATGAAACAGGGGATGTACCGATGAAGGAGGGTATGAAGACTGCTGCCGATAAAACAGGGAATGTACCGATGGAAGGAACTTGAAGGCTGCTGCCGATGGAACAGGGATTGTGCCGATGAAAAGGAGGTCGATGAGAATACCATCGTAATTGAGGCGGACTATGGAGTAAAATAGGAGTTAATTTCCTTGTATACGTTTAGTAGAGTCTGAGTTGTATCAAAGTCATGTGTTTCCTTAGATTTGGATTTAGTGTCCTAGTCGTATTTGGTTACGTTTCTATAGATCAAGATATAAATATAGAGTGAAGGGCAATGTAATAGGGGATCAATCAATACATCAAAAAACAGCTTTTACTCTTATTTACATCTACTTTCGGCGACTTCGTCAATTTGCATATTTTTCCTTTTTACGAGTTCTCATCGATTCGGCGAGTTGCATTGCTCTAAGTGCAATCTTCGATGATCCTCGAGTTCCGCGTGAGTACCTCTTGGCCGTGACTTCCGGGCGTATCGCTGTTGTTAGGACCAAAGTGCTCGTATCTTCATCCTTGTCGATTAACAGGTCAAATCGACTGGCACGCTTTGGATATCGACTTCGGGTATTAGCCCTTTGTGTTTGCAGATTTACTTTTGCATCAACAGAAGTGCAGGTTACTTGTTCTTGCATATGCTCATGAATCTCTTTGGGATGCCAGAAGGACATGACGATAGTCATCACTCAGAAACAAATGCAAGTTATCCTTTGGTGTTCTCTAGTTGATCTCTTCTTAAGGGGGTTTGACGAACTAAAGACGATATAAGATGGCAGTTTTATACGTTCTATTTCGTCACTCGGAAGCATCAGCTATCTACATGATTGCAAAGTCACTATCGAGCGCAGGTATCCTTTCTCAGAGTGGTAACCTGTTAGAACCATCTACAAGAATCGTAAGGGTCTAAATGAGACATTTACCAAGTTGGTTTTGAGTTTGTGGCATCATCATTGAATAGGAGTTGATGAAGGAAAAGTGAAGACTTGCAAATCAACTTTATCTTTCTCTCTAGTCTCTCCGAATCTCGGGACAAGATTCCTGTTAAGTGGGGTAGAATTATCACACCCTAAAATTTCCTATTTTGGATTGTGCATGAAAAACACTAAATAAATAAATGATTTCAATGTTTGAATAAATTTATTAGATAAGTTAAGTTGCTGCAAATTTAAATATAGAAAATTATGGTTTTAAACTTTTTCATATTAATTTGATAATGTGGTGTTTGTGTGATGCTTGTCTTTGGTGTTGGTGAGTGCAATTATTTTCAAAATACCATAGGACGACGTTTACTTCTCATCGGAAAACTTTTTGGCATTTTCTGGATTTAAAATTTCAATTTTCGTGAGTTTAATCTTTTCTATTTATCTTTTCATTAATATTTTCATGGGCTCAAACTCATTTAGTTGAGTTCATTATCTTTCCAAGAGTCTCCAGGATTTTTCCCGTGATTTTTCTGAGCTCCGGGCTATTTTTCACGGCCAAAAAGGTAATTCTAGATTTTCTGAAATTATTTTTATTCGCGGAATTAAAATAATCTCGAAATTAAGAAATTTCGAAAATTTTCCAAACCTTACGACTATATATATGCCGGCGTAGCCCTCGACGCCCTGGTTTCAGAAGTACAACCCTTATCGCGAGCTGCCGCTCGTAGCTCCCTCCACCTCTCGCTGAAGTTCTGCATCTACAGCTTACGTTCCGGCGAACTTCCGACGAGCTTTTTCGGCCAAACCGTCGCGTCCCGAAGCCAGCCACCACCACCAAGAGGTAGCTCTCGTCGTTCTCTACACCGTGGTATATCCGTCTCATCTTGCTTCTCTCCGGCGAGGTTCCACCATGGCTGACCGGAGCTTCTCCCAGCTCAAGGCAGAAGATGATACTATTTACAGTTTTGCCACTAAACTTGTTTTATCATAAAATCTTTGTTTTAACTCCGATTTGACCCGTTCAAGTTGCGTTAGGTTCGTATTTGCGAGCTCTACATGTTAGTGTAGCTATACAGTAGGTTTGGAAAATTTAATTTTCGAGATTATATTAAAGTAATTATTTATCTATAGGAAATCTTAGAAAATTCATAACTTTCACATTTTAAATCCGAATTTCGTGATCTTTACGTCTGTGTGATTGTAGTAACGTGTAGAAGAGTTTTATAAACTTTTTATACTGTTTTGCTACTGTTGGTGTACTGTTTTAATTATTTTCTTTGTTTGCTTCGTGTATGATTACTCGGATGATTGTGTGTTGATGCTTGATGATCGAGTATAGACGGTGAGCAGTTTCTTGACGATCAGAAGTATTATTTTGAGCCAGACCAGCAGTATCAACAGGGAAGCTTTGATCAAAGCAAGTATAACATGGGACCATCCTTGTTGTCCTATTCACTGAAATTATCATACATATGCATGTGTCTTCCTTGACAACCATAGAGATTATAACTTAGCTATTGATATCTCGTTTCCTTGTCACCTATGGGTTGTGCATTTGGGTAGCTATTGTTGGTGCTTAATTTTGAACAATGATCTTGTAATTCGACTAATGGATTAAGCAACCAACCATTAAGATTATTTTATTACTGTTGAAAAGGGGGCAAGAGCATGTGGGTTATTTTGATGCTCTAGTTACTCTCCATAAGGACTTACCTGTAAGTGATAACCGGGACATACAGTACAGTTGTGAGGGCTATATGGCTCTGGCTCTAGTTGTTCAAGAGACCTTTTCTAGCTTGTTAGTGGTTACCTTAAATGGCGTAAGAATGGCTTGCCACGTTAGGTGTAGGGCGAGCCCCTGTCCTTAGTGTGTATAGGCTGCGAGTTGTTATGCCACTGGGAAGGGGGGTTCTACATCTGCCTGCCGAGTGAATCTAATGGCCCTAACTTGTTAGACGAACTTTTGAATGACTTTATATGATTTTCAGTGTTTTGGGAGTAATTAACCCATGCATTTGGAAATCATGACTCACAGTGAAAGTGTACACCTCTGCGCAGAGTTTAATAAACTAGTATACTAGCCGTGCTCACGGATACGAGCGGCCTTGGAGATTCTTATGGAATAGTTGATCATAATTGTTATACCATGCTTAATTATTATTGTTACTATTATGCTCATGTTAATGCTATTCATTATCCTTATTACAATTGATCATTGATTCATTAATGGGAAGTGGATTATCTTAATGCTACTCAATTGCTAATTACATGATGAATAAAAGCTAAACGTAGTCAAACAGTGTCTAGCCTTTTTGAGCCTCATGAACCCTGTGTTGTACTTGTTGAGTTCGACATGGACTCACTCTTGCTATTCCCCCATACTCCAGTGTGTAGTAAGATGCTACTCGGAAGAAGGACAAAGGTGTAGTGGAGTTTTCAGAAGACTAGTAGAAGTGCTAGGCATATGTTACCCCCAGTCAGCCGTCCCTGAGAAGAATGGAGCCTGAAGTTTAGTCACCGTTCCGCGATACTCTGATGTAAGTGTTAATATAGCTATGTATATGTTATATAATAACATTGTTTCTGATATTTTTTTCATTCTGGCATATGTGTGGACTTCCTGGGCACACATATGATTAGCCTGGTTTTGTTCTTTAGAAAACCGGGTGTGACAGGAGGCTACTAATCAGCACGGTTGAGATTCCACCAATTTCCCTATCCCAAAGCCCACCATCCCAGCTATCAAGCGGAGCAATCACAACGACTCAAGGATGACCGGAGAGGAAGATAGAGATGTGCCAAGATGGGTTCGTCGTGCTTGAACGCCAGTTCACGAACAGAGCACCGAAACGTGGTTCACAACATGTTCTAAGGAGTTTTTGGGTAATTTTTATGAGAGCAACATGACACCCAACATGACTATAACATACACCCTGCTCAAGTGCTAAGTTAGAAACAACCAATGGTGAAAGAACATGGATGTAGTGCTTAACCATTTTTGTTGGAATTTAAATGCCAAAATGGCATTGTCTAGCACCTTTTTAGACTTAGAGAAATCAAGGATTCAATTTGAACTAACAATTCTTAGCACTTTTGCCTTAATTTTTGAAGGGCCTAAACCTTGTCGATTTCAACTAACAAACATAGCATGACATAGCCCCATACTTCATACTAACTCATAGAAATAAAATGTGTAGACAATGTTTAATTATTTTGCACAAATAATCCTCCAAAAATGGCACTTTTTAATCCTAAGCTATATTACACTTTGGTTTATAGAAATTGTTTTTCATGCCAAACAATTAAAACAACTTATTCTATTTTTCTTATTAGGATTTCATTAGCATATTTTTACCTAAGATAAACTAACTTAAAATATTCATTTAGTTTTTCTTAACTACAGAAGTGAGTCATATAGAATTCATGTATCATTTCATGTGTGTTTTAAATTTTTTAAAAAAATCCGGGGAACTTGTTTTGATAATTTCTCTTAGGTCTTAATTGCAGTGCTAAGCAAGCTCATAACACTAGGGGTGTTACATCATGCACCGACCCGGCCAGCTCGGCACCCACAAATGTGAAAAGCCCATCCATATCGACAATGGCACACACATTAATTGTTACATCTCCTTTTCCATTTAAATAGTCAAGTGCGGCCTGCCTATTCACAGTCACTTTAACATGAGTGCCATCCAAAGCCCTGATGCATCCATCAAAGAATGGTGCATATGTCACTAGTTGAGCTTTGACGCCAGCATAAGTGATATTAGTTGGAACAAGAATAGTGTCTGCCCACCTACACATAACCTCAGCTACATGAATAACCTTCCTACTTACTGTATCTAAAGACCTTTCGAATCTATCCCTGCTCCTTCTAGTTGCACCATTGTGAGCACAAGTCCACACATATAGAGCTAAAGTTTCTAGAGATCCTGTTTGTATTGTCCCTCTGAGTCCAAACCCAAGTAAAATATCATGCAACCGCAGGAAGGCATCAGGAAACATGCGCAAGTTGTCGAGGCACTTTCGTTCATTCTGCAGATTGAGTTGCAACCACTGGCGCCCAGTCATCTTGGGGAAGGGGACTTGAGGGTTGGCAACTGGAGCCGCATTTTCCACAGCTGCTTTGAACCTTGCAAGCAGGACAGCAGCAACCTCAAAGTAAAAAATTGCCGGTCCTTCGCTGGAGTTGTTGCTGTAGTTATCACTGTCGTAGGACTCCTCAGCGCTGCTCATCTGCCAGAACATGAATTAGTCCTAAATTCGTATGGCTTGGTTACGAAGAAATCAGTTAATGAAGTATGAAATACGAACCTTCAAATTGGTTGGGTCCAATCCAATGGTCTGCAGGATTCAATATTACAATAATAGAGTCTTGTCACGTTTACGAAACAATGAACGATTCAATTGCAGCTGAACCTACAATACCAATTAATACTGATACTCTGGTTCCAATTGTAGATGAACCTACAACACCAATTGCAGACCAATTTAGGAATCAAGTAGCATATACTGCGTACATGCACAACAATGTAGAGAAGGGTTCGTACCTGGGTACTCGTGATGTCTGCAGGAGCTACCGCATCCTGGAAAAAAGCAGAGGCAGTACACCACACATCACATCACAAAAATGAATGCATATTGAACAAAGAAATGTACATAACAGAACACATTTTATTCGGATTTAGGAAAAAAAAACAGCAGACGATGTTCAGGCCAGAGGCCACATTACAACCATGCAACTTAAACAAATACTAAGCAGCTTGGGAAAAACTACACGACATCAACTGAAACCAAACGATACAAGATGCCACTGAAATGGCCTCGCTGGTTAACAAACACCGCAGTAGGCACGCTGCTTGGGATCACTTCTACTTCGATATCCTAATGCTATCAGCCCAGCAAATCTGCAGAAATTTCAGGCGGCCCTCTTTTGTTTCCATGGTCAGGTAGTTCCTATGGTAAAGTGTGTTCGTGCAAATAATTATCGCGTGAGAAAACAGCTCATCAGACTCTAGGACACCATCTTCTTTCAAAAGCTTTTTCACTTGGTCCATCTCCTCTTCCTTCTTGCTGGTACGGGCTGCAGCTTATGGTCCTTAATGATGTCGGTGAGGTCATTAAGGCAGTCATCAATGGAAGCACTCTTCTTACTGGAAGGGCCATTGACATAGTACTCCCTAGTGGATCTCTTGGAGGACTGACCAACACTCTGGACATCTAAGGGGTCTTCGGACATGTCTTCTGGAGTATCATGGCTGGCACTACTGGGTGTCTACGCGCGATGATGCCCACCAGAAGAGAGCAAGGTCCCCCGTTCGCGCGGGGGGGTGTGTCCCCAAAGAGTGGTCAGTAGGTCAAGGCATTTGAGAACTTTGGTCCGCTCCGCAGCAGATTTGCTATTTTCCTGCACTTGTGGCATGGTTCAACAGGTTAGAATTAGTAGAATGGGAACATCCCTAGTACTTGGTAGTCAGGGGGTTACAAATAAATTAGGTGGAAGTTAGTACCCCATTGCCACCCTCAAAAAACGAGGGGTCAACTGTGACACCTCATGTGTTGGGGTCACGGCCTAGGCTAGTGTGGGTTTGAAGGTCGCGCCCATTGAAATATGCCCGCTTCATCTCATTGAACTTGTTCTACAGCTGTTTCTTGTCATAAGGCAACTTTGTTTGTTCCTCGAATGTTGGATACACATGTGACCAGCCGAGGGTTGTGAGGCCTTTCTTGTTCCAGTGCAAGAGGTTTTTATGTTCTATCACTATTTCCATTTCCAGAAAGGTCCTCAAGGTGGTGTCATCCTAGTTAGCATGATCCGTGCTCATCTGTTGCCATCTTGAAAATTTTTGGTATGATGTATGCAGCATAGAAGAAAAATGCAGCAGCTGTAAGAGGTACAAACAGGAGAGTTAGGGCGTAAGAAATGGGGACGTGCCTTGGCAAAACGCTTGGCACGTTTTGAACGGAGATTGTAGTGCTTGGCTTCAGGTGAAGAGCACGATGAAGTGGAGGACGTTGCCAGTGTGGGCAGTGTTGAGCAGCAGTTGAAATTTAAGACCTTCAACAAAGCCGCTACAAAAAAAAAAAGATAAATAAATCTTAGAAAATTATCACAAAATCAGAAGCAAGCATCCATTAATTTGGTAAGAGAGATGAGTGAGAGGAAGATAGGTATGTTTGCATCTGGCCTAGCTGTCCAGCCCCTAGGCCAATCTCCTAATTACATCCAAATCTAATATATCATCAGTTCAACTTGATATTAGGGCCACAACTGGTGGCTAATTTGAGCTCTCAGCTTCCCTGCAGTTTTTTTTGTTCTTATTATAGGGACAGAAACTCTAAGCTAGCATCTATGATTCAATAATTAAATGCACTATCAGGATATACTTCATATGAATTTTAGGAAACTAATTTGATGTTGTATGCATTTTCTATAAACATAATCAAAGTTAGAGAATAATTAACTTATGGTTTAAAACTAGAACATCTTACATTTGGTAACAAAAGTAAAAGTTTCTTTTCTGATAGCACAATTCGCTCACAGTTACGGATTCACATACACACATCAAAAGTATATGAGCCCACATGCATACATAAACATTACTTTTAGACAATGACATCACCCATAAAGTAGCACATGTCTAACAAGAAAACACAAACATATATATGCTGAGGGGTGGAGCCAAACAGATCTTGCGCCTGGTGCTATTATAGTTGCAAATAGTAAACAAGTATCTGAGTACTGAACATTGGACTTGTAGTAAATTGAATTCACAACAATATTGTGTTCACAGTAGAACAACATCATATATATATTTCTATGGTTCTTTATAACTGTATATTCACCCCTAGGCCAATCCCATGTATACCTTATAGAGAATGATGAGCAATAGCAAGACTGGCTGCACACTTCTTGGACTGTTTAGGAAACTTTATGATGGAAAAAAATCTACCATTGTGAATTTAAAAACAAGAATTTAAGCATAAAGTGTGATATCAGTTATCTTGGAAAAATACATGAACATAATCACTTGACCGATGATAAAGCAAATTTGGTTAGTTCATTGTTTGGGCAATGGGTGTCACTACTAAAAGCAATCAACAGATTGTCAGCTTATTATCTTATTCTTGCTTATAAAACCAAACTACAGATGACTTTTGCCCTTACAAAATAAATTTAAAAATGTGTTATCATGTCAAGGAAGGATGTTAAGGATTCATTACGCTTAATGCATTGTCCAGTGGAGCTTTTACTTCCTGTGAGCTGAGAGGCGGATCCGTGGGCGGCGCTCGGGGTACACTTGCAAAACGAGCATGTAGGGGTCAGGTCCGGAGGGGGGGCGGGGACGACAGCGGCCTCGGAGCCGGAGGGGTGTGGGGGGATGACGGAGGCGTCAGATCGGGATGGGTGGGACGATGGCGGCATCGGATCTGAGGGTACATATCTATGTTTTGTCATTCATTTCTATAAAATTTCAAAGTTATAGCTTTTTTGTGATGATCATGATATCCACATGATATAAGTTAATGTTTGGAATAATATAATAATGTCATATTAAGACTGTCTCCGACAGATAACCCATAAGGTGACCCAAACCCAAAATGGGTCTTTGACAGTACTGTATCATCCTCCAACAGAGTACTTATACAGGAAACACACTTTGGGTGTCAGGAGAGGCATAACCTAAATATGAGTATCCTCTCTCTTGGAGACTGATTTGCAGAAAGGATTCTCTTTTGAGTCTTGTTGTTGTAGAAGACAAAAAAAAATGGTACGGTATTGAACCATTTACTCGTAGCACTACCCAAACATAGAATGAGTCTTGTATTTTGGGTGCCGTTGTTGGAGATAGTCTCTATCGAATTCAAATATAACCTTGATAAAAAATTCTCTCATTGCAAAGTACAAAATACTTACTCGTAAATATGTCATAGCATTAATTTTCATACTATCCAGCTGTTTGATTATTTGGATCATGGATTGGTCAAGTTTTAATAAGAATAAGATTTGTCTGTAATCATAAGTAGATCAACAAAATGGATAAAGAAAACAAATCGAAAGTGTGAAGGGCAGCTTCTCTGAAAAAAAGGAAGACAAAAAATTAACCAAAGCAGACTCTGCTAACCAAAGTGGAAAAAGAAAAACAAAAAAATCTGAAAAGCGAACTCCACTAACCCAAGCAGATGGAAAAATAAAGGGCGCTTCTAGCGCCCGGACGCCCGGATGCACGGGGCCGTCCGGACGCGTCTAGATGGTGCGCA
This sequence comes from Saccharum spontaneum, assembly GCA_022457205.1. Classification (NCBI taxonomy): domain Eukaryota; kingdom Viridiplantae; phylum Streptophyta; class Magnoliopsida; order Poales; family Poaceae; genus Saccharum; species Saccharum spontaneum. Next base: position 10,405,231 of record CM039598.1, read on the forward strand.
CGCTCTGCACAGAGCGGCTCCTCCCACAAGAAAAAAAACAGCCCCCGCTCCGCCCGCAACACGCGCGGGATCCGCTTCATCGCCGACCTCGCCTGCCGTAGCATCTCCGCACGTCCGCCAGCTCGTTCTCCAGATCCCCCAGCTTGCACGGTGTCCGCCCATCGCCATCCTCGCCCGCCGTAGCACCTCCGCACGCCCGCCAGCTCGTTCTCCAGATCCCAACCCCCCCAGCTTGCACAGGGTCCGTCCACCGGCGACCTCGCCCAACCCCCAGCACCTCCGCACAGTCGCCATCTCGTTCTCCAGAGGCCACCCCCTTCCCTTGACGCTGCAACGGTAGGTGAAGAAACTGAAACAACAGAGCAACACTAGTGAAACATCAGCTGAAACCCTATTGCAACATCAACTGAATATTTGTTGTAACAAAGAAAATTACTTGTTGAAACACCAAATCAGAGCAAGTGCAACAAATAGAACAATGCTACTGAAACTTCCAAAAAATAGTAATGCATACATGTTGAAACAAAAGGGACTTACTCGTTGAAACAGCAAATCAAAATAACTGAAACAAACTTAACAAAACTACTGCAACATCCGGGAAAGTGCTAATGCATACGTGTGCAACAGCAACCCAAATCTACTGCAACAAACTGCAATGCAAGAATGAAACATAAGCAAAAAACTAGTGAAACAAAAAGAAGAAAAAGCTTGTGCAACAGCAAAAAGACACTACTGCAACAACATAAACATGCCTGGTGCAACAAAAAAATCGCCACAAACCCTAGCCCCACCACTGCGTCTCAGATCCAGTGGAGGAGTGAAGAAGCAGGAGAAGGAAGGCCAGATCCAGAGGAGGAGGAGGGAGGAGACCTCAGATCCAGAGGAGAATGGGGGGCGGAGGAGAGGATGGCTCAGATCCACGAAGGATCCACCTACCTCGTCGGAAAACAACTGCTGTAGAGCTTCTCCGGTGCTGGAGGTCGCGAGATTGAGGGAGGGAGGCAGGGGATGGGAGAGGTGGGAGCAAGGAGGAAGGAAGGGGGAGGGGAGGGGAGGGAGGAGGAGAGGGAGGAGTGCGGCTTGCCGGCGAGTGCTCCTCCTCACCATGGCGCCGCTGTCGCTCCTGACACCAGTGCCATGGAGGTCGCGAGCGAAAAGCAGCAGCGATGCGCGGCGAGTGGAAAGCAGGCGTGCGACACGAGCAGGGCGGAGCGAGCGAGGAAAAATAATCGCCACGCACTCGAGGAGGAAGGCAGGTGGGCGAGCGGATAAAAGGATGAGCAGCTGGGTTGGCGCGGTCGAGACGAGACGCAGCTGGGTCGGCGCGGTCAAGTCGAGATGAGGCGTCGAGTCCGTCCGATGCGGACGGACGCCCGTGAAGCAGCTTTACCGAAAAATAAAAGCGAAAAAACAATAAAAATATATGAAACGTACCGACTCCTCTTGGTTTACAGATATATGGATTAGAGGGTTCTATTTGGATTGAGACTACTGGTCTAGTTGGATTAGGATTCCTATCCATCTAGTTGGATTATGATTCCTATGTATCCAAGAACCTGCATCCAAGTCGTGCATAAAGACAATTTCCATGTTTACGGAGTTAGTTGGAGGAGGGCTGAACGAAAAAAATAGGTGGAGAGGAATTTTGCCTCTTTAATATTAAGTGTATATATATATATATATATATATATATATATATATATATATATATATATATATATATATATAGATAAAAATATTGGTAAAATGTTTATGTACTAGAAAAAAAAGTCAAGGGTCAATATAATATTGTATTTATTATTTATTTTTAATATTTATAAAAAAGATATACTTCAATGGAAAACAAAAAAAAAAGAAACGTAAGAAAAACTATTATGAACACTAGCTCGGATTAGAGCGGTGTTTTTGGTGAGCGGATGGTCAAGCCATTCCTGATTTGGCTAGAGGAAAATTTAGAGGCAAAATTTTTTGCTTTTTAATATTAGGTATATATTAAGTACTATAAATGATTGTCTCATCGACATAGAATAATCTGCTATAAATATAGTGATTTAGTGGTGTTGAGTTGATAAACACGGCACCTAGTAAACAAAAATGGATATCAGCTTTTACGTTTTATTTGTTAAGAATCGGCCTATCCACGGATTGTCAGATCCGTGTTCCGTTTCTGGTCCCAAGAAAAAAGATGTGTAGAAGTTGTAGATTGATTCCGTCTCCCTTGCCTAATCCCAAAAACAATACACAAGAACACACAGGAGACGCAGGTATACTGTGGAACTCGTATCTCTTCTTTCATTATAGATCGGTACAGGTTTCTTTATATAGTCTTAACCCTTCAGGGGTATATTTGGTATGAGCCCACAATAATATTAGGGTTATTATTTCCCAACACTCCCCCTTGGGCGAATACCGCGATCAACTCATGCCTCATTAAAACTCCTAAAAATCCAGTGGGAAAATATGGAGAAAGAGTACATAGTGCCGCTTAATGCATTTGCACATTGTTGCCTCGTTAAAACCTTATATGAGAAACTTCAGGAAAACTCATCAAGGAAAAAGAGTACAACTTATATCTTCAGGACAAATTGTAACCTTCTGGATTATATCATGTTGAATCTTCTAGAATTCTGATCAAGGGTTAATATTATAGGGAAATTCTCCCCTCGTCCTTGTAACTGTCCTGCTATGCCAAGAACGCTTTCTACAGGAAGCATGTGCACATAGAGACTTAACAAATATATCGCATACATTACAAGGATCATTTCATAATTTTAGCCTCATCTTACTTCTGGGACTCGTGAGGTAAAAATATGAAGTGTACATAAACAATAAACCCATTTTCATAAATGGTGTCATGATAAAGCCTTCAACAATATTTGAGACTTCTAGAGTCTCGTGAATGATAATCAATATCTCATAAATACTCCCCCTGATGATGACATCTGTTGAAGTAATTCATTCCCATGACGACGACGATAACACCAACATAGCCTTTTGTCCCAAGCAAGTTCAGGTAGGCTAGAGATGAAACCCAAAAGAGACGAGAAACAGGGAGACACATAAAGGGACATAAAGGGCACGAGACAAAAAGAGGTCACGGTTCAAGCACGTTGATTGCCAATCTCCAAGCGCTCCTATCCATAGCTAAATTCTTGGAGATATTCCACTCTTTAAGACCTCTCTTAACGGACTCGTCCCAAGTTAGTTTAGGTCGACCTCTACCGCTCTTTACATTATCGGCTCGCTTTAGAACTCCACTACGCACCGGCGCCTCAGGAGGCCTCCGTTGGACATGTCCAAACCATCTTAACCGATGTTGAAACAATTTCTCCTCAATTGGTGCCACCCCAACCCTATCCCGAATATCATCGTTCCGGACTCTATCTCTCCTTGTGTGCCCGCAACACCAACGTAACATACGCATCTCTGCTACACTCAATATTTGGAAATAAATATAAATGTGGATAGTGCCAGTGATATTACAAGATTTCCACAATATTCAGTCTTCATGACATTGTTCTCGCTATTCTTCAAGAACATTGAGATAGAAAATATTATATTCTAGCATGCATATATCAGGATGCATGTTTGTGCAACTTAAAGTAGCAATGACACATCTTTCAGATGTGATTAATAATCATTATTCTTATATCATTATAATTTTCATGATTCATAATAGTCGTGCCTCCTTCTAGGATTGACTATGGATTCTTCAAGAATCTTTAATCTTTAATACACAGTAAGACATCACAAGTCTGTATTTCTAGCGTAACAGGAAAGTATTGCTAGTAACACCACATATATCATTTTTTCCAGAGGATACTTCAACTCCAAATCTTCAGGTGGAGAACGCATTATATCACAAGTATATATACACTCGTAGTAAAAGCTCATGTGCTTATATGGTATACCTTTGTTCCTTTCAATTCCTCTTTTCATTCTTACTTCTCGGGTCTTATATGGGTCTTTATTCCTTTCAAGGAATTCACTTACTTTGGTGCATTCAGACTTATAACCATGTATTTCTTCGAGGAAAATCCTTCATGGAGTTATTGTCCTTATAGGGAGATCATTTCACATAAAAGACAATATTGGTATTAGATTTCAATATTGCTCATCATGGATTTTTAGAATCCCATAACTGCATATTTTAATTCATGCTTTTAGCCAGATTTATTATATAGTAGAATATATTTTTATAAAACTTATGTCGGAACTGGCCTCTATTAGGACCTTTTGAACCATCGCTTTTCACCACCTATTATTCAACGATGACCCATAATTATCCGAACATCAGGTTCAAGATATTCACTTAACGATTTTTGGTTCAACCTCAATTGCATGTTTCATTTGACCCGATATGAGAGCTTCAAGCACTCTTGCCATGGACTTTGTTCCGGATCCGGGTTCTCCCGAAGAGACTAATTTAGCAATTATAGAGGCAAACAAATGTCGACATATATTTTCTGACTTTAAACATCTTAATAATGATCTTCGTTATTTCCCAAAATGATAGATCCATTATTGTTCTGTTTTCCTAGCTTTATAAGATGCGCGCATTGCTAGGATTTTCATCTTCAGGATGAACCTTGTCATGAGGTAACTCAGCAGGGTGATTTCTCTACAAGAGTATGAGAGGAGCTATATCACATATAAAGTGAGCTTGCTTCATGAGCATATGCTCGTGACTTAGGCCACTAGATCTTACTTGCAGGTGTCCCCGCATGATTTGATCAAAATGCCAATGTCAAATGGATATAAAATTAATCCCGGGTATATCCACATCTACTTTGGGTAGAAGCATTCATTTAGATTTTAACCAATCTGGTTGCTCCTCATCAATATAAATAGCTATCTGACATAACTCCATACTATAGAATAGAGGAGTGTAACTAAACAACTAGTTTAGTTTGGATTTATGCGTTTTGATTCATAAATATCAAGGCATTTCATAATATGGGCTTTCATCTCCCCCTAATGCCGAGATATTTAATAGCATACTAAAATTCCCCATTCACTAACTTCTAGTGGTGTATATATATGCGGGCGGCGAGTGCACGTCACAGTCTTATTTGATAGAAACATCAATTATAGACCATAAAGAAAAATAGTCTGCGACGAACTAATAATTGCGGTCAAGACAAATGCATTCTTTAAGATGTAATTTATTCATACCTTGTAGAGGATGCCAATTTAATCTACGTCACATGCCGCATAGGGCAGTGATTAGTAGATACATACCGCGTAGGGCATTTGGCAATGTCGTAGATCTGTCGCTCGATGACGACGACAAATATCGCTGCAGTGCAGATTGATAGCAAACAGAGGTAGCATGCTCGATGCCGAGCGTTTGTGCACATCCACGCCGACAGGCAACATGGGGGATCGGTCCAGTGATATATGCCGCCGATCACAATACCTCCGTGTGCACAAGATTCATGTAGAAAAGAATCAATCTGTTATTCATATGTGCTAGATTGATCTAAATAAAAAATAAAATATAGAATTATCAGGTAGGGCTAATTAAGTCCACGAAGATGGGACGACGGCACTGGAGACCAAGACACCGTGTCAGCAGGATCGACGAAGCAGATCAGATCCATATGGCCGCTCACGCTGGCACATGGCGGCGTGGATGGCTGACGATGGTCATGAGCACATGGATGGCTCCAAGGCTCGCGTGTTGCCGAATCGAGATGACGTCGAGTCGTATAAAAAAAACCAATCTATCAAAAGGCAAATAAAATATAGGATTTCATCGTGTCTTGTTGACGCAGGTCGACGAGGATGGCTGCGACCGTGGCCTTCGCATCCATGTACGCGTGTACTTGTTGATGCGCTAGCTATTAAGCTTTGAATCGATGAGTCGTCCTTCCCCAGCATAGAGGCCGTGGGCCGTGGCCGACGGTGCATGCGTGCCTGTGGCCAGTAGGTGTCGTAGTGCTCAATCCAGATGGAAAACAAGAACCATGAATCATCAACAAATTAAGAATAGCCCACGACCGGATCGGTAATGATTAGCACCACAAAAAAAAAGATCAAATCAATAAAAGTAGTATAGGAACAAATTCACCCCGTTGGAAGAGGTGCTGATATCGTGTTAAGAATCGGCCTATCCACGGATTCTCAGATCCGTGTTCCGTTCCTGGTCCTAAGAAAAAGACGTGTAGAAGTTGTAGATTGATTCCGTCTCCCTTGCTTAATCCCAAAAACAATACACAAGAACACACAGGAGACGCAGGTATACTGTGAAACTCGTATCTCTTCTTTCATTATAGATCGGTACAGGTTCCTTTACATAGTCTTAACTCTTCAAGGGTATATTTGGTATGAGCCCACAATAATATTAGGGTTATTATTTCCCAACATTATTTACGTGGACTAACGCACATGTCATGTGGGTATGACAGGCTAAGCCGCCAGGACCGGCCACCGGGCCGCTCGCGCACAGGTCATGCGCTAGCTGCGCGGAGGGACTGGAAGCGCGTTAGCTTTTGTGTAGAGAGATCGGTGGAGCACACTGGGGAGCAGGCCAGTTGCGTCTTGGGTCATACCGCTGCACAGGCCTAGGAAATATGGTGTCCGAACGAATGGACACCCGTTTGTGAGCGTTACCGTGAAAATATTGATAAAAGTAATTATTTACAAGAAAAAAGTCAAGGGTTTAAAATTCACAATATTGTATGTATTATTTATTTTTACTCTTTATAAAAAAGAGATACTTTAATGGAAAACAAAAACACCTACATGGGAAAAACTGTTATGAACGCTCTGGCTCAGATTAGAGCGGTGTTTTTGGCGGGCGGATGGTGAAGCCATTCCCTGATTTGGCTAGACAAAAATTTAAAAGCATGCTATTTAATATTAGGTATATATATTAAGTATCAGTGATTGTCTCATCGACATAGAATAATCTGCTATAAATATAGTGGTTTAGTGGTGTTGCGTTGATAATAACTATTGCAAACAAAAAAAAATTGATATATAACTACTCTATATATTTAAAGTGAGACTATGGATACTAAGCCTCTCATCAAGAAGAAAGGTAGAATTAACATCAACTAGTCAATGACTAACTGAGACATTAGGGGTTGTGAGAAAAAAATTGGTTTGTAGATCCTAGCCAACCACACCATCCCGGCTGTGAAGATTATCTACAAGCACATGTGAGTCTACTCCGACTCTCCCAGCACCAACAAGCGACCCAGACGACAAGCAGAGCATCATCCATATATGTTCTCAAACACATCATAAGTTAAAAAAATAGAAGCAGAAGCTCTGGTGTTCAGTTATGAAATCTTCCGCTGTGTTACGTGCTGTAGACTTCAGAACATAAAATGCTTTTTGTTTACATCATTGACATTGGATGACTTTGTAATAAAGACGGAGCATACCGTTTGTTGGCATGTCGTTCTGATTTTCTAGTGCGGAAGTAAATAGAGCCAATGTGCAAGTGCAAATTCGAATTAACAACATTACTAGTAGCAAACAGATGAAACAAACCAAACACGGGGAGATTCGAGCAGTAGCTGCCAACACTTGCAGCAGCAGCAGCAGCAGCAGCGTACAGAGCAGAGCAGAGCAGAGCAGCAAGGTAGCTGCGTCAACTAGAAGCAGGCTGGATTTCACTGTGGACAAGCAGAGAGAAGAGTTGTGAGCACGAAAACATTACTTGCGTTGACAAATTCTGCTGAAAATAAAGGAAACGAGGCCCGTGTTTAGATCCCAAGTTTGGGATCCAACTTAGAATAGTGTAGGTCACATCGTACTGTAACAACTTTTGTTTTTATTTGGTAAAAATTGTCTAAACTTTGACTAATTAGGCTCAAAATGTTCGTTTCGCAAAGTACAACAAAACTGTGTAATTAGTTTTTAATTTCATCTACATTTAGTACTCCATGTATTTACCGATATTTCGATGTGACAGAAAATCTTCTTTTTGCATAGTAAAATTTAGGTGGGGAAGTTGGGAACTAAACAAGGGCTGCACAGGGTTCGCTGACCTGTCGGTCGTCGTTAGTGTGTTCACTTGTGAGATCTCTCCGGCGTGGTCAGGAAGGGATTCTGTTGCTTCCACCTCCACATTGGATCCTTCAACATCTCCCAGGTCATGGAAGTCTCGGCTCTGTTCCAGCCGCAGGACAGGACGATTGGGGTGTGCGTTCACTTCCTCTTCCAGCATACTGAGCCTCGCCACCTTAGATTCATACCAGAGTGAAAGCACCTTGAGCCTTGGAAGGCGCTTGACACCAATAATTCCAGACTTCAAAATGCAGTACTGGATTTCTACCGTTTCCATCTGAGGGGAGGTGCCCTCCTCAAATATAATCTCTTTCAGGTCGTCCATTCCCACAATCTTTAGTGTCCTGAGGTTCAGGAATGCTCTGCTTCTAAACAATAATTTCTCCCCAAGGTATGCACTGGGGTAAAACTGAAGGAGCATGAGTTTTGGCAGTTCCCCAAGTATCTCCATGGTTTTATCTTCCTTTAGCTGGCTAGCTAAGGAAATCTTCACCAGCTGTGTAAGGTTCCTGAACCAGTCTGTCATCTCTCCTATATATCCGTCCAAGCTGAGGCTCCTGAGGTGGGGAGGAGGGGAGGAAGAAGAAATCAACCATCCAAGTCCTCTATCCTGTTGTTCGCCGGCGATCACACTGAGAGAACGAAGGGAAGAGAGCTTCTCAATGGATGCACAAAGTATCTTACACTTTTTCTTGGAAGCCCCTTTTGTTTCGATGGATAATTTTCTTAATCGGGTCAGCTCCCCGAGATCTTTAACTGCTTTGCTGCTAGTTCTTCTAATGTCCACACACTCTAGTATCTGCAACTCTTTTAAGTTGCCAATACCTCTTGGAACCCTCACTCCATCTCCGCCAGTTCTGGACCAACCACTAGAGCAGCCCATATGTAGATCACCAATTGCTTCGGGACGGCTGTCTGAATCAGCTATTAGGATTGGCAGGCACAATATGCCAAACAAACAAACCACTGGTTCATCTGGAACCAAATATTCAGACCTGTACTTATCACAGCGGATGATACGGAGATCTCGAAGTTTAGTGATTTCCGTTGGCAGAGTTGTAATATAAGTGTACCCCATGTCCAAAATTTGCAGGCCATGCAGTTTTCCAATGTCACTTGGAAGTGAATAGATTGTTGACCAGTTAGCCCTGACATTCAGATATTTCAAGTGACACAATAGCACTATCTTATTTATACCATCTTGTGTGACTCTAAAATTTTCACCCACTAAATCCAAAACTCTTAGCATCCTCAACTTAGGTGTAGAAATTGAAGGTGTGAGATCCAGGCGCCGACCACTGGACACCTCAGTAAAAAAAGTTAATGATCTAATATGCCTCCAATCCATGGCTTCCTTTCGGCACTTGGTGTCGTGGTAAGCAACATGGCGGAAGTTTTCCTCTGGTACATTATTTCCATTACTCTGGATTAAGTGGACAAAATTTTCGTCTCTAGAAATTGAGACTATGATATCACGCATGATGTCATGAACTCGGCAAGTTTTAACACTTCCCTCTATACCCAACCTTGATGATTGAATCATACTCCGGCTGATTAGCTCATCAAAGTACTCTTTCCCAACCTCATCAATGGGTGTCCCAACCTTTGCCCTTACAAACCCTTCTGCTATCCATCTACCAACCAGATGACTTCTTTTGATTTCATAATCCTCAGGGCAAATGCTGAGATACAGAAGACATGGCTTAAGACGTGAGGGCAAGTGGTTGTAGCTGAGGGTTACCACCCTCCTTATTGCTTCAAGGCTTGGGTTACTTTCAAGCTCTGAAGGGAGTTTTTGATAGAAGTTTTCCCACTCTGCTATCTTCTTAGTGGCTAGAACACCTCCTATTGTGAGTATTGCCAATGGTAAATATCCACACTTCTTTACTACTTTTGTAACTATTGTGCTCAGGTTCTCGTCTTTGTCCATTTCTTCATGTGTTATGTTTGTCTTTCTCTGTAGCAACTTTATGGCATCATCACTTTGTAGGGCCTTAAGGCGGTAGATAAGTAATTCTGAAGTACAGTGCCCAGCCAAGCCAACATCCCTGGTAGTAACAATTATTCGACTACCTTTGTTATTTGACCTAGGAAGTGCAATATCACTAATCCAGTTCCAGTGATGTATTTCCCATAGGTCATCAAAAACAATAAAGTACCTCTTGTCCTGAAGCTGTGTTCTGAGGTAGCTGGCAAGACCGTTTTCCAGCACTTTCCCGAGAAGTTGTTCCAAGAGTTTCTTCAATGCATCAGCGCCAAAAAATTGACTGATCATGTCTTGGAGCATCGCCCTCTTGGAAAATGATTGTGACACGGTGATCCAAGCATTATAAGGAAAGCTCTTCAGAGTATCCTCCTTGCTTTCATAGGTTTTCCTTGCAAGAGTAGTCTTCCCTAAACCACCCATGCCAACCACACATATCACCTTAGTAGGACTGTCCATAGCGGTGACATCCATCAGAGCAATCAACTCTCTTTTTGGTGCTGCAAAGCCCACAAGTTCTGCTTCATCAGTGTTGCAAGCTGCATTGTTGCGAATATCTTCCATGTTGGAATCCATCTCATCAGTGATGTTGGAGGATTCTGTCTTGATTAACTTGTAACGCCTATTCCTGTTGCTCACTTCTTCGATTCTTGATTTGAGGTTGCGAATCTTGATAGCTATTCGATGACGATCTTTGAGCTTCAACAACTGTTTTGACAAGCTATGGCTCCCCACATGGACCATAAACTCGTCAAGGCAATCTTCAATGTCATAGGACAGATCTCGTACTTGCTCTGCCCAAACCTTCACTAGTTTATCCTTTTTGTCTGTTACTTCAGGAGCTTGCAGAAATGCTTGCATGGTTTTTAGCTCGTCTTTGATGAACCTGCAAAACAAAGGATAAAATAAATTCATATTCACGTTGTGGAAAAAATTAAAAGTTGTCTAACAATATTCCACTTGGCACAGGTAGTTTCACACCTTCATGAAAGGAACTTAAGCCACTATGTAGTCCGTACTCTGTGGAACCTATATACGGTGGGAGGGCCAAATTAACACAAAAATGGTGTTCGATGTTGATTCGAACCCTCAATCACAAACCTACTTAGTCGTTATTTACTTGATGCTTGAAAATTCTTTTTTTTAAATGAATGATTGAAAAATCTGATATCTGGACACCGAGCTTCCTAGCTATGCTCTGAATAAATCAGCTGGGAATCCGTTGCAGCATGCTTACCACATCTCCTTCTGCACGCCTATCAGCAAGCTTATCTCAGTACCGGCAGCTGATGCCACCTTGCTGATGGCGCTGCCCAGGATTGACTTTGCTAGGCTGAGAGCCGTCTCCGCCATCTCTGGTTACTCTCCAAACAATGCAGCTCGAAGTTCTCCTCGATCACACTCGGAGGCTGAAGGAATCAGTACAAACACTAAATATCTTTGTGTAGCTACTTCTAATGTCTTCTCTTGAAGTTTTTGATTGTACAAACATCCTACAAAAAATTATAATATATAAGAGCATCTCCAACGGTATTAAAAAAAATACTCCCCACATACCGGTTTTCCAACCTTTGCAAAATGTATTGGGAGACATAAAAAGCTATAAGTCCAACAGTTTTCAAAATCTCGCGCCTAAAAAACAGAAGGTAATTTTACATCAGAAATCCTAAATTATTTCTAAATCACATTAACCACTTTTATACATTATTTCTCTCTTGTACATTTGTATTAAGGACTCTGTCCTACTTTTTTTTCCTTCCCCACGTCCTTTCACCCTAGATTGGGACGACGATACGCGCGTGGGGGTGTCTTTTTCCAAGTGCTAAAAGATTAGTTTGAGAGTTGTTGGAAATGAGTTTTTTTTTTAATCTTATCAAAATTCTTTGATTGAGAGATTCTTTAGGGTACTCTTGAAAATACTCTAAGCACAAGCAATTAGGGGAAATCCCCTTTTTTTATAAAAAGGGTTCTTTCTATAATCTGCTGTTTTATTGGAAACGCTAATACCACAAACCGGAGTACCGGACAAAGCTTTGTTGATGTGAAAAGATACAAGTATAAACGAAAACAAAAACCAGATCATCCAGAGAACTGCAGAGAATGGGTTTCACTTACTCGGCCTCTCCCCCGGGGGTGATTTCTGATTCGGGAACTTGGTGTCCGAATTGAAAAACCCAGAGTGGTTTCAGAGAACAGAGGTGGGACTGTAGGAACGCTCTTGGAACAATCAAGCCCACTGAATAGCAGTTTGCTCAGGGGATCCGGCGAGTAAGGATTTCAAGCTTGGAGCGCCGAAAGGTGGCGGTATGGAGCATTTGTAGTACCATAGTACACGAAAGGTGGCGTTGGATGGTGTGGGTGGTGGATTAATGGTAGCAGTAGCTCCGGTGGGTAGCGCATCGCCATCCATATTGACTCTGCAGGTCCCTCGGCGCCAGTCACCATGCATCCTCGGCCGCACAATGGGTGAAAATATCTGGTTGGGAGGGCCCTAACAGACAAGAAAGACAGAGGAGCAATGTACTCCGTATGAAGCTCTGTCCCCAGTCTCGCTGGCATGCTGATCCTAAGGATAGGCTGGACGAAAAACTCGAAACTCTCGGCTTAGCTCGGCTCGGTTCGTTATGAGCCATAACGAGCCAAGTCAAGTTAGGATTTTAGCTCGTTAGCTATAACGAGCCAACTCGAGCTGACTCGTGAGCCGCTCGCGAGCCAAACGAGCCGTAGTTTTAGAAAAAAAAGTCATTATAACTTATATTAGTTTTGTATTACTTCATGTCTTGCACTTCACAAATGGATGATAGGTTAGCTCATATAAATATTTTATTCGATTTAAAGTTATTGAATATATTATTTTTATATTATTAATATTTTTAAGCTTTAGATAAATGCAAATATTATATTTTGTGTATTTTTTATACCTGGCTCACGAGCCTAACGAGCCAGTTTGAGCTCATAACGAGCCGAGCCGAGCTGGCTTTCTGGCTCGTTATCCTAATGAGCCAGAACAAGCCGAGCCGAGCCGAGCCAGCTCGGCTCGTTATCCAGCCTTATCCTAATGGCAATTGGCAACCAATCATTTCAGCAGAAACTGCATTGGAGTGATTTTAGAAAAATGAAATGGAAAGCACAGGGAATAGGAAAAGAAAGGTATGTTGCCATGCACCTTTCGGACACGTCATGTTGTGCTGCTCTCTACGGTCTGTATTGTTAACAACAAAGTCACCAAAGAAAATTCATTGCGATGTATGATGCATGTACTGTACGACATTCTTCCATGTATCCTACCCAGCTGCAGGGCTTCATTATTGAGGTGATTATTAGAGGCGCCACATCTCCTACAGGCTAATTAAAAGAATACATATCGTTCTTGTAAAAAAAAATACATGGCCTTGTTCATCTGGCTTATAATCCGTTTTATTCAGCTTGTTTTTTCAGCCGAAATAGTATTTTTTTCTCACAAAAAATCAGCCAACAGTGTTTTTCAGCCGGCTTATAATTCTAGCTGAACGGGGCCGTCGTCAGCAGATAACATTTCAGTCACTAAATTCAAAGTTGGTTTTTTTTTTCCTGTGAACAAGTCCTCTCTCCTGCTGCTCAAGGGTAACAAAATGCTTGGGGGAAACCCGTATCCACTGGGCATACCCGTACCCACGGTTTTGGATACGGGTAACCTGTAATCCACGTTCTGGGCTTCTGGCCCATGGGCATCGCTACGCTAAGCAGGGTGTCACGACTGGGCGTGACGCCGGTAAGCAAGCTAATGCATAGCAGGAATGCATTCAACATTAATGTATATTGCATCTCATTTTTTTCAAGCTTCTGAATATTTTATTTGAATTTGTTGTATCCCAAACTGTCTACGGTTTTTTTTTAGAATTTTAAAAACGTTGAGGCATTTTTTAAAAAAACTTATCAAATACAGATGTTTTTATGTAACTAAAAAAGACAATCGCATTCCAAACTACTTCAAACCAGGATAAGAAAGTAACTCGAATGGTTTTGATAGTTCAGAGAGGGAGGGTGTGAGATGTTTGGTTTTGGAGACGGAGATAGAACATACTTTTTCCTTTCAGGTACAGTGCCTCCCTCCCCTACTATGGCAGGGCCAACCGAGGCGGTGAGAGGACGGGTAATAATACAACCTGTTGCTGATGGTATAGATCTTTGCAGCCCATCTCTTAGTCCACTCATATAGTAGTGAATTCTTCTTTATTAATACATGGTCCACTTGTCTTCCTCACAAAGTTTCTTGCTTGTTGTATTTAAGCTGGCTGTGAGTTTATAGCCCGCTTCTCCTCTCTCAGTTCCTCTCTCTGCACATCAACACACAACCTACCTACTGCTTGCTCTGATTGCGCGAGTGTGCTGATCGTTGGGCGGAATACAAAAGCGGCAGTGCTAGCGCCCGGACATTTGGACAGATACGTGCGTCTAGACGCCCGCGCATGCACTCCATTTTGAGCGCCCACATGGGGCCCACGCCACCCGAATGTCGACCGTGCCGCTCGACCCATGCGGGGACTACTTGTGCCCCCTCCGCTTCCCGTGCATGGACATCTGTGCTTGGTCGGCGATGCCCCAGTAGCTGTAGTAGACAGGCAGGAGGGTCCTAACAGCAACACCCAAGCTACTTTTAAAATATCAAGATAAAACATTTGCAATATGCGTCTGAAGACCCCATGAAACACTTGAAACATATGTGTGAAACATTTGTGAAAAACACATGAAAACACTTGAAAAAGCCATTGCAAAACATATGCAACATTTAGATAAAACACTTTCAAGATATGTGTGAAACATATGCAACATCCAAATAAACACACTTGCAACATACATCTGAAAAAACAGATGAAACATTTGGAACAAACGTTTGCAACATACGTATACAACCATTGCAACATATGCAACATTCCGATCTACTTTTGCAACATGCATATGAAACACTTGCAACATACTTCTGAAACAACTAAAACACTTGAAATATACGCTTGCAACATGCGGTTTCAACACAAATCTCCTTGTTACTTGGGAGAATGAAGGCTCGTCGGTGTGTGGAGCTCACCGGTCTTGAGCTCGTCGGTGGCACAGAGTTTGCCGCTCCGGTGGAGAAGGTCGCGGTAGGTCTCCACACTGTGCGGATGGAGCGCGAGCTGTGCGTGGGCGAATTCCGCCCTAGCCACGGCGAGCTGGGCTAGCAGAGTGCGAGATGTGCGCGTGCAGACTCCGCTCGGGCTACCGTAAGCTACACGTGGGCGAGCTCCACCCTAGCTGCAGCGAGTTGGGCAGCCTCCATCCCGGCCGAGATGAGCGTGAGCAGCCGCGGCGAGCATGGGCAGCCTCCGCCCCGGTCGGCCGCTGGATGGAGCGTGCGCTATGCACGGTGTTTTTTTAATTAGAAACTACGACGACGAGTGGATAAGAGAGTGTCATTTGGGCTGGCGTCAGCGGGAGCATCAAGGGCGGACGGACACCATATTCCAAGAATTATACTGATAAAAAAAACACTATCTTTCTCCAGAAGGTGGTCTCCACGTAACCTTGTCATAAAATACAGGAGTAGTCTTTGTTGACTTGAACTCGTTTTAAGAGCATATCTAAGAGCATCTTCAAGAGTTCCCAAAATTTAGTTTAGTTTCTAAAATTACTGTGTTTTCCAAGTCGCTAAAAATAATTAGAAGTAATAAAGAAGAGTTTCTCCAACTGTTTCCAAAAACCATCTCCTAAAATATCAAAAAATTAGTTACACCAGGAACCCAAACTACATCTAAATACCACCAGCCCCTTCCACTATTTTACTTGTCTCTTGCGTTTTTGCATCGGGAGCCCTGCAATTTTCGTTATTCTCTCCCTCAGGCCCTTCTTTTCTATTGCACGAACAGAGCAGAGCTTGGTCGCCCAGTGCCTGGTGCAGCCCCATTGGCCGGCCATGGCCTCTCCGCTCCGGTGGCGAGCCACTAGCCCAAGGGGCTTCCCCACACCCAAACGCACATGCTACACTGCTCGTATCGGCTCGAGGTGCACTAGGGGGGAGGCTGGTCATGAACGGCGGCGGCATTACATACTACATAGCACGGCAGTCGCCAGTAGATTCTCGCGAACAGAGGTTATATGGCGACCATAGATGGTCCAGTGGGCGCGCCTCTATAATCTATAGGCTATGGACAAGCCTTAGCTCGTCCGGGGAACGGCCAACACCGGCTTGGCCGTGAGCGCCGGCGGCATAGCGGGCGCGGCGTGACCGCAGGATGCAGCGGTGGCGCTCCGGTGGCAGGCGCAGCCAGGAAAGGCGCGCAGAGGAAGCCGCCAATGGTGGAGGTGACGAGGTGGTAGTCACGGTCGAGGAGGTGGAGCAGCAGCCGCCTGCGGAGGAACCGGCCGGTGGTGGTGTTGACGAGGATACACGTGGAGGGGGGTGTTTTTCCAAGTCCTCAAAGATTAGGAGGTAGAATTAGAAATTATTGGAGATAGATTTTTCTTAATCTTGCTAAAAATCCTTGATTAGGAGATTGTTTTGGAACTCTTCGAGATGCTCTAAGAATTAATAAAATGAAAGTTCTAAAACCTTGCGTTCTCAGCCACCCAAAGACAATTGGGAGCAAAAAAAAAAAAAAACACGGCCATCTCCGGACGATGAGGGGATGGCTATTGGCTGGGCACCAACGACGAAGGTGTGGTAGAATCAATGGCAGAGGACATGCAAGAAGAAGAGGAAATGCGCGATTGGAAGGGCTGAGCAACGCGGAAACTTAGTGAGTCTCGTGAAATTTTTGTCGCCATGAGAAAAGATGGGAATCAATGATAAAGAATTATTATTGGTGGTCTGGTTTTTCGTTCTCGGCAACGAAACCGATTTGGAGTTGATCTAATGATTTTTTGAGGATGTTGTAATTCTTTAATAAGTTTGTATTTTGTCAAAAACTTGTCCGGAGGAAATTTCTTTTTTTTTTCTCCTCCAATTTTGTGAACTCTGCGGAGGATATTTATTTTCATGTAAAATCATACTCAAAGTCAAACTTCTCCAACTATGACTAGGTCTGTAGAAAGATGTTTGAATAGTTCTGAATTCGTCAAAAAAACACCGTTGGCAAAAGTTAGTTCTGAATTTCTCATCTTATTATATTGGGCCTCATCAGTCCATATCTCCATCACGCATCAGAGAGCCCAAATCCAAGTCCAATACGCACGTTTGTGATTTTATATTCAAAAGAACGTACGGGATCAATCCTAACACATGTCACCATGCTAGGGTTTTGCATGAAAGCGTCGCAGCGCAGCCGCGGAGCTATGCTAGCAGTCATGGACGTGGACGACACCCTGGGTGGCTGGGTCTGATCCTCGAGCGAATCGGTTCGACCGTCAGCCTCATCCGCGTCGTGTCCACATGCAGAAGTTGGCGCCGCATCATCGCGGACGCCGGCTTCCTCCGCCGCTACCGCTCTCTCCACGGATCACCCATCGCCGGCGACTACTACAATCACAACCGCATACATGATGCAACGGGCAGCCCATCGGCCACTTCTCCCTCGACTTCGTCGTAGACCTGAGCATATCTGAGTCTTGGGTCCGGCCGTCCGGGATAGCCGTGGCAGCCTCCTCCGGATGGACTGTATTCTTCCTGAGACGCACAGCTCCAGGGCCTTCCCTTTCCCTGACATAGTTGTCTGTGGGCCTCTGACTAAGCGCTACAAGATCATCCCTCGACCGCCGGACTTAAGTGTCAGTTGCATTTTTCGGGGTACCTACCTCGTCGACGGCGATGAAGATGAAGCCGGAGGGCACATTGGCATGTCAAACTTCAGGGGGGCCTGTTCACGCTCCGCAATCGTGATGATGAGGTCGCACATACCACTATGTTCACTGTCGGCAGCGGCGATAAAGACTCGACGTGGAGCGAGAAGGCCATAGACCACATTGCTTCAAGGCTAGCACATCGTAACGTCACATCATGCTACTTGGGTCACGCGTTAGGCTCGTCTTACTCTTACGTCCAGCAAGACGGGATGTTGATAACCCGTGATGGTAGTACAGGCAAATTCTCGTCGTCGGTGTTGTCACTGGACATCATAAACTACTGGGATGACCACAACTGGACACAAAACTTCTCCGTCGTGGATGGTGGAGACGGTGAGCCGCGCATTGTCACCATGACGGATGACCACACACCTTGGAGGTGTTTGCGAGGGTGGATGGACAATGGGGCTTGGAGAACAAGTCCAAGGTTACCTGCGGTCTTCCTGGATACCGGCCATCCTTCTTCAACAAGGACATCGCTCTTGGGGGCCGGTGCCGGGACACCGCGCCGGGGGCCTCCTTCGCCGCCGTGGGCCCTCCCTACCAGAGCTCCTCCACACAACAGATCTGGCGCTCCCTGACCTCCCTTCAGCACCTACAAATCACACACGGGGAGCTGCACGGGGAGGCAGTGAATCAAGAAAAACGCGATGCACAGACGATAAAAAGGAAGAACAAGCGGGGACGTGGATAGCTCGGGCGACTCACCTGGCGCAGCCGGCACGACGGAAGGGGAGAAGAAACGGAGGCATGCGCGGCTTCTTTACCCGCAGCCGGCACGCATCCGCAGCAGCCTCAGTCAGGGCGCCTTATACACTCACGTCGTGCCCTCGAGGCCAGCATCGTCATTGGCCCACGGTTGTCCACCATGCCACCGCCGCCCTTAGCCTCTGGCGGCTTCGTGCTAGGTGACCTGCGCAGATCCGACGGGTGGACGACGGATCAGGTCATGGAGGTACCGGATCCGCCAGATCCGCCTGGGCCTCCACCATCAAGGAAAGATAGAACCGGCAAGCCTAGATCGATGTCCATCCCGGCGCCGGCGAGGGAAGGGGAGGGGGAGCAAGAGAGGGAGCAAAGCACCTTAATCTGCGCAGTCGGCCCGTGGTCAGCTCACGTGCATCCCGCGGCCATAGTGGCCAGCGGTGGCCTACTCGCAGCGCCGCGCTAGCAACGCGCCGTCGCGCCACCTCCGCATGGGGGCCCACAGGCCATGACGCTAGGGCCATCGCGCTGCCACGCCGGACCACCGTGCCGGGGCCCTCCCGTGCCGCTAAGAGAAGAGGGAGGGAGGAGAGCGGAGACAAGAGAGAGAGGGAGCCGCCACCGACAGAGGAGGGAGAGGGAGAGGGAGAGACATATGTAGAAGCGCGAGAGGGAGTTAGGGTTGGAACTGGTAGATATTCAACATAGGATGAAACAGCACCACCGTCGATGGCCAAATCCACGCTCAAGACTGATTGAACTGTTTATTTAGAAAAGGAAGATTGATTGAACTGTAACCCGAGCAGCGGATAAAACGGGCGTAGGTAGCAGGATAGGCCCGATTAACAAATGGCCAGAGCAAATTAATGTATTGTGGCAAAACACAGTTGATTGGAATAAACAGAGAGTCGGAAGCTCGGGGACGGAGCAAGCACCTGAAAGCAATACAGGAAGGATGGCCGCCGGGGAGAGGGAGGAACACACCGTACGTGTGGGTGGACCGCAGAAGCGAGTTGCGAGGCAGTAAGGCCACGGCGGATTGGAACCATGTGAGATCCCGCGGCACTCTGGCCACCAGGTACTTGTATATGAGTGCCTGCTGGTCTAGCTCCTCGTACTGCACCGGCCGCCGGCGTGAATGACACCACTGTCCTCGCGGCTGGCGACAGGTGTGGCTGCCCCACATAGAGAGAAGGGAGGGAGGGGCCGCACAGCTGGATCTGCGTCGCCGCCGCACCGGGAGGTCACCGGTGCCCGCCCGTACAAGGACATCGCTCTTGGGGGCCGGTGCCGGGACACCGCGCCGGGGGCCTCCTTCGCCGCCGTGGGCCTTCCCTACCGGAGCTCCTCCACACAACAGATCTGGCGCTCCCTGACCTCCCTTCAGCACCTACAAATCACACGCGGGGAGCCGCACGGGGAGGCAGTGAATCAAGAAAAACGCGATGCACGGACAATAAAAAGGAAGAACAAGCGGGGACGCGGATAGCTCGGGCGACTCACCTGGTGCAGCCGGCACGACGAAAGGGGAGAAGAAACGGAGGCATGCGCGGCTTCTTTACCCGCAGCTGGCACGCATCCGCAGCAGCCTCAGTCGGGGCACCTTATATGCTCACGCCGTGCCCTCGAGGCCAGCGTCGTCATTGGCCCACGGTTGTCCACCATGCCACCGCCGCTCTTAGCCTCTGGCGGCTTCGTGCTAGGTGACCTGCGCAGATCCGACGGGAGGACGATGGATCCGGTCATGGAGGCACCGGATCCGCCAGATCCGCCGGGGCCTCCACCATCAAGGAAAGATAGAGCCGGCAAGCCTAGATCGATGTCCATCCCGGCGCCGGCGAGGGAAGGGGAGGGGGAGCAAGAGAGGGAGCAAAGCACCTTAATCTACGTAGTCGGCCCGTGGCCAGCTCGCGTGCATCCCGCGGCCATAGTGGCCAGCGGTGGCCTACTCGCAGCGCCGCGCTAGCAACGCGCCGTCGCGCCACCTCCGCATGGGGGCCCGCAGGCCATGATGCTGGGGCCATCGCGCTGCCACGCCGGACCACCACGCCGGAGCCCTCCCGTGCCGCTAAGAGAAGAGGGAGGGAGGAGAGCGGAGACAAGAGAGAGAGGGAGCCGCCACCGACAGAGGAGGGGTAGGGAGAGACATATGTGGAAGCGCGAGAGGGAGTTAGGGTTGGAACTGGTATATATTCGACATAGGAGGAAACATCACCACCGTCGATGGCCAAATCCAACGGCCGGCATTCGTTTTACTACCGTGGCCACCGAGAGAGCTGAGATAGGCCGGGCGTTCTCTTGTCTTTAAATCTGTGGTCTCCATTGCTAACTGATCGCTCTCGCTTCTCCACCTGCCGCTGGTGCAGCGTGCGTGCGTTCCGGGTCCCTTCTGTCAGTGTCATGCTTGCAGCGCCTCATGACTGGATTTCCCAGTGACTTTTGGGTACGCCGATGCACTACGCATTAGAGCCCAAATCCAAGTCCAATACGCGCGCGGCGTGCGGACATGTTTGGGACTATTATTCAAGAAGAAACTTACGGGATCAACAATTCATCAATTCTACATATAATGCTAGGGTATTCTCCATGTATCAAAATGTCAAAAGCGGCCGAGATGGAGGACCCCGACCCACCTCCCGACCCGCTCCTCCCCTTCCTCGTCCTCCCCACGTCGGCGCAAATCCCGACCAGATCCGCCGCATCCACAGCCTCCATCCCCCATCAACCACCAGATCCGTCCTCCCCAACGCTCGATCTACACATTGATGGGTCGAAATCCGTCTCGCATTCAAGTTCCAGCGGCCTCGAAGCTCACAAAGCAGGCCAGCGGTCGCCGGTACCCCAGCCTGAAGAAGCGCCACAGGAGCTCAGCCTCCTTCCAGCAAGTCCTACGAAGGTCGACCGCGAGATACAGGCAAAGGGATGGGCGCTGCTTCCGGACTTGGCAAGGGATTTGAACAAGATCACGGGTCAGCGAGCATGCTCCGATGCAGAAGAGTGCAGGCATGCCTTCAATCCTCAGGCCACCTCCAGCTGCAAGGAACCAGAAGATACAAGCTTTTTAGCCAACACTACAACAAATCTAGCCTTTTGTAACATTTTCCTGGTGACAAAAGAAGAATTTGTCGTTGATTTACGACGTTTTCTCTAGAAATTGTTGCAACATGTTGTGACCTACATTTTTACGACAATAAAAGAATTGTCAAAGAAAACGTCGCAAAGAAAATGTCGCAAACCAAGATAATGACATTAAATATTGTCGTAAGCTGGTACATAGAATTGTTTTGACGAATTAGATTTGTCGTAGAGTTCGTTTGTTGTTAATGATGAACTTTCTATTGTCATTGAGATTTATGTTTTTGCATATGACAAATCTAATTTGAAGCATGAAAAAGACACCTAGACACGTCTGGACAGTGGGCTTCATAGTTGTGCAGTGATTGTGAATGAATCAGCTCGGAGTATGTTGCTGCATGCTTGCCACATCTCCTTCTGCACGCCCATCCGCAAGCTTATCTCAGTACCGGCGGCTGAAGCCGCCTTGCTGACGGCGCTGCCCAGGATTGACTTCGCCATGGTGAGCGCCGTCTCCGCCATCTCTGGTTACGCTGCAAACAATTAATCGAGCTGGCGGTTTTCCCTGATCAACTCGGAGACTGAAAGCATCAGTACAGGCATTGAGTGTCTTTGTATATATAGCTAGCTACTTCTAATGTCCTTTTCTGTTTTTTTTATTGTATAAAAACAATAAAACATTATAAAAACAACTTATGATAAAGACTCGCAATTCGGGAAGTGTAAATACCACAAACAGGCGGGACAAAGCTGGTGACGTGAAAAAGATACAGGTAGAAACACAATCAAATATCAGATCATATAGAGAACTGCCGAAAAACGGGTTTGTCACTTACTCGGCCGCGCCCTCTGTGATGATTTCTGATTGGGAAAACTCGATGTCCGAATGTGAAACCCAGAGAGTTTACAGAGGACAGAGGTAGGAATAATGCTCCTCGAACAGTGAGTACCGTGGCGGACTGAAACGCAGAGTGTTTACAGCCCAGAGGTAGGAATGACCTCGCTGCCGTCCTCGAACAAGGCATCCACCACCTGCTTGATATGCTTGGCTCATTGTTGAGGAAAGGCATATGCGTGCTGCCACCACCAAGGAATCAGCTTTCTTAGCATGCGAGGCAACTGTACGAATCCGATGCTTGCCTTTGGTTTTTGCCTTTTCTTTACCACTGAAACCTTCCACTTTATTAAGGCCTGTTTGGAAGCAGCAGCCCATGTAAATTACAGGACCATAAATTTATATCGATTGGGCTGAAATATCTTGCATAGGTGACAAGTTAACCGATAAGAACTACACTTTTTTTTTGAGGAACGACAAGAATTACACTTGGTTTCAGCTGTTACAAGCGTATAGTAAAAAGGAAAGGACAGGGTTAACGCGTGACCAGGCGCGCCATTGAGCAAACGCGCGACCCCACACAGCCTCAGCAGCCTGCTTGTCTGTGCGCGTTCTCCCAAGGCCGTGTTTAGATGCCCGATTTGGGCCTCCCCAATTTATTGTGCAGTACTATAGCAATTTTGTTTTTATTTGGTAATAATTGTCCAAACATTGATTAATTAGGCTCAAAACGTTCGTCGTGCAAAGTACAACCAAACTGTGCAATTAGTTTTTGATTTCATCTACATTTAGTACTCCATATATGTGCCGGTATTTTGATGTGATGGGGAATCTTCTTTTTCATAATAGAATTTGGGGATAAATTTGGGGAACTAAACCACGCCCAAGCCAAATCCAAACAGGGTTGCATGCGTCCCGACAGCCTGCTTGCCTGTGTGAGCACGCTCTCCCATGCGGTGACGAAAATAGAAAAAAAGCAATACATTTTATTTAAATTGCTATAACTTTTGAATGATTTATCCATATTTAATTTTGTTTGCACCGGAATGTTCTACCTGACGAGCCAAACAAAATTAGACCCCACTTGCCTATGTTTCGAAAAACTTTATTTAAGTAGCAATTTATGCGTAAAAATGTGTTAGGAGATTTTTTAAAGGAGTTGCTAACATGTAATATTAAACTTGCTACTCCAAAAATATACTAAAGTTTTTACATGGTATGCATATCGATTATTACCATAGAAATATAATAAATTTGTTATATAGTATTTACATAAAGGTACTAACAAAATAAAGAGAGTAGCGGAACAAAATAAGACAAGCTACAACCCCAAGGGACAAATTATTAAAATAAGTATTACATAAGCTGCCAATTGGGGGGGCAAGTTATTGTAAAACATATTAAAAAATGCCAGGAAAACATGACTTGCTGCCAACTGGGGGTATTTTTTTAAAAAATGAGGATAGCGGCAAAAAAGCTACAACCTAGGGGCAAATTATTAGAACAACCATTGCATAAGCTACTAACTAGATGGGCAAATTATTGTATAACCCACTATATGAGCTGAGAAACATGACTATCTGACAATTGGAGGGATATTTATTAAAAAAACAAGAGTAGCGCACCTAAAAAAGATAAGTTGCACCCCTGAGGAGCAAATTATTAGAAGCGTTGCATAAGCTGCAACTAGGGGAAAAGTTATTATACAACTAATATATAGAATTTATGAAAGCATTCAAACCTAAAAGGAAAAAAATGAAATAATGGAACTCAAAACTCATTAAACGGAAACTAAATTTAAAATTGAAGCAAAAAATATTAAAAGCAGAAATAGAAGAATAGTTAATATGCAAGATTTAGGAAGACGTTCAAAGCTGAAAAGGAAACCAAAAAACTGAAATAGCTACCACAAACTTAAACTGAAATTGACAAAAAAAAACCTGAAAACTAAAGTAAACACAATGAAAAATAAATAACTGAAACATAAAACTAAAAACTAAAATAGGCATTCAAACCTGAAAGGGAAACTAAATCACTGAAATAACTTCTAGAAAATGAAACTGAAATGACATGAAGAAAAATTATCTGAAATTGAAAAATAGAAACTAAAAAGTAAAGTTGACACAATGAAAAAAAACATGTGACTGAAATTGAAAATGACAACCGCAAATTTCAACTAAAAACTAAAGAATACAAAATGAAAAATAAAGTAAACTCAATGAAAACAAAAAAAAACTAAATGCTTTGATTCATATCAGCCCTTTACCATGTTTTTGTCCTGATCTTTGAGCCAATATAGGGTATAGTCAATGCAAATGCTTTGATTCACATTAGACCTTTACCATGTTTTTTTTGCATGTTTTATGATCTTTGGCATTAGATTTGTATCATTTATATCTGATAATTGCCAATAGTGTTCGTTATCAACTATTTAGTCGCTAGCCTTATCAAATTGGCTATCTAGCCGCACATTTGGAACTGTCTGGAGTAATACCGACAGTCACGATCATCCGATCCAGTGTCCTCCTAAGTCCGGAAAGAGTTTGGGATTTGCTTAATGTGGTTTCTCTCGGCTCTACGTGTGCTGGCGGTGAGTTCACTTTTTGCCATCGACAGGATCGGCGTTAGGACCAAAGAAATGAGCTTTTACGTTTTATTTACGTGGACTGACGCACATGTCCTGTGGGTATGGCAGGCTAGCTAGGCCGCCGGAACCGGCCACCGGGCCGCTCGTGCGCAGGTCGCGCGCTAGCCACGCGGAGGGACCCAAAGCGCGTTAGAGCAGTCCAACGGTTGTGCATTTGAGTTTGGCAATCTGATTTTTTTAGAAAAAAGCATAAATTGTAGTCTCCAACCGTTTGGCAATTGGGGTTTGCAATTTTGGCAACTTGGCAAAAAGAGGGTCGGGGCTGGTATATATGCGAGCCCGATGGAGAGTTGGCATCGGTGTTTTTGGCGCGACCGGGACTCCTCCTGCGCCCGTAATCCTTCTCCCGCGCCATCGTAGTTCCTCCTGCGCACGTGCAAGAGACTCCAGGTCCAGGCCGCCTTCTTCTTCATCTGACCGCCAGATCCTGGTCCCCTTCTTCCTTTGATCGCCATGTTCCAGACTCCAGCATCCAGTTGCCGCGCGTGATCGAGACTCCATCATCCAGTCGGTGTCGGCGTCTACTAGGGTTTCAGGTAATCCATGGATCGATTCCCCTTCTTCTTTCTGTGTTTTGTAGATGGTCGGGGTTTGTAGATCGACTGCTAGGGCACCTAGGAGTAGTACATGGCCGGCTGTCAGAGAGATATATTCTTTGTACATCATCATGTTGTTGACTGTGTAGATATATTTGATAAACCATGATCCTATATAAACCATGATCCTATATATTTGATAAACCATGTTTTGTTCACTGTGTACATGGCCGGTTTCAGGTCATCATGTTTTCCCAATCACTGATCCATGATCATGTATATATATTCTTTGTTGAAATTGTTCGTCGACTGGGAGAGATGGGAGAGATCATTTTGTTTGATTTTTTCATATTTTTTAAACCATGATCCTATATACATAATTTGTTGTTCTTTTTCTTAGATTCGGTCAAATGGACGGAATGGGATTCTATACTGGCATACTCACATCCAATGACCCTAATGTTCCTGGCTTGGAGGACTTGACCTTTCCACTGACTCCACACACTCAGGAAACTAGTAATGATCTTCCTTCTGAATTTAAAGCTGATGTTGTGGAAGTGCAGGCAGCAGAAGTTGCAGAATGGATCAAAAGAAGATATAAACATTTTAATTTTTTTACTTGTGCAGATGACTGAAGCATCTGAGATGTACATTGGAGTAGATGAGGACAAGAAGCCGTTTACTCTTCTTCATTGTTGGAACAGGTTGAAGAATGAAGACAAGTGGAAGACAAAGAGGATTAAACTGGCTGAGCAGCAGATACAAGGCAGTAACAAAAAACAGAAGACTACCAAGGACTCCACGCCGAGCAATGTAGAAGCTAACAACACTGAACAAGTGCAAGAGATTGGAGCCCCGGGATCTGAAGAACGAAAGAGGCCAATGGGTCAAAAGAAGGCAAAAGAAGCTTTTAGGCAGGGAGGTGCCGACGCTTGCATTGAAGCTTTGGACAAGATGTGGGAGAAGAAGGAGGCTTTTGACAGGGAAAGAGATAAGGAGAAAAAGGAGAGGTACATGGCTTCACTTGAGGTAGAGAAGGCTTCACTTGAGGTAGAGAAGGCTTCGCTTGAACTTGAAAAGAAGCGATTATCAAATGAAGAAAAAAAAATTGAAGCAGATTTGTTGAAGGAGGAGAAAGAAGTAATGTTAGCGGACACGAGCTCCCTCGACCAGGAACAGCTGCAATGGCTTCAGATAATGAAGAAGAAGATCCTTGCACGACATATGTCAAATTAGTTTTAGTTCATGCCTTCCAATTTATTTAACCAAACATTATAGTTCATGCTATTAGTTTTAGTTCATGCCTTCCAATTTATTTAACCAAACATTATAGTTCATGCTTTTATTTGTCAAAGAACATTTGCTTTTATTTGTGATTCAAAGAACATTTGCTTGTGTGATACCTGCTGAAATTTTCGTTGGCCGGACGTGTGCATGATCCTGTACACGATGCATGGTACTGTGCTTTCATTTGAGATCATGCTCATTGGGTGTGTGGGTGACAGTATAGATTGGCGATGTGACAGGGTGCTGCTCATTGGTGATGTGACAGGGTGTAGATTGTCTGTCCTTCGTCTTGCTACTGAATGCTACTTCGCCAATAGTACTACAGTTGAGTAAAAACATAAATGATCATAACAATTAAGTTAAAATACTATGTAGAATATAAATCAGGATGATGGTTCCATAAGTGTTCGATGAGGTCTTCTTTCAACTAAAAATGTGTTTCCTTGTCCCGTATGTTCTTGTGCGCTTCAATAAATTCAGCTAGTGTGCGAGTAGGAATGCTATGAGAAGGTTGCACATTTTCGCCACCATAATCGAACCGCTCCTCAGGGTCGATATCTCTTTCATCTTCAACAATCATATTGTGCATGATCACACAAGCCCTCATAATCAATGCAAGCGTCTCTGTGTCCCAAATGCGACCTGGTTGTCGAACTATGGCAAACCTAGACTGAAAAACCCCGAAAAACCTTTCGACATCCTTCCTCGCTGCTTCTTGTGCTGTGGCAAAATATTTCCGCTTGTTCCCTATAGGAAGAGAGATGGACTTGACTAAAGTAGCCCATGAGGGGTATATACCATCGGCGAGATAATAACCCATCTTGTAGTCATGACTATTAATGGTATAGTTCACCTCTGGAGCTATACCTTCTGCCATGTTCTCGAATAGTGGAGATCGGTGGAGGACATTGATATCATTATGAGACCCAGGCATCCCAAAAAATGCATGCCATACCCAAAGGTCGTGAGACGCAACAGCTTCTAAAATGATAGTTGGCTTGTTCACATGCCCCTTGTACTGACCCTGCAATTGAACTGGACAATTCTTCCATGCCCAATGCATACAATCTATAGACCCTAACATGTCAGGGAAACCTCTTTTCTCATTGGTTGCCAACAAGCGTGCTATGTCAGCCTGATTGGGATGTCTCAGGTATTCCGCTTCAAATATTTCTACAACTGCAGCAACGAACCTACGTAGGCTCTCAAGTGCAGTGCTTTCGCTAATGCGAACATACTCATCTGTAGCATCAGCAGGAACCCCATATGTGAGCATACGAAAAGCAGCAGTGACTTTTTGGAAGCAACTCAGACCAAAGCACACCGGCCGCATCCCTTTTCTGCAGAAAGTAATTATCATGTGCTTCAACAGCATTCATGATGCATAGGAAAAGATTCCTATTCATTCTGAACCTGAAGAAAACAAACAAAAGTTGAACACCTCATATAAAAATAAAAACAAATACTATGAATTAATTTGAGGTGAAAGAACATTCACCTCCGACGGAATAAATCTGGACCATACGTCGGATTATCCGCCAAATAATCTTGAAACATCCTCCGGTGACCGTCTTCTCTATCACGATAAACAACAACATGGCCAGGGACCGAACCACCATGTCTTTGGTTTTTATTCGAAAACGTGTGCACAATCCGAGCAGCTGCGAAGATGAAGTAATCATCGTCGTCTGAAGAATCGTTATCCAATTGTCTTCGGAGACGTGATCTAGAAGCCCTCATCTGCCGCAAATGACAATTGCATAGCTGAGAACAACAAACAAAATACGCAGGATGTGCCGCAACCTATTCATCTATGAATCACAAACCTTGACCTGCAGTGCACGCCGGCTTGATGGGGGTCCTCTGCGACCTGGAATCCATCTTGAAACCAAACACACCGGCAGTAGGGTACGCAATGGGGAGCAACTTCCTGGGCAGCAGTGTACGCGACGGGGACCAAATTCTAGGGCAGCAGGGTAGGCGATGCCGACGGAGGGAACTTCCTCGTAGCCACGGCGGGAACGATCGGCGACGGCGCCGCATGCCAGGAACGAGAAAACTCACGGAGAAATAGTTTGGGTCCACAATTTTTGTTTTTGCCAAGTGAATAATGGGGAACCATTGGAGATTGACTCTTTTTACCTTTGCCATATTTATTTGGGAGTTGGCAAACTCCATGTTTTGCAAAACATAAAATGCAAAACCATTGGAGTTGCTCTTAGCTTTTGCGAACAGAGATCGGCATAGCACAGACGGGAGCACACCCGTTGCGTCTCGGACCACACCGCTGCACAGACCTAGGAAACGTGGCGTCCGGACGAAAGGACGTCCACTCATGAGTATTACTATAAAAATATTGATATAAATGTTTATTTTCTAGAAAAAAGTCAATGGTTTAAAATTCACAATATTGTATTTATTATTTATTTTTACTATTTATAAAAAAGAGATATCTTAATGGAAAACAAAAACGCGGGAAAAACCGTTATGAATGCTCTGGCTCATATTAGAGCGGTGTTTTTGGCGAGCGGATGGTTAAGCCATTCCCTGATTTGGCTAGACAAAAATTTAAAGGCAAAATTTTTTGCTATTTGATATTAGGTATATATTAAGTATAAGTGATTGTCTCATCGACATAGAATAATCTGCTATAAATATAGTGATTTAGTGGTGTTGACTTGATAATAACTATCGCAAAAAAAAGAATTGATATATAACTGCTCTATATATTTAAAGTGAGACGAGTGACACTAAGCCTTTCTTCAAGAAGAAAGGTAGAATTAACATCAACTAGTCAATAACTAACTGAGACATTAGGGGTTGTGAGAACAAAATTGGTTTGTAGATCCTAGCCAACCACACCATCCCGGCTGTGAAGATTATCTACAAGCACATGTGAGTCTACTCCGACTCTCCGAGCACCAACAAGCGACCCAGACGACAAGCAGAGCTCCATCCATGTACTCAAAACTCATCATAAGTTAAAAAAATAGAAGCAGAAGCTCTGGTGTTCAGTTACGAAATCTTCCGCTGTGTTACGTGCAATAGACTTCAGAACAGACAAAATGGTTATTTGCTTACAACATACATGGGATGACTTTGTAATAAAGACGGAGCATACCGTACCGTTTGTTGGCATGTCGTTCTGATTATCTAGTGCGGAAGTAAATAGAGCCAATGTGCAAGTGCAAATTCGAATTAACAACATTACTAGTACCAAACAGATGAAACAAACCAAACACGGGGAGATTCGAGCAGTAGCTGCCAACACGACGTAAGGTACTCTTCTTGGCACGCCCAAGACCTGCAGCAGCAGCGTGCAGAGCAGCAAGGTAGCTGCGTCAACTAGAAGCAGGCTGGATTTCACTGTGGACAAGCAGAGAGAAGAGTTGTGAGCACGAAAACATTACTTGCGTTGACAAATTCTGCTGAAAATAAAGGAAACGAGAAGGTAAAGCTGCTACTGCACAGGGTTCACTGACCTGTCGGTCGTGGTTTGTGTGATCACTTGTGAGATCTCTCTGGCGTGGTCAGGAACGGATTCTGTTGCTTCCACCTCCACATTGGATCCATCAACGTCTTCCAGCTCATGATCTATTCGGTCATCAGACAGCCGCAGGACAGGACGATTGGGGTGTGCGTTCACTTCATCTTCCAGCATACTGAGCCTCGCCACCTTAGATCCATACCAGAGTGAAATCACCTTGAGCCTTGGAAGGTGCTTGACACCAATAATTCCAGACTTCAAAATGCAGTACCGGATTTCTATCGTTTCCATCTGAGGGCAGGTGCCCTCCTCAAATTTAATCCCTTTCAGCTCGTACATATGCCAAATATCAAGTGTTCTGAGGTTCAGGAATGCTCTGGTTCCAAACACTAATTTCTCCCCAAGGTATGCACCATGGAAAAACTGAAGGAGCATGAGTTTTGGCAGATCCCCAAGTATCTCCATGGTTTTATCTTCCTTTAGCTGGCTACCTCCTAAAGAAATCTTCACCAGCTGTGTAAGATTCCTAAACCAGTCGGTCATCTCTCCTATATATCCGTACAACCTGAGCCTCCTCAGGTGGGGAGGAGGGGAGGAAGAAGAAATCAGCCATCCAAGTCCTCTATCCTGGTGTTTGACGGCCCTCACAGTGAGAGAATGAAGGGAAGAGAGCTTCTCAATGGATGCACAAAGTATCTTACACTTTTTCTTGGAAGCCCCGTTTGTTCCGATGGCTAATTTTCTTAATCGGGTCAGCTCCCCGAGCTCTTTGACTGCTTTGCTGCTAGTTCTTCTAATGTCCACAGACTCTAGTATCTGCAGCTCTTTTAAGTTGCCAACTCCTCTTGGAACCCTCACTCCATCTCCGCCAGTTCTGGACCAACCACTAGAGCAGCCCATGTGTAGATCACCAATTGCTCTGGCGCGGTTGTCTGAATGAGCTATTAGGATTGGCAGGCGCAATGTGGCAAACAAACAACGCACTGGTTCATCTGGATCCAAATGAGAATAGCCTCTCATATTACAGCGGAGGACACGGAGATCTCGAAGTTTAGTGATTTCCGTTGGCAGAGTTGTAATATAAGTGTGTCCCATGTCCAAAATTTGTAGGCCTTGCATATTTCCAATGCCACTCGGAAGTGAATAAATTGCTGACCAAGCACTGACATTCAGAAATTTCAAGTGACACAACAGGGCTATCTTATTTATACCATCTTGTGTGATTCTAAATTCTCTACCCACCAAATCCAAAACTCTTAGCATCCTCAACTTAGGTAACGAAATTGAAGGTGTGAGATCCTGACCACCAAAGCCCTCAGTAAAATAAGTTAATGATCGAATATGCCTCCAATCCATCCCTATCTCTGGGCACTTGCTGTCGTGGTACGCAACATGACGGAAGTTTTCCTCTGGTACATTATTTCCATTACTCTGGATTAAGTGGACAAAATTTTCGTCTCTAGAAATTGAGACTATGATATCACGCATGATGTCATGAACTCGGCAAGTTTTAACACTTCCCTCTATACCCAACCTTGATGATTGAATCATACTCCGGCTGATTAGCTCATCAAAGTACTCTTTCCCAACCTCATCAATGGTTGTCCCAACCTTTGCTCTTACAAACCGTTCTGCTATCCATCTACCAACCAGATGACTTCTTTTGATTTCATAATCCTCAGGGAAAATGCTGAGATACAGAAGACATGGCTTAAGACGTGAGGGCAAGTGGTTGTAGCTGAGGGTCACCACCCTCCGTATTGCTTCAAGGCTTGGGTTACTTTCAAGCTCTGAAGGGAGTTTTTGATAGAAGTTTTCCCACTCTGCTATCTTCTTAGTGGCTAGAACACCTCCTATTGTGAGTATTGCCAATGGTAAATATCCACACTTCTTTACTACTTTTGTAACTATTGTGCTCAGGTTCTCGTCTTTGTTCATTTCTTCATGTGTTATGTTTGTCTTTCTCTGTAGCAACTTTATGGCATCATCACTTTGTAGGGCCTTAGGGCGGTAGATAAGTAATTCTGACGTACAGTGCCCAGCCAAGCCAACATCCCTGGTAGTGACAATTATTCGACTACCTTTGTTATTTAACCTAGGAAGTGCAATACCACTAATCCAGTTCCAGTGATGTATTTCCCATAGGTCATCAAAAACAATGAAGTACCTCTTTTCCTGAAGCTGTGTTCTGAGGTAGCTGGCAAGGCCATCTTCCAGCACTTTCCCGACAAGTTGTTCCAAGAGTTTCTTCAATGCATCAGCACCAAAAAATTGATTGATCATGTCTTGGAGCATCGCCCTCTTGGAAAATGATTGTGACACAGTGATCCAAGCATTACAAGAAAAGCTCTTCAGAGTGTCCTCCTTGCTTTCATAGGTTTTCCTTGCAAGAGTAGTCTTCCCTAAACCACCCATGCCAACCACACATATCACCTTAGTAGGACCGTCCATAGCGGTGACATCCATCAGAGCAATCAACTCTCTTTTTGGTGCTGCAAAGCCCACAAGTTCTGCTTCATCAATGTTGCTAGCTGAGTTGTTGCGAATATCTTCCATGTTGGAATCCATCTCATCAGTGATGTTGGAGGATTCAATCTTGATTAAGTTGTAGCGTGCATTTCTGCTGCTCACTTCTTCGATTCTTGATTTGAGGTTGCGAATCCGGACAGCTATTCTATGGCGATCTCTGAGCCTCATCAACAGTTTTGACAAGCTATGGCTCCCCACATGAAGCATAAACTCGTCAATGCAATCTTCAATGTCGTAGGACAGATCTCGTACTTGCTCTGCCCAAACCTTTACTAGTTTATCCTTTTTCTCTGTTACTTCAGGAGCTTGCAGGAATGCTTCCATGGTTTTTAGCTCGTCTTTGATGAACCTGTGAAACAAAGGATAACAAAGTAAATTCATATTCACATCATGTTAAAGAAATGAAGTTGTCCAATAACCTTCCACTTGGCACATGCAGTTTCAAACCTTCGTAAAAGGAACTTAAGCCACATGGAACCTTTGGATTCTGGTATGCTAATCACTCTGTAGAGCCTATATATGGTGGGAGGGACAAAGTTTAACAGGAAAATGGTGTTCGATGTTGATTCCAGGCGACCAAGCCTCAGTGACAAACCTACTTAGTCGTTATTTGTTCGATGCATGAAAAGTCTAGATATCTGAACAGTGAGCTTAGTTATGTTTGTAATAAATCAGCTGGGACTGGGAGTCAGTTACAGCATGCTTACCACATCTCCTTCTGCACGCCCATCAGCAAGCTTATCTCAGTACGGGCGGCTGATGCCGCCTTGCTGACAGCGCTACCCAGGATCGACTTTGCCAGGCTGAGCGCTGTCTCCGCCATCTCTAGTTACTCTTCAAAACAATCCAGCTCGCAGTTCTACCGATCACACTGGGAGGCTGAAAGCATCAGTATTCAGTACAAGCACTGGATATCTTAGTATAGCTATGTCTAATGTCATTTCTTGAAATCTTTCCTTGTACAAACAATCTAAAACTTTATAGTAAGGACATGCAATTTGGGAAGCCACCCGAATTTTTTCGAAATTCTATAATCTGCTGTTTTATTGTGAACACTTAATACCACAGATGGGACAAAGCTGTTGACGTGAAAAGATACAAGTAGAAACAAAAAAAAAATCAGATCATCCAGAGAACTGCAGAGAATGGGCACTTACTCGGCCACTCGCTCTGGGGTGATTTCTGATTCGGGAATCTTGATGCCCGAATTGAAACTCAGAGTGGTTACAGAGAACAGAGGTCGGACCGTAGGAATGTTCTTGCAACGATCAAGCCCACAGACCACAGAGGAGCAGTTATATTACCATTCTTCACGAATGGAGGTGGTGGATGGTGGGGTTAGTTAAGTTATAGCAGTAGCTAGACGACCAAGTACTAGTTCATATGTCGCCCTCATGGCTGGTGGCGCATCACTGTCCATATTGACCCAGCCCCTCGGCGCTTCCCAGTCTCCGACTCAGCAACTCTCCATCTCCATGCATCCATTTGGCACAGTCATGGAAATTTGGTTGCCAGTGCCTAAAATAAAAAACAGAGGAGCAATGTGTGAAGCCACATCAAAATTGACGCCATGATCTCCAATAGCGTAGCAAGTAGCCACACATCTCTGTCTGAGCTGGAAAATACCATTTCGCCCGAAAGTTTGCAGCGCACAGCGATACTGTCACTGCAATTTCTCGGTGACCTGACAGGATGAATCAAACAACCCCACAACTAGCTGTTTATGCAGAAACACCGAATTTGCATCGCTTCCAATCTGTCATTGTTCCATGTGCTTTCTTTAAGGACCTTTTCCCTGAAAACAGCAAATTCAGAAATGAGAAGTTCTGTCACCATGCCTATCAGATCTTCCGTATCTCCTACTCCCTCGGTTCAGAAAAGAATGCAGTTCTCGCATTTCGAGAAACCAAATACTTTCAAATTTGACCAAAGTTATATAAAAAGAGAACTGTTCCAATACCCCTCTTTTTAAAATTATAAAAAATACTAACATTTATGATATAAAATAAATATCATTAGATTAGCTATGAAATATACTTTCGTAATAAACTAATTTGGAAACATAAATGTGAATATTATTTACTGTAAACTTGAACTACTTTAATGGACACGAATACCATAGTTGCATTCTTTCACCCTTCCGCATGAGAAGATAGGTACAGCGGACTGTAGACATTACTTATGAAATTTGTGGATGGAGGGACTATAGACATCAGTAGTCATCTCCACAAACATCCTGTCACCCTACAGCATCAGGAGATGACTTGTTCACAGGATAGACTGAAATGTTATCTGCTGATGATATATACTTAGCGGCTGTTTGGTGCAGCTCCTGGGAGCTCCAGCCCCTCAACTGCTAGGCACTATAGCACAGAGCCGACTGAGCTAGGAATCGTGGCTCCACCGGCTCCTCTTTTTAGTTTATTTTTGCCTCAAGAATCAAAACAACTCCTAACTACAGTAACAAACACTAGTGCTAGAGTATTTGGAAGGAGAAGGAGCGCCCGAGAGCCATACCAACAACCAGGAGAAGCACAAAAATGAAAGCTTCGATGAAAACGGTACCAAACTGGGTTTTATTTATTTATTTATTTCTAATACATCGTGTAGGAGATATGGAGCATCGGAGCCCCTTGTTACATCAACAATAAAGACCTGAAGCTGGGTAGTCCCCCGTACCCCGAATGTTTGTGAGATGACTACTGATATCTACATTCCCCATACCTATTCTAATCTAAGCACTCTGCATCATTAGTCATCTCCTAGCGACTCATTCTCAGTTCTCACCTCTCCGGAAATTTCTCCCATCAAATTAGATTTTTGCCATCCGAATCAGTAGGCTTCACAACTTTATCATTCTATTGGTTGATTTCACAAAAATGTCAGCCAAAATAACACATGGCTTCACAACTTTATCATTCTATTGGTTGATTTCACAAAAATGTCAGCCAAAATAACACATCTCACATGTTTCGAAGATGGCTAACAACCTCTTTGTTGGGCAATATGGTGTACGAGTAACGATCTTGTTTTTAGAAAAAACAATATACTTCTTTTATGCAGGCTACATTCAGTGGAACATACTGGCTGCAATTTTAGGAGTTGCTGCAGCATACAGGGAAGATTCTCCGCTTGGCAAACAGAGCATCGGAGTTTGTCGCCCTGGACATGTTTGGCAAGAACGGATGGAGAAGTATAATAATAGAATTTGCTTATGATTTTTTTCTTATGTTTATTACTGTCATTTCTCTTTTATTCTTGATTTAGCGATTGAGCCAAAACTTGTGCGATGCAAGAGGCCAGAACTTTTCCATTTCCTAAAAAACATGTGCTTCTTGGTCGAGAGCTCCTGTGGCCGCGCCCGCGCCCGACGCAGCTCCCTCGCCCTGTGCCCATCCCGCTCCGGACGCGGCGTCTATTCGGACTTCGGACGGAGCTCCTGCGCCTGCGCCCGATGCAGCTCCCTTGCATGTGCCCATCCCGCTTCCCATTCCGATTGATCCACCGCGGCATCCCGTCCCCTCTGCTCCCGCATCCGGTCCTCCATCTTTGCCACACATCAGGGAGCCACAACAGTCGACCTTCTCCGTGTCACTGCTCGGGTAGCAGCACAGCCACCGCAGGATTAGGCTTCCTCCACACCTACAACCACATCTACTACTTTTGCAATACTCTGATGAAACAATTGCAACATACGTCTAAAACAGATAAAACATTTAGAGCATACATTTACAACATAGTTAATAAAACACTAGCAACATCTAGATAAAACACTAGCAACATACATCTGAAACAGATGAAATATTTTGAATAAACTCTTATAACATACGTTTATAGCCATTGTAACATGTGCAACATCCGGATCTACCTTGGTAACATACATATGAAACACTTGCAATGTACCTCTGAAATGTCTGAAACACATAAACATACATTTGCAGTACGTGTTTTTAGCGCAACATGGCGCGGGTGGTGCGGCGAATTGACGCGGTGGAGGCACCGAGCGCTACAGTGCTGCCACGACAAGTGGATGGAGGTGCCCCGCCGCGGTGGAGTCAGCCATGGTAGGCGGATGGAGCGGTCGCGCGGGCAGAACGAGTCTGCGCGGCGTGGTGGAGGCTGTGAATCTTTAGGGCGGGGGGCGGGCGGTCTGGGTAGATGGAGACGGTCGTGGCAGTCAGGGCAAAACCACGCGGGCGAGGGCGTGCGGCGTGGGCTAGAACGAGCAGAGCTTGTGGAGTGAGGCATCTGGACAGTCAGACGGACAGACGCCTGCTTCCCAGTATTACCAAAAGAAATGGACGCCGCAAAGAAAAACTGTTATGTACACTCTAGTTCAGATTAGAACGGTGGTCAGACCATTCCGTGATTCGGCTAGACGAAAATTTAAAGATAGAATTTTTGGCTATTTTAATATTAGTTATTATTAAAAATAAGTAATTGTTCCATCAAGATAGAATGATGTGCTATGCTGTAGATATAGTGATTTGGTGGTGGAGCAGCGCGGAGGCAGCGCCAGAGGCGGTAGCTGCTCGCAAAGCGCCGATGACTCCCCAGCCACAGACGGCGAGGACGAGGTGGATCTTGGCATGACGGTTCACTCCGAGAACATGCAGAGGGCTGAGCGGTTCGCGCCAGGCCAGAGTGGCCTTCAGCGAGGTTTGCAGTGGACGCCGGGCCGGAGTGGCCACCGGCGGCGTGGGGGCAGCACCCAACGGGGCTCAGTATCAGCGGCTGGTAAACGGTAGGAGACACCACCACCGCTGCACAAAGTCGATCGGCCGGCTAGGTGATCGTAGGTGAATGAAGTCTAAAACAAGCGACCCAGATGACAAGCAGCTCCATCCATGTACTCAAAACTCATAAGTTAAAAAAAATAGAAGCAGAAGCTTGGTGTTTAGTTATGAAATCTTCCGCTGTGTTACGTGCAATAGACTTCAGAACATACAAAATGGTTATTTGTTTACATCATCGACATGGGATGAATGGAGCCAATGTGCAAGTTTCGAATTAACATCATTACTAGTAGGTCTTGGAAGAAAAATAACATCATTACTAGTACCAAACGGATGAAACAAATCAAACACAAGGAGATTCGAGCAGTAGTGCGCTGCCAACACGGTGTAAGGTACCTTTCGTGGCACGCCGAGACCTCCAGCAAAGGCGTACATAGACAGGCTATGGGCACAGCCATGCAGGCAGAGGCAGGCAGCAGCGTCAACTAGAAGCGGGCTGGATTTCACTGTGGACAAGCAGAGAGAAGAATCGTGAGCATAGAAACATTATTTGCCTTGGCAAATTCTGCTGAAAATAAAGTTAACGAGAAGGTAAAGCTGCTACTGTACAGGATTCGCTGACCTGTCTGTCGTCGTTAGTATGATCACTTGGGAGATCTCTCCAGCGTCGTCAGGAACGGATTCTGTTGCTTCCACCTCCACATTGGATCCATCAACGTCTCCCAGGTCATGATCGCTTCGGTCACATGACAGCCGCAGGACAGGACGATTGTGGTCTGCGTTCACTTCCTCTTCCAGCATGCGGAGCCTTGCTACCCTAGAATAATAACCGAGTGAAATCACCTTGAGCCTCAGAAGGTGCTTGATAGTGACACCAATAATCCCTGACTCCAAATCGCAGTGCCAGATTACTATCCTTTCCATCTGAGGGGAGGTGCCCTCCTCAAATCTTATCTCTTTCAGGTTGTCCATACGGTCCAAAATCTCAAATGCCCTGAGGTTCTGGAATGCTCCGGTTCCAAATACTAATTTCTCCCCAAGGTATGCACTGGAGTAAAACTGAAGGAGCATGAGTTTTGGCAGTTCCCCAAGTATCTCCATGGTTTTATCTTCCTTTAGCTGGCTATTCATTAAGAAAATCTTCACCAGGTGTGTAAGATTCCTGAACCAGCCTGTCGTCTCTCCTATATATCCGTAAATGCGAACACAAGGTTGACAAGTACCCTTGGTGTTCGTTTTGTGATGAGTGATTGTCAATGTGATTTATGAAGTAGGTTGAGTGGTGACTAACCTTACCATGGCGAAAGCTATGTGTGCGACATGTCTCTTGGCCTGTGTTGTGCAAGTGTGGAGCTCAGAGGCGGTGGTCGACGGTGACGGTCAAGGAGGGCGTGTCGTGCCGACGGACCGGGAGCGGTGAAGGATGGACATGAGGCTTGGACCGAAGAACCCGGAGGCTAGGTGACTAGCCGCGGTGGCTGACACTTGGGACATCGATAAGTGCGAGAAGACATGGGAGTGACGGTGTTGATCGAGTCAAAACAGCGGACATGCAAGTCGAGCGAGGCTCAGGAGGACTAGGCGTGCCGGGCGGTCAAGGATGGTAGTGATACGCGTCGACGCGGGGGACGCGTATGGAGTATGCTACTCGCGAACAGTTTGATGATTTGGGCCTCAAAACCACTAAAGGCAGGTTTACGGGTTTGGGCCTCAAAACCCGGGCGGAGGTTCCGAGGAGGAACGGACGGCATATGGCAGCATCGGAGAGTTCGCGTCAAGGCAAATCTACTAATAAGGAGACACGGTGGCCGTCGGATGAAGATGACACCAAGTTAGACCATAATGCCCTTGGGCTAAGTGGTTTGACTCAATTGTATCCAGGGACAAAATTGGGAATGTATAATAGCCCTGTTAAATAGGATGAGGGAGCCCCCATCTCCCTCACCTCCTCCATTTGCATTTTTCTTTCATCCTTGTTAGGGTTCCCCCTCCCAGTTGTTTGTGTGAGAGAGAGGTCCACTAATCCATGTGTTAGTGTAAGAACTAAGAACTCAAGTGGGAAGGAGGTCCCGAATCCTCCTTGTGTCCTCTGGGATTCGGCGGAAGAATCAATCTTTGTGTTCATGATGTGTTCTTGTGGTTCTTCCTTTTGCCCTCTCTAGTTCTTGCCTTGATTCATCGTTTCTAGTTCATTTTGATCCATTTTTCTTGTCTTGGTTTGATCTATGACGTGAGTTGAGCCTTTCCACTGAAGGAAATCAACCAATTCCGTTCCCCTTCGATTTCTCGTCAATTGGCTTCAAATTGGGTGATGATCTCTTAGGGGTAGCTCACCTGTTGCCTTGGGACCATGTGGTTAAAATTTAGTGAAAATTTGGTTTTGATTTGGCCGCAAATCGGGAGATTTTTGGTTGGAGGCGGTTTTTCATGAGCTCTGTTCTTCGCAACCTAGCTAGGCCGCCTTCGCATTCTGGCTAGGCCAGGATCCCAGCTTAGGCCGGGTTCTCATCCCGGCTAGGCCAGGTTTGGGCATAGTAGTGAGGCAACCCAGCTAGGCAGGTCCTCCATCCCGGCTAGGCCAGGTTTGGGCATAGTAGTGAGGCAACCTGGCCAGGCCGGCCCTCCATTCCGACCAGGTCGGCTTTGCCCAGTGCAAGTTCTTTCTTCTTCCGTATCTTGCGCGTTCGATCTCCATTTTGAGTTCCATATTTTGTATTGGCTTTCTACCGGTGTGTGGATTTTGTCTTAGTACTGTTGTCACCAGTTGGCTTGAGTAATTTAGTTTCGATAACTTGCTTGTGTTTGGTGGTGGTTTGGGATAGTGTCCGAAAATATTTCGAAAGAAAATTTATGGCTCCCATTCACCCCCCCTGGTCACCATTTTCGGTCCTTCAATTGATATCAGAGCTGGTTAAGGATCATTCCACCTTAATTGGTCCGTGAGCCGTGAATGGTGACCCCTATTGGAAGATCCGCATGTCCACACATCTTCAGGGGATAGATTGGCTTGTCTGGGAGATTTGCGAGGATGCTACCTACATTGTGCTTGAACCCTGTGCTCATGTCATGCAAGATCAAAAAGATCGGAATAACGCTAATAGCAGAGCTCGCGCAATTCTTTTCTCGAGTCTTTCGCTTCAAGAGTTGAGAGTCTCCGATTGTACTACCACTCGAGAGATCTAGGTGAGGCTTCAGAGCTATCATGAGGGGACCGCATAGGTCAAAACCAGACTCTATGAGATGTACAAGAGGGAGTACGAGAACTTCACCCAGCTTGATGGTGAGTCCATCGACACCATGTTTTGTCGCTTTCAGACCATCGTCAACAAGATGCGAGCAAACAAAGCACAGTTACCTTATGATGATCATGAGAGGGCACTCAAGCTTCTATATGCCCTAGATCAGAAGGTATGGGATGTGAAGGTGTCCGCCATCATTGAGTCCGCAAACTACGACACCCTCACCGTGGATGAGCTTTTCAATAAGCTCAAATCTACTGAGATCGACTACAAAACTCAAGCCAAGCTCAAGAATCCCTCTGCACCGACTATGGCTTTGGTATCAGGTAATGGCTCAAGTTCTTTGGCTAACCCTTCACATATGTCATGTGCCTTGTCTTCTTTGGTGTCTGTCACAGAGGAGCAGTTGGAGGCTCTTGGGGACGACGAGCTGGTGTTGGTCGTCAGCCAGTTTTCATGGTTACACAACAACCACTTGAACCGCAGGCATGATGGGGGTCCGAAGGAAGGATGCTACAGCTGTGGAGACCCCAACCACTTCATCGCCCACTGCCCTAAAAAGAACAAGC
This sequence comes from Saccharum spontaneum, assembly GCA_022457205.1. Lineage (NCBI taxonomy): Eukaryota > Viridiplantae > Streptophyta > Magnoliopsida > Poales > Poaceae > Saccharum > Saccharum spontaneum. The sequence goes on from CM039598.1 coordinate 10,446,676, forward strand.
ACTCCTCCGACAAGTACGACTCCAACAAGCATAAGGATAAGCGTGAGTACACCTCCAAGCACAAGTCAAAGGGAGGATTCGACAAGGAGGCGCTCAAGAAGAAGTACTTCAAGAAGGCTAAGTCCCAAGAGTGCGCCTTCCTCGCCTCCCTCAGCGACCTCGATAATGACACCGACGACGACCATTCTTCTTCCTCGAGCGATGATGAGTCCGAGAAGAGGCTTGAGGACAAGTTGACTGGGCTTTGTTTCGTCACCAAATCCATCCACAGAGGCTACTGCACCATGGCCATGGATGAAAGGGTGAAGCCCAATAAGGACGTGCTTTTTGGCGACGATGACTCTACCGAGGTAAAACCCACCATCAATGCTCTTATTGCCAAGATTGATATCATGACAGATACCTTGATGAGTCAAGATAAGCTGCTAAATTGTGCTGCTCGTGAGAGGAAATAGTTTAAGGACAAGCTAGAAGTTATAGAGAAGGAGCTTGAGGAAGCTAAGAAGCTTGTCGTTCATGTGTCTGATGAAGTTGAGTGTGATGAATGTTCTGTTCATATGACCAACTTTTCTGAGTTGTAATCTAAGTATGCTGTCTTGTTAGATGAGAACGATGAGCTGAAGGCTAGGTCTAGCTTGTTGGGTGTGTGCAAGTCTTGTTCTGGCTTGCAATCTGAGCTGACAGAGAAGAATGCCAAGATTCTTGCTCTTGAGAAGGCCAGTTCAGATAGCACAGTTGTTGAGTGTGCACATTATGAGAGCTTGGTGTTGGAGCTTGAGTCTCGCAGGCGGGACAAGATGAGATCCGAGGAAGACAACACATACCTTTGGTCCATCTTGAATTGAGTGTCTTGTAGTGAGCCGCAGTTGGGCATGATGATGAGCCAGTTCAGGCGGAAAACTAGGACATAAGGAGTAGGCTTTGCTTTAGGTGGGAAGGGTGAACATGTCTATGGCAAAGTTGGTGAGTTCAGTGGTTTGAGCCCAAGTGAGAAACCTCTCACTACTCCCAAATTGATCAAGATCAATCCACCTAAGCCTACTGAACCCACTGTGAAAGATGGAGTATTTGAAGAACCTCCAAGAGCTCCACCTAGAAACAAGTTTGGGTTCTAAAACCAAACCATCTTAGGAACTCACTTGACACTTTACCCCGAACATCTCTGAGGATCCCCTTCCTAAAGCTAAAAAGCTACCAAGAGTGACACACACCCACAAGAAAGTGAGCCAACAACCACCCAAGAGAGTGGTGAGGTATCACTATGACTATTGCTATAGGGATGGTCACCTTGTTGAGTTTTGCTTTAGGAGGAAGAGAGATGAGCGGTGGGAGTATGAGTTGAACAACCGAAACATGAACCATCCGCTCCATGGCGTACATGTGCCACTTGTTCAGAGGCGCAATGCTAGGCCTCGAGGGGCAATGCCTCAAGGTGCTAGGCCTCAGGTTGCGAGACCACGCGGTGGTTGTGGTGGTCATGACCGACGTGGTTCAGGTCGTGATCAATATGACTTTGGATCTCATGGTAGTGGCTTTTAGTCCTACAGCTCTAGCGGACCATGTTTTCCCCCACGTGGTGCCCGCTTTTCTCAAATGGGACATGGCATGTTTGGTGTTTTTCCTAACACTTTTCTAGGGCAAATGAGCCAACATTGGTATCCTTCACAGTTTATTAACCCCAGTGTTGCGCTATTTGCTCATCCTATGCCCTTTTATTGATGCAGGACGGAGGCCTAGAGAACACATGTCTCATTGATTCCGGCTATTCGCGCCACATGACCGAAAGTTCAAAATAGTTCTCTAGCCTCGACCTCGTGCAATGTAAGGAGTACATCACATTCGGGGACAATAGCAAAGATAAGTTGCTTTCTCGTGGGACCAGTCAGGTCAACGAGAGTTTTGTCTTGAAGGATGTTGCTTTGATTTTGAATTTGCATTTCAATTTGCTTTCAGTTTCATAACTCCTTCAAGATGGCTTTGAAGTGCACTTTAAGACCGGCTCATCTCGAGTTCTTGATTCCTAGGGAAATCTTATGTGCCAGATTGTCCCTTTTGGCCATATCTTTCGAGCTGATTTTTCTCACTCCTTTGGCTCTTCTTGATGTCTGGTGGCCGGATCCTCCTCTGAGATTTGAAAGTGGCATAGGAGACTGGGTCACTTGAGCTTTGACTTACTAGCTAGATTGAGCTCACTTGACTTAATCCGAGGATTGCCCAAGTTGAAATTTCAGAAGGATTTGGTGTGTCACCCGTGTCATCACGGGAAATGGTTGCCACTTCACACCCACCTGTAAACCAAGTCATGACCAAGGAACCCGGCGAGCTACTTCACATGGGCACAGTTGGTCCAGCTCGGGTTCGGTCAGATGGTGGGAAGTGGTACGTTCTAGTGATCGTGGACGGTTTTTCTCACTACTCTTAGGTGTTTTTCATGGAGGGTAAGGATGAGGCTTTTTCACATGCTCGGGATTTGATTCTTCGGTTGTAAAATGAGTTCCTTAAGAATGCCATGAGAGCAATTCGTAGTGACAATGACACAGAATTTAAGAATACTTATTTTGAAACCTTTTGTGCTTCTTTGGGTCTCGAGCATCAGTTTTCCTCTCCCTATGTCTCTCAGCAAAATGGTGTTGCTGAGCGCAAGAATCGGACCTTTATTGAGATGGCCAGGATGATGTTCGATGAACATAGGACTCCTAGGAGATATTGGCCTGAAGCAATCAACACTGTGTGTCATGTTTTAAATCGCGTTTTCCTTCAAGCCTTCATAAAAAAGACTTCTTATGAGTTGCGATTCGGAAGACCACCCAAGGTGAGTCATTTTAGAGTGTTTGGATGCAAGTGCTTCATTCTGAAACAAGGTAATTTAGACAAATTTGAGTCTCGATCCTCCGATGGCATTTTTCTCGATTATGCTTCACATTCTCATGCTTATCATGTACTTAACCTTGAAATTAACCGAGTTGTAGAGACCTGTGAGGTTACCTTTGATGAGACCATGCCTTGTTCTGTTCCTGTCTTTGAAAGTGCAGGTGATTAGGGGATCGGTGCGAGCATATTTGTTGAGGAGAATGAGGAAGATGCTGATTGGAGAGATGCCGAGCCGATCTCTTCGGCTGCTCCAGTCAAGTCTGCGACGACTACTTCGGCTCACGGCCTCGACCCGTCTTCTTCCACTACTTGGGGTTCGCATGAGCCGTCTCCTCAGCTTACGCCGGCTACACCTGAGGAGGCCAAAGCTGCTATTGAGGGGGAGGCGACTTCTTCGAGAGAAGCACCTCGGCACATTCAGCGTTGCCATCCACCTCAGACCATGATCGGCGACATCAACCAAAGAGTCACACGGTCTAGGTCACATCAGATCTCACACTTCGCTCACTTTGCTTTCATAGCTTCTTTTGAGCCCCGAGATATTGGACACGCACTATCTAATGGCGATTGGGTCAATGCTATGCACGAGGAGTTAGAGAACTTTGAGCAGAACCAAGTGTGGGTTTTAGTTCCACCTCCACCAGATTGCCACCCCATAGGTACAAAGTGGGTTTACAAGAACAAACAGAGTGAGGATGGGGTGGTAGTGAGAAACAAGGTGAGATTGGTGGCTTAGTGTTTTTGCCAAAAAGAGGGAATAGACTATGAAGAAACTTTTGCTCCTATTGCCCGTCTAGAAGCCATTAGGATCCTTTTAGCATTTGCAGCTTCGAAAGGGTTCAAGCTATATCAGATGGATGTGAAGAGTGCCTTCTTGAACGGGTACATAGAGGAAGAGGTTTATGTGAGGCAACCCCCTGGCTTTGAAAATCCTAAGTACCCCAACCATGTTTTTAAACTCCACAAAGCCTTGTATGGTTTGAAACAAGCCCCGAGAGCCTGGTATGAGCATTTGAAAGCTTTCTTGCTTGATAAGGGTTTTAGGATGGGTTCCGTAGATAAGACTTTGTTCCTCCTCAAGCAAGGCACTGACATCCTTTTGGTTCAGATATACGTGGATGATATAATCTTTGGTGGCTCTTCTCATGCTCTTGTTGCCAAGTTTTCAGATACGATGAGCAGGGAATTTGAGATGAGCATGATGGGCGAATTGACTTTCTTCCTCGGGCTGCAAATCAAGCAAACTCATGAGGGTACGTTCGTGCACCAAGGCAAGTATACTAAGGACGTGCTCAAGAAATTCGATATGGGTGAGGCCGAGCCTCTTTCGACACCCATGTCGACCACGATGACCTTGGACGAAGACAAGGAGGGAGAAGCCTAGACCAGAAGGAATACCGAAGCATGATCGGATCTCTGCTATATCTGACGGCAACGAGACCGGACATCCAGTTCATGGTTTGCTTGTGCACGCACTTTCAGTCTTCGCCATGCATGTCTTATCATCAAGCCATCAAACAGATCCTCAGGTACCTTCATTTCACACTCAAGTTTGGTCTTTGGTTTTTTACCTCCTTCTCTCTTTCTCTGTGCGGGTATTCCGATGCGGATTATGCTGGCTATCGTACTGAGAGGAAGTCCACTTCTGGGACTTGTCAGTTTCTTGGGTCTTCACTTGTGTCTTAGTCCTCTCGCAAGCAGTCTACTGTATTCCAATCCACCACCGAAGCTGAGTATGTTGCTGTCGCTGCTTGCTGTTCCCAGTTGCTTTGGATGGTTACTACCTTGAGAGACTATGGCTTAGAGTTTAGGCGAGTTTCTTTGTTCTGTGATAGCACCAGTGCCATATGTGTAGCCAAAAACTCCGTTCTCCACTCTAAAACCAAGCACATAGAGGTTCGCTTTCACTTTCTACGAGACCACTATAAGAAAGGGGACATTGACCTTATTCATGTTGACACCCATAACCAACTTGCAGATATCTTCACCAAACCTCTTGACCAAGCCCAGTTTGCTCGCTTGCAAGGGGAGCTTGGAGTTTGTTTCCCTTTTTAGGTGAGGGAAACTTTTGGGTGTTGTACACTAGTTTTGGTTTTCTTTGCTGTTTAGCTTTTGCTTTTGCTTTTGTATCATACTTGCATATCATATCATCTTGTATCATATTGCATCTTGAGCTTCATCCTTATAGTAGCTAGATTGACACTATGCTCTTGTTGGGGATGTTATGGATATACATGATGTGCTTTGGCTTAGGCTCACTTTGATCTTTTGATACATGTTATGAGCTAAAAATGCCTTTTACAATTATGAACATAAATAACACTTGATGAAACTTGAAAATGTGTTCACCACTACTTTTGGCAACTAGCATGTGTAGGATGTGCCGAGATCTCTTTTGCTTCATCAATTCCAGCACGCTAGGGTTTTGCATGCAAACGCAGCCGCAGACGAACTAGCAGCCATGGACGTGGACGACACCCTGGTTCTCATCCTGGAGCGGATCGATTCGCTCGTCAGCCTCATCCGCGCCGCGTCCACATGCAGAAGATGGCGCTGTGTCATCGCCGACCCCGGCTTCCTCCGCCGCTACCGCTCTCTCCACGGACCACCCGTCGCCGGCGACTACCACAATGGCTACCCCATACATGATGTATGGCCCACCCGTCACCACAGCCCATCGTTTGTCCCCTCGTCATCCATTGATGCCCGCCACTTCTCCAGTTCCCTCGACTTCGTCGTAGCGGTGAGCATATTTGAGTCTTGTTGGGGCTGGGACAGCAATCCATCATGGGAGGTCTGGGATAGCCGTGGCAGCCTCCTTCTGATGGAGTGTATTCCTGAGAAGCACATCTCCAATGCCTTCCCTGACCTACTCGTCTGTGAGCCTTTGACTCGGCGATTTTGGATCATCCCTCGACCGCCGGACTTCAACGGTGCCGATTGCAAGCTTCGGGGTGCCTTCCTCGTCGACGGCGATGAAGACGAGGCCGGAGGGCGCATTGGCATGTCAAACTTCAGGGTCTTGTGTGTGCTCGTCAGTCGTGACGATGGTGTCGCACGTTCCACCGTGTTCACTGCCGGCGGCGATATGGACGCGATGTGGAGCGAGAAGGCCATCGACCACACGGACATGGGTAGTAGGAAAAAGGTGGCATATCCGTGTGAGTTCTCATGGCCACCGGTTTTGCAAGCTTGCTTGGATAGATGATAGAACCGTGTGTTCATTATGTGTTTCGTTGGAACCTTTAGCTTCACTTATGTCAGCTCTTGTTGTATCCTATCTGGCGTGACTATAAATCATGAATTTTGCCTCTCATCTTAGGCTATGTTTGGATGACTGGTTTTATGTATAAAACCAGTATAACATGAAAAATTATTAGGGTCAGATCAGAAAATGTTGTTTCGATAACCGGTTTGCCCAGTACTTATGGTTTTATGTACAAAACCAGTTGTAATTTACATCCGGTTTAGTAGCTTGTTATAAAACCGAAAAAAGAAACACACCTCCGCACCACAATTTTTTCCGACGGTTATCAGGCTTGTGCTCGCGGAGTCAGGACTCAGGACTCGTAGTAGGCGGGAGCCATCCTTGAGAAACCCCTAGCGCCGCCATTCTCTTGCACCATCGTCTTCCTCCTCCGCCGTCCCCTCCTGTGCTTCATCGTCCTCCTCTGCCGCCATCCCCTCCAGTGCTCCTTTTTCTCTGATGTGCGAGCCGCATCTTCCACCTCAACACTCCTAGGCATCAGCAAGGTGGGTTCTGGTTCCCAACAATTTCATTGACTTTTTTTTTCTTGAACATGCATGAGCACGGGATTCATTAAGCAGGAGTAGAAAAACATAAATAGTACATAGTTTTAGCAGTAGTAATTCACCGATTGCTAAAGCTACTCGGCCGTGCGGCACCAAGATGTTGTGATTTACATAAAACTAATTTTGCGACTAATGCTTAAACGCAACCAGTTCGCACGTCATCAAGCTCGGCCAAGTTAAGGTTCTAGGCCACCGGGTCGAAATCGCCGGAAAATAGGGCCTGCAGTGCCTCCTCCTTGGAGGGGGACAAAGGGGCAGCAAAGGTCGCCGGAAGCTTTTCAACGGCCTCGGCATCCACATCGTCGGCGTTGGTGTTGACGGCGATGCCAAGCTTCTGCAAAAGGATGTTCTGTGCCTGGAGCGTGGCGTTTGCTGCGCGGGGTTTCCTGGCGAGGCGTACGTTGCGCCTCGGCATGAACCCCAGCTTCGGCGTCTTAGGCTTCCTGAGCTTGGGGCCGGCACAGATGATGGGGGTCTCTAGAGGGAGCCACACTTGTGACTCGATCATTTTGATCGTCTCTTCGATCGACCTCGACTGTGCCCGTAAGGGAAGAGTGCAAACCGTGTTCTGCACGTTGCCGTCATCGCCAGAAGCCAGCAAGACGTCAGTCGGGGGGGGGGGTGTTGACCATGTCCGTGGTCATCACCGCAACGTGGCCTGGGTTCGAAGCGGAGCGATGGTCGGTGAGCGAACTTTGTATTGCCACCTCAACCAACATTGGATCCATCGCCGTGTCCACAGCCGTTGATAGCTGCGGCCGTCACGACAGCATGAGGTCCGCCTCGCCCTCAAGTCCAACTCTGTTGCACGATGAGCCCGAGTGGCCGTCCTACTGACACTCGCGTGCCAAGGGACCCCCGAGCCAAGCACAGCCCTTGGCCGCTCCATCAGACACATGGAACTTCAAGGAAAGGTGTGCCTGGAACTCCGTCGGCATGACGGCCAGCTAATTTCCACCAACGAGCGCGACAAGAATAAGGGAGAGGTCCGCTCCAGGCGTGGTAAGCTCCATGTTCCTATGGAGGACGAAGACCTCAACCTTAGGACGACAATCAACGTCACCCAGGGGTGGCGATAGCGGCAGGCTGCTGTCGCGGTGTTTTTGGCGGGCGGAAAAGAGATACTTTAATGGAAAACAAAAACACATACATGGGAAAAACTGTTATGAACGCTCTGGCTCAGATTAGAGCGGTGTTTTTGGCGGGCGGATGGTGAAGCCATTCCCTGATTTGGCTAGACAAAAATTTAAAAGCATGCTATTTAATATTAGGTATATATATATTAAGTATCAGTGATTGTCTCATCGACATAGAATAATCTGCTATAAATATAGTGGTTTAGTGGTGTTGTGTTGATAATAACTATTGCAAACAAAAAAAATTGATATATAACTACTCTATATATTTAAAGTGAGACTAGGGATACTAAGCCTTTCATCAAGAAGAAAGGTAGAATTAACATCAACTAGTCAATGACTAACTGAGACATTAGGGGTTGTGAGAACAAAATTGGTTTGTAGATCCTAGCCAACCACACCATCCCGGCTGTGAAGATCATCTACAAGCACATGTGAGTCTACTCCGACTCGACGAGCACCAACAAGCGACCCAGACGACAAGCAGAGCATCATCCATATATGTTCTCAAACTCATCATAAGTTAAAAAAATAGAAGCAGAAGCTCTGGTGTTCAGTTATGAAATCTTCCGCTGTGTTACGTGCTGTAGACTTCGGAACATACAAAATGCTTTTTGTTTATATTATTGACATTGGATGACTTTGTAATAAAGACGGAGCATACCGTTTGTTGGCATGTCGTTCTGATTTTCTAGTGCGGAAGTAAAAAGAGCCAATGTGCAAGTGCAAATTCGAATTAACAACATTACTAGTAGCAAACAGATGAAACAAGCCAAACACGGGGAGATTCGAGCAGTAGCTGCCAACACGACGTAAGGTACTCTTCTTGGCACGCCCAAGACCTGCAGCGTACACAGTGAGGCAGAGCAGAGCAGCAAGGTAGCTGCGTCAACTAGAAGCAAGCTGGATTTCACTGTGGACAAGCAGAGAGAAGAGTTGTGAGCACGAAAACATTACTTGCGTTGACAAATTCTGCTGAAAATAAAGGAAACGAGAAGGTAAAGCTGCTACTGCACAGGGTTCACTGACCTGTCGGTCGTTGTTGGTGTGATCACTTGTGAGATCTCTCCGGCGTGGTCTGGAAGGGATTCTGTTGCCTCCACCTCCACAATGGATCCTTCAACGTCTCCCAGGTCATGCCTGCTTCGGTCCCCTGACAGCCGCAGGACAGGAAGATTGGGGTGTGCGTTCACTTCCTCTTCCAGCATTCTGAGCCTCACCACCTTAGATCCATACCAGAGTGAAAGCACCTTGAGCCTTGGAAGGCGCTTGACACCAATAATTCCAGACTTCAAAATGCAGTACTGGATTTCTACCGTTTCCATCTGAGGGGAGGTGCCCTCCTCAAATATAATCTCTTTCAGGTCGTCCATTCCCACAATCTTTAGTGTCCTGAGGTTCAGGAATGCTCTGCTTCTAAACACTAATTTCTCCCCAAGGTATGCACTGGGGTAAAACTGAAGGAGCATGAGTTTTGGCAGTTCCCCAAGTATCTCCATGGTTTTATCTTCCTTTAGCTGGCTACAGATTAAGGAAATCTTCACCAGCTGTGTAAGATTCCTGAACCAGTCGGTCATCTCTCCTATATATCCGTACAAGCTGAGGCTCCTCAGGTGGGGAGGAGGGGAGGAAGAAGAAATTAACCATCCAAGTCCTTTATCCTGGTGTTTGCCGGTCCTCACAGTGAGAGAATGAAGGGAAGAGAGCTTCTCAATGGATGCACAAAGTATCTTACACTTTTTCTTGGAAGCCCCGTGTGTTCCGATGGCTAATTTTCTTAATCGGGTCAGCTCCCCGAGCTCTTTAACTGCTTTGCTGCTAGTTCTTCTAATGTCCACAGACTCTAGTATCTGCAGCTCTTTTAAGTTGCCAACTCCTCTTGGAACCCTCACTCCAGCTCTAACAGTCCTGGACCAACCACTAGAACAGCCCATGTGTAGATCACCAATTGCTCTGGCGCGGCTGTCTGAATGAGCTATTAGGATTGGCAGGCACAATGTGGCAAACAAACAACGCACTGGTTCATCTGGATCCAAATAAGAATAGCCTTTCCTATTACAGCGGATGATACGGAGATCTCGAAGTTTAGTGATTTCCGTTGGCAGAGTTGTAATATAAGTGTATCCCATGTCCAAAATTTGCAGGCCTTGCATATTTCCAATGCCACTCGGAAGTGAATAGAATGGTGACCCGTAAGTCCTGACATTCAGAAATTTCAAGTGACACAACAGCACTATCTTATTTATAGCATCTTGTGTGATTCTAAAATTTTCAGCCACTAAATCCAAAACTCTTAGCATCCTCAACTTAGGTGTAGAAATTGAAGGTGTGAGATCCAGATCCCGACCACCAGACCCCTCAGTAAAAAAGGTTAATGATCGAATATGCCTCCAATCCATGGCTTCCATTCGGCACTTGCTGTCGTGGTACGCAACATGACGGAAGTTTTCCTCTGGTACATTATTTCCATTGCTCTGGATTAAGTGGACAAAATTTTCTTCTCTAGAAATTGAGACTATGATATCACGCATGATGTCATGAACTCGGCAAGTTTTAACACTTCCCTCTATACCCAACCTTGATGATTGAATCATACTCCGGCTGATTAGCTCATCAAAGTACTCTTTCCCAACCTCATCAATGGTTGTCCCAACCTTTGCTCTTACAAACCCTTCTGCTATCCATCTACCAACCAGATGACTTCTTTTGATTTCATAATCCTCAGGGAAAATGCTGAGATACAGAAGACATGGCTTAAGACGTGAGGGCAAGTGGTTGTAGCTGAGGGTTACCACCCTCCTTATTGCTTCAAGGCTTGGGTTACTTTCAAGCTCTGAAGGGAGTTTTTGATAGAAGTTTTTTTTTTTGAGGAATCAGAAGGAGCCAGAGGCTCCTACTGCAAATTTATTGAAAAAAAAAGAGAAAGCAAAGTGTCAAAGATTACAGGGAAAAACAGGGAACAGCGAGCAAAACACTCCCATTCTCACTCTCACCGGAGAGAGATGTCAGGGAACACAGAAGGAGAGAAAGAAAATTAAGAGAATTACAAATTGGAGTTGATCCATGCTTCTAAGTTGGGGGTGATTGTAGCCTTTGTTCTGTGCAACAGCAAGAGTGATTCCACCGTGATAGTCCTTTTGCAATCAGCAATTGTGGGGTTTTTGTTTCTAAAGATAATATCATTTCTCATCACCCATATAGCCCAACAGACCAGTATGAAGATGTCAAGTGAGAAGCTAGCATTGTGAAGGATTTGCCATTCTCGAAATATTTCAGGAATTGTGAGTTGATCTGCATACTGAAAATTAAACAGTCCCCAACAATCCTTGGAAAAAGGGCAGTAGAAGAGGAGGTGCATTATTGTTTCTTCAGAAGGTTGCTGACAAAGCACACAGTAATAATCATCTAAGTGCATTCTTCTTCTTCTCAGTATGCTTCTTGTGCTTAGTCTGTCTTTGAGTACCAACCAGAAAAATACTTTATGTTTGCTTTGACATGAAGTCTTCCAAAGCCATTTGAAGATAGGGTCAATCTGAGAGTGGCCTGTTAAAATTTTATAAGCCTTGGAGGAGGAGAAGTGGGAGGAGCCCCAAATGTATGTCCAACTGTCATTCACATTGTCCAGTGTTAAATCTGATAGTTCAACCTGAAGTTCTTGCATCTGATTGTAAGCTTCTATTGATAATGGTAAGTGGAACAGATCATGGAAATAATCTGTATCATGGGTTGTGCTTAGGCTTATCCTTTTATTTTTTGCAAAGGAATGGAGCTCTGGGTACTGTATCCTTCTTACTTGATCATTCCAGACATCATCCCAGAAAAGACATGTTTTGCCATTAAAGACCAGCACACTTGCCATACCTTTGTACTTATCCAGTAGCTTCAAGATATCCCGCCACCAGAAAGATCCTTTTGGGGCTGTAGAGTTTGGCAGCCTATCATTCCTGTAGTGTTTATCCCAGATCAGGTTCACCCATGGCAGATCTTTTCTATTAAAGAATTTGTCTAGATGTTTAAGTAGTAGTGCTTCATTCTGGGTTTGGAGGTTTAACACACCTAATCCTCCTTCACATTTTGGTAAGCTGACTAAAGGCCAGGCTGCTTTTGCCATTTTCCTTGTATTTTCCTCTGCACCTCTCCAAAGACAATATTTCTCTGCACCTCTCCAAAGACAATATTTCCTTGATAGAAGTTTTCCCACTCTGCTATCTTCTTAGTGGCTAGAACACCTCCTATTGTGAGTATTGCCAATGGTAAATATCCACACTTCTTTACTACTTTTGTAACTATTGTGCTCAGGTTCTCGTCTTTGTCCATTTCTTCATGTGTTATGTTTGTCTTTCTCTGTAGCAACTTTATGGCATCATCACTTTGTAGGGCCTTAAGGCGGTAGATAAGTAATTCTGAAGTACAGTGCCCAGCCAAGCCAACATCCCGGGTAGTAACAATTATTCGACTACCTTTGTTATTTGACCTAGGAAGTGCAATATCACTAATCCAGTTCCAGTGATGTATTTCCCATAGGTCATCAAAAACAATAAAGTACCTCTTGTCCTGACGCTGTGTTCTGAGGTAGCTGGCAAGACCGTTTTCCAGCACTTTCCCGACAAGTTGTTCCAAGAGTTTCTTCAATGCATCAGCGCCAAAAAATTGACTGATCATGTCTTGGAGCATCGCCCTCTTGGAAAATGATTGTGACACGGTGATCCAAGCATTATAAGGAAAGCTCTTCAGAGTATCCTCCTTGCTTTCATAGGTTTTCCTTGCAAGAGTAGTCTTCCCTAAACCACCCATGCCAACCACACATATCACCTTAGTAGGACTGTCCATAGCGGTGACATCCATCAGAGCAATCAACTCTCTTTTTGGTGCTGCAAAGCCCACAAGTTCTGCTTCATCAGTGTTGCAAGCTGCATTGTTGCGAATATCTTCCATGTTGGAATCCATCTCATCAGTGATGTTGGAGGATTCTGTCTTGATTAACTTGTAACGCCTATTCCTGTTGCTCACTTCTTCGATTCTTGATTTGAGGTTGCGAATCTTGATAGCTATTCGATGACGATCTTTGAGCTTCAACAACTGTTTTGACAAGCTATGGCTCCCCACATGGACCATAAACTCGTCAAGGCAATCTTCAATGTCATAGGACAGATCTCGTACTTGCTCTGCCCAGACCTTTACTAGTTTATCCTTTTTCTCTGTTACTTCAGGAGCTTGCAGGAATGCTTCCATGGTTTTTAGCTCATCTTTGATGAACCTGTGAAACAAAGGTCAAAATAAATTCGCATTTACTTTTTACAGAATACAAATAAATTTGTGTCACATACATTACCCAACTCTGTATCCAACAACCTTTCCACTTGGTACATGCAGTTTCACACCTTCACACGGAAGGAGTTTAAGGCACATCGAACCATATGAAAGGAGTTGCACATCTTTATGCTAATCACTCTGTACAGCCCATATATATTTTAGGATGGCCAAATTAACACGAAAAAGGTGTTGGATGCTGATTCCAGAGCTCAAATGGTGGGCCTACGTAGTCGTTACTTATTTGGAGCATGAAAAAGACATGTAGACACGTCTGGACAGTGGGCTACATAGTTGTGCTGTGATTGTGAATGAATCAGCTCGGAGTATGTTGCTGCATGCTTACCACATCTCCTTCTGCACGCCCATCAGCAAGCTTATCTCAGTACGGGCGGCTGAAGCCGCCTTGCTGACGGCGCTGCCCAGGATTGACTTCGCCATGGTGAGCGCCGTCTCCGCCATCTCTGGTTACGCTGCAAACAATTAATCGAGCTGGCGGTTTTCCCTGATCAACTCGGAGACTGAAAGCATCAGTACAGGCATTGAGTGTCTTTGTATATATAGCTAGCTACTTCTAAATGTCTTTTCTTGTTTTTTTATTGTATAAAAACAATAAAACATTATAAAAAAACAACTTATGATAAAGACTCGCAATTCGGGGAAGTGTAAATACCACAAACAGGCGGACAAAGCTGGTGACGTGAAAAGATACAGGTAGAAACAAAATCAAATATCAGATCATATAGAGAACTGCAGAAAAACGGGTTTCACTTACTCGGCCGCGCCCTCTGTGATGATTTCTGATTGGGAAAACTCGATGTCCGAATTGAAACCCAGAGAGTTTACAGAGGACAGAGGTAGGAATAATGCTCCTCGAACAGTGAGTACCGTGGTGGACTGAAACGCAGAGTGTTTACAGCCCACAGAGGTAGGAATGACCTCGCTGCCGTCCTCGAACAAGGCATCCACCACCTGCTTGATATGCTTGGCTCAATGTTGAGGAAAGGCATATGCGTGCTGCCACCACCAAGGAATCAGCTTTCTTAGCATGCGAGGCAACTAGTACGAATCCGATGCTTGCCTTTGGTTTTTGCCTTTTCTTTACCACTGAAACCTTCCACTTTATTAAGGCCTGTTTGGAAGCAGCAGCCCATGTAAATTACAGGACCATAAATTTATATCGATTGGGCTGAAATATCTTGCATAGGTGACAAGTTAACCGATAAGAACTACACTTTTTTTATGAGGAACGACAAGAATTACACTTGGTTTCAGCTGTTACAAGCATATAGTAAAAAGAAAAGGACAGGGTTAACGCGCGACCAGGCGCGCCATTGAGCAAACGCGCGACCCCACACAGCCTCAGCAGCCTGCTTGTCTGTGCGCGTTCTCCCAAGCCAAATCCAGACAGGGTTGCATGCGTCCCGACAGCCTGCTTGCCTGTGTGAGCACGTTCTCCCACGCGGTGACGAAAATAGAAAAAAAGCAATACATTTTATTTAAATTGCTATAACTTTTGAATGGTTTATCCATATTTAATTTTGTTTGCACCGGAATGTTCTACCTGACGAGCCAAACAAAATTAGACCCCACTTGCCTATGTTTCGAAAAACTTTATTTAAGTAGCAATTTATGCGTAAAAATGTGTTAGGAGATTTTTGAAAGGAGTTGCTAACATGTAACTTTAAACTTGCTACTCCAAAAATATACTAAAGTTTTTACATGGTATGCACATCGATTATTACCATAGAAATATAATAAATTTGTTATATAGTATTTACATAAAGGTACTAACAAAATAAAGAGAGTAGCGGAACAAAATAAGACAAGCTACAACCCCAAGGGACAAATTATTAAAATAAATATTACATAAGCTGCCAATTGGGGGGCAAGTTATTGTAAAACATATTAAAAAAGGCCAGGAAAACATGACTTGCTGCCAACTGGGGGCATTTATTAAAAAATGAGGATAACGGCAAAAAAGCTACAACCTAGGGGCAAATTATTAGAACAACCATTGCATAAGCTACAAACTAGAGGGGCAAATTATTGTATAACCCACTATATGAGCTGAGAAACATGACTATCTGACAATTGGGGGGATATTTATTAAAAAAACAAGAGTAGCGCACCTAAAAAAGATAAGTTGCACCCCTGAGGAGCAAATTATTAGAAGCGTTGCATAAGCTGCAACTTAGGGGAAAAGTTATTATACAACTAATATGTAGAATTTAGGAAAGCATTCAAACCTAAAAGGAAAAAATGAAATAATGGAACTCAAAACTCATTAAACGGAAATAAATTTAAAATTGAAGCAAAAATATTAAAAGCAGAAAATATAGAAGAATAGTTAATATGCAAGATTTAGGAAGACATTCAAAGCTGAAAGGGAAACCAAAAAACTGAAATAGCTACCACAAACTTAAACTGAAATTGACAAAAAAAAACCTGAAAACTAAAGTAAACACAATGAAAAATAAATAACTGAAACATAAAACTAAAAACTAAAATAGGCATTCAAACCTGAAAGGGAAACTAAATCACTGAAATAACTTCTAGAAAATGAAACTGAAATGACATGAAGAAAATTTATCTGAAATTAAAAAATAGAAACTAAAAAGTAAAGTTGACACAATGAAAAAAAACATGTGACTGCAATTGAAAATGACAACCGCAAATTTCAACTAAAAACTAAAGAATACAAAATGAAAAATAAAGTAAACTCAATGAAAACAAAAAAACTAAATGCTTTGATTCATATCAGCCCTTTACCATGTTTTTGTCCTGATCTTTGAGCCAATACAGGGTATAGTCAATGCAAATGCTTTGATTCACATTAGGCCTTTACCATGTTTTTTTTGCCTGTTTTATGATCTTTGGCATTAGATTTGTATCATTTATATCTGATAATTGCCAATAGTGTTCGTTATCAACTATTTAGTCGCTAGCCTTATCAAATTGGCTATCTAGCCACACATTTGGAACTGTCTGGAGTAAACCGACATGTTCCACCTTAAATTACTGATTACCTTTCTCTCCCTGTCAATTAGGGCACCCGCAATGGGGGGTAGGAAGCGGGGAGGAAGCATTTAATGCATTCTTACTCCTGGGTAGATACACTATGGGAGCAGGTACGAACAAATCCCAGGTAGTAGTACTACTCCTGGTAAGAAGAAATAAACAATAATATTTGTACAGTGTTTGCATTACAAAAATGAAGAGCGGTTGGGCAATTGTATTCTAGCCGTTGGTCCTCCTGTACAGCCACTTCTTCGAATCCACCATTTTCCTGCCGTTACTCCTCCTGCTTCATGTACGGTTTCCTACCGTGGTTGGTGCTGCTTCATCTACAAAACAGAGGCAAACTCAGCACATATCACCACACCACCAAACTTATGTACACGAGATGGATCCTACCAATAGAGGTTACATGAACCTTTTGAAGCAAGGCTCCTCAAGCCTGCCTTCAGGGAGTAGTAGACAAGACTCCCCTCCTCAAATTCCCTCAACATTTCACCAAGCACATCCTACCCATTCCTCCCAATCCCTGTCACCTAATTTCCATAATTTTCACCCATTTGGGCATCCAGCCAACTATCCCGTATATGGCAATTCTCCTCCAGGCTTTCATGGTTTTCAGCACCAAGGAAATTGGCTACAATCTACACCAGTAAGCTTCCAAGGTTTTCGTCCTCAAGGTTTTCGGCAGCAAGAAAGTTGGGAGTACTCACCAAATCAAGCTGTTGGAAGTGCTTCTTCTCATGGATCTGAATCAGCCTCTCCATGCCCTGCAACACATGAAGTGAAAAACTTTGTTAGTGTCGAATATTCAAGCGAAGGTGAAGAGGAAAAGGGGATAGAAGAGGCCGAGGGAAGAGCAGAGGGAAGGAGGAGAGGTATTAGGCTCAACTGGACAGATGATGAGAACATAAGGCTCCTTAGTGCTTGGATAAACAACTCAGTGGATCCCATAGATGGAAATGACAAGAAATTAGAACAGTACTGGAGAGCTGTAACTGCAGAGTTTAATAGCAATACACCAAGCAATGATCGTAAAAGGACAATTGAGCAATGCAAGTCACACTGGAAAGGTGTCAAGGAGATTACAAAATGGTGTGGAGTGTATTCTCAAGTTAGAAACACTTGGAGAAGTGGAGAATCCGATGATATGATATTAAAGAGGGCTCATGAGTGGTTTAAATCACAAAACAACAAAAAAAAAAGTTCACATTAGAATATATGTGGAAAGACCTAAAGGATCTACCAAAATGGCAAAGAATCGTTGAGGAGGAGAACAGTAACAACAAGAGGACTAAGATTTCAGAATCAGGTGCATACACATCATCATCCAACCAAGACACTGAAGATGAAAGTAGACACAAAGAGAAGCGTCCTGATGGGCAGAAGAAAGCCAAAGCCAAGCTAAGAGGGAAAGGGAAAAAATTGTCAGCGTCTCCTTTGGGGGATCAGCCTTCTCAAGACTTCGTTCTCTTTAACGAAGCTATAAAAGTGAAAGCAGCAGCAATGGAAAAATGGATAGAAGCTACATCTGAATCAACAAAAGCAAAGCAGGAACAAACTAGAAGAGATCTGTACCAGACATATGCAAAATTGATGGACAAAGACACTTCTAACTTTACTGAAAAACAACTAAAGAGGCATGAAGATGTCCTGGAGAAGTTAGCTCAAGAAATTGCTGAAGCATAAATGATCAGGAAGTGGCATATGTACCCCCTAGTGTTTAGAGCATTTGTATTAGGTGTAATATTTAGTATTGTGATAAGAGCATTTGTACCCCTAGTGTTTAGAGCTAAGTTTGTAACATTTAGTATTGTGATAAGCTTGTATTCCTATTCAGTATCAAATGAATATTTATATTTTCATTCATATCCATCTTCCTGGTACCTTGAACTGTCATATTAACCATATGATCAACCTGCACAAAACATATGCAACAATGATCAGTACCATACAAAAACTAGTTGTTGTAAACTAGCCGTTGGCATGTTCAGAAAAAGCAGGACATGGTTGTTGGAAACTAGCTGTTGGAATACAGACAAAAATAAGACAGCAGACCTAGTTTCCTGCAGAGATACACTAGCTTATAAATACAAGCAGTAGTTCAAGGCAGCAACACACACTACTTTCAGCTTCCACACAACACACACTACCTTCAGCAACACACACTACCTTCACCTTCCACACAACAAAGCATCCCACTACCAAATAAACGATGTCTTCACAAGATCATTCTAGTCATTCTGATGAGTCTGTGAATAGTGAGAAGATTGAAGAGCTAATGTGGGAACAATTTAATGATCCCATTGAGGCTCAAGCTGAAGCTCAACTTGAAGAGAACCTGCTGAAGGGTCGAGATGGCAGACTAGAGGGGGGGTGAATAGTCCTTTCTCAAATTAATCGCGTCGGCAAACCGAAACTAATGCGGTCTAGCCAAGACTACACCCCTCTATCTAAGTTCACAAGCACCTCACAAAGATCCTAATTATGTAACTAAGGTGCTTTCCTTAGCAAGAGCTCTCCGAAACAATTCTAGAGCAAGGTCACACAAACCTATGCACTAGTACTTTAGCAAAGCCGGGGAGCTCCTACACAATTCTAGTAAGCAAAAGCACAAAGTCACCTATGCTCACTAGCAATGCTCAATAGCAAGGCAACTAATGCCAAACTAGAGAGCGCAAACTACTTAGCTACACAAACTAAGCAATGCGACTAACAAGGTTACTCAAACTAAATTAGCCACGCAAAGAGAGCTTACTTCTAGCTACACAAGCAAGAAGGTAACTAGCTAGCTACACAAGCAAACTAGTTACAAGAGCAACTACGCAAGCACTATGTATAAAAGTGAAAGTAATACAAGCTTGTGTTTCGGAGATTGCAAACCAACGGGATGAACAAGGTTGACACGATGATTTTTATCCCGAGGTTCACGTGTTTGCCAACACGCTAGTCCCCGTTGAGACAAGCTCCAAGGTTGCCGCCGGTCCTCTTGCTCTTCTCGTCGTGGCGATGCACCCACTTGTTGGATCACGAGCTAATTGACTATCAAGAGTCAAACCCTCAGCGGGTGCCGCACATCCACTCACAAGATGGGGATCCTCCAAGCCACGAGCTCTAGCACTTGACCCGGCCGGACCACTTGTCGCCCTTCGCGTCTCGCTTTACTAGAGTTGCTCTTCGCGACTCCCACGGGGCGAGCACAATGCCCCTCACAAAGCTTCTCCGGAGCCTCACACAATCTTCTTGCGAGCTTCGACGGAGCCTCAAACCACCAAGCCGTCTAGGAGGTGGCAACCTCCAAGAATAACAAGCACCACCGGCTTGCAACACGAACACCTAGTGCCACTCAAGCAATCCTCACGATGCAATCGCACTAGAATCACTCACTCGCTTATTGATTCGCAATCTAGCAAGCACAAGTGAGTTAGAGGCTCTCCTAGCACTCCCAAAGCATGGACACTAAGTCCCAAGGGTGCCAAGCTCCAGCCAAGGCCGGCCACCACTTCTATTTATAGCTCCACAACGAAATAGAGCCGTTACCCCTTCACTGGGTGAATTTTCGGGTCGACCGGACGCGCCGGTCGAATGGACCGGACGCGCAGATCAGTAGCGTGCTCCAACGGCTAGTTTTCGCGCGTATAAACTTGTATTGACCGGACACGGTGATCACTAACGGGACCGAACGCGCAGGTCGCAGCGAAACAGCGAACAGAGAGGTTCCAGCAAGCTCCCGACGCGACCGGACGCGTCCGGTCACGAGTCCGGTCACAGACCACTCTTCGGTAAAACGGCGATATCTCTTAGCTCCGAACTCCGATTTCGATGATCTTGGACATTTTGGAAAGCTTACTCAGAGGGCTACACAACCCATATGAACACTCAACCCAAGTCACAATGTATCAAAGCAGTATTCCACTCCAAGAGCCATCCTAGTGTCCGGAGAACACCGAAAAACCTTTCTCCCTTCACCAAGTTGATCAAAAACAACTCCAACACATTCTCCTTTGTAAATGTGCCAACACCACTGAGTGTACACCACCATGTGCATGTGTGTTAGCATTTCACAAACATTTTCAAAGGGTTAGACACTCAACTTGCCTCGCCACTCGATCCTAACACGTATGCAAAGTTAGATCACTCAAGTGACACTAGATGACCGATATGCAAACAAGTTTGCCCCTCTTGATAGTACGGCCATCTATTCTAAACCCGGTCATCAACTTCTCTACACACCTATGACCGGTGAAATGGAAATACCCTAGGTTATACCTTTGCCTTGCGCATTCCACTCCATCTCCTCAAACGTTGATGCAACACATGCACCAACCATATCACAAATGATATGATCCACTTCATATCATCATGTGACCTTGGTCCATCGATCTTGACCTCACTTGCTCTTCACCATTGAGTCGGTCCATCGGTGCCAAGTCTTGTTCAAGCTTCACCGCCTCACGGTCCATCGCTCCAAAGCCTCTGACTTGCCCTTCACACTTGCAACCGGTCCATCGAGCCAAGCCTCATCTTGGTCTTTGCCACCTTGGTCACATGACTCCATATCATGTCTCATATGCAATGAGCTCCTTCATGACACCATTACCTGTGGACTAATCTCTGTGTATCTCACATTAAACACAATTAGTCCACCTAAGGTTGTCACTCAATTACCAAAACCAAACAAGGACCTTTCACCTGCTGGCTCGCCTAAGTGGTACCTCGAACCATCGTGGGGGCTATAAACACAAGTACATCAATAGAGATCATGAAGGTGACCACAACAGATTGTTTGCTAAGTATTTCTCAAGCAATCCTTTATACAATGATGATCAGTTTCATAGAAGATTTCGTATGAGGAAGCATCTATTTTTGCGCATTGTAGATGCTCTTGGGGTTTGGTCGCCATATTTTCGTCTTAGGCAAGATGCATTTGGCAAGGTGGGTCTATCACCATTGCAGAAATGCACCGCTGCCATCCGAATGTTGGCATATGGCACCCCAGCTGATCTTATGGATAAAACATTTGGGGTAGCAGAAAGCACAGCAATGGAGTGCATGATCAACTTTGTTCAAGGTGTAAGGCACTTATTTGGTCATCAATATCTGCGTAGGCCTACTGAAGAAGATATTTAGCGTTTAGGGCCTGTTTAGTTGGTGAAAAATTTTGGGTAAGTTCCTGTAGCACTTTTCGTTGTTATTTGACAAAATTTATCCAATTATGGACTAACTAGGCTCAAAAGATTCGTTTCGACATTTACAGACAAACTGTGCAATTAGTTATTTTTTTACCTACATTTAATGCTCCATGCATGCGTCCAAAGATTCGATGTAACGGGTACTGCGCAAACTTTTTTGGCTTGGGTGGCCAACTAAATAGGCTCTTACTTCATTTTGGTGAGGTGCCTGGATTTTCTGGAATGTTGGGTAGTGTTGATTGTATGCATTGGGAATGGCAAAATTGCCCGGTTGCATGGAAGGGGCAATTTACACGTGGTGATTATGGAGTACCCACAATCATGCTTGAAGCAGTTGCATCAATGAGCCTATGGATTTGGCATGCATTTTTGGGCCTGCTGGTTCTAACAATGATATTAATGTATTAGACCAGTCCCCATTATTCACAAACGTGCTACAAGGAAGAGCACCACCTGTAGAGTTTATAGTTAATGGGAAACAATATAACATGGGATACTACCTAGCTGACGGTATCTACCCAGATTGGGCAACATTTGCCAAATCAATCACCAGACCCCAAAGTGAGAAGCATAAATTATATGCACAATATCAAGAATCAGCAAGAAAAGATGTCGAACGGGCTTTTGGTGTTCTGCAGAAACGTTGGGCCATCATACGTCACCCAGCATGTCTTTGGGAAAGGAAAGAGCTTGCAGACATAATGTATGCATGTGTTATTTTACACAATATGATAGTTGAGGATGAGAGAGATTCCTATAGCATACCAGATGAAAACACATATGAACAAGGCCAATTTTCTGCTCAAATAACAGGGCTCAACCAGGGCCCAATCTATGGATTTTCAGAGGTCCTAGAGAAAAATAGGACCATTCGTGACCGAACGGCACATCGGTGTCTCAAGGAAGATTTAATAGAGCACGTATGGAAGAAATTTAGCGGTCGGCAACAAGATTAGAGTGTATTAGTACCAGATCGATCATGTACTTTACTAGTTTAATTTATTTTCACTGATCCAAGTTAGAATGTACGTGCTTATTTAACAGCACTTGTATTTGTAATTCAATGTATTAATTTGTCACCAACGAGATTAGTAGCAATACTTGTAGATTGTCATGCACGTACTAGTACTCTATGGCCAGAGCACAAAGGAATAGAAAATGGGTAGGCAGTGCTTACGATGGTTGCCGATGAACATTCCAGCCTGTCGAAGAGTTCACCTGCCTGCAGATCTGGCCTGGTAGGAGGAGCGCACGGGAACCAGTGCTCAGCTTCACGAACCGGCGGCACAGCTGTCGTAGATGGCGGTGCCAGATCGAGGACGACTGGGGAAGCTGCTGCCGTTGAAGACGAGGATGACCGGAACTGTAACACCCTAATTTTTGAGATAACAAAATTTGAAGGAATTAGATAATAAATAATTACAAAACTAAAATAATACCAAAATAAATTTTGTGTTGCATTCATGCTGTTGCATATATTTTATTGTGTGCTGTTATATTTGTTTTATTTTATTTTTATTTTGGTTTAGGAAGTATTTGAAATATTTTGGAAAATAAACAAATAGAAAAAAAAAAAAAAGAAGAAGTAGCTTACCTGGGCTGTTCGGCCGAGCCGGCCCAGCTGCGGCGGCCTGCTCTTTAGCGCCGAACCGACTCAGCGTTACCGCCCGTGCGGCCCAGTCGGCCCAGCGCTGCAGCAGCTCCCTTCCTCCTCTTTCTTCCGCTGACGAGTGGGGCCTCCTTGTCATAACCGTCTTCTTCCCGTGTTCGACGAGGACTCCGACCGGAGCATAACCGCCGCCTTCCCTATCTTGGTTCCCGGGATTTACGAACCGAACAAGGCCTCTTGAGGTTATAAATAGGAAGAGGAGATCCTCTAGTTTCCGTTTTTCACTTAAAACGTTAGGGTTGCCACAAGAGATCGGAGCTTTTAGGGTTTGGGAGTTCGTCGGGTTTCGGTTGCCGTCGGTGGGGCTTGCGGTTCGGAGCGAGCTCCTTTTCTTCGCGTTGGTGAGTTCGCCATCTCCTTCTCTTCCTCCCCGTGCTACTCTTTTGGGTTGAGATGTGTTGGTTTATGGTTTGGAGAGCTCGGGTGAACCGGCAATGGAGATCGCCGTCCACTTCTTGCCGCGGGCTTTCCTCGTTCGGTTGTAGTTCGTCAAGACCGCGTAGATGGGTGCGGGTTGCTCTCCTCCACCGATTGGAGATGGTAGGGGGAAGGATGGTGGCCGGAAACTCGTTCTCGAGAAACTCCGGCGAGGGGCGTTGTGACCGGCCATGGTGGGCACGGTGGCCGGACATGGAGGGGACGATCGGGTGAACACTGTGCGCTTGCGGGTGAACACGAGCCGTCCATCTTTAGATCGACGATCAGGATTAGAAGATACCCCTTCGCGGTGAATTTTGTTAAAGAGACCCTCGGGTTTCTGGGAATCAACCCGCGGTCCAAAACGTAAAGCTGAGATTACGTTTTCGTATTTGGAAAGCGTATTTTCAACCGGTTAATTCAAAAATACGTTTTCAGCAATTTACAGTTTTGCCACTAGGACTGTTTTAGCCATAAAAACTTCGTTTTAACTCCGATTTGATCCATTCAAATTGCGTTAGGTTCGTAATTGCGAACTCTACATGTTAGTATAGTTTTACAGTTAGTTTTGATAATTTATTTTTCGAGTTTATAATTAAATATTTATTAATCAATAGGAAATCTTAGAAAATTCATAACTTCTACGTTTTAACTCCGATTTTGGTGATCTTTACGTCTGTGTGATCGTAGAAACGTGTAGAAGAGTTTTATAAACTTTTATTGCTGTTTTGTTACTGTTGGTGTACTGTTCTAATTATATCTATTTGTTTGCTTTGTGTATGTTTGATTGGATGCATGTATGTTGTTGATTGATGATCGGGAATAGAAGGTGAGCAGTTTTTGGACGATTCGGAGTATTACTTTGAGCCAAGTCAGCAGTACTACTTGGAGAGCTTTGATCAAGGCAAGTATAACACAGGACTATCCTTGTTACCTATTCATCAAAATTTATCATACATATGCACATGCTTACCTTGACAACCTTAGAGATTATAACTTAGTGTTTGATGTCTTGATTCCTTGACAACCTTGGGTATGCATATGGGTAGCTGTGGCTAGTGCTTATACAAAGAACAATGATCTTGCGATATGATTAATGGATCAAGTAACCAATTATTAAGATGATTTAATTTTTGTTAAAAGGGGGCTAGAGCATGTGTATTATTTTGATGCTCTAGTTACTCTCCGTAAGGACTTATCTGTACGTGATCATCCGGGATATACAGTACAGCTGTGAGGGCTATATGGCTCTGGCTCTAGTTGTTCAAGAGACCTTTTCTAGCTTGTTAGAGGTTACCTTAAATGGCGTAAGAATGGCTTGACACTTTGGGTGTAGTGCGAGCCCCTGGCCTAGTGTGTATAGGCTGCGGTTGTTGTGCCACAGGGAAGGGGGGTTCTACATCTGCCTGCCGAGTGAATCTAATGGCCCTAACTTGTTAGACGAACTCTTGAGTGGCTTTATATGGTTTTTGGGTGTTTGGGCTTGATCTCCCCACTCATTTGGAAATCATGACTCACAGTGAAAGTGTACACCTCTGCGCAGAGTTAAAAACTGGTATACTAGCCGTGCTCACGGATACGAGCGGCCTTGGAACATTTACAGATAGATGATCATCATTGTTATATTATGTTTAATTATTGTTGGTTAATATTATGCTCTTGTTAATGTTATTCGTTATCATTATTGCAATTGATCATTGGTTCTTTAATGGGAAGTGGTCTATCTTGATGCTACTCAATTGAAAGTTATAATATTAAAAAGCTAACCGCAGTTAAACAGTGTCTAGCCATTTGAGCCTCATGAACCCTGTGTTATATTTGTTGAGTTCGACATGGACTCACTCTTGCTATTTCCACCATAACAGATGAAGATTGTGATGAGGATTACCGTAATGAGTACTAGTCTTGGTGTCAACCAGTCAACCGTGTCCCTGTGTGGAGTTTCCGCTGGAGATTATCATTAGTTATTATTATTTATTGTTCAAGACTATGTTTTAAACATATATTCGTTATGTAATAAGCACTGTGATGATACTATGTAATTTGTCTGCTTATGTGTGCGATCATGACCTGGGGCGCACATGAGTACTTTATGCATCCTATTTTTGTCCTTAAAAATGGGTGTGACAGATTGGTATCAGAGCCGTGTTGACTGTAGGACGCAAGCCTAGTTAGAATGGTCGTTGATAGCATCCATACTTCATCTAATTCATGCTTCCTCTTTTTACCTTGTTAATTACTAAAGTTTTATGCTTCCTCTACTTTATTCTATTGCGAAAATACATTGATTCTATCTAAACTATGTCTAAATCTTGTAGATGCCTCCTCATCCTCGTCTGTCAGCTGCACAATATGTTGCTCGTTTCAAACCTCAGGAGCCAAAGGAAGATGGTGATCAAGAGCTATCTGATGCTGAATCAAGAGTTGGAGATACACCTATGGAGGATGTAGTTATGGGGTGGACTACGAAATTTCATATCATGGTTCCGAAGGCTGATGCTTTCTTCCATGATATATTGACAAGAACCTTGGACAACTACTACTACGACTGGGAGGCTACTTTAGAGTATCGCAGTGCGGAGTATAGTCATCCATGGATGGATTCCTATTGGAAGACGGAGTTATGGGTCAAGAAAAGGGATCCTACCACTAAGGAGCCTAAGGTGGAGTCAAAGTTTATTACCCGAGTGAGCCGGGCAACCGTGGAGACAAGCATGGAGGATGTCGCTTTCAATGCATTTGTTTACTACCATGGCCTACGCTCGGACAAGACGCTGAAGGGTGCACTTCGGCATTTTCCTTGTTTCTTGCATGACAAGGGAATTTGGACCGTGCCACTTGCGGATGATTCCTCCTTGACTTTGCAAGCAACGGTGGCATTAGCTCGTGAATTGGCTCTTCATGAGGCGGACTTGAAGGATGAGCTGCTGAAGGAAAAGGAACTTAAGGAGCAAGCTTACAAGGAGATTGACCAATTGAGGGCGGAGTTAGGTCGTCCTAAGATTTATGAGAAGCTTAATTAGGAAATAGGAAAATCCCTATGTAATAAGAACGATAGTAGTTGCGAGTTAATTTCTAGTTAGGAATATTTTAAGAGTCAGTTTGTGGTGTGAACAATTGTGTGATTGATGGATTGTTATTATGATAATGTGTGATTTGGATCTTTGTAATGTGTGCTGGAGTTTTGTTGACATGCTTACAAATTCTATTGTTAAGAATATTAAGATTGATCAAGATATATTAGTGAACATGAGGTTAACTTAGTTCTGTCCTTTGCTGATTTCTGGATCAGTCTGGGATGTTTTAGAAATAACTTAAAATCCGTTCATGGGAAAATTAAGAAATTTTACTGGGAATAAATAGACTTCTGTATCTTTCTAATCCCACAAGAATCACCTTAATATCTATTATGAGTTGAGAGATATACCTGTTATAAGTTGGAGTTACTGCACAGTCTGGAATTCGGGAACAGTTTCTGTTAAATTCAGTTTTTGATCAATTTATTGACAGAATCAGAAAAAGTGCTGTGAATACGAGTTGTAGATAATTTGATAAGCTTTCCAACCATGTAAAGATCACCTGATTTGGACGTCTGTAGCTCGAGATATGACAGTTTTACTGAGTTGCTGAAATTGGAGTTCGCCCAGAAAATCAGATTTTGTTTATCTATTATATACATCATCTTGGTTTGTACTGAAAATCCATCTTCTGTGTTTTGGAAACAGATGTCAGGCAGAGGTCGTGGCAGAGGTCGTGGGGGTGCTAATCCGCCCGTTACTATGGAGGAACTCATGCAAACTCAGAATCAGCTGATGCAGATGTTTATGCAGCATATGCAGAACAATCCCCCTGTTGGAGGACCACCACCTGTTCAAGTAAGGGATAAGCGTGGAGAATTTTTGAAGGGACGCCCTCCAGTGTTTTCTCATGCTGCTGATCCTTTAGAAGCAGATGATTGGGTGAGGGCGGTGGAGAAACAGCTGAACATAGCTCAATGCAATGATATGGAGAAGGTGTTGTATGCATCTGGTCAGTTACAAGGGACAGCTCAGACTTGGTGGGAGTCGTACCAGGCTGCACGCCCTGACAATGCTCCTCCTATCACTTGGAATGAGTTTGTTAGAGATTTTCGGGCTCGTCATATTCCTGAAGGTATAATTGAGCTGAAGCAGGAAGAATTCAGAAACCTGAGGATGGGACAGATGAGTGTGAGTGAATATCATGACAAGTTTACCCAGTTGGCTCGCTATGCTCCCAGTGAAGTTAGGGAAGATGCAGACAAGCAACGTCTTTT